>JAUALY010000005.1:38145000-39395000 GCA_030819805.1 Penstemon newberryi var. newberryi
AGTTCTTTTGGCCCTAATTTCAAGTAAGGACCACCAAGTTGGTAAATATTATCAGAACTGATTTGACAAAAACAGATGTAAAGCTGAAACACCAATTCCTTTTTCCGCTTAATATAAACGTACTTTGCACGTCAAGTTTTTAATCTAGGATGAAACACTATATTGACATTCAGATAAGCAGATGTCAGAAACTCTGAAGGGCAAAAAATTAGGCTCTCTTTCAAGATACTCCTTTTCAGATAATCTATATAGTCTAATTCCATCACCTAATGAGCCACCATGTACATAAAAATTACATTCCCACATCCTTGATGAGGCACCACTTTTTTTTATTTACTATTTAAATAACTGATAATCGAAAGGAAGACCACGATATGATCTTTGTTTATTTAATATTTATTATAGTTCCATCCAAAATCTAACTTTCCGTAACGAGCATCTTTTCGAACATGATCTGAAAGTTACTGATTATGAGATATCAACACAGATGCAATGCTACTATTTATGTATTTAATAAGGATGATATTTCAGAACCAGAAAAATTAAGAGATGAAAAGGAATGTTCAGACAAACTCAAACTAAAGAAAACATCAGATTCACAAGTCATACCTCTTCCAAATTTCTTGAAATCAGGATCCATCAATCAGAGTCTGATACGGATGTAGATCATCACTGCCAGAGATTTTACAGAGACAATGAAAAGAATATTAAACCACTATTCATAATGAATTTGTTATTTCATTTATTTACATTTCAACAACACCATCATGAGAAAAAGAAAACCAGAATTTATAATAAAAAAATTACAAAGGAAAATTTAATTTCACAAAAAAAATCTGGTAGCAAGAGATATTGGTTGGATTTGTATTAAGAGAACAAGCACGGATCAAAGGTTAAAAAGAATGTGAGCAATCAAAAAGGTGAAAAAGTAAGCACAGACACAAAGTTGAACGGTTACTGAACATATTAGGGCGGTCAACAACATGCCTTACCAAGAGTGAGGTATTGACAAAAAGTAATTTAGTTTACATATCTTCACTCGGTCAGTAGATTAAAGACATCGGTTAATGTAGCAGAAAAACCTAAAATGCTATTTGTATAATATTAACATCGGTGATGGCAAAATGAGAAAATTTTGGGTGATCACGAGACAGAGATAAGCAGACTCAAACAGCTGATATCCGGTGCACGGTGTAGGGTAAAGGTCGACTGACAATCATGCTAAAATATCTTACCACGTGTGCCTTTGAAATTCATACTGATTTGTTATATAGAATTCATATAGCACTAAATGGTGGTTCATTGCATTAGATTCACTTATCAAAAGACTTAAAGCAATCTGTTCAGAACAATTCAGATGGAGCCTGAGCATACATATTGATGATAGTCGGCTGCCAATTTCAATTTAAAGTGATGAAGATCATTTGGATAAGAGTTCTTAAGCATATAAGAAAACAAGCTCTAAATGAACCATTAGAGTACAAGCATTTTCACGAAGTAGATAGAAATATTTTCAATTTCTATATGACCAGGAACCCCAACAAGTTTGCCAAGCAAGCAAATATGTGTGTGTGTGTTTGTGTTTGAGAGAGAGAGAGAGAAAGAGAGAGTGTACCTGAACTGTGAAGGTAGGCTCACAATATCAAATCTTAAGCACACACTCCAACAATACCTAGAAGAGGCTACAAAAAACTTAAAATCACCAACCACCTTGAAATGAGACAATAAGTACAACAACAGTGACAAATTGAGTTCAAATATTATGCAAAGATTCATGTAACAGAGTAATGGTTAATATAACTGAGAAAACTGGAAGTTTTATTCAATAAGTCAACTATTTTCATAATCTATATTACTGTGTTCAGACTAATTAAATATTAAATATATCAAAATCTAAGAAAAGTTGTGAATCTCATGCTAAGAAAGTAACAAAATGTTAAATGATATATAAAATGATTCATCTCTCTAATAGCTTAAGCTTTTAGATGAGTTGGTCATTCAATATGGTATCAGAGCTCACGCCAAAAGAAGGTCATGTGTTCGAATCCCTCCGCCACTCATTTCTAAATTACACGTGTTAGGCTTGAGTAAAAAAATACCGCCTACAGTGAGGGGACGTGTTAAATGATATATATTAAATGATTCATCTCTCTAATAGCTAAGCTTTTAGATGAGTTGGTCATTCAATAAACAAAAAGAAGCCGAAGGCCCGAAAGAACTTTCCCTTTAGTGATGCTACAGCATGGACATAACTTCTATTCCAGATACAGTTCCAAACAATCTATGCAAAAAGAACTTCTTAAGTTCCACAATAGGGACAATGGGGCTACACCTAGCAGAGGCACTGATATGTTCAATTTCTATTCGACTAGAAACCCCAACAAGTTTATCAAGCAGACGATATGTGTGTGAGAGTTATGAAGTACCTGAACTGTAAAGGCAGGCTCACAATATCAAATCTTAAGCACGCACTGCAACTATACTGAGAAGAGGCACCGATAACTTTAAAATCACCAACCACCTTGAAATGAGACAATAAATGCAAATATTAAGACAAATTGAGATCAACAACTATGCACAATCATATCATAGTATAAAGGTCAATATAAGTGAAACAACTGGAAGTTTTATTCAATAAATCAATTATTTCCATAACTATATTACTGTGTTCAGATTAATTTAATAAGTGTGAAATAAATCAAATTTATGAAAAGTTGTGAATCTCAAAATAAAGTAACACACAAAGAAGCCGAAGGCGGAAGGCCCCAAAGAACTTTGGAATATTAAACCGTCAAATCCATAAGTGATGCTATAGCCGAATTTACCTCGCTTGAGTTCCACACACAATCTATGCACAAAAAAGAACTTAATTTCCACAAAAAGGACAGTGGGGCTATACTTAGAAGAGACACCAATATGTTCAATTTCAGTCCAACTATAAACCCCATCAAGTTTCCCAAGCCAGCACGACATGTGTGTGTGTGTGAGAGAGAGAGAGAGAGAGAGTTATGAAGTACCTAAACTGTAAGGCAAGCTCACAATATAAAATCTTAAGAACACACTGCAACTATACCTAGAAGAGGCACCAATCACGAACCTCCTTGAAATGAGACAATAAATGCAACATTAGTGAGAAAATTAATTCAAATATAATGCACGAAATCATGTAATAGTGTAATGGTCAATATAAGTGAGAAAACTGGAAGTTTTTTCAAATGTCAACTGATTATATAATCTATATCACTGCGTTAGATTATCAACTAATATATCAAATCTAAGAAAAAGTTGTGAATATCAAACTAATACAGTAACACAAAAAGAAGACAAGGCTCAAAAGAACTATGGAACATTAAACTGTCATGTCCATAAGTGATGCTACAGCACGGACATAACTTCTATTCCAGATAGAGTTCCACACCACAATATATGCATAAAAAGAACTTAAGTTCGACAATAAAGACAATTGGGGAGGCCCATTGGAGTTCACATGCATGCCTATAGTTCAACTATTTGGTGGGTCTAGCAGATTTTTTCCAAGTTTTTCCTACCTTCCTAGTGTATCATATTCTTTTCTCCCCATTTAAGACAGAATTGAATTGACAAAAATCAGTGATTTCCCAAGTTTATAATATTGCCTTTTTAATACATTTTCATATCTTTTGCAGCCTTAAGTATTAGTAGTTCCCCAATAAATATTTGTAGCTACGATTCAAACATGGAAAATACACTCTAATTATTTTCATCTTCTTTTAATTTCTGCAAAGGTTAAAAACATAATTATCTTCTTCAAATCTCCAACCACTTCCAGTCTCATATAGAAGTATAAATTGAAAAATTCGAGTAATCTTATATGCTCTTTTCCTTATTTTAAGACCAGCAAACATCAAGTGTTATTTCTGAGATAAAAGTTCACATAAAATCTGTTCTGCTGCTGAAATATAAATTCATCAATTGAAGAGATTCTGCATATAATTCACTTTTCTCTGTAATTTACAGTGACCCCCTTGAAGATTTAGTTCCTGTGATTCAAGTAATTTCATGCATGCCCATAAGATGTGATCCAAACTTGACGAGGTTAAAGACAAGTCCCTAGTTATATCATAGCTCTTCCAGTGATCAATATTAATAGTAAAAGGGAACCAAGTGCATACAAGTTTTTTTTTTTTCCTTAAAATACGGCTTTTGGTGCTCAGCTACCACATACGATTAGATCATGACACTCAAATCCTTTCGCTAAAAGTATGATTTAACGTCAGGATTTCACTTCACCCATAGAGCCAATGAAGTGGATTAGTTATGCACCCGGTTTTCCATGTCTTGTAGAGCTAAGATCATTCATCAATCACAAAAAAAAAAAAAAAACAAAAACAAAAATCAACTTACATGAAATTGGACTTTTCAATTTGATGTTCTTATTATATTGAGAAATAAAGAATATCAACTAATTTAGTACATTTTTGTTTTAGTCTTGCAACATTTATTTATGTAATCAAGATTGAGGGTCCGTTCAAAGTAATATGTCGAATTGTGTGTAGATTACCAAAAATTTATACCAAACATACTTGGGGCATATTTCTGGATGGTATCGAGGCATATAGTATTTCTTATTATGAGCTAGATGACCTTATTTTCTAATCTGCTGCTGATAAATTTAATACAGAATTCTGCTTTGACAAACCATTCTGTGCACTAGATTCTAACATGTACCATTCACTTTATCAAAAAGACTGAATACCAATACACAATAACTAAAACATTTAATTGGAATGCTAATTTGGACATAATCGGATTGGAGACAAAATGAAGTTTACGCCAAACACTAATACCATTCATAAACCTATTTTCCGTACCATTCATAGAGCTTTTCTCAGAAGCAACTTGAGACCTAATACCTTATTCGATATCTATGTAAACAAAGATTTGTTCAACCAAAATACCAAAAATGATACACTTCTTTTGGCAACATCAAACTTGGTCAAATCACCACTCATGAGCACCCTGGAATTTTTCACTTATCAATAGATAAAACATACATACTAAACCAGAAAACCCATAGAGTCATCAAAGATCCCAGAGCAATAAGTAAAAAGAATCTTAGGAAAACAGAAAATCATAATCATCATTCAAGACCAAACAACAGGAAACAACATAACATAATTCTTTTCTTCGCAATTTTGTTTTTTAAAAAAAATCAATATTCATCGCAAATTGATGCATCAGCAAATTAAGCTTTCATAATAATCAAGAACAAGACATTGAATCAGAAACCCCTGAAGTTTCCAGTACACAACAAATCAAGGACTAAAAGCTTAAATTGCTACTTTGTTACCACAGGCAAGCAATTAAGCAAGCGGATATTAGAGGTATTGAAAACCTAATTAGGAGACGGTAAAGCAAATAATAACATCCGTGGATTAACACTATCAAATTCAGTAAAGCCAAATCCAACACAAGTAATAATTAACTCAAAATGGACAATTGCAGTCGCACCTTCAGAGAACGGGTAATGATTTGGGGTTTTTTGTATGGAGTTTGAGAGTTATCACCTTCAAATATAACCCGCAAGCAAGTAATTTCAGCTCAAATTCAGGAATTGGATTTCGCGGTGGAATTGAGCTAATTGAATAGTTTGTTGATGGCCATAAATAACAGAAAATGGAGGGAAAATTGGGGGTAGGGGGGATCGGGATTCTAGAGTGGAATAGTGATACTTTCTCTTGGAATTGGCTTCCTCCCAATATAACACGTGGTAACAGCTCAATGGCTGAAGCGAGAAGTTTACTTTTTTCCTTTTTTTTTTGTTTTTCTGTAAAAAAATGTTTGGAGGAATCTAGCACACTTGCGTGATTCTTTCTTCTAATATCACGATTCTTTTTATTTAGACTGTGTTGGATTCTTGAATTATTTTAATGTAAAATATTGATTAAAAATATATATTTTTTATATCTATTAATCAAAATTAATTTTTTTTCAATCTATCATTTTCCTCATTAAAATTCAAAAATTAAACATAACCTTATAAAATTTATATCATGTGATTTGTATAAAAATATTTGTTCTGCAGAACAGTGGAAAAATAAATGTGTAATTATACACAAATCTTTCATTCTTGAACGATCAAATCAGAAATCTACAAAGTTGAAAATGATATCCACGCGGTCAATAGAAAACGTTGAAAGAATACTGAAAATATAAATTAACTTACATTCTCTTTTAAGAAATAATGGGGTAGTGCAGTAATGCTTCGACTAGAAAAAAATTAATGGTCTTCTCGATTTACAAAATTAAGAATAATCTTGTGTCATCGTATATCTGGATAATCCTATTACGACGGTAGAATAATATTTTAAAGAAGCTCATTATTTTGACATATATTTGTGATGGAAAAATTTCAAAATTGCACTTTTAGTCAAATTATACTCATGCAATAATGCAACACAATCATAATATATGTTTTACATTTTATAATGTTGCCAAGACCTAAATAGACTTTAGAGAGAACCTAATGCAACACGAGCATGAATTTGAGGTATAGTAATGTTATAATTTTTATGTTAAGTGTGAAATTCAAACATAAACCCTTAAATTGACAAATTTGCGATGAAAGTATGAAAAATATTTTGTTAGGTATATTCGTAAACATTAACTTTAAATTACAAAAGGGTAGTTACAGTGAAAAATATTAAATTATCCACGTCACATCATATATTGCCGTAGAAAAGGTATATTGTTAGTGAGAAAATGTTATTTTGTACATTTCATACATGGTAATATTTGAAACAAGAGGAATGGTTGATTTTTTAAGTATTCATTGTTGGTGTTTAACAATCTGTGCACTTATATGTTTCACAAAACATAGAATATCATAAATAATATTCTAACAAACAAATTCATGCATTATTAAAGCATATAAATCATACTTACTTGGTTAGGATTAATTTGTAGAACACTTTAATCAACACATAAAATAGGAAATAAGACTGAGGCTTGCCGAAACAAATTTTCTTAAGACAATATTTCCGGGGCTGCCACGGTGCATACAGTTTGATTCCCGGTAGTCTCCCAAGATACAACAGTCTGTTGTTCATTATTTGCACAAATAATGAACCCACGGCGAACTTGAACAAACAGAAATTTCGGACTAAATTTTTACGAAAGTAAGAGAAAGAGAGAGTAGTGTTTTTCCTTTTTGTTACTATTTTAATTGATTCAGAATTGGCCAGATTCTGTTTCATATTTATAGACACAAAAGTGCCTCTTGAAAAGGGACACAATGTTTCGGTCCAAAGGGTACCTCTTCGGACCGAATAGAATCTCTTACTCTTATTTATTTCATTCACACATAAAACCCCAACAATCCCCCACATGAATGAAATTGTTCTTCGAGTCCTATCACATGAGATATATCATGTCGAAATTTCTTTAGGAATAATACCGCATCGGGATAGGTGAAGTATTTCATCTTGAACCTTCCCTAGTTAAAGCTTATCGGATTTACTTAGCCAATCGGTGAAATATTTCATCTTGAACCGTCGGCTGTTGGTGTAAACCAAGACAATAAACTTAACACAGTACTAAACCGATTTGTTTCAAGTTCTCGGTTGTGTTCGTTTTGGCCCTGAACATTCTTGGTTATGCGAGTGCTTTAGAGAATTACAGCCTATAAAGAAATTCTCAACGAGCCGACCCAGCTCACACTAACATAGGTGACCGCATCTATTAAGAGTATCCTACCATACTCCACTTGTTTTGACAAGATATAGACGTCATTAAAAGCGTTTGCTTAACCTTATAAACGCGGTAGGCTTGCACTCATTGCATCATAAGAATGGGATAGAGTTAGACTCTTAAGTGCTTTCTTTTAAGTTAGCCAAGACTGGTTGTCCTATTGAACCTGGTCCGTGGGATCTCCAGTCGCCAGGTTAGGTTTCCGTACAAGGTAACTTAGTCAAATTTAGGCTTTAGGCCCATTCCCCTCGATGCACATACTACTCTCTAGATAAACCTTTAATATCCGGAATTAGGATTATCTCTTGACTTCATAAAGTCCATTCTATTTGAAAGTAGATGTCTCTTGGTATTGTATCAACGACAACGAATATGCCGTGACTTACCATTACACATAGAGTTTGTTGAGCTCTGTGTATCACCGCTTTATTATCACATTTTACATATGGCTGACACAATTTTCAGTCATATTAGAATATCTTCCATGAATTTTGTGAAGTCACTCAAATTCTTCACTAGCTTTATCCAATGCTATGCACTCTAATTTCATAGTGGATTGAGCTATATTCGTTTATTTGGAAGATTCTCAAGAAATAGCGGTGACTCCTAAATTGAATACATATCCGCTTATAAACTTTGATTTCTCTAAATCAGAAGTTTCATTTGCATTACTATATCCCTCCTGGGTCGTTGGATATTTTTCCAAAATAGAATGCACATACAAATGTATTCTTTCAAGACTCAAGCATTCTCATTAATGCATTCCAACGAATCTTGCTAAGATTGCTCATGTCTCCTTAGTTTATTAACTAAGAGACGATGTCTGGCCTCTTGCATTTTACGATATATGTGTGACATCTAATTTTATGAGCATACTCAAATTGTGATATTCTATCACATTTGTTCTCGTGTAGCACACAAGATATGAATTAAATAAAATTATGAACTCCCTTAATTTCATAAGTATTTAACTTATCTATCACTCATCAACGTAATGTGCTTGAGATAATTTAATGTCATCATATGACCTCATAATCATAATTGATTAAACCAAATTTTTCCATTTCATAAGTTAATATTTTCTCGATGGATTTAATATTCTCAATATTAGTCTCAAATATTAACATATCATTTGCGTATAAACAAACTTTGATACTCAATTATCCAATTTGTTTATATGGACACACTTGTCATATTTATTAATATGAAAGTCAAAATTTGTTGATGACACTATCACAATTTTCGTGTCATTGTTTAGGAGCTTGTTAAAGATCAACAAGAAAATATAAAAGTTTCGCAAACTATATTTTCTATTCCTTTAACAATGAGACCCTCTGGTTACTCCTCATAAATATTCTCATTTAATTCACCATTAAGGAAGACAATTTTAATGTCCATTTGATAAAACCTTGTATTGTATATAGCTATTAGAGCTATTAACATTCAAATGGATGTCATCCTAATCGCTAGTGAACATGAGTTAAAGAAGTAAAAATGTTTCTTTTAATAAGGCACCTTGGCTACTCGTCTAGACTAGCTTTTATCGATTGACTTATCGAAGTTTTTAACCTCTTGAACTTAAAAACTCGTCTACATCTAATTGGTTTACTCCTCGAGGTCTACCAATTTTATGAATGTAACTCGCTGTCAATCGTCTCTTTCCAATCCACGATATTGGAACTTGGCATAATTTATTTATATGTTTGAGGTTTGACCTCTTTAGAGACCGGTTCATATTTATATTCTCGCAGAATATAGTAATTTATAATTAAATATAATTATAAATTCACAAAGTAGACCCTCTTGATCAAATTCAATTAAATATTTTCGCAAATTATTCTAGTCTAAAATGGGTTAGACTATAGTGTTTATTCTCACAGAATAAATAATTTATAATTAACTCTAATTATAAACTGTAAAAAAGTTTATGTAAGTAATATAATCAATAATATTACTTAATCATATTTTAATATCAGTAAATCACACTTACTGCAAATAAATCTGAACCAAAGAAAGATCAAGTTATAAGAGATGATTCTCAAATCCTTCTTACATTCTCAATGAATGTTACATCACGTGACTCAGTTCACATGATTACATTTATTTCAGATTTAAATACAAAAATATGAATTGCTACTATATATCGCATAAGCTAGTAGTAACTAATTTTTATTTTTATTTTTTTTATTTTTCCGGTGGTGAAACCGAATCTCTGACCAAGTACCCCCACATTTTAAGGTATTTGGTTTTCCTTCCCTTCCATAACTCATATGGAATTATATTTGGTTTTCTTGTGTGAAACTCGATTCAATATGCAGTTAGGCATCTAATGAGTTTTCCCCCCACAAGTTATTCAGTACACCCGAATTTAAAGAATAATATTACCGCACCTTCTTAGGTTTGATTATTCCGTTTAGCTATGTACTCAATTGGATAGCGTTGAGCTAGGTGAATTATTTTGACGAATTATTCCCAATTTAACACACTCTTATGTAAATGAATATATCGTATTCACCCCCACAATTCGGATATAAGAGATTTTCATTTTTCTTATTCCACCATCTAGATTTGTATTTCACAAATACATTTTTTCGTATTTCGTAAATACATTTATTGCCTCATATTTATTACTCAATAAATGATGCAATAATATGGGATTAAATACATTTTAAACTCCACGAGTTAATAATGATAAATCACATAATTAATTTGGATTAGTTCAAAAATTTGAACTCTTACGCATTTGTTTCGCAAACAAATAAATTATAACTATTTCACAAATAATTTATAATTATTTCTCACAAATAAATTATAATTATTTTGCGGAAAAATTACAAATATTGTCAATATTTCCTCAATAAATTATAAATATTATCAATATTTTCTCAATATAATATTGATATCATAGCAAATTAGAATTATCCCACAAATGAATTATATGTACTTTTGCAAACAAAATTTCCAATATTTTCTCATTAAAATATTGATACAAATTATAATTATTTCACAAATAAATTATAATTATGTTTACAAGTAAATTATCAATATTTTCTCAAATAAAATATTAATTTCATATCAAATACTAATTACTAGTCCTTAATCTCCACATAAAGGTTATTAGTAATTATATAAATATCATATATGTCCCGCATAAGTATAAGCTGCACTTATTAAAAAAAATGTTCATTCAAAGAATTATGAAACCACATACACATATGAAGTTAAATTCGATGTTCAGACATTTAATTAAATTTTTATTCATTACGTCGTGTATATGACACAAAAATACACATATGATTTAATTTATTTCAAAAAAAAAAAATTAATAAATAAATTAGCCCACCACTAAAATATTTATGTAAAAAGTTATGAAAAACAAGTTTAAATAGGTTCCCAATGACCTTCTAGAAAAATTGCATATTTGTTTCTTTATAGTTTTGAATGGCTAAAAACGTATCATCCATTCGAAAATAAACTGTAGCAACTTAAAGTCGCATTCATTCGGTTCATGCAGATTAACGGCATTGACTTGTCAAAGTCACCTCTTCAAATTTTGATTAACCGCATTAACTCTTTTAATTGAAGAAGCACTTCCTCATAAATAAAAGAAATCAACTCTCTTGGTAAGACAAAAAGAATTGAGACACTTCTTCACATGTGACTTCACGAGTAATGAATATATTCTTTTTATTTCTCAGTATTTTATTTTTTATTTTTATTTATTTATTTATTTATTTATTTTTCTTTCGATGAGGATTTTGTCCAAAATAGTTTTTGGAACCACACACATTTTGACAACCTTAATTAATATACTTCAAATCTCTACAGACAATTTGTGAAAGATATTCACTGCCTTCTTGATTTACAAGTATAAACAACCGTTAAATGGCACTACCGAAATTAGTTTATATGGAAGCACCGTTTCATAACTACAGAGTTTAGTAATTCATCAATTCACATATGCACATTTCACATGATTGTTTGGAAACTCACACTAGAGAATGCAGAATTCTAATAGCAATTTAAGTTCAGTGTCTTGGGAAATTGAAGTACCATTTTCACGAGAATTCAATCTATTGCATAAACTCTCTACAACTTAGATTCAAAGTTAATTTGTTTGCAGATATAATTAACGTCTAAGTTCCACAAATTCTTCTTTATCAAATTTCAGAAATTATCTTCTCAAAGATGTCAAAAAATGTTCTGCTTACTCTAGTTTATTATGATTAACACATAAATACCGATGCACAGTCAAGTTAAACAAAATAAATATTGTCTTAAGATTGTTGGTGTTTAACAATCTGTGCACTTATATGTTTCACAAAACATAGAATATCATAAATAATATTCTAACAAACAAATTCATGCATTATTAAAGCATATAAATCATACTTACTTGGTTAGGATTAATTTGTAGAACACTTTAATCAACACATAAAATAGGAAATAAGACTGAGGCTTGTCGAAACAAATTTTCTTAAGACAATATTTCCGGGGCTGGCACGGTGCATACAGTTTGATTCCCGGTAGTCTCCCAAGATACAACAGTCTGTTGTTCATTATTCGCACAAATAATGAACCCACGGCGAACTTGAACAAACAGAAATTTCGGACTAAATTTTTACGAAAGTAAGAGAAAGAGAGAGTAGTGTTTTTCCTTTTTGTTACTATTTTAATTGATTCAGAATTGGCCAGATTCTGTTTCATATTTATAGACACAAAAGTGCCTCTTGAAAAGGGACACAATGTTTCGGTCCAAAGGGTACCTCTTCGGACCGAATAGAATCTCTTACTCTTATTTATTTCATTCACACATAAAACCCCAACATTCATTAGCCTCGTGTATTTTATTTTAGGAACACCATGAGATTTAAGGACAACATTCTCTTTTCTCAAAACAAAAAAATAGTGGGTAAATGCACGATACATTCACCTTCGTATTATGCAAAATCTGCACAAACTACTATGTAAGTTTTTTACTACACCAAACTTCTTGTACTTTCAGAAGTCCTGCATAAAATACTCAATACTTCCCCTTCCGTCCATTTTTTAATTATGCGTGTGTTCCACGCGGATAATGTGCAATTATGTTTTTTTCCTTAATTTTTCAGCCTAAATAACCATAATACCCTTTATTTTTTGTCCATCCTTAATAATAAAATGCATGAAACCCCTTGTACTTTTTGAACTTAACGCGGAAAATATTTGTACTTCTTAAACTTTGCACATAATTTCCTTGTACTTTTTGAATTTTCACATTATACCCTTGTACCTTTGAAAGTTTCCAAAAAATTTCCTTGTACTTCTGAAATTTGCACAAAACTAGTTATTCATTAATACATCTAGGAATAATTTAGGTAAATCAATTGAAAAGAATGAAAAATGCAAATAATTTCTAAAAATACAAGGGAATTTAAATAAAATTTTTATAGAAAATTTTTGTGTAAAATTTGCATTAACACATGGGAGTATGGTGCATCCCCTAAAAAATAGATTTGAAAAAGACTTTCTCACGACTTTTCACGTAATCATAATTCACAAGTTCAAACTCCAAAGGTACCTAAACAAAAAGAAAAAAAATCAGAAGGTATCTTTTTTCTTTTGAGGTATCTGATAAAGAATATTATTCACAAAAAAATCGTGCCTTTTGCAGTTATAAAAACCTCCAATCAATGGCCTTTCTAATTACGCTTCCCCACAGCACAATCCCCGAGAAGAACATCACGATTTTCAGACTACGGTCATGGCTTTCCTCCCCACCCGACCTCTTAATTTCGCAGCAATTCAACGTATAGTGTTCTTAATTATTTGCATTGGATTGTCCTGCTTCGTAGAAATCAACGCAGGTGGGGATCTCCAAAACTTATTAGGGGAAGGAGGAGAGCAAAACCAAAGAGAATTCGATTACTTCCTGCTGTCTCTTCAATGGTCGGGCACGATCTGCCGCAAAACTCGCCATTGTTGTTCCTCCAACGGCTGTTGTCGAGGGTAATTTTAAGTTTATTCATTGCTTCCTGATAATTTTGAGAGCAATGTGATCTGTGAAGTTTGTGTATCTAGATATATTCAGAGTTAATGTCAATTATTTTTTATTTCTATAGGGATTTGTGTTGTTGATCAGCTAACTCCAGTATCTTTTGAAGCTCAGCAGCGTAAAAATTTAGCTAGTTGTAAAAAGGGGGTTGTCTATAGATCTTGACCTATTTATTCTTCGTTTATGTACCAAAAAAAATATAGATCACGACTTTTTAGTGATATAAGTATATAGGTCAGGTACAGTGTAAAATGACTAAGTTCAGGGGGGGCAATTTCGATTATCCATGTGATTATTTTTTATATTCTAATTAAGAAATTTAATCTAAAGTTTACATGTCAAGAAATTTATCGTGAAACAATGCCTTAAACTTTAAGAGAGGATAGTTTCCTACTGATCAGTTTCTTGTTATGTTAAATGTGGATATTTACTGATACAGATCAATATGGTATTTTCCCTTATTATGAGCCTTGTAACATCCTTGAGATGTGTGTGTGTGTGTGTGTGTGTTGGTTTTTGTTTGTACACGTGCTTTGCTTTCTACTCAGTTTCCTGTAATTCCTTATTGGCTTCGGTCTTCGGGCTATAGTAATTGAGATTTCAATTTACAGCCTTACAGCTCATGTTTAGCATCTTATTGCATACTACTTATTTGGTGGTAAAACACCACCCGTTATTGTTAACAGAAGGCTTACAATTTCCATTAACAACTTTAATGGAAAAGTTAAGTATTGGAAATGTAGTAAACATCACAGTTGCTTTATGCCCTTGAAATTTTCTATATTGCTCCTTGGTGTTTCGAATTTTGGCACTTCCGTAATGATATTTATTTTTCTTGAAAACTGTTGGTTGCATGTCATAAGATTAGTGGGCAGACAAGTTATGAACCGTCAAACTCGTCTCTACTTCCTTGTGTACTGCGACTATGGTTTCTTCCTGTTACCCTAATCATGCCCTAATGCTCGTGCGTTATATCAGAAATTGCATGAGAACGACAACACAACTTACATCGATTTTGTTTGATTTGATCCAGGTCAAATGCACCGGCAGGATTTACGATCCGTAAGTCCTATGTATCACATTTTTTAACATATCAAAATCAAGATAGTGGTGTAGTGTGATTCGGGAGTTAAACTATACATTTCTTTGTCCATCAATATCCTTCTCTTATTTGTAGGACTGAAGTATGTGCAACCTACTACAGATAGATAGGATTGTTTAGATAATTGTGTTTTTACGCCCCTATGATTTTATTTGATGTCTTTTTCCGTGTAGATGGACTTTGGTCTGATTATAATGATGGAACTTGGCCTTCATGTTGCACTGGTAAAAGATTCGATGTTAAAGAGGTATGTTAGTGGATGTTTTTTAGTCTAGTTCACAATGTGTGAATGCTTTAGGTGCTAGAATGTGTGTGCATAGTCCGTACGTATATATAATCGTGTATTTAGGTAGTATGTGCCCTTTGAGTATGACCTAGTATCTGGTATGTCAAGGTTTTCCATCTACCATTGGTTGAGGAGCCCGCTTGTAAAGTGAACGAGCAATGCATATAGTTCACTGCCAAGAGCATTGGTGGCTAGTTTTGATCAAAACTCACTGTACACTCTCCAGATCTGAAGAGAGAGATTATTTCCTAATGGGCAAGGAAATAGTCCTTCCCCTCATACCCTTGATAAGTCTTTATTACAATACCAACTTCCAAGTATGATATATTGGCTACAGAAGCTAAATATGAAATTTGATTTTAGATATATATTGCTATGTTGTAGTTGATCAGCACATTTTATTGATTTTTTTTTTGGTTACATTTTATTGATTACTTGACAGGCCAAGCATCTTCAGAATAAAGTGTGAAAGTATATAATGCATTAGTTTTAGTTAGATGGAGAATCACTGACATATCATGGACCATAGATTTTTATTTTCTCGGTTATAATATTCCTTTTCTGATGGAGCAGTGCTCTCTCTCTACCTTTTTTATGTGTATGCGTGTGTGTCCGCGTGTCTCTCTCTCTCTCTCTACCTTTTTCATATGTAACATGCTATTTTTATAATTGACAGTTCATTCACTTAGAAAAATGAATTACTCTCTCAAACATATTAGTTTTTGTCCGGCAGCAGTAAGTTTTGCCCTTTTCAGTTAACTGTTTTAATAACTGTAGATATCAACATTGCTTGGCGCCCTGAATACGTACTGGCCATCTTTAAGCTGTAGTTCTCCATCAAACTGCCATGGCGGAAAAGGAATATTTTGGGAACATGAGGTATGTCAATTGTGTACAATTTCCTGTAGAGCTGGTGATGCCATTACGTGAAACTAATAATTAATTTACCTTTTTTTTCATGTTTGGAATGGGAAACTTCTGGAGACAGTGGGGTAAACATCTTCTTGAAGTGTTAATTCTCTTTCTGTTTTATCATTTTCATTTCTGATCTGATGAGTGAAGCTTATCATATAGATATATTTTGCTTTCAGTTGGAACTAAGTTGACCATATGTATTTAAGCATAGCTACAGATATGTTACATCAGTGAACTATCAGTAATGGCCGTTATTAATAGCAAGAAACTTATGAATTTTCGTATTTTGTATGCTTCATCCGTCTTAGTAACTTTGTTGGATGATTTGATTGTAGTAGACTAACAAGGGTAATCTATAACAACCAAGTCCCAAGTTCTTTAAACCACTGGTGCACAAAGTGAGATGAAGCTTCATTCTTACTTTTCGGCGCTTTAGGTCTTTGCAAGCAGTGGTCCAATCAGAAAGCATTTAGCAGAACTTTTATGTATAAAAGTCTTATAGAAACTGAAAAATCATTTGTATGTTGGAAAAACACTTCATCTGCTGGGAAAGATCCTAACTTCTCTTCTTATACCTTGTTTTCAGAAAAACACGGAACTTGTTCCTCTTCAGTCACAGGAGATGAATACAATTACTTTCTGACCACACTTAATGTTTATTTCAAATATAACGTCACGGTAAGATGGTGCATATTGGAATTGTTCTTGTTTGTTATTGAATATGTTGTACTTCTTGGTGCAGAGCCTGCAGGCTTGATGCCATGGTTTATTATTTTGACGATCATCTAAATTGTTGGAATGTTGGGCTTGAATTGGATCCTCAATGTAATAGAGGGCTACTTAAGTAAAAATATAACTGTAAATTACCTATTATAAAATCCAATTCTGGACACTAAGAAGGCTTCTTAAGAACTAAGCAGTTTTTGATTCAATCAAATAAGCTTAGACTAGCTGGTAAGGTTCCCAGAGATCATTACCCTGCCCTCGCATTGTTTCAACAGTGAAAGAGCTTCCTTGTTGGTAGTCTATTAAAATCCGGAAGTTAGGCTTGAACTGGACTCATAGGCATCACATGCACATAAGGTTAATGTGTCTTTGATCCCAACTGGTTTATCAACCTGGAAAACAAAATAAGAAAAATGTTAATTATAATTTTGTGTCTGTGGAGTAGCCTATATAACTTGAGCATTGCTCTGAGATAATGACCTATTTCACCGTAGCTTGGATAGATTTTCTCGTTCTGGATACGTGATTATTCTTTTAGTTCCCTACTCTGATAGAACATTGGAGTTTTCATTTAATGAGTAACATAGTGGGTCTTTTGGCCATGCAGGAAGTTCTGAGAGAAGCCGGATATGTGGCTTCAAATTCTGAGAAATATCCCTTGGGAGGCATTATTTCAGCCATTCAAAATGCTTTCCACGCAACTCCAGAACTTGAATGCTCAGGTGATGCTGTGGAGGAACTTCACTTATGCTTCTATAAGGATTTTAAGGTTAGATTGTTCTGTCTGATATACAATTCAGTTAATTTTGATGGTTGCACTGAAAACTTACTCGAGGTGTCCAAGCCATCCTAGGTGTTCTTTTATTTATTTATTTATAGCTCAATTTATTTTTTCCTTTCTCCGTTCTTTTATATCTGTCCTTTTTTACTAACTGCAGGAAGGACTTACTACTGATTTATAATGTCTTAAATGTAATAATATGGACTTGCGGGACTTTGTACAGTTTGTAGATGGAAGAATGATGATATCTTCTGCATCATTTATGCTTTGTTTCATACCATAGTCTATATTTTCTATGTTTCTCCTAGTAGAAATTACACGCTTCCTTTTTTTGCAGCCTCGGGATTGTGCAGTCAAATCCATCACTCGAAGTGGCTTAGTTAATTCAAGAAAATCGTGTCCCGAATACGTTAGCTTGCCAGAATTTGTCTCCTCATCGAGTGAGTTTACCATTTAAATATTTACAAATGACTGACAATAAGTAACCAATGTTCCGTGTTTGTAAATAGGACAGAATTCCTAACCCTGTTTGAAATAATTGTCATTTATCTCATCTGGCCGATCTTTGAATTGCATTGATATGGGATGCAATTAAAGTTGGCTTGTTCTTTCCATCTTATCCAAAATATTTCTAGGATTTACCTCAGATTTTTTCTGTTAACTTAATAATGGCATATTCACTTTATACTTTCCTCTCCGGGTGGCAAATAGGCGGTTTGGGTCTGGTAAAAAACTGGTCAGTGTCAAAACCAAGTTAGGCTGAGTCGACCAGTGTATTACTCATCATTTTATGCCTGAAGCAATTCTTTTTCCTATTGTAGAGCTTGCAAACAAGGGATCTGAAGTTTCACAATCCACTTTGGTGTCATCTATTTGATTGATGATGTCTGATACGCGCCCACCCATATTTACTCTCTTTATGCCATCAGCCAATGCTAGGAGACGTGCATCAGTTACTTGGGTGTGTACATTTGTTTGTGTTGTTACTTGTAATGTATTATTGTTTCTAAATGAACTTCCTCTGTAGAGTGACCAGAAAGAAACGTTCTTCAGAGTAATTTTTATGTACCATTAAATCTTGAATACTTTGTCTTCACCCATATATGACGTCAAATAATCAAAATCTGTAGTATCACGGTAACAAAAATATTATTGTCTGGGTCATTTGCAGTTAAAGGTAGAGCAATTTAGCACCAGACATTCTTGGGAATTTTGTCACAAAATTCTGTGGTTTTCAGAGTTTGTTCTATACTCGTGAAAT
Organism: Penstemon newberryi var. newberryi; assembly: GCA_030819805.1. Classification (NCBI taxonomy): domain Eukaryota; kingdom Viridiplantae; phylum Streptophyta; class Magnoliopsida; order Lamiales; family Plantaginaceae; genus Penstemon; species Penstemon newberryi. The sequence continues at coordinate 38,163,834 of JAUALY010000005.1, forward strand.
AAGATTATAGATAGATTGTTCAAATTTCATCTATTTACTTAACAGGTGTTATTTATACATGTACCATGAGACTTGGTCTATTCAAATCAAACAATACATTGTTTAGATTTGAAATTTCTTACCAAACTTAAAATTGTTCTGAATTTACATTCAAATGAAATTGAATTTATCAAATAGTCAAATAACTTTACATATAAATTACAGTATCAGTTTTCATCATATAGAGTCGATTTTCAGAGCTTAAAAACATTTCTAAACAATAAAATTTGTTTCATATGTTATGTAACAAATTTAGTTTAAACAATCATTTATTAATCGATATTGAATTTGAACTCAAACTGAATCGTTATTGGACTCGAGCTAAATTGTTATCAAACTCCATTATAGTTTGATTTGATTTTAGACTTTTTAGTAGTCCCTTCCATCTGAATCTTGGAACATTTGGATTTCATCAATGTGTTAAAATCCCTTCTGTGTATTAGATTAGCACATATACAAGGGATGCTCTCATTTATGCACCTTCCTACAGATAATTATCTTCCTAACTGCCGGTCATGGCCAATGGTCGTTATGAACAGTATAACAGCCCATCAACCCATGACTCTGCAGCTCCCAAAAATGAAATTAGCAACGATTAAAAGTTTACAATAATTATATTAAAAAAGTAGAATAAATCATGTAAAGAAGAGATAATGAACAAAATCATTCAATATAACTTCTGCCAATTCATGCTTTGAAGTAGCTAATCTCGAGACACGAGCTGCGCTTCATATAGTGCAGGTTGAGATAAAGACCATGACTAGCACAACAGCTAATGTGAGGAAGTTTGATTCTTGTGTTCTGTTGATCATCAGCTCAGTCGCGCTTGACAGTAGCTAATTTGAGACGAAGATGAGGTTCATGACATACAGATGCTGGAAAAATTCATGAGCACCACATCTAAGGGGGACATTTGAGCCTCTTCATGTACTGTTGAATAATACAGGTCAAGCCATAGGTTCATCAGTATTTATGTTAAAAACATCGAATAAATCAGAATACAAACAAACAGAACAAAAAATACAACACCTGCATGAATCTCTGATAAAGGGATTCCTATTCTGCTTTCCAATACATCAGGAATTCAGGATACTTCTTTAACTGCCGAGGATTATTTACGGACAAATGAAATTACCTATTTCAGACAGGTGCTGGAACAGAAACAATCACCAGAGCATCAGATTCATAGTAATCCTCGAAACGATTCCATCAAAATCTCTACAGCACAAGGACATTTAGGATTTTCCAGCTCAAACTTTTGACTAATAAACCGGGGCTAGAAGGATCAAGCTACCGTTCACCTTTGGCAAAAACCCACTTCAACCATGTGAGAAAACAATGCTTTGAAATGTGTTCTGGCAGATCTACCTGCAAAATAGAATAAGAATATTGATGAATATCTATGAACTATACATTCTCAAGTAGGAGTTTTACATACAATAGAGTAAGACTTCATGCACAAATGACGTATGTGGTTGTGGTGTGGGTGTGTATGAGAGAGATAGTATATATATATATATATATATATAAAATAGAGAGAGACAGATGGGGATCACATGTAATACCGCTTGGTAGACATTAAAAAAGGGTCATAGTGAAAATTCATCACATATTTGACACCGTAAAACTTAACATCCTTATTTTTTTTTTACCAATTTCTTAGAAAGAATGTTTCAATATAACATCACATAATCACCTAGAAACTCATACACAATATGAAACTTAAAAGCCAATTTATCTTGGGCATTGACATTATAAAACAGGGTCAAGCTGCCCAACTTCGTTTTACGAGCACCAAGCCAACAAGTTTAATACAGCAGTCATAACACAAAAAAATAGCCACGAGGAACTTCAATAACATGAGTTTTTTCTCTCTCTATATAAATCGAACATTCAATATCAAAGTAATCGGCACTATTTATGAGAACTCAACTACAACTTTACATCATCCTTACGGGAAAAGTGTGTGGAAGGTAAAGTTCCAGTGACAATGGAGACAGATTGAAAACTTACACTGCTCCATGTGGCAGAATAGCCATCTGTAGAGAGCAACCAATCACCAGCTTTTGACTGCAGATCTATTCTGTCATTTCCTATATCTAAATCAACCAATTCACATTCATAACTTTTGGCAGGAATAAAACCTCGTCTTCTTTTCTTTCTCTGTTTCTTGTGCTTTTTGAGCTTGAGACTTGCTGAAGTCCTTCCATCACAATCTTCTGAAAAGTCATGATCATGTAATAGAGCGTATTTGTCAGACTTACAAAACTTTATCCCATTACTAACAAACAAAGATTCCCAGGACTCAGAAGTATGAAATTCATCTGATAGCATAAAATGTATAGCCCAGCACTGCACACCCAACCTTTTTATGAGTTCTACTGGTTTCGTTTTCAAGCCTTCTTTTATTATTGGTGCCAAATCATTGTCACAGTTTGAGAATTCACAAAGCTTAAATACCAAATTCTTCAGCTTTTCTTTTTCTTCCTCACTGCCTTCTTCATGCACAAGTCGCAGGAGCTGGCGGCCTTGGTTAGTCAGCGCATTCAGTAGAAGAAGCTGATCTATGGTACTAGAACTACAGTATTTTGAAAGTATAATCTCAAACCACTCAGATGCATTACCAAACGCAATAAATTCTGCCCTTGGTTTAAGATATTTAGGTAATAATTCTAAGAAAAGATGAAAATCCTGCTCTTCAAGAATAATTAGAAGGTGATGAGATAAGAATGAGAAAGATTGCTCCATGAGAAATTCCTCTACAGCTTCCCATATGTCTTCCATCTCCTCCTTATACATCAAGTCAAGAAAAAGATTAACAAAGAATTCTGTATCTATGAAAAAAATACTACCATCCTCTAACGACTCAGAAAACTCATGGGATGACCAAAATTCAGGAACATACTTAATAAAATTCTCGACTGTCCGTTGAACATCCAGGTCAAGGAAGTAATGGGGCTTGGTTGCAACCATGGCAGGTGACTGCCCATGTTTACCTTTCCACTCAAGCTCCTCCCAACAAAGATCTCGGTTTACAAAAGCAAATTGGGATAATGCTTTAGCACCTTTGCCATGTTCCAAATCACCAGTGCCAGAAAAGTTGGAGAACCACTGCAAGATGCGATTCGGGTTTCCTGCACACATATATGGATAATCAGTGTACAAAGAATAGCAGAAGTTTAAAAGTCGTGTAGAAGTAGCCCCAAGAGAAGCACCCAGTAACACTGTAAATCCAGCTCTACAAAGCGTACTAAAACAATTTACATAAAGATCAAGCATCTCTTTGTAATGCTTTGTGATCTATTCATTATCAAAATATATTTTCCTTGGAAATTGGAAAGTTTGACAAACTAAAGTCTAGAAAAGTAGAATGTTAGTGTTTAAAGAACTTTTTTTTTGTCAGCTAACTAAGTTTATTGCCCTTGCTTAAATTTTCAGAGCACATCAAGTCAAACGCAAAAAGAAGATTCAATGCTTGCCTTTGAAAAATTTCTCCAACTTCTGGCTTTTCTTTGCTATTATAGGTCCCACCTTACGTGGTTGCTTCTCAAATATCAATTGCAGAACTTGTGAAGCTAAGTGCCGTTTAATTGGCTTGGATCTCAATAGTCTGACAAACAGGTCCCGTTGGTGGCGGGGGCTTATGGAGCATATGCCCGAAAGAGTTTTACAAAGCCAAAGCCGAGCTTCAGATCGTCTTCCTGGTGTCATCAATGCCCAGATGACTAATTCTAACTCATCAAGAAGAGATTTTCTCCTCTTATAAACTTCGTCATTCACAGTGTCATCGCCCCAGATGGGCTCGGATAGGAACAACTGAAGCATTTCTGAAGCAACCAAATGTTTACAACAGGATAAAATTAGCAGAAATTTGATAGCCAAGAAGAAAATAAGTACAGCTAACCAATTGTGACGAGGATAGATTATGGCTCGTTAACAAAACCTTACTAATTACAAAAAGCTCATCGAGAAACAAAACCAGGAATTATACAAATCTCTCATTCTGATTAGCTATTTTGTCCTCGGAATCCCCAAAAGTTTAACTTCTACATAATTCCAAACCAAACTTGCAGCCAATTAAACAAGCGCTAAATTATGGGTACACTTGTACACCCTTTTTTTTTTTTATCTCAATTAAGCATGTTGAAGAAAAATTGTAATACAAGAATCATAAATTCCAAAACCCCTCAATTTTTATTAACTGATATTGACTAAAAATTGGGCATATTTTTTAAGAACAAAAAAGAGGACGAGAGTTAAACATGTACCGGAAGTATGCTATGTCTCTGCAGAAATCGTTCCTTGAAATTTAGGGGTGCAACTGGAAAGAGGAACAATCAATCACTCTCTTTGTGATTAGTTAACGGCATCACGAATTGTCCTTTTTTTTTCTTTTTCCATTTAAAGAAAAAGATTATACAATGGGGCCGTATTAACGATGAGCCTTGTGAGAAATTGGGCCAGATTAATGATGGGCTCGGAACATAAATGGACCAATCTGGGTCTCCTTTTTGTTCGTTGAGATCTGTACTTCACATATGTATGGGTTTATTATTGGGGGATTATCAATAGAAATCGATCAGATTTGTTATGATTTTTATCCGGTTAAAGATTTGATGATGAACAAACTTTTTTTCAAAAGTTTTTCAAGAGTTTAATTTCTTTTGTGATTTGTCGAATACATTAAGGCCATCTCCAGCCGAACCGGGGAGGCAAGCAACAGCCCCCCCGTCGGCTGGAGACGGATCTCCCCCCGGATGGGCAGGCAAGCATCCGGGGGGAGTTGCTTGCCTGCTGGCAAGCAGGCAGGCAGGGGTTGCCTGCCTGCCTGCCTGCTGCTGGATGCGCCAATCTTAATTTTTTTTTTTTTTTTTTTTTTTTTTTGCAATTTGTCACGAGAGGGAGAAGGAAAAGAAAAGGCTGAACATATTTTCATCTTTTAGCAACTGATTCATCTCATTTTTTATTGTTAGAATTAATTTCACATGCTTACTTCTCATACCCACGATTATAGTGGATTGTTAGAATTAATTTAGGTTGAACATAGCAATTATTTATTATAAATTTCACCTGTTGGCTTACGATTATAGCGGATTGCTGGATTTAATTTCACCTACTTGCTAGATTGGTTGTAGATTAGACTCATGATTAAAATTAACACTTATTAACACTTGAAAATTATGTTTAATATATAAAAACTTTTTAACACTTATTAATTATGGTTTCATGTTTTCTTTAAAAAAAAAAACTTAAAGATACAATGTTTTCAAATCAATGTTGGATAAAAGCTTAACTATTAGAGTACAACAATTAAATTGATCTCAACTTGTTGTAGTGTTTGTTGTGTTTCTTTAATTATGTTTAGTTGTTGGTGTTTCCCTTGAAAATTATGTTTTGTTTTAGTGTGTAATAGTTATTTTTCTTTTCACTCCAAGTGCATTAATAATAATTGTTGATGTTTTTCTTTAATTATGTTTACTCGTTTTTATTTTTATGAATGCCTTATTATTATTATTGTTGTTGTTGTTGTTGTTGTTGTTGTTGTTGTTTAGTGAGAGTGGGGAAAGTTTGAGATTGAAATAAATGTTTTGAATTGTTGGTTCGGTTGGAGATGACTGATTTGGCAAGGCAGGCAGGCAGGCAGGCAAGCAGGCAGACAGGCAGGCATGAGGGGGCTATTGCCCGGATCGGCTGGAGATGGCCTAAGTGAAAAAAATTTATAATTCAAAATACATGAAGTAAATATGAATTTATGTCGGTTTAATTCGATAAAAACTAAATTTGATAATTAATAATTAAATTTATAGACATACATAATATTCTAGAACGAAGCATAACAAGAGAATCTTAGGAATAAATAATGCACAAATTGGTTAATCCATTAAGGCAACGTTCGGTTTACAAAATAAGGCCAAGATTATCTATAATCTAGCCCATTAAATTTTGTGAAAGTGAGCAAACTTCAATTCGGTTGGGCTGACAAATAGCCGGGCAGCCCGTGCTAATCCAGTGAAAAGTGGGCCAGACCGGATAAACTTCATGATTATAATTTGGCACCCCCTGGTCCTATAACAAAATAGTGGCCCAAATTGATAAATCTATACCAATAATGTCCCTGAATTTATGCAAAATTACAATTAAACCGATGTGAATTAAATAAAACACCCAAAATTTCATTTTCCCACCCATCTTCTCCCTCTATTTCTCTCAGGTCGCGACTTGAGCTATTTTCCCTCTCTCTTCCTCTCTACTTCGGCCATTGCAATTTGAGCTTCAGCACACACAATTTTTCCTTTAATGAAGTTCTACATAACAAATTGCTAACTCCTCCTCTGTCTACATTGTAGGTTTCGAAGAGCTCCAAGTGTTAATTGAAGAGCCCGAGTTGTGTAGCCAAGGTAATAATTTTGGGTTTTTCTTCACATGTCGATTACCGGAAAAATTGATAGAGAGGGTTTTTTTTTTTTTTGTAATTTGTGTTTGTTCATCTCCATAGCTCCGGATATTCATATTTTTTTTTTATTTTGAAAGATCTATTTTTTCAATTTTTGATTTGTAATGGATATGCGTACATTGTTGTCTGTTTTAGCTGTCAAGTTCGATGGTTGAGATAGATTTAGGTACCCATACAATTTTGGGAAGAAGCTAACATTGGAATAGATTAATTTTTTTTGATTGTTTTAAATGTTTACTGCCGGTTTTTATTTCTAGGCTATGGTGATGGGTTTGTCAAAAATTTGTTTATTATTGTCAAATGTTTGGATTTGTTTCTCAATAATTTTGTTCATGGATTTCTTTGTCAATTTTTTTTTGGGGAAATAGTTGCCTGTTCATGGATTTTTTTGTCAATAATTATTGCAAGAGGTAGTTTGTTTGTGAATAATTTGTTTACTGCCTCTTGATGGACTTATTACTTGTGTATAATTTTGTTTAAGGGTTTACCATATCAATTTTTTTATGTGAAATAGTTGATAAATTATGCATATCCAAACATTTGAGCTTTATATGGCTTGCATTAAACATTATTTTAACAGCCTTATGCAAATGGATCAACGAAGGAAACACCTCTTCATGTTAATGTTTCATCAATTCTTTTGGATGGGTGTTTTGTTAATGTCACTACGAATTATTTCACACCACGCCAAGAACCAACCGATACGTTATAGCCTAATACGTAGGAAGCGCAAGCAAGCGGAAAATTTAAGTTATATTTGTTATGAAGATACCATAAGGTGTAAAGACAACATACGTCTTAACACGAGTGCATTTCGAAAGTTTTGTTGTTTGCTACATAACGTGGGGGGGGTTAAGGGATACTAAATACGTTCCCATGCAAGAACAAGTTGCCATGTTCTTATCGGTTCTTGCTCACCACAAGAAGATTCGAGTTGTCCGGACTGACTATCGTCGTTCGGGAGACACCGTGAGCAAGTGTTTCTACCGTGTACTTAATTGTTTGCTAAAGCTCCATCCAATTTTACTTGCTCAACCCGATCCGATAACAAATGATTGCGAGGACACTAGGTGGAGTTGTTTTCCGGTGAGTTAGGTACATTTATGTTTCTTCCTTAATGGGTCTAGATTTCTTTGTTACATGATTGTTTTTTAAAGTTGAAATTCTTGACTGTGTAGGGATGCATCAGAGCATTGGATGGAAGCTATGTTCCAGTTCAAGTTCCATTAGTGGATAAGCCGCGTTACAGATCCCGAAAGGGTGTTATTTCCACAAATATGCTTGCCGCGTGTGATATTAGAGGGGCATTCACGTATGCTTTGATTGGTTGGGAGGGATCCGCGGCAGATGGTCGAGTTCTAAGGGATGCCATCAATCGACCAAACGGGTTAAGAGTGCCTACAGGTTAATTACTACATTGTTCAAAGATTATTTAAAACATCCATTACCCTGAATTTTTCGGTTGTGGTTGTATTAATGATTTGTTTTTTCATAGGGACTTACTACTTGTGTGACAATGGGTACACTAACGGAGAAGGTTTCCTTGCGCCTTATAGAGGAGTTCGCTACCATTTGAAAGAGTGGGGAGTTGGCATGGATGCCCCCCAAAATGCTCATGAATATTTCAATATGAAACATTCTCAAGCTAGGAATATAATAGAGCGCAGCTTTGGGCAAGTTAAGAAGAAGTGGGCAATTCTTAGAAGCAACACATTCTACCCGCTAAAGACGCAAAATAGAATGATAATGGCTTTGTTATTGATTCAAAACTTCATGCGGAAAACAATGACTGACGAGCCTTGGGATCTTAATCCTGATTTGCCTGTACCAAGTGACTCAAGTGACGATGAGAATGATCCTCGAGTAGAAGATTACATTGACGTGGTTGAGCCATCGAATGCATGGAACCAGTTTCGTGAACAAATGGCGAATGATATGTTCATGAAATGGAATGCAGAGCGCCATTAAGTTGTTAAATATGAGTTTGATTGTTGTTTTCAAAAACTCCCGAACAAAGTCCATGTTGTGCTCAGTTTTTTTATGTACTTTTATGTCATTGGATTTGTTGTGTAAATTGGCAATTAATTTGTTTGTTCGTGTGACTGCTTTAAATGTTGAGTAAACCCATTAATTTGTTGTAGTTGACATTCATGACTTAGTTTTATGTTAATTTTCCACTACTATTTTTTGGTATGGTATAAAATGCAAACGATTATGATGCAATGTGTTTGTATTTTCAGGTTAAGAAAACCTGGAAATGGCATCCATTCCACGCTATGGTGATGCGGTTCCAACCCAGAAGAAAACACAGGGTTCGCGTAGAACTTGGAATGCGCTCGAGGAAAGTCAACTTATCAATTTATTGAAGGATATGATCACAAATGGTTGGAAGGCTGATAATTCCTTTAGGCCGGGGTATTTGCAAGCACTCGAAGTTGCACTTAGTGCACGACTACCTTCATCAAAGATTTCATCTAAGCATATAAACTCAAAGATGACCGTGTGGAAGAAGACCTATTATCAATTAGTAGGTATGCAAGGGACAAGTGGGTTCGGTTGGAACGACAGTGGGAGGACCATCGAGGTAGACGATGAAGTTTGGTTCCTATACGTCAAGGTTCGTTCTTTTACCAATAGTACAAAATGCAAGTCACTTGTTATTTTTTAACTTATTAAACATGAACTACCCCCTGGACTTTGTAATTATGTATACTTGTTTTTGAATTGCAAATTACCCCCTGGATTTTGAATTCCAAATGACCCCCTGGACTAAGAAATTATGTTAGTTATGTTTTAATTTTGCAAAGTACCCCCCTGGATTAAAATATTGCAAGTTCTAATACCTGAATTAGTATTGTTTGCAAATACCCCCCTGGACTTTGTAATTATGTATACTTGTTTTTGAATTGCAAATTACCCCCTGGATTTTGAATTCCAAATGACCCCCTGGACTAAGAAATTATGTTAGTTATGTTTTAATTTTGCAAAGTACCCCCCTGGATTAAAATATTGCAAGTTCTAATACCTGAATTAGTATTGTTTGCAAATACCCCCCTATATTGTTGTAATTATGTATACTGGTTTTTGAATTGCAAATTACCCCCTGGACTAAGAAATTATGTTAGTTATGTTTTAAAATATTGCAAACACCCCCCACTGGAATTTTAATGATGCAAATACCCCCTTGTTTTCTTAATTGGAAAACCCCCCTGGTATTAGAACTGATCAACACATTCTTTTTCTAATTTTGCAAAAAACATTAGGCACACCCCGATGTTGCAAACATGAGGTTCAAGTCATATATCTACTATGATGATTGGGTCGAGATATTTGGGAAATATAGGGCAACTGGAGACGATGCGGAGGACTTCGTGGAGATAGTTGAAGATTTGCTCAAGAGTGCTCCTGTGAAGAACGCTAGTTCGAAGGGAAAAGAGCCATTTAATGATGCAAACATTGATGAGATATTGTATAGCAGCCCCACCGTTGATTTAACAACAGATTTTTCGGACGGTCCAAATTTTGGAGAGGATTTACCACCGTATAACATGGGATTTCATACACGTGTCCCTAACAAGGCGAAATTGACAAAGAAGGTTAAGACTGAAAAGATTACGAAGGAAAAACAAACAAGAAAGAGGAAAACACCTGACTCTTACGGCTCCGAACAGTTTAAACCGGACATGGACGAGTTAATTGTGGCGGCTAAAGCCACATGGGCTGATCTTAGCTCGAAATTTGCCAAGGAGGAGGACACGTACGATGAAAAGGCAAAAAAGATAATTGCGGCACTTGATAGCATTAACTCTCTAACGGACGAGAACCGGAACTATTTGTCGTTCAAGATAATGGATAATGACAAGCATATTAGCTTGTTTTTGAACTCGTCCGAACGCAATCGTGAGATGCAAGCACACATGATGCTTGATGGTAAGATGCCTTGATTAATATGTGTATTTGATATCACTATGCACGTACTTGTAATTTTTGGATTGTGGTTGCATTGGTGATTGCGTAATGTTACGTACTTTGTTTTGATTGGTGTTTTTGGTCTCAAGTGAGACTCATATTTTTGGTCTCAACTATGAGGCAGTCCATTGGTAGTTAGGCTTGAAACAAATGGTTTTTGGCTTTTTGTAATTTGCATAACTATGATAGGCACCATAGCCCCTGTAATGTGTTGTAATTATGAAGATGGTACATTGGTTTTGTAAACTTTGTTCGTCTAATTGCAAATGGTTATGGATGAATTTATGTTGATTGCAATGTTGGATTATGTTAATTAGGTAGCTTATTTGATTTTTAGGTAGATTGCAGATAATTGACTGTTCGGACCAAACATTTTTTCAACAATATTGAGGGTAACTTAAACATGATGAAATTACTAAAAAAAAGATTAACTCAAAGATGACTTAAACATGGTAGATAATTAAACATAACAAATTCCAACTTCGGACTTGGAATTTAAAGTCCACAAATGTCAATTTCGGACACTATTTTTTTTCAATACCCGATTTTGAAGATGTTCCCTCACTTGGCCATAGGCACTTAACCACGGGTGAATAATTTTCAGCTTCGTCGTTTGAGTTATCCGTAGCGGTATTGTTAAAATTTGCCAAGTAATCCCAAAAATCATCATTAGTACATGGGGAGAACCTAATTTGCGGTTCATTAATAGGAACTGGAATTGGTGTTTGATGGCCAACTGTTGGGCCATCATCTCGTTCAAACCACTGAAGGTCTATTGGGGACGGAGGTGGATCGATAACATCTTCAACCTCATTTTCTCCAAAGACTTGACACAATTCATCCCACATTGGCTCTCCAGAAATAGCATAAGCCTCGTAAAATGGGTTTTCCTTCAACATAAAGTTGCCATATTAGTAGGTGCCATGAATAAAAAACTTGCATATAAAAATTGCAAAGGTGTTTTCATACCTTGCACAAATGTTGAATGATGTCCATTCCATCCCGCCCAACCTTGTTTGAGTTCTCGATCAAGGTGTAACCCGAAAGTTTCCTCAAATAACCAAATATTGCATGTCTACGTTTAATCTTTTCGAACCTTGTCCTAATCTCCTTCAAGGTGAAAGACCGGTTGAAATACATATTCACATCATCACGAACAAACTTGAGAATGGCACATAAACTATGGACATAAATTGCATTTCTATAGTAACCATCGGTTGATAGGAATTCGATGAAGTAGTCATCGATCTCCTTTGGCCATTTTTCAGTATATAGGAATTGAGATTGAGGACGAGGGTTGAACGAAGCCATTGGCGAAATTTCTTTTGCGTTAAATTCGTGGAAAAATTTCCAATTGTAATTGTTGTGTGATTTTCTTTATACTAGAGTGGGATTTATAGTGGTTTATGATAGGCAACTATGGGTAATATTCAATATATTAGGGTGGCTACATGTAAATAAAGAGATTTTGACTATTATTGGATTTTAGTAGTAGGCGTACAACTCCAAATCTGGATTGCAGAAGATTAGATTTCAACCTTTTCCATTAAATTACAACTACCCCCCTATATATTAGCAAATAACCCCCTGGCCATTTTTGAAATGTCCCATGTGTAAATTGAATTCTTTTGTCCAGAGAATATAATGTCGAATTGTTGGCAGAGAATATAATGTCAAACTCTACTTTCACAACTCTTAATGCAACCATGTGACTTGAAGAATATTTTGCTATTCAATGATTATTTCCAATACAACTTTTATGCAAACAATAGTAGGAGTTCAAAATAAAATATAACCACTATTAGATAAAGATAACAGCACCCTTTTCATTCATTAATATATAGGAGACAAAAACATATAAAGCCGAATTTGATTACCCTGCATTACAAGTCCAATTTGCAGGGTAATCACAAAACATTTGAAAATTTGCAGTTGATCATCCACAAGAACCATTAAGCCAGTACATAAAACCTAAACACAAAAAACATCCTACACCCATTCATACCACTATTACAACCCACCAACCCATAACTAAAGCAAGGGTGCTATTCATAAGCTAACAAACAGATTATTCCTCAGGCAAATTACTTGAACCAGAACCACCATCGTCAAAGTTTGTCTTTTCAACCGTGATATAATCAGTACCTACAGAGGCAATAGGAAGGGGAGGGAGACAACCACTAGTTTCAGCATACGGGACAACCGCCTTTTCATCGTCATATGAGTCTCGAATGTGTATTGGCCATTCAGGACTTCCGGTTATATCTTTCGGGAAAGTGGCCACACCTGAATCATCAAATATATACGACAGCTTGAGATGGAATGGTTCACCATTCAGCCTAAACTCCCGAAACAGCGGGGTCTCCATCTTAAAAAAAAATAAAAAATTCAGATGAGTTATCATTTTATGTTTATAAAAATAAAAAAAAATATAGACAAAGTTGGATTTTAGTAGTTACCTTATGATCAACAGCTCTCCAGTAGAACGTATTCACATGAGACTCACAGTGTTGTGTGTCATACCACACGCCAGGAGTATGCAAAAACTTGTTGAAAGTTTTGTTCCTGTGCCGCAGTTGTTCCACCTTCTTCTTGACAGAGAATAGGCTGAATCGACGATTAAACTGTGAATTCATTGCGGCAGAAATACGCTGGCATGCTCCAGTGAGCAACGCAACGTCCTTTAGATTTCCAGCCTTGGCCTCATGAAACAGAAGGTTAGTGAAGGACATATTTTCATCAAATGACCATCCATCATTGATCTTATTGGCTTCACTTCGCATACGCCTAGTTCTCGGCATGTTGCAAGTTAAATGTGTTTGTGTACTCAAACTTGGAATGTGTTTGTGTTTATATAGAAGGGTGGGGGTGAACTTTTGAACTACCCCCATTAATGCAATAAATATTGAGGGTAGATATGAATTAATGAATTCAGATTAAAGAATGAGTAATGTATGCATTTATTAATTGAAAAAATGAATAGTTTATCATCTACCAAGAATGATTTAGGCATGCATTTATGGAAAAGATGAATACTTTATCATCTACCAAGATATTGAACAATGCTTGCATTTAATGCCATAATTACAACAACTGCTCAATCAACATGATGGATATGGGACAAACTGACAATAGGTAGCTTGTTTGATTTTTGTTCTAATTAAACCACAATTTTGAACATCCAAACTAGCACACAGAAAAACCAAAAGTCATCCAGACTTAAATTAGCAATCTGAGAAACATTCAAATGTCAACCACTCCACATTAACCACATCCATTGCCATTTTAACATAGACATTAAGACACATGAAAGGGAAGATACCAATCTGAGAAACATAAACACAATCCAAAAAATCTTCAATCTATGCAAACTAAGTACAAATGTTCTCAAAGCATACAACAACCAAGAATCAAGCAAAATAAATATCAAATGATAAGTGATAACTCTCATGCCAAAAAAAATTCACCATAAAAGGGAAGATACCAATTTGAGAAACAACAACCTAATTCAATGAAGAACAATCTTTGAAAACAAGTTCTAATTTTCTCAAGGCATACAACAGCCAAGTATCAAGCAAAATTAATTTTATATCCATGCCAAACATAATCAGCATAAAATGGAAGATACCAACCTAACAAACAAATACATAATTCAGTATTTACCAGCCTTATGCAAACAAGTTCAAATTCTCTCAAGGCATACAACATCCAAGAATCAAGCAGAAGATTACTATATATCCATGCCAAAAATAATTACCATAAAATGGAAGATACCAATCTAACAAACAAATACATAATTCAATATTTAACAGCCTTATGCAAACAAGTTCAAATTTTATCAAGGCATACAACACACAAGAATCAAGCATAATGCATGAGAAATATTGCACAGATCATCGCAAGCTTTTGCCTACGACGCAGTGATATGTTCTCAGCAATTCATTGGATTCATCCACTCAAAGTAATGGGCAATTTTCCAAAAACTGGAGTTCAATATATATTTCAAGAAACCCTAAAATAAAATGACACTTTAAAATTAAAAACCACTAAACCAGAAGACTGTCTCATGGTATGTTGTTTTCATCAGAACTACCACCAGAACATTTGTGAAGATACTTGTACTTCGGTCCTCGAAGCCGTGTTCCTAAAATAAAGAGGAAACCATATTACACCCAATATTTCACATGATTAACAAATATAATATAATGGTTAACACACGAAAATCAACATAACCTGTTATGGTATGTTGTTCTGAGCAGAACTACGTTGGGAAGAAGATGTATACCAATCAAGTCCCTGAAATAAAAGAAAACCGTATTACACCCAAGAAACCCTTAAAAACAATAAATTAACAACAAAGTTCATGCGAAAATTTGATGAAATTCAACATAACTGAGGTAGGATAATCAATTGAAGACGTGTAATAGCCCGGAAAATGCAAGAAATTCCAACTGTTAGCATAAATTATTCCTCAATAGTTGAAGAAATTGAGCCGTCGCCGTGAAAGAGAGAGAGAGAGAGAGTACAAAGAGAAGAATGAAATCAATTAGGGTTTCTTTGTTTACATGATATAGCCCGGAATATGCGAGAAATCACAACATTTTAGCATAAATTCTCTGCTCAATAGTTGAAGAATTTGCGCCGTCGGCGTGAAAGAGAGAGAGAGTAGAAAGAGATGAATGAGATCAATTAGGGTTTCTTTTTTACATGATATACCAATCATTGAACGGCCAGGATTTAAGAGCATCAACGGTGAGATGGATCGCTGACAAGGAGAGGATGTGAGGGCATTTCGGTCCAGGAATTCTAATTGGGCCAACCGATTGTGTGTTTAAAAATACTCCACAGTTTTATTCAGCCCAATTATAATGTGCCGAACACAATATAATATTGTGGATCAGATAATTCTAAGGCCCAAATAACTAATCTGCCAAATCTATTAAATGTCCAACCAAAAAGTTAGAAACAAATTGATTTAGTGGAATTAAGTAACAATCTCAATAACGAACCCGGACTTGAATCTTGCTTGAATTAAAATAAAAAATGAAAATTCTGCATTTTACGTATAAAAATAAAATATGTTTAAATAAAACAATAGTGTAAAAGAAAAAAAAGTGCAAAAATTTGAGGTCTAAGCTACTATATAAACCCTACCTACCCACGTTGTTTTCGTCTCTCCTCTTTCAGTAGAAGAATTCCTTGGAGCTCCTTCACAGGTATGACTCTCTTCTGCCGATGCTTTATTCTTTAATTCATCCGCATGAAAACCCTATCTTGTTCCTTTACCCGATGATACGTTTTTAATTAACTGCAGTTCTATGTAGTGAATTTGGAATTAAGATAGGGTTTTATTTTGCTACAATCTTAATTTTAGTGTACTGTTTTAATTGATGATGCAGGTGGTACAGTAATGTTTCTCTTTCGTGGATATACTTTATGGGCTTCACTTATTCTGTGAGCTTGGTATTTGCGGCTGCTGTTTGGTGTGCTACGTACGCGCTTGTTGCAGTTCTTGGAGTCTTCCGTGTCTTTGATTTTATTTGGGACTCCATTTCCAGTTGATTAATCAGTTTTCTATAATCTATATATATAGAAGGGGAGACATAGAAAAGCTATCATGGGATTTGCACAACTAGTCATTGGCCCTGCTGGTAGTGGAAAGGTTATTAATCGAACTTATAATGTGCCCTTAGAATGATTGTTAAGAGAGTTTTTTTCTTTCTTAAATCGGAATTAGATTAATTATTTGCAGTCTTTTGTTTACCTAATAATGCTTATGCCTTGCTTCTTTGCAGTCTACTTATTGTTCTAGCTTGTACAATCATTGTGAAACTGTGGGACGATCAATTCATATTGTTAACTTAGATCCTGCTGCCGAGAATTTCGACTATCCTGTAGCTGTGGGTGAGTTTATTGTCACATTGTCACCCTCAGCCCGTTATACCCTGGTTTTTCTTTAGATGCTAATATGGGATTCTGTTGTTAGATATTAGGGAACTCATTTCTCTGGAGGATGTCATGGAGGAATTTGGACTGGGTCCAAATGGTGGCCTTATGTACTGTATGGAGTATCCTTTGCCTGCAATATTCTTTTTATGTTTTTATTATCTTAGTCTTCATCACCAGTTTTCTCCTGTGGCTATATCGTGTAACCATCTAGCCTCACTTAATTAGTGTAAAAGTATTGTCTGCATGTAAAGCCTTAATGCTTCGGCTCAGGCACCTGGAAGATAATATGGATGATTGGCTGACTGAAGAGTTAGATAATTACATGGAAGATGATTATTTAGTTTTTGACTGTCCAGGTTCACACCCTTAACCCCATATATTTCATGGCTTGTCATTTATGCTATAATTAATTATCATGAAGATTTCAAATTTGGATGCTTTAAAATTTTGTTGAACTTAAAAGGATATATAGACTCATTACCAAAATGTTTGAGCTGGTTTGTTTTAAAACTCTACATATTTGTAACTCATCAATAATCAGTAATGAACTACCCTTATCGCTATTGGTTCCAAATTCATGTGGTAATTGCTCTATATTTTCGCTTAATTATGCATGATTCGTCATTTGCTTCCCTCAGAGTGGTCCTGAATGGAAAAGGTTGATGTTTGTGTTTGGTGTTGCCATGCCTTGTGCTTAGCTTGAATAAGAGACTATATCTATGTTAAGAGTAAGAAAAGTGGGCTTTAACAGTAGAGCCACTGTAGTTAATTCATATTTGTTCAAGCCCTTATATGCCCAATGAACTATTAAATCACCATGCTGTACAATGATTTGTTATACTCCTACTTTCCAAACTTTATGTTTTCCATGTTGCTTTTACTTGACTAAAGCATTCTCTTTTGGAGTGGGGAGCCCTTTTCTTTAACTGTAAACTTTCTTTCATAGGGAATTTTGTATAGTGTTTATGCTGATAAATTGCCTTCATTGATCTTCTGACCCATTGAAACATTGACTTAATAACTCCTCTGATTCGAATTTTATGAGATAGTTAAAGTGCTAATTATCTATTTCAAATTTCATAGTTGATTGACATATCTTCTTTTGGAAGTGCTCAGAATATGGGCCTCAATGTCCAATTTTACGGCAAATTTGTTAGCTTTGATATATATTTCCCTTTGTATGACAAATCATGCATATCAAGCTTTGTCATACCATCATCCTGAGTTGTGCATTATTTTACTATAAGAAGAATTTTAAGTGATAAGTAATACTCTAGCTAATTTTGTCTGTCTAGAATTCATATATTTATTTGCTTGTTATGATCTCTGTATATTAACGTTTTAAATCCATTGGTTTTTTCTTATACACAGGCCAGATAGAACTGTTCTCCCATGTTCCTGTGCTTAAGAACTTTGTGGAACATTTAAGGCGTAAAAATTTTACTGTCTGTGTGGTATATTTACTTGATTCCCAGGTATTGACATATGTTTAAGTCACATCTGCTTCCATGGTTAATCATTATATTCATGATCTGATGCTAAATTTCATAATATTTTGTGCATTAGTTTATGACAGATGTGACCAAGTTCATAAGCGGTTGCATGGCTTCACTTTCTGCTATGGTTCAACTGGAGCTACCTCATGTTAATATTCTCTCCAAAATGGACCTTGTGAGAAACAAGAGGGACATAGAGAAGTCAGTGCTTTTGAATTATAGAGACCTTTTTCTTTCTCTGTTATTATTGGTTTAAGTTTTGTCAATTGATGTTTGTCTTTTCAAGGTATTTGAATCCAGAACCTCAGTCTCTGCTGGCGGAATTGAATCAACATATGGCTCCTCAGTTTGGAAAACTTAACAAATCCTTAATTGAATTGGTAAGTTTGAGGTTTTCCCACCTATTTGTATTTCAAAAGGCATGGTGCTTCAAGCGAAGTGCTTTCCGTTTTGAACCAGCGCTTCATAATTTAATGACCTCAAAATGTGTAAGGTTGAGTCACTTATAGTACTAGGGAGAGGAATCTGGAGTTTTCTTCATTCTTGTTGCTGTAGTTGTTGGAATGCTTTTCATCTCTAATCAATTGAACTTTCAGCAAAATGTATGTTGGTCTCGGTATCGAAAAAGAAAAAAATAGTTGGTTTCAATCACTGTTTAATTTAAACTTCATATGGACTCAAAATTTCCTTGATTTTGGTCTGAAATAAGCATTTATTTGATCAGATATATTTAAACATCAAGTTGTATCTGGTTCTTGACTACTTCAAAATCATTTGTTGCATCAGGTGGATGATTATAGCATGGTGAACTTTATACCTCTAGACCTGAGAAAAGAGAGCAGGTATATTACCTTCTTTTTCTGTATCGTGGAGCATAGTATTATAGATTTATCAGTGAGGCTGGGTGATGACGAGTATATTGTGAAGTAAAGAAGTATTATCTAATTCTTAGCTGCCTCTACCTAAATGATGATTCTATGTTTTAAGTGAAGGATGAAGGTTGATTTTGATTTACTGAAACTGCTCAAATGTTCACTCAAAATTGCTTTATAGTTATTATTATTAAGAAAGTTTGATGCTTTCGCCACATACTGTTTTGAGTAGCATTTTTGTGACGAGATTGGGAATTTGAGCCCTCGTCAATTCTTGGAGAAATAGATTTTTGAACTGATGATAATTCCTTTTTATGTAATGCAGTATTCAGTACATTTTATCTCAAATTGACAATTGCATTCAGTATGGAGAAGATGCAGATGTGAAAGTTAGGGATTTCGATCAAGATGATGATTGAAGCTTTATTGTTCTGGGTTTTAAATGGTATCACTTTGGAACTGCAAAACCATCAACATCACTTTGGTGTATCATCAAAGAAAAGTCATATATTGCAAATATTGCATTTTCTTTTGTACTTGTGCACTTTTTTTTCTTTCCCTATTTTGAAAAGTCTTTGCATTTTTCAGAATGCTATTAAACAAATTGAGTTGAGATTATGTTATCGAGTCTATGCTTTACTATTGTTAAAATGAATTAAGCCCGATAAGTTATTAACTGAAACTATCGCAAGTTGAGGTTAAATATTAGGATTCAATGAATTGTTGTGTTAAGATATAAATATTATTATACAATAAATGTGGTTATATAAATGTGGTTTGAACTTGGTTTCTCATGCTGCATTTAATAATTGATATAAGTTGAAGTATATATATTCTCTTACTGATTGAAAGTCAAGTGAATTTTAAAGTACTTTGATGTAATTTAAATCTTAGAACTTGCTAGCTGAAATTTACGTGCATCCTCCAGTGACCTAAATCCATCCATAATCTTAACAAGGTTAAACATGCAGATTATATTGGTCATCTTTGAATCGATTTCAATTTGATCAAGTGTTTTGGTTTGAATAATTGAAAGATTCCGCTTATGTATGAAAATAAAGTTTTCATGTGCAGGGGCGTAGTTAGATCATTTTTTTTTTTGGTAACAAACTTGATATTTTTTCTTTTGATAAAATTATTTTGGTAAATGAGAATGAACTAAACTAAGATAAACAAATATTATGATTTTATTCTACAAAAGGTTAAAAAAGTATAATAGCAATTTTTTTAAGAGAATGAATTCTTAGACTCTTAATAGAAAATGTGCATGACGCAATGTAATTTGAGATAAAACAAATAAATATTGTTTGGACAAGACATGTAAACGCCAAATGTACCATAACTCAAGAAACTTGAAACTTGGATAAACAAATATAGTACGATTTATTTTTGGTTGATCATACATCTAAAACAATATTGTAAGGTTGTGCATAACATATATATTATACCAATATTATAAACGATATGGAAAATAAAAAATAAAAAAAAGGTCGAACTTGAGACCCCTTACTTTAGAAGTAACAAACCAATAGGAAATAGAAAAACAGGCGGTAATAACACTTTCAATGAACACGGTAGTGTCAAGGGCTTTTTTGTGGTTAGGAACCCATTGTTGTACTATAAATTAGTTGCTCTTTAGAATTTAGCCAATTTGCACAGATTTGACTTGTTACCTATGTAAGAGGTAGGCATTTTAGAAAACTATTCAACTTATTTTTTTCCTAATTGTTAGAAGTGTCAAAGCACTCAAAACAAAACAAGTTTTTAGAATTACCTATAATGAAACTCATTAAAAGTTTGATTGAAAATAGGAAATGAAGACAGTTTTTCCTGTCCTATCAAACATAACTCCAGTTGCACTTTCTTATTTTCTCAGATAGAATGATTGCGTCCAGTTCACTTTCCATTAGACACAAGTGAAAATGATTAGCCGTTACTTTCATCTTCCAAACTCTGAACACAAAATGACACAATTTTTATTAACTATAATTTACTTGACTCGCATGTTCTCCAATTTTATTAAAAAGAATGATAAATTCAAACATATATTCATATTATTATTATTTTAGACACCAAAAAACCTCAATTGGCCAATTTCCTCTTTTAACTACAGAACTTAGAAACTATCAGCCAAATATACCCAAAAACACCACAAATGCATATATCCTAATCACTTCTTTCAAAAGTTAATTTAAATGCATATAAAAGTTCAAAGGGAAATAAGAAAGAAATATTGTATAAACTCCAGAACCCAACCATGGGTAGAGAAGAAATTCAAATCTGTCACAAACCTAATATGCAAAATAGGGAAATCCATTAGAAAAACCCAAAAATCAAAATTGACCGGAATTTAACTCCTAATTATGTTGTTCACTCGTCATCATCCTCGTCCTCATCATCATTTCCACCAGCAGCATTCAGAGCATTTAACCTCTCAATCAACTTGGCCTTCCTCTCCTCGTAAGTTAGCTTCTTAAGGTTGTATCTGGAAAAACAAAGGAAGAAGTTCCAATTGAGATAAGAAGATACATGTGCTTTATGTCTCTTTATCTAACGTGTGTGTGCTCTTTCCTACATGACCGAGAATAAGTTACCTCTTGTGCTCCTTTGGTGGCTGCTTCTCAGATTTCTTTGGTGTAGGATCGGCACGAATGGCTGCATGGACCTTCTTGTACAACTCCTCTATTTTATCTGCCTGAATACCCCTTTTAAGGTACTCACTAAAGTGTGTCTGTAACTTCTCAGGCTCGTCTTCATCCAAAGTCTGCACAGCCAGCATAAACGAATATTTCAAAGGAAAACCAAAATTGTGTGTCAACAAATTGTATAGTACACAATTCAAATAAAAACACGCGAGTAATTTAAACTTACATTCATGTAAGCTGCAACATGTCCTCCGTAAATGTACTTCCTATGCACTTCGGCGTCAAGTTGCTTGTTATCCTTGTTAAATCCAGCAAACCTCTTTTCACTGTGGGGGATGTCAAGTCCCCCATCCAGAGCTCCCTGAAATGCAATAAAACAAATAATAATGACACACTAGGCAAAAAAAATTACATCAGACACATCCTCCTTAAGACATGGCATTGCTCAATTTACTAATAATCATACCTGCAGACCTAATCATCTGCACTTAATCATTTTAGAATAAAATACCTAGCATTTGTGCAACTTAATATAACCAAGTTAAGGACAATTGTTAGGAATCTTGATCAAGCCAGAATGATACCTTAAGGGCCCCAAAAACACGGTTCCCGGTAGTAGTTTTGACAAGTCCCACATCCAGGAGTGCACGGAAAGGCCTTCTGCTATCAGCTGGTTCGACAGAGTAATCTTCACCAGTGGCCTAAGATGAATTTGTTGAACTAAGTTTGAAAGCAGCATTCAAACAAACAAACAAAATCCTCACAACATCTTTCAAGAGGCATTACATAGAAATGATCGCCCAAATAAACGGGAATAGTTACCTCAACATTTCCTTCGTATTCTTCGTCCATTTCAAGTGCCTTCAGAACTCGGCGAGCCAATAGAAGTCCAGTGCAGTAAGCTATTTCACAAGATTGTGTTAAAAGTTTTATAAAAGTGTTCAAACAAAATTACTTAGTTAACAATAATACCAGCAGCATAATTGGTTAGGCCAACTTGAAGGCCATAATGAGGTAGCTCGTGCGAATAAGCAGCTGCAAGGACATGGTCACCAGCAATGCTAGCAGATACAACTTGGGCAATTATATCCTTATTGGTCTAAGAATTATATTAAGGAACACTTGTTTATATACATAATAGTTCAGCATGATCATACATCAATATACAATTGAATTTATAGCACAAAGCCACCCCAATAACTCAACTTGTTTAGATATCCGAGGTTTACAATGATATTCAAGAAATCAACTTAATAAAAGACATGAACCCCAAGAATAGGATTCACATAATCTAGGTATATTAGAAATTTACCCAAAAAATACAGTACTATGTAATAGTAAAAAATCAAAATTCACGACAAGACAAAAGAAGGTTCAATTGCACCATCTAGATTCAAGATGATGGGTGAGAAGAAATAAAGAGAACTAATATCTGCAGCAGTGTATTGAAAAGTTAAAAGAATATATACAAAAGGGAGATGGACAGGTGAGGATACAAATCGCACAACAAATCGATATTTTGGTGTATTGTACTTGTTCTTGTCCTGATTGATCATGCGAATCCTTGCCCGATAGTCAGTCTTTCCCTCTGAATTGAATGTTATTTGAAGTCATTAAGTTATCAACACAGAACAAGAATAGCAATAATTGATATCAACACAGAACAAACAAAGCAATAATTGATGACTTACGTCTTCTTCTCTTGAATTTAACTTGGAAACGCTTGAAATAAGCTTTCGACTTCTGAGCCTTGACAAACACCTATATTTAGCATCATACAGTATTAGTACAAAACCCATAAAGTAAATGACATGATGGACATACAATAACTGCACAGCAGTCAACAACATTAAGTAATATTAACACAAATGTGTAATACATCAAAAATCCTAAGAACAAGTACAAAATTTTACACTACAAACATGGGAAGCCTTAAAAAATTATGTTTTCTGTCAAAAGTTAGAAGTGATGGACAAATACTTATAAAGGATACAGCTTTTAAACAGTAAATTCGCTATTTTTATCAGGACTCATTAGTAAACTCATATTAGTTAATACTTAACAGTAGAGATCTACAAACAAAACCTTCAAACACAAACGAAAATCGAACAAGAAAATGATTTACTAATGACCAGTTAATTAATTTATCAAAAAAGCATATAAATAAGAAATGATTTAGAAATTAATAAAGCCATAAGCAATGAGCTAGAACTGAATAAAACCATAAGCAATGAGCTAGGACTGAATAAAACCATAAGCAATGAGCCAGAACTGAAATAAAATCATATACAATGAGCTATACTAAATAAATTCTTAAGCAATGAGCTGGAAGTGAATAAAACCATTAGAGGTATTGCATAGATCGAATTTTTACCATTGCTTCAGAGTTGGGTGCGGCGGCGCTGATGCAGTTCTGACGAGGGGTTTGAACAGAATGTAAATTGCTGGGAAAGAGACCAAAATATAGAGTAAAACCCTAGCTCAGGGATGATGTCAGGATGAACGGCTGTGATTAACTTTAGGGTTCTTGTCCTCGTATTGGGCTGGGCCAATTGGTTTGCTGGTAATTATTGTTCATTCTTCATATTTCCTTAATCCCATTATTTTAAGTTTTTAACTACCTATACTTTTAGCAAAAAATATTATGCAAATGCTGGAAAAGTAGAATTATATATTTACATTTATGCCCTTAAATATAGTGGTTGAAAATTAGTAATTTATGTAGGAGGGTAATTTTGAGAAAAATAATTATATTTCCTAGTTTATTTATAAACACAAGATTCAACCATTACAGTCTTCTTCTGTATGTATACAAATGTAAATGTTACGAATACAGATATATATGCAACTACACTCTAAAACAAATTTTTAACGTGTTTGTTTATGTAACCAGCAAATCAGCAATATGGCTTTATCCATATGCAGAGCTGACGCACAATTAGTTGGTCCTATTTTGGTGATGACCTTGCATAAATTCAAAAACATGTCTTCCAATATGTTGTGTTGTTATTCAGGATAAATTATTCTCTTGGAATTTCACCATACTGCAAATTATATTTTCTATGAATCTATTAATAGTTCACCATCTCAAATATCATGTTTAAGAAAATACGGATCAAGTTTTTTTCATCCCAGGACATAATAATCTAGTATATCAATCTACGAATAAATTGGAGAAAACGCATATTCAATTAATTACTAAATTGGAAATTACTAAATTTTCTCATGTAAGCTAAATTGTAGCAGTTCGAAAATTTGGATCCAACAAAATAATTTCCACAATTGTCCTACAAAACATGTTATATGAGACGCAATTGTTGTAGGAATTTAAACAATAAGATTTTTATTGTCACATACTATTACAAAGTTTTTTATTCAAAAATACCTGACAATCATAATTCATACGCAGTAGTTCACACTTCACAACTATAAGGCAATATAATCTGCAAGCAATTTTCTTGTATTTTTAATCTTTCTCTTTTACATAGTTTTAAATTTTACAAAATATTGAGTTGTCTCCATAATGTTTAGTAATTAATACTCTTTTACATATCAAATCCATGTCCAAAATTCATATACCCTCACATCCGACATGTACTTTTCAGGAGAATCTGTAAATCGTAACTAAATCAAATAACTCAAATAATTTCGCACATCCAAATTGTAATATGACAGATTTTTAGCAACTTTGCAAGACCCTGGTTATGCAACCTGTAAATGTAATAGATGTCCTGCACGGATATGCAGTATGGGGAAACTCGGATATACACACACAAAACAGTTTAAAGCCTTCCATGGAGTATATATAGAACAGAACATAAACATTTGATATGATTATTTGTTTACATGTACTGGAAATTTTGTCAACATGCAATACAGATCACATACAGCTAGCTAGTAGCACTGAATACCATTTTTCCTTTCCTACTTTGGGTGGGGGAGGGGGGATCTTTTATTACAACCAGGTAAGAGTTCTGTTCAGCGACATTTCGGCGCAGCAAATAGCAGAATCCTCTTCCTTTCTACTGCAGCTTCGACAAAGGCCACTACACATCAGCTACTCGAGATGACGATGAAGAAAAACACAGTACAATCGATCACTTAGTTTGCATTATCACCCCATACATTGTCCCAGGCACCAGCAGCTGGAGCCTTGGGTCCCTGAATGTAGTTTTGGTTTCCTGGGGCGTTGTGAGGTCCGGGAAGCCCCTCCATGCCCGGGGGATGAACTTTCTTAGGTTTTGTTCTGACTCCCAATATTCTTAGTACAAATCTGGCGAGTTCTCCATATAACATTCCCGACCGGTCAAATAGCTGCAAATGGTATAAATACACAGTGGATAAGAGAAACAGTGTTACTAAGGAACTGGATGATGGAAACAAAAACAAACCATTACCTGAAGAAGGGCACTCATAAACATATGGAATGCCTGTGTATTCTGGTCAACCAACATTGCAAACCGGCCAAAGAAGTTTACAACACCTTGCATCTACAATTGTCACGAACAAAATATGAAATTTAAACAGATATTTAGGGTGCAAAGGAAGACCTAAATAAACTTCATCTACTGCATGTTAGTTGCCGCATCTACCACCTTCTTAAATTTCTTTTTATTGTGGGAGTGGGGGGGATTGGAAAGGGGATATTGATTGCAAATTGGATTCAGGGTTTAACTAACTAATTCAACCAGACCAGTTACTATAAACTATATGTGACTTGAGACTCCAAATAGAAGTGGAATCTAATGCTCTTTACCAGACAGAGCAACTACAGAGGTTAGTAGTCATAATGAAAATCATTGGAAAAATAAA
Source organism: Penstemon newberryi var. newberryi (assembly GCA_030819805.1). Classification (NCBI taxonomy): domain Eukaryota; kingdom Viridiplantae; phylum Streptophyta; class Magnoliopsida; order Lamiales; family Plantaginaceae; genus Penstemon; species Penstemon newberryi. The sequence goes on from JAUALY010000005.1 coordinate 38,190,070, forward strand.
GATGGACAAAATTACCACTCGCATCAAGGAAATCCAGAAGTTTGGTGGAGTAGAAGGAGCCCCAAAGGGATTGTTAGGGTCCTGCTCACCATAAGGGCCACCCATTCCCATTCCCATGCCCATGCCTGCGCCCATGCCCGTGCCCATGCCCATTCCATAACCCCCCATGGTGCTTCCATAACCACCACCATACATTCCTCCACCATATGTTGATCCGCCATACATTCCTCCATAACTTCCTCCTCTATACATGTTGTTCCCATACAACCCGCCGCCATATGAGCTTCCAAGTCCGCCATATGAAGAACCATACATTCCAGAGCCGTATCCAGAATTCTGATTCAAACCTGAACCATAACCTGATTAACATGCAATACAAGGATAAGTTTCATAAACAGGACATTTCATGGTATATAGAACATACATTATTTGACAACCCAACGATTGAAAACATCTCCTAGATTAATAAATATATCAGAACGTGTTATCAACTTTTAAGATGTTACAGAAAACATGATTGGTCGCCTCAAGGAGGCAGATTACCACATCAACAGTAAAAAGTATTTTATCATTTTTTTTATGCTAGCTCCAGCATTAGCCTTGAGGCCAGTCAATTTAAATAAACATAGAGTAGATTGAGGTTTAAGCATTCAGTCAATGTAGCTTATTCCCCAGCTCATCAGAGATCAATGTTCACAAAACATGATCAATTCATGCCACTACTGACTGCATAGTGACTAAAAAATACAAACGCAAAAATAAACCCGAATCTTATTTGACCTTGAACAAATGAAACTTCTACAATCTCTTGTTTTCTCCTGAACATTTAAGTAGGGATGCCTCACAAAATGATTCAGCAATGCTCCAATTCTTTTAGATTGGCAAGTATTATAGCGTTTCAGGTAAATCACTTCTAAGTGCCATATGCTCACTTTTTGTCATTTCCCCTACTAATATTTACATATATGGGCATATTCCTATTCCATTAACCAACAAACTGATCAAGCCTTTGGGAAATGTTTCTCCAGTTGTTATGACTCTGAGTGCACCCCATAGTTGTTAATATCGAAAAGCGACGCGAAGCGACGTGAAGCGACTAGGCCTCGCCTTGCTATGAGGCGAGGCGAGGCGAAAAGCGCTAGCTTTTTCAGAATAAAGCGATCATATATAATTTTTTTAATAATAATATTTAGTTAAATAAAATGTGTATATTAATAGATTTAAGTGCATGTTTTAATATATATTAATATACTTAAGTAACAATATGTAGTTAAATAAAAAAAGTTAGCATTCATTAATGTATTAAGTAAAAAATATGTAGTTAAAATATTGTATAAAACCCATTAAATAATTTATATAAGTAGATAACATATAGTCAAATAAAATACAATAAAATACATTAATGCATTTAAGTAAATACTAATATTTAATTGAATAAAATGGTGTCAAATAATGAAAAATATCAATGAAAATTTCAAAATAAGCAGAATTATTATTAGAAGCACAAATATAAAAAGCAAGTAAACAAATTAACAAAATATATAAGACATGTGACTGAACCTACATGGAGTAATTGACAAAACGAAAGGGCAAAAAGTGGTGGGCCATGTCACTTTATTATAAACAAAAGGAAAGTTTAATAAAAAGAAAAGGAAAAGAAAAAGAAAAAGAGAGAGAAAAAGAAGGTTGCTGCTGCAAACCCTAATCTTTTCTCATTTTACCCCAAGCGACTACATCTTCTTCCTTCCTTTCCTTTTTTTTTTTTGAAAACCCTAAAATTTTAGGGTTTTGGCCGCTTATCGACGGCGCTAAAGCACTGAAGCAAGCAAGGCGCTCGCTATTTCCAAACCTCCAAAACATAGCGACGCGAAGCGGAAAGGCCTCGCCTCGCTTTAGCGAGCGCTCCGATCGCTATTAACAACTATGGTGCACCCATCACATGTTATCAACAAAATCCATACCAGGCAATAACTTTTTGCATCAAGCATAATAATATAATTTGATAATCATATAATCTTATAAGAATCTATAAAACATGCAGTAATACAGCATATAGGAAAAGACTGCATACATCAGATGATAGATCAATCGTAATTGCTAAGTTTTATCAATCTGATTTTTTGTGGATGGTCAAAGATGGTAAGAAGTTCTAAAATGTAACAAGAGCTCACAAAGTGCATTTTTGGAAAAAGAAACATGGTAACATAATTTCAAAAAGTTTTAGCTAAAATCATATGAAGGCCAGCAAATATGTTGATGGATATTATATGCATATCATTGCATCAGGTCCAAAATAGTTTTATGCTGGAAATGCTTCCTAATATTAGCAATGATAGTATTTACTGTTACCTGGTGGTGTATAGATCAAACGACCTTAAAGTCTGTTTTCCCCCTTAGGGTGGTCTTGAGAAAAAACGAATTGGAAAGCCATGATTTACAATAGTTTGTTTCTGATCATGTAAATATCAACAAACTTTGTATTTCTGCTTCAAATACTTAAGGATGAGACTGAGAAACCAGGATTAGAGAATGCCATAAAGCATTATAAGGTGGGAAAGGGAGACACTGGGAACACTAAATGCTATTAAATTGAATACTCTTGTCATTGAACAAAAGTGTCTTGGTACCTCCTAAGGTGCTGCCATAGGTGGTCTGCTGTTCCCAAGGCCTGGCAGGCACAGGCCTTCCAATTGTATTTCTATTAAGAGTTGCATTCCTATCAGCTGTCGAAACAATTTCACCAGGTTGAGCCGTTCCAGACGCTTCCACCACATCACTCGTGTTACCGGCAGAGGGTGGTCTAAAAGGTGCCGGCCCAGAAGAGGAACCAGCTCTTTCCCATGGTTTAGGGGGAGGACTATTACCTGCATTACAAATTAGGCCAACATGATATACTACTTAGTTAGAGACGAACAGGATATTGATGTTTAAAAATAATAAACTCAACGGCTTTCATTAACAAACTATTTTATATCACAACGAAATCATGTCCTAGAGATAGATTCATATGTTTAAGAATTATTTCATTGCCTAACATAATGTAACTTCGCGCCTTGTCGATGGAAAAAAAATTATGAATTCATCAATTCATATACACTCTTATAATAAATACTGTATGGAAAATATTCAAAATTAATAGAATAAATCTCCTCAATTGTATGCGCAAAGTAACAAAACTTATCCATATCCAAGGGTCTCTAATGATAACAAAAAGACAATAAAGAAACTAATTCTCGGTACAAATCGTTATCCACGATTAATCGGAAATTTTCCCCAATTCAATACAATCAAGCTTCCTACTTAAACAATAGAAACCAATCAATTAAAAGGAAACACAAGAAATTCGAATAACTTTCAGCAAGAATAAATCAATAAAATTCGAAATCGCAGCTGCCTATACCTGTTGGTTGCGCTTTGTTCTCCATGGAGAGAAACAAGAGAGAAAGAGTGGCGAGACAAAAATAATGGCAAAGGTTTATCTTCAATAATTATATTTCTTGCAAGGCCCAAGAAAGTTCGGTGGATTTTCTCCGATACGAAATGACAATTTTACCCTTATATGCGGTCAGAGGGTTGGACGCGATGGTGGGTGGGGCCATGGGCCAAACTTGGCGGCCTTTGACTCAATTGTTTTATTTATTTTTCATCACCTATTTCTCATTTTTCATTTACCAATTTTTGAGTAACTTAATTTCTTAAAAATAAAAATAAATAAAGACATTGAATTTTTGTAAATAATTGCATAGTTATCATGTAAAGTCATTGCAGCTAAATGTATATATCATAATTTGGATATTTTAAGGATTTATATTTTGAGACTAATTTAAAAGGCATGAGAGAATACTACAATTTTACCATAAATTTGATGTTATTTTTATATTATGATGAACTGCATAAAAAAAGTCGTTTGTATAAAAATGGATGTTACTTCAAGAATAAAGGGCAATTTATCATTGTGAGACCATCGAATGTGCTTGTTAATTTACATAGGATGTTAATTGTGGTTTAAGTATTGTTCAAAATTGCTATTCTTATAATGTGGACAAGCCTAATTTATTCATAGTATTTTATAAAAGAAAAAAAAATCCCACAAATAGTTTTCTATGCAAAATGAAATTTATAGCATTTTTCGGGTATTATCAATAGCATCAACATTGTCAATTGTGGTATGGTCAAAGTCGTGTTAATGGAAACGTATTTGAATTAAGATAAGTTATCGATAATATCATGAGAAACCAGTTGAAAAAACGAATACTCAATTAACAGAAATAACTTTTCACACACAAGAGAAAATAACGCATACAAATTTTATTAAATATATGTGTAGGTGGCGTTTGGAGAAACTTTTGTGATCTAATTTTATCTTTTTTATATTTTTTAAAGATGGATAAAGGAGAGAAAAATATGTTTTCATGGTTCATAAACTATTTCAAAGAAACTACAAGGGTTCATAATCTATACTGGAGTATTAAAAAAGAGAAGTCACGGTGAATTTTTTTTTTAATATTTCTATTTTGTTCTTAATTTAATATTTTTTTTTATTTCTTCACTTATACCATTGCATTATTAAATAAAATTTATTTTTACTTTTCCCAATAAAGAAATCCTTATTTTTGCTTAGACAATTTAATGAGAGAATTGCACTTTTGGTACAACACTTTAGGTCAATTTTCACTTTTGGTTCATAGTTTTTTGTGTTCAACACATTTGGTACTGTCGTTAAAAATCATCGTTAAGTGGTAACGTGGCAGTTAAGTTTTATTGCAAAGTTGATGCCATTAATTATATTATATTGACTGACATTTTTACCCCATAACATTTTAGGCTACCAAAATAGTCCCACATCTCCAAATTTAGTGACGATTTTAGTCCACATAGTTGTCATATTTCAAAATTGACTCGAATAAGACCATGTCCAGACCTATTTCGAGATTTTACTTATTATATTTACATAATTAATTTAATTTTATAAACAATATTAATAAATTAATATAAATCTGGAAAAAAATATTTTTTTGAATCTAAGATTTATATAGTCGTATTAATAAAAAAAGAGAATTAGTATTAATCTATCTAATATTTTACTAAAATAATAAATTACATAATTAAAAATTATTTACTCCCTCCGTTTCATATTAATTGGCACATTTTTTGTTTTCATACAAATTAAGAAACCTCATCAATACATACTTTTTATGGTAAAATGTCTCAAATACCCTTTATAATGGTGGTTACTTTTTAATTTTTATTAGTGAGTGGTGACCATTGAGTTTCTCAATTTAAATACGAGAAAGGGGCAAAATTTAAAAAAATGCTTTGAAAACCCAAACATGCCAATTAATTTAAAACAAAATTTTTTGGTAAATGTGTCAATTAATATGAAACGGATGGAGTAATATTTATTAAAATAATAAATTTTAAATAATTATAATTAAAAAAAAACTAAAAGCCCACCCCCTTCCCCATTCCTAGGCCGCCGCTAGCCTGGGAATTTTGGGGCGGGGCGGGGCAGGGCGAGTGCGTTTTTAGTTTTTTTTTAATTATAAATATTTATTATTTTAATAAATTTTAATTATATAATTTATTATTTTAATAAATATTAAATGGATTAATACTATTATATAACTCTTAGATTTGAAAAGATATATATATATATATATATATATATATATATATTAGATTTATATTCAAATATTATTTATAAATAAAATTAGTTATTTAAATATAATAAGTAAAATCTTAAAATTGGTCCGAACATGTATATATATATATATATATATTAGATTTATATTCAAATATTATTTATAAATAAAATTAGTTATTTAAATATAATAAGTAAAATCTTAAAATTGGTCCGAACATGGTTAATCGAGTCAATTTTGAAATTTAGCAACTATGTAGACTAAAATCGTTACTAAATTTAGAGATGTGGGGCTATTTTGGTACTCTGAAATATTATGGGGTAAAAATATCAGTTAATATAAGTAATGGCATCAATTTTACAATAAAACTTAACTGTCACATCACCACTTAACGAAGATTTTAACGAGGGTACCAAATATATCATAATTTGTTTAAACGGCATACCAAATGTGCTGGACACCAAAATCGGTATACCAAAAGTGAGAATTGACTCAAAATATGGTACAAAAAATGCAATTATCTCAAAAGTTAATGAATACGGAGCTTTTGAGATTAAGTTAGGCAAAAACCATGTGAGTGAATTTAGTCCGATACATGTGATTAAAGCACGACAAATGTTGAGGATATACTACTACCTCCGTTTCATATTAATTGACACATTGTTACTTTTTACATATATTAAGAAATCTCATAATTACATACCTTTTTTATGGTAAAATGTCTCAAATACCTTTTATAATGATGATTACTTTTTAATTTTTTTATTAGTGAGTGGTGACCATTGAATTTCTCAACTCCAATGAAAGAATGGGGCAAAATTGGAAAAAAAATGCTTTGAAAATTCAAACATGTCAATTAATTTGAAATTTTTTTGACAAATGTGGCAATTAATATGAAATGAAGGGAGTAATATTTAAAAATTGGAAGATGGACTAAACTTGATCAATTCCAAGAAAATTACGGCGTAACCCCAGTTCCGTACAGAATTTATCTTCATTCAATTCAATCCCTAATCCCTATCTCACTTTTTTTAAGTTTCCCAACAAAATTAAACTGAATAGAGTCCAACTTTCCTTCAACCGCTACCCTACCCCTCCCTATCTCATTAAAAGTTTAATAATATCACGTTTTTTGGCAAGTAAAATCCATACAATCCCCGCAAAAGAATTTCAATTAAGCCGATTTTCTAGAATATTTCTCAATGGCTGCAAGTGCGAATCCTTCAGGGGGTCATAACGATACCAATAACGGTAACAGAAACGGCCGCGGTGGCGGCGTACGGGAGAATGCGAATGGAGCCGCCGGGACGGCGAATTCCGTTGTGAGACCCGGCATGAAAGTACTCCGCCACAATCCGGGCATCTCGATCTATTGGACCCCCGAAGAATTGTCCACGCTCGAAGATTTGCTTAATAAGTCAGCTCAATTCCTTTTACTATTATTCTTGATCACGCCTTTATGCCGCCTATATATATTGTTTTGTATATTTTGATTATGTGAATTTGCTTGATTTTGTTGGTTTTCATTGTGTTCTTGGTTTCGCACTCAACGAATTTTGGTGCATGCTTTTTTGTGAGATGATTGATTGAATGAAGCCGTGTGCGTTTGAGAAACTGTAAAATGATAATTACTTAAACTCTGCGAAAGTGATGGCGACGATAGATAAAGAATCTTATGTTTGGCTTCTCTGTTGATATTGAATATGTTGATGTTTTTACAGCACGGGATGATGATTGCGATTACAATGTGTGTCAGAGAGAGATAGGGGAGGGGGGGATCATCACTCTCTAGGATCTTTTCGTTTCTCTAAGCTTTAAATATTGGGAATTGTTAAATTCACAATTGTTTATTTTTGAACTGATGAATGCTCTCAAGAGCTTTTAGGATTTAATAAAATTGTTGAAGTTTGATACGGCCAAAGTTGTTTAGATCAGAGAGTAGAGAGATAACCTCCTCATTTTTCATATGGAGGAGTAGGAATATACAGAGCATTCTTTAGTATATAAGTCTGTCAGACAGACTCTATATTTGCCAGAATATGGATGGCCAAGTCAATTCATTTGACATCAAACTTTAACTACAAAAGCCAGAAAACATGACTACATGACTGGTATGTTTTAAATTCCCCTTCTCATTTGTACCAACATTCACGTTGGTTTCTAGTAAACAGAAGAGGTAAATTACGTTGTCTCATATTTAAAGTCTGAAATTGTATAGTCAAACACTGGTTTCAGCTGAAATGCTCTTAGTAGTAGAAGATGTAATATTGGCTACCCATCAGTAGCCATCATCTCAACAGTGTACAACTGAAGGTACAAAGGTTGTAATAATGGCTACCCATCACTAGCAGCATTCAACACTACCCTGACAATACACACACACACGTATATATATATACATATATTGCGGTGTTTAAGTAATGACCAACACTACTGTTTATTTAGTTGGCCTTTATGTCCACCTTCCCTTTTTGTTCATTTTTTCCTGATTATACCAAGAACATGTACCGAATCGACTTTTTTTTACATATTAAATATAATTTTTAACTGACTTTCGGCCATGTACTGCCTAAGTACTTGTTCTATGTTGCATCTTGTGGATAATGGGTCAATTCAATGCTTTTCCAGATATGCCTCGGAACCCAACCTTGTGCGGTATGCCAAAATTGCCCAAGTTTTGAACGAGAAGACAGTTCGAGATATTGCATTTCGTTGCAGATATGTCTTAGAAGCCAATGTGAGCTCTTTTCTATAAGTCAATTTTGTTCTTTATGTTATTTGTTATAAGAAAACTTGTTATCTGATATATAGCAGGATTGTAATCTGTCGAATCTGGTTTGGAATATCAATGGAGTTTTCCATTAGGCTTGGGACTTGATGATTGAAACTCCATTTTCAAATACTAATTTCATGGCAGGCTGAATCTTTGTGTTTTTATAATCTTACATAAGAGAGAGTCAGGGTTGGGTCTTCAGGTTGGGAAATTCAGGAAGGATACAATTTACAAGCTTGGCTTCCTAACCGACTATTCCAATTCGTTATTTCTTAGATTCATGGACCCAATTCAATTCAGTGGGGTCTTTCATTCACATTTTTTCCCACTAGAACGTTTTCTAAAACTCATTGATCCCCGAATTTTGAGTATCCTACTTTCAATCGATATTTCACGATCAAGGGGTTCAATTGTTTTCGCTTTTTTGGGAACATCAGAAGCAAAACACACCACGCACAATGACACAAATGCAAAGCATAGTGCACACATCCCCAGACCCGGCCTTACTTTGCGGCCACTGCAACTAGTGAACACCAATGATAGACAAACACAACCACTGATCCTCAAATGAGATCAGTAGAAGTAAACCAGCTCATTAACCAGTTACCGCAACCACCCCTTTTCACATTAGTCTCCCCCCCCTCGGCCTTCTGTCTTCAAAGTTTTCAAACCCAGCATATATGCTTCCAACATGATTCCCGTTTCCATTTCCACCTCCCCTCAAATACACATTCAATGAAGTTAATTAATCCAATCCATCTGGCTAGCTAATTATTCTGTTTCTTGAATATTCAATTATCTGAGAAAAAAGAAGAAGATGAAGGCCAAATGGCCAAACCCGGTGCTGCAGCCATGGAGAAAGGCTTGATTTGCCTCATCCTTTCTACTCCCCTCTCTCTTTGTGTGGTTTTGTGTGGCAATTGGGATACAAGAGAAAAAAGTGAAGGCTCAGCTCAACTTTGTTTGATTTCTCAAAAATAAGAATGTTTATATAATTTTAATGATCCAAATCTAACTGGGTTCTCTATCAAAGGGATTCAATCATTTAGTTCTGTCGGTTCTTCCGAAACTTTGATTTTGACTTCCTGTCCTTCCTTAATTGGAAACCGGACCGTGTCCGGTATCTGTATACCCAACCCGAATGCCCACCCCTTGAGAGAAGGAGAGAAAAGCGTAATAAGAAATTCCATGTTGGATATGGTTACCCCCTCCAAGAATTCAAAGATGTGGATGGTCTAGTATTAAAAACTTGGTAGGGGACATCGTTTTTAGGTTATATAGAAATCATGATTCTTATGTAGTAATAATCAAGTGATTTTGTTCAATATTTTCATAATGGACAAACATTCCTCTTTTTCTGTTTTGTACTATTTGTTTAAAAGAGTTAACTATTCAGAATTTTTTTTAGGGCATAAACATTCACTAAATGCACACCCCTTCCTATGTAGATTAAATTATTTCATATTATTCTGAAGTTTAAGCTAAATTTTTTTTTTTATCAAAGATCAAACACCAAACATTTTATACCCCTACAGTCTACAATTCCACTCAGATGAGCTAGAATTGATAAAGAGAACAAGAAATAATGTTAACATAGGTGCCCCGGAAAACTTAATCACTTAAGAGTTTTGACTTTTGACATCGTTGTGCATGCCAACTAGATGTTTGATTTTCATTCTATAAGTGGGATAATATTTTGACCAACAGTTTCCAGTAATGGATGGGATGTATTTCGTCTAGTGGAGAATTGCATTATTCTTATCCATCATTTAATTTTGTTGTGGTGGATTATAAGAACGAAGGTGGAACTAACAGGACCCATTTACGAAAAATACCATATGTATATTCAGCTAATTTTGTGGTTAACTGTTTTGCAGATAAAGGAAAATGGCAAGAGAGGGAAAGATGAGCATACCATTTCAAGGAAAAATAAAGTCAAAAAGGTATTTCCACTTTTTTTCATGTTATCATCTTTCCACAACTGTGTTAATACATAAGGATGAGTGTCCTTTCTTTTCCATTATCTACCACCCGCAACCCCAAGTATCATCTTTTCATATGCTATCCTTTTTTTTTAGATGTATTTAATTTACTTGGAATTAGGAATACAACTTAAAGTCTTAATAAATGTTTACTAATTTTTTATTTTTTGAAATAAACACTGAAGATTCCAAATTTGAGTAGAGCAATTAAGTAGATTTATGACCACTATTTTGTGATGCAGAGATAATGCAATGAATACATAATATATGTTTAGATTCTAATTTAGATTGAAGAAAGTCTCTATGTTGATCTCCTTTTCGGAATGTGATTCTTCTTCTTTAAGTTTATGCAACGGGGATTTTCTGATGCTTACAAGTTCTGCAGCTTACTAAGTTAGTGAACTTCAATATAGGAGTGTTTTTGTTTTTAGCTTTATTTGAGACCTTTATGTGGGCATGGAGATTAAAATATCTGGTATTATATTTAGAATTTATAATTGTCCTAGAAGGAGAAGAGTTTGATAGTGTTGGATAAATGTCAGAAGCAAATTCGTTAACAAATTCTGGCCTGAATAAGCAGAACCTTGTTTTACTGATGGTGATTTGTGCCTATGACCTAAAGTCTACAGTTAGAAGTTGATGCAGTTAACCAGATCTGAAAATAAAATTACTATGTTCCATTTTATTTTCATGTCACTATTATTGAGAGAACAACATATGCGGTATTATTTGCTTGTATTTTGTGTACAACATTGACTTGGTTTTATGAGTCATGGCCAAACTCGTTTTGTGTGATTACCCCTATCTTGAATCTATAACAAGGCTTCCCAAGTACCCTAGTGTCTATAAATTTTCAATCAATCCTTTATTGCAACAAATATGAGTATTACCGAAATTATGTGATGATGAGAGAGTGTTCGCTCACCCTTGTGGGAATTAGTTCTCTTCCTTCCTTCTTCTCCTTCTGGAGCTGTTTCATTCTGCAAATTCTCTGACCATAAAATATACCAAATAAAGCAATTACCTACAACTCCAGACAAGTACAACAGTCCCAGTTCTTTTTAGTTGCGCTTTCCTATAACTAGAGAGAGATTAGTTACACATAACAGAGAAACACATTTATTCTTGTAGCAAAAATTACTGAAAATATGTTAGTATTTTCATATTTTTATATATTCTAGCAACTGAAGTTACATAGATTTTTTATTTATACTAGCAACTAGAGTACTATATCAGCTGGTGGATCTGCCAAGTTATATAGGTTCTAAACTTACACCTGGAATCATATTCATATTATTTGGGGTATCCAAGTAACTATCCTTCTTAGGATGTACAGCTGTTTAGGACTATGGGCATGAATATTTATAAAGTTTCCTAGTAGTTTGCAATTGCTTTAGGTCAACACAGGTTTAGAGTTGTAGTATTGGTACACTTCAAAATCACATAGTCGCAAGTGGATCATAGTTCCCTAAATATCATTATTTTGTAATAATCTCGAAAATTTAGTATAAAAGATGATAACTTTGCGATCAAGATTTGTTTGGTCAGGAACAGGAGTTCACCTTTATTGTCAATATTCCGCCTCTGGTTTCCCTTGGGGAAGTTAGCAACTTCCTTTTCTGGAGCCACTACCTGACATGCTCTTATATAGACTTTATGAGCTACATGAAATGGCTTTTGTTTTTCTTCTGTCATTTCCCTTCGAAAGCAAGCAACTCTCTTAGCTGGTCTTAGACCTTTGTGGGCTACGCCAAATGGTCCAGTGTTCTTCTCCCAACTCGATCATTAGTATCATTCCTTTTTTAATACAAGTTAGGTCAGTGACCAACTTTGGGAAAGAGTTATTTTTCTTATGATGACACATGTTTCTAGGTCGTGTAGCCTGTTGCTTTTAATGAAAGAATATTTTTTTTGTTAATGAGGATGTGACTCGCTGTCGCTTTCTAGCTAAGAATTTTCTCCAATACCTATTTAATTTTCCATTATTCACCTTATATGATCTTATTATACTGCGTCGTATTTTCACTGAGTTGTTGGGAAGGACTGGAAACTTAACAACAAGTTTTATTTAATTGGTTTTCTCAAACACATGTCCGGAATTAGTATAATAAGTTGAAATTATTAGAATAGGCTTGTAATGTAGGTTAATATTAGCACTTGGCAAGATGGAATAGAGGAAACTTCTCAGATCAGGGCACCACTGGGTCTGTTCTCTGCCTTTTGGGTCTTGCTATAGTTTTGATGATACAGATCTTTGCCTTTGGGATTGATGAAAACTTAGTGTTTACATTAATATGAATTTTGTTAGTTTAGAGCTTTTGCTGGTCTATTTGGCAGATCCTTACTGCACTCAATTGTGGAAATGCCTCCAAGCTACTGATAACAAGCTAATGTAGTTTTCTTCAGATTTTTTATTCATAGTTGTTAAATCGGAAAGATCCTCGCTTTTTATGAACCTGAACAGGCACAAGGAATCTTCATGATAAAAAAAACTTTTAAATTATTCTTCAATTCTTTTGGTCTTTCTGTTGCTCCCTTTGAACTCATCACAGTCAGTAATCCAACTAGATAATTTCTACATTCTCTTTGAATTATCAGGAAAAAATTACAGATTTATTGCCAAGATCTTCTCAAGTTGCAAACCGCTCTAATGGCCATCCCTATGTTCAGTCAATGATATCAATGGATGGTGATGATGGAATCTCATACCAAGGTCTGTCTATACTCCTATCTTCGATTTCTTACGAGTCACTTACTAATTACCTTTATTCTGCAATTCCTGGTTGTATCTTCTACTTGAATTGTCCAAATTTGTTTTACCTTGTTTAGCTATTCCATCTTTCATATTTTCCGACATGCTTCCTCTCCATCATACTACATATGGCATATGAACACACATATATGTGTATGTCAATGTGTGTTTATATATGTATACACGAATCAGTATGTGAATATGGGTTTATATATGCATACACGCATCTGTATATATATGTAAAAACATGTCTGTGGACATATGTGTGAATATTTTTATGACATTTGCAGCTTTTTTGCACATGGAAAAGGATGTAGACTATTTAACCAGGAACTTAGAATATATTCTAACAATGACATATATACAGGACAATTAGCTTGTTGTATATTCTCTTGCACAGATAGGCAAACTGTAATATGATAACAATAACAAAAGACATTTTGCTTAAAAGCGTGATGAGTAAATAGATTTCTGGTGAGATATATCTTTATGGAATCTTGAATGTGGCCACAACCTATTGGGGACATGATATAATGATATTCGTCCTGAGGCCCTTGAAATTATTTTTCAGGTTGTTGGCGTTTCAATCATCGTTAAGAATATTTTCCTGGAAAGCTATTTTTTACAAGCAATGCATGTATTCAGAGCCAGATCGTTCTTAATAAGACATATTGTTGTAAAGTAGAATTTTAAGCAGTAGGAAGAAAAATCAAAATTGAGTAGCTTAATTAGCTCTTGGAACTTTGTTCTATCTGACCCTGAGGGTAGTTTTATGATTCTGAGGTTTATAGTGTGCGGCTCCGCGCTACTTGAAGAGATCATGCCAATCCAAAGTGGAAGTGCATGCGACTGGTCTTATTATGTCTCAAGTGTTTCTTGTATTTCAGTCACTTATTTTGATTTTTCTTGAGAATTATTATATTTTAAATGAAATACAGTGAGTTTAATAGCTCAAAAGTAGCAGATGTGAGCTCTTCTTAAGAATTATTTGTTTGAGTCACGAGTCTAAGACATTACTCTGAGTGGCTCTGCTCTGCTGCTGGATGCTCTTTTCAACTTACTTAGTGATTTTAATTTTCATATTTGAATTCCACTTTATATGAATTAAGCCATCGTCTGGCAGTTTGTTTGGTTAACTGAGAAAGTGATGGAGTGTTACCTTGTGAGTGAAAAGCGTGTCAAGAATGTGTACAGTCTGCTTTTAAACTTGACTACTTAATATGGTTGTTTCTGACACGAACTACATTAGGTGTTATTTCATAGGCCTTATTTACAAGGGAATTTGATCACCTCTTAAAGTATAAATATGTCAAATTAGAATATGGTATGAGACCTACATGGTGCTTCAAATGTTTATTGAAGAGGTTATGTGATGTCCATTGATTTTTCTAGTCCGTTTAGCTAGATGCTTATTCAGTTATATATTTGAGAAGTATAAATTTTCGAGTTTCAGATATCGGCGGAGCTGCTGGACAGCTTTTGGAGCAAAATGCTCAGGCCTTGGATCAAATTACTGCCAACTGTGCTGCTTTTAAGGTAATTGCAACATGCATGGTTTTGCAATTTTAGAAAAATAAATTTGTGTGCAAATTTTAAGGTTCTTAGATGTGATGTTAATAATGGTTGTGAATGTTATATGCTGTGACCACGACCTTTTGTTTTTCGTTAACAATAAAAAGGTTCTTTTCCTGATTTTGCATGACCAGTTATACTTATCCTCGCATAGGAAGTTCTTATAATTGGTTACTTTTTGTCAGATCAGGCCCAGTGCATGGTTAGGAAGTGGATGCAGTAGGATTAGTTTGAAAGTTTTCATCTAATATTGTGCTGCAATAATCTGTTAAATTGTGTAGAATTATCCTTGTTTATGTACATTTCTAATATATTTCCGACTTGAATCCTGTTCAGTTGTGTATGCATCAGATTGCCTGCCATTTTAAAGTTGTTTTAATGATCAGCTTTATAGATTTTTGATAATTACCGGGGCACAAACTTATCCTTGTAAAAGATTGATGCTTTTGACATCATTTTTTCTTTTTGTATTTGCATGCAGATTCATGAGAACATCAACCTATTCTGTCAAGCTCGAGACAATATTCTTTCGATCTTAAATGAGTACGTTCACTCTGATCTTATTGTTGTTTTGATGTTGTTATGCAGTACATTCAAAGCATGAGGAATCACTTACATAGAAATGCTGAATCCATGCTATTTTACCACCTAAGCTGCATATAATTAGCTTTATTATCAGTCTTTTTCTTTTAATACTTTTGGTTATATTTGTGTGAATCACTTATATATTGGCTTGCTATAATCCTCAACCGAACAAGTTCTTGCTTAATTATTGTCTTCGTTAGTGTTGGTTCTTTTCAGCTGTTATCTTCAAAAGAACTTCAGCTAAATTTAGAAAGTAATTTTTTTCATTCTGGACTTTCAGAAATTGGGAATTCCTCCCCATCTCCATAGATACTATGAATTGTATTTTTTCATTCTCTTAAATTGCAAACATGCTTCCTCCCTATACCGCAGCCAAATATATCTTATTAGAAAGAAAGAAAAAAACATTGAGTTCAATTTTTTTTTTCATTCTTTTCAATACCTTTACTTGAATCCATTTCAAGGTCTTAGTATGTGTTTTATCATATAGCTGGATCTGATAACTGCTAGAATATATATGTTGTGTTTACAAAAAAGTAAAAACTTGTTTGCAAGAAAAAGAAAATGGAGAATAATGGAAGACTCATGTGCTCTTTTATTTCCCCCCATTTCCTCAGTCTTCTTTTTGTGCTTTGAATGGCAAGAAAAATTAAGAGAACGTGAACTACTCGTAGTTTGCCCCCCACCCCCCCCTGCCATGCAGTTGTATCCATTATGAATCACAAGAAATTTATTATGATTATATAATTTCAAATTATGGGTCATCCTTATCTTAACTGTGTAATGCAGCTTTAACGATATCCCAGAAATAATGAAGCATATGCCACCACTTCCAGTCAAGCTGAACGAAGAGCTTGCCAACTCCATTCTTCCTCATAGATCCTTTCTAAAGAAATGTTGAGATCCTCATACACTTGCGGGACATACTGATGATAATTCTTTCTTTCTTTAACCGGGTGCGTAGGTATAATCAAAATGAAGTAGCTTCAAGTTTAGAAGTTGTTCTTGGTCCAGTTCTGTCATTTTTTCATGGCGGATTTCATTTATGCTTCTTCTCTTAGTTGATTTGTCTTGGGAGATAGTTTGTGTAGCTTGTGAATGCAGTAAATAGTTTAGTTCTGTAAATAACTTTAGTGGGGGCGTTATATAATAAAAGTTATTCATCTGTTGGCATTCTGCTGTAAAAAAGGAGTATTATTGTTTACACTTCCTTTTTAAATAAAATTTAATTCTCAGGGGGCATTTGATATGGCTTATTTGGTTGATTGAGCTTGATTGATTTGGCCATTAGTTTGGCAGGGTTGGCAGACAATGGAATAACGTTGGGAGAAGACCAAATTCCTGCATAATTTTAGGGTCAATTTTTAATAAAAAGATGAAACAAATTAATTAGTGGTCACATTCTTCTTTAATTGTAATAAAAAGTAAACGCCCCATGTGGAAATTAATAGCATGCATGTCTATAGCTTGGTCATTGACTTGGCACTAGTTTTCGAGGTCAATCCTCTTCTATAAATTTTTTTAAATTAGGGTTAAGTCTTTTTATTTATAATAATTTATTAACAACATACGACTTTATTATTTTAATAAATATTAAATAAATTAATGATATATAAAAACATTTTTTTTGAATTTTTAATAGATTTATATTCAAGTATTATTTAATTTATTAATATTATTTATAAAATTAAATTAGTTAAATAAATACGTAAATATAATAAGTAAATTCAAATTGGTTTGCATGTGATCTTCTTGAGTCAATTTTTAAATTTGACAACAATGTGGACTAAGTTGTGGGGTTATTTTGTCAGTCTGAAATGTTCTGGGATAAAATTGTCAATTAATATAAGTAATGACATCAATTTTAGAATAATCCACAACAATGTGGACTAAAATATCAGTTGTGGGGTTATTTTGTCAGTCCGAAATGTTATGGGATAAAATTGTCAGTTATTATCAATGTTATTAAAACCGGACCCGATTCTGAATTTTCCTTTTTTCTCTTTCGATTCAGTTGTGGGGTTACTTTCTACTATTTAGTTACCCAAAGGTATTACATTTTCTTCATGGCAGAGATTAGTTGTAGCTGGCTACATATCTACTTTTGGATGATAAATAGTAACCCAAAGGTATTACATTTTCTTCATGGCAGAGATTAGTTGTAGCTGGCTACATATCTACTTTTGGATGATAAAGAGTTAGGGCTCAAAGAGTGGAGCACTTTGCGTGGACATTTCTTTTTAATTTATTTTTACAACAAATGTGGTTGCTTATTGTGAAGCTGACTGTTGAATGGTAAGTTTTGCTTTACCCCTGTATAATGTGGACAATTTCCACCATGGCTATGCTGACTTAATTTTTCTATGCACTGTGACATTCATTCATATAGCACTGTGTCATAATTAGCATTGGCAAGAAAATTACTTTCTAAGTAGATTTATAAGAGTAATGATGTATTGTCATGGAGAAGTTATTGTTGTTTCAACATTGAATCTTAACTAGATATGCTCGTATATACATGTGACAGCATACTTCCGAAAACACATCTATTTTCTTGTTTAATATGTAAATCTGAAAACAAACTAATGAAAAGTGAGTTTATGAACAACATTAATTTCTTCTATCACTATTCTTCGTTTGTTCACCTCTGTTTACTCATTCAATTAATTGACTAATAAAGCATAGCCATCTGATCATTATTGTCTCAGAAAATTGTCAGATTGGACAGCTTAGCTGCAACAAGAAAGTGGTCTATCTTTATGTATATATAGTTTTTCAACTCACCAAATGAATACTATAATGACTTGTAATTAATTATGCTTATCCTGAATTTGTCAATAGTTTATTCTCGAAGTCCACGTTAGCTCAGAATAATATAATCCCAAAACAAAATATATCTTAAATTTTTCCAATTAAATAATCAATCCCATATGATGTTATCCCACTTTACTCATGCAATTTAGAGAGATAGGAAAACAAGAGAGAGAAACTCAAAGAGAGATGATGGCATCTCCCAAACACATTCCCTTATTCTTCCTTATTTTTAGTTTCTCTTTCTTCTCACATGTACATTCACAATCATCAGATTCATGCACTTCTCCTCTTAACCTCCCAAACCCCCCTCGTTTTGAGACTTCTTCTCTCAATTGTGCCATTGTATGGAGTGCTCAAAGCTTCATTCTCAGAGTAAGTTCTTGTTTATTACGACAAAATATTTATTAAGATCGTTTGGAAAATTCACTTTTGTAATTATGGTTGTAGACATTTACCTAAAACTGGTCTAGGACAAATTTCTGCACCATCGTTCATTCTGTGAGCATGACATCATCAGAATGAAAGATGTAGTGCATTCCTAGACACAAGGTCTAGGTAAGTATTTTCCATTACAAACTTATGAATAGAGGTCATGTATTGCTGTTTGATTAGGATTAAAGCTCCCTTGTAGAATCTTCTCTTTGGTGGTATTCAATTATAGAAAACAAATATAGTCTCACATTGTCATGAAGCTACTTATGTGTTGTTGGTTGTTTATTTTCTTCTCCTTTTTATTTACTATCTGGGGTCATTAATTAACTTTTCTTTTTCTTGGTGTGTTTAGTATGTTCAGGCATCACCAAATGTGTGGAACTTTATACTCTCAGTACCAAACACAAATGCTTACATTGCAATAGGATTTTCACCTGATGGCAACATGGTAGGGTCAAGAGCCATAGTAGGGTGGGTTGGAGCTGATGGCATGGCTGACATAAGAAAGTATTATTTAGGAGGGAGAACACCAGATCTCGTGAGACTTGAATCACCTGATCAAGGGCTACAAGTAGTAAATTCATCGATGATCGTCAGATCAAATCACATTTACATGGCTTTTCAGCTGATCAGTGATAGGCCGTCTACGCGTCTGGTATACGCAGTCGGACCAGAAGGGCGTTTGCCTTCCCGTCCCAACTTTCAGTTGTCCGAACACCGGGACATGGTCTCTACTACCCTTAATTATGCTACAGGTCAGTGCAAGAACATAATTTTATTTAGTTATTTTTTAAAATGATAATTTCTTGTTGCATATTTTGATCTGAATATATTTAGTAATTAAGTTTAGGTGTGATTTGATATTTTGTCACTATAGTGTAGTTTATTTGCCATCCACATTATTGATCGTGGTGTCAGCAACTCATAAGGACCCAGTTCTGCTTTTCTTTTTTGGTTGGTAAACTTTAAAGCATTAAAATATCTCAAAAGTGATGATAAAATAAGGTAGAACGTCTTTATTTGAATGTCCACCTATAGTAAATAGTAACTTTTCTTTTTCGCTTATATAAAAAGTTTTCCACCTATAGTAATGGTTATGGAAATGTGTTGAACATTAATAAAATTATTAATAGAGCACTTACAATAATCAATTTGTTTCTACACCTAAACATTTAATTAGCAGAATGCTAATCTGCCAAAGAAAGAAAGAAAATCAATGAAAATGTCGATCTTACATCAAAATGTGCATTTACAAACTGTACTAGCTACAAAATAAAACATAAAAACTGTACTACCAACTAACCCCATATTGTTATTTTTTAAATTAATTATCAATGGAGATAATATATTAATAGTATAGAAAATATTGAATTAAAAGAATGGTTCAATCATGTCATGGGTTCCATAATTGTCAACATTTTTTTGGCATATGTATGGATTAAGTCAGATATTGCTAGCTGTCTTCTCTTATTTGTGATTCTAAGGCATTTGATTTTATAATTTTTAATGTGCTGTAGCTAGCACATAAGTGCTAAAATGCAAAGATTGAGAAGAACATGTAATGTTTATATTTTTAGGAAAAAAAATATTACCAGGCTGGATATTTAATTAGTCAGAAATAATAAAGGGCATGCGATCAAGCTATTTTTGCATTTATTTTATGTGGACGAGTGTGGTAATTTTAAAAATAACATTTCAGTTTTAATAGTGACTTATTTTAATATAAAGTTTGCTTTAGTCAACTTTTGGATACTGGGTGAGATCTAAAACTTTGTTATTTTAACAGCATGGATGATAAGATTAGAGTTGTCACAATGGGTCAAAACCACAGGTTCATTGAGACTTAGTTCGACTCTACAAATAGGTCTAAAATTAGAGCATTCAGTTGATCGGTTCCAACACAGTCCAAACACAATCTTTGTTTTTATCAATTAACCAAATTCATTTACTCAACTTTCAATATACTTCTAATTCTGATGATTAAAACAAAAACAGGTGAATTTCAAACTCAACAAAGCCAACAGGCAAGTCTCCGAAGATCCCATGGGCTATTGAACATGTTTGGTTGGGCCATTTTGATGCCAATCGGGGCCGGGGTGGCCCGGTACATGAGGAAGTGGGATCCAATTTGGTATTATTCTCATGCCACGATTCAGTCGTTTGCGTTTATATTGGGCTTCATCGGCATAATTTGTGGTCTCGTCTTGGAAAATCGCATTGACACTTCTGTTCCTAAACACAAAGGCATTGGCATTTTCATTCTCATACTTGGCTGCCTCCAGGTTAGATGACTTTCGATGAAAAAGAGTTATGCATTCAAGAAAAATATCATTTTGACATTTTGCAACTTGTAGTTGAAATATTGACACATTGCACCTCCGAACTGCAGATTCTTGGCAAAATGCATCATTTAGGGGTGTAAAAGTATTGCCAAATAAATTCATTTCGAGGGTGCAAAGTGTCAAATATTTAATTTAAGAGTGCGAAGTGCCAAAATTGTGTATTTTTGGGGCCAATATCTCTAAAGTTTGATTGTTTCTGAAGTGTGTGTGTCATTGATTTTATCATTTACAGGTTATTGCTTATGTTGGTCGACCAGAGAAGACCTCAAAATCTAGAAAGTACTGGAATTGGTATCATTCTAATGTGGGAAGGACACTGATATTTTTTGCTGCAATTAATGTGTTTTATGGGATTCATTTAGGCAATGCAGGATCCGGATGGAATGCGGGTTTTGCTGTTTTTCTTGTCATAATATTCGTCATTTCTCTTATTTTTGAGCTGAGGATGTGCTTGAAAAAATGATTTTGTTTGTACCTTTAAGGACTTAAAAACTCGGTTTTGATGTATTCATACTTCTCATGTATATTTTCATTATATTTGAAATATGATTTACATAGATCTCAAAAAAAAAGAAGAAAAAAAATATGATCTACATATAGTGTAAACATAATATTGAAAGAAAGAGTTATAATTGGATCTACACAATCACAAAAATTAATATTAACATTTCACAATAACTTTCCGTTATAATTTCAAACTTTTGATTGACTTCAAATTCAAATAGAAAGTAAAATCAAATAAGCTGATAATGAGTATTTTTTATTCTTATCGTAACATATTAAAATAATACCTTATTTATTATTATTACTATTAATAATAATAAATTAGGTATTAGTTTTCCAAATAATACTACCTTATTTTGAAAATTACAAATTTTCCCATTAAAGGATGGGAGTATTATTTTTCAAATACATCAACATCAATAATTACACTCATAGTAAAAATACAAAATTATGTAACCTTAAAAAATATTTTTCCCTTCTATCTGGTCTCTGTAGTTTTAGGAAATTTTCATGTCCGATCTTTTTATTCTCTACCTCAGTTGCAAATTGTAATGGCTTCGTCTCAAAACTCAAACTCTCTCACTCCACTGGGTTTGATTCCTAGTTTGGCATTCTTTTATTTATGCAGCTGTACCGTTTTAGTTTTTAGATTTTTTTTTCTACTTTGTGTACCTATTTCAGTTTAGAAAAAATACCCTAATTTGCTTACATTAACTAGATAATAATCACCAATCTACATTCAGTATGTTTTTCATTGATTCCTTTTTTATTCTTTTACGTGACATAAAATCTACTGTCCTCGCCCTAGATTGTGATATTTAATGGGTGTAAAAAAATCAGCTGAATTTGGGAGTGAATTGACATGGAAGTGGTAGGGTTTCCATCATGGGCAAGTCAATTTAATGGGAGAATTTGTGGTTGGGAGGAGATTTTGATAGGATATATGCAATTTATGTATTCCATATGTTTTAATTCCCGTTCCTGAATGGTTACAATTAATTAATATTTGGGCTTGTCTTACAGAGATCAAGATGATGAATGTTTTTTACATCCTTGAAATTCCGTTGGAAGTTTGTATGATAACAACATTTATACCATGTATATTAGGTCGGGGGATTTGTTTTAAATACACACGTTCCTCTATTTTGTTTTGTGCATCACTCCAATTGCAAAACAGCATTTCTTAACTTTCAGGTACCAGCTCTTATCATCGCAAACTTTAACCAACTTGATATTATCTGCATTGATAGCTGTAATATGTCATTGTGAAACCGTTTGTGTACAATAATTACTCATAGGTCAAGGGTGTAGGTGAGCTTCTGGTTTTGAAGTTGTGCTTTAAAAAACTTGCAGTGCTCATGCATCAACGTACATTGGAAAGAGCCATAAGGTACGCGAGTATAGGAAGTTGCCAAGATGTTTGGGTAGGATTTGTACTACATTGGACAGCATTTTCTCACACTCCTTGAAGCCACTTGTTAATTATAAGTTCAAGTTTTGATATTTGGTAGGTGATTAATATCTCGGTATTGCATACACATTGCACGTAATAACATCTTGTCAGTTGTCATTTATGATGATGTCAAATTCTCGCAATTTGGAGAGAAATTAAATGCTTTCTGGACATGAAGAAATGTGTTAATGATAACGAGGGAACAATCTATTTTCCTTTAGATCAGTATCTTTTATTTCAGGAGATCTGAACTCGATATGAAAGACCTACTATATTGGAAACTACAATTTTGAGTTGACTACTAAAATTTCGGCTATATGTATATTAAGCAACAAGGTCTTTATGCACTCACTTTGTTTCATTCCACTCTCTCTTATACTCAGTCTCTGCTTAAATATGAAGATATATCAGGTGTGCCCGTGTAAGTTCCAAACAGAGATCCTTTAAGGATCAACTTAATTTAACTCAAGGAGCAAATCAGCATCTTTACTTGTTTTTTAATCAGCATCCGTACTCGTTTTTTGATCAGCATCCTGACTTGAAGACAATGTCCTTAAGTGAGTGCAAACAAGTTTTGTCTAATGCTAATAGGTAATTGGCCATTTCTTATTATTAGTTTCTCGTGCTACATTTTTTTCAGTCTTATCTGGTATTATATTTTTAGATAATTTCTGCACTTACAACTAGTCTCTTTTGAAGTCTTATTCCACCCAGCCAATGGACTAGTTCATCTTCTAAAATTATATCTGAATGCTCAACAAATTTCTTTTCATGTAGCGTGTTTATAATTCCTTTTTATGATGTGGCTGCTCAAATTCACCCTCTCAAGTTATCTTTTGGGTCTACCGAGATGTCGGTCTATCTTACTGAATTCTAGCGGCTGACAATTCTCTTGTGTCCTATTTATATCCTGCAACAATTTGAGGCTGATTATTGTTTTAATTTCTAATTTCACCTCTTTTATGTTTTATTGTTCTTTGAATATAGTCTCTTTTTATGTTTATTTATTGGGTTAACGTTTGTGCATAACTGGGATTCTCACTCAGCATACATGGATTAATGAATATAATATGCACAACTATGTAATCCATGCATTCCAGTGATGATAACATAGTGACTACAGTGTCTCTATTATACATTTTTTCTCATCTCAACCCAGTGCTCTAAAATTTTCATCAGGCTATATAATTGAAACATTTTAATAATAGGAGAATATAAAGTTTTCATATGTCCTTTTCCATAATCTTCCTCTTGTTTATATTGGTTTAAGACAATATAAGTACTTAAACAATCTATAATATCTTGGTCACCCAGCAGCCAAAGGCTGAAGCTAATAAGGGCGAGGACAGTGCCTTCCCAACTTCCTAAATTATCCTTTTCTATTAATGGTCACTTAAACAAAGGAACTCCAGAGTCACTCGCGTGTCTAGATTGCACTTAGTTTTTTGAACGTGTTCATTAAAATTTTAATGTGGTTGATGTTTTATTATCATATTCTTTACCCTAAAATCATGTTGTATTTCAAAATTTTATAGAAGTAGTTAGACTTTTTGAGGGCTATGTCGTACTCATTTATATTATAAAAACACCTGATTGAGGTCATTGTTGAGGTAAATCAATCTCTTTTATGTGCAATCATGACAGTCACAGCCAACCTAATATCAAGAGTTCTCTTCTTTATCTCTCAACATTTAAATGGATTTTCATTTCAATCTTTTGAATAAGAACTCAATTTTAATCATTTCATCAATTATGATACAAGGAGTCCCAAATATCTTTGAATTAACAAATATAAAAACAGTTTACTAACTTTATCATTTCAAACGCATAATAATTAAAGAGTACTCCCTGAGTTGCCCTGTAGGTGCATCAAGGCTTACTTTATCATTTTAAGTGGTGATGGGGATAAGTTAATTGTGTACCTTAAGTTGCAGTGTATTGCAATATAAAAGAACAACATGCTATTGGGATGTTTCAGGTGCAATTGGATCGGGCTTAAGTTTGGCTGTTCAATCTCCAAAGGCAGTGGTATGAAATGGCAAAGGTACAAAGAATGTTAACTGATCCTTCTTTTTGCTTCAAAAATCAATTCTTTTGGTATGTTCGCTCATGTTTGGATTGTGACAATCAACCGTTCATCTATGTGCAATTGTTTCCACAAAACTAGTTCACTATGCATTGAGAAGATTTTAATACAGTGCTCCTATTAGAGCTCATCATATATTATGCTGGTAGCTAAGGTACCATACATTTTTGTTATCTCTCTATAGGATTGGCTTTACTTGTACACACACAAGCCATGTGGATACACTCACTCACAAGTTGTCTCTTTCCCGATCTAAAAACCACAAATGCACAAATACCTGCACGCACAATCTATGCACATACACTTAATATATCAAAAAAGAAGTAAGCTAGGTGGGAACATGTTGACTTGAACTCTATGTTTTAAATGGCGCAAAATTTTGAAATGGGGCTAGGTTATAAAGGATTCTATCCTTCTATTTTCCCTTGAGCATTTTATTGTATGTTTGTTTTTACATGTTTACTTTTATGGTGATCAATTCCTTATTTGAGAGCTCATTTTGCATGTGTTGCCGATAAATTTAGTGGAGCCTGACGTATACCATTTTTCCATTTTTATTTTAGAGAGACGACGTATACCATTTTTCTGCTTCTCTACTTTTTTATATAAGAGGCACAATAAAGTTCAATCAAGCATAGATCATCCTTTTTAACTGACTATTTACTTACACATAAGACAAACAATGGATGAGTAGGCCTTGTTGTTCCCAGTGCATTTTTCCACCAACAGATACAACCGTGAGTTACAACACTTCAGCGTAAATCATAAATATCATTACAACAGAGATACTCAAAACTCACAATCATTCCAGCATGATCACACATGTAGAAATCATTGTTTCTTGGATGGCATATTACACAATCAACCAGAGTCCCTGAAGATCAAACAATACTGAGTGAGATCCTTAGTAAATATAAGTAATTAAAAGGCAATAAATTAAAAATTAAGTTATTATTACAATGAAAAATGTTTTTATGATTTCGAACACCTACATATTTAATATGAGAATTTCACAGAAGAGGCTACATATAAGAAAGCGAATTGAGCTTCGAGTACTATTAGAGTTGTTGTAAAGACTCTGGTCCAATCTTGACCATGTCAACACTGTTTAGACTCCAAACACTTAGCCCAAAATGCTTAAAACTCATGCTGACAAGTAGAAGTGAGTCAAGTCATTATTAACCATTCTACAATTCTCCCACCATCTATGTGTGGTTGGGTTGTCACAATCTCCTAACTCAAGTACTCGACGTCCTCGTCGAGTTCAAATCAACAGCCTAAGACCGCCTCTATGGATAACACCACATAATCAACTCTGATACCTTGTGAAGACTCTTATGCATTCCTGACCATGTCAATATTGTTGGACTCCAAGCAACTAGCCCGAAATTCTTGAGTGCATTAACTTATTTATATTTAATTGGACATTTTGTTGTATATTTTATGTTTATCACATAACGTAATGTTCTATTTTATATGACCTTGTGCGATGACCTGCCCTATGTACATATGTGTATGACCTTGTGCGTGCAATATACGTGCATTATTGGTTGACTATATGTTAGAAGAAAGGTATGTTAGAAGAAAGGCTTTTGTATTATTTGAAAAAGCCGTTTGATTTCTATGATGTGGTTTCATTTATGAGCTTAGTCCTGTAAAATTCTGAGCATATCAGTTAGTTTTGACAAATTCAACTGTTGACTGAGTTTTTTAGACATATACACACACTAAGAAATCTATATGAGTTAACAATATTACATGTTTTAATTTGTGTCTCTCTACTTGGGTTTTGGATTTGTATTAAATTTACTTATAATTCCATTAGAATTTGATTTCGTTCTTAATAGTCCTAAATTTTTATTACAATATGTTTATATGAAAAATGTCAATCAAGCTTTTATGGTGAGTAAGTATTCGGATAGGGGCTTGTTTTGCTTGAGATACCATGGGTTTCGATATAGAGTGCATCTTAGACATTAACGCTTATCCTGGGGAGTACTTTTGCCCGGTCTGTCGCGCGCTTGTGAACCCAAATGAAGCTTTGCAGGCTCAGTGCACTCATCTCTACTGTAAACAATGTTTGTCGCACATAGGAAAGAGTAGCAGGGCTTGCCCTTATGATGGGTACTTGGTGACGGAATCAGATTCTAAGGTAATCTCTCATTCTAAATTTCCAATACAAATAAATGGTGCTGATAGTTTTTAACGTCATTCTCTGATACTGGTAACACTTTTGGAAGCACTGGTGGACTCGGATAAAACACTTGCCAAAAATATTGGCAAAGTTATGACCTTGTGCGAAGACCTTGCCCTATGTACACGTGTATGACCTTGTGAGTGCAATATATGTGCATTAATGACTAACTATATGTATGAAAAAAGGCTTTTGTAATATTTGAAAAAGCCATTTGATTTCCATGATGTGCTTTTCATTTATGAGCTTAGTCCTGTAAAATTCTGAGTGCATCAATTAGTTTGGTCAATTCAACTTTGTGACTAAGATTGTTAAGACATATGCACACAGTAACAAATCTCTTATATATAAGTTAACAAAAAATTACTCTTGAGAGCTATAGTGAAAAATAATGTATTTTCTTTCCATGGCTTCTTAGTTCTAATTCACAAGTTCAGAAACTCGAAGAGTATGTATATACATGTTTTAATTTGTGTCTCTCTACTTGGGTTTTGGATTTGTATTAAATTTACTTATAATTCCATTAGAATTTGATTTCGTTCTTAATAGTCCTAATTTTTTTTTACAATATGGTTATTATGAAAAAAGTCAATCAAGCTTTTATGGTGGGTAAGTATTCAGATAGGGGCTTGTTTTGCTTGAGATACCATGGGTTTCGATATAGAGTGCATCTTAGACATTAATTCTTATCCTGGGGAGTACTTTTGCCCGGTCTGTCGCGCGCTTGTGAACCCAAATGAAGCTTTGCAGGCACAGCACACACATCTCTACTGTAAACCACGTTTGTCGCACATAGCAAAGAGTAGCAGGGCTTGCCCATATGATGGGTACTTGGTGACGGAATCAGATTCTAAGGTAATCTCTCATTCTAAGTTTCCAATACAAATAAATGGTGCTTGTAGTTTTTAACGTCATTGTCTAATACCTGTAACACTTTTGGCAACCACTGGTGGACTCGGATAAAACACTTACCGAAAACATTGGCAAAGTTAAGGTTTATATGACCTTGTGCGATGACCTTGCCCTATGTACACATGTGTATGACCTTGTGCGTGCAATATACGTGCATTATTGACTCACTATATGTAAGAAGAAAGACTTTAGTAATATTTGAAAAAGCCATTTGATTTTCATGATGTGGTTTCATTTATGAGCTTAGTCCTGTAAAATTCTGATCGCATCAGTTAGTTTGTCAAAATTAACTTTGTGACTAAGTTCGTTAAACATATTCACACACTAACAAATCTCTCATATATAAGTTCACAATATTGTACTCTTCGAGGCTATAATGAAAAATAATTTATTAGCTTTCCATGGCCACTAATGGTGCAGGGTCTAATTCTAATTCACAGGTTCAGAAACTCGAAGAGTATGTATATACATGTTTTAATTTGTGTATTGTCTCTCTAGCTACTTGGGTTTTGGATTTGTATTAAATTACATATAATTCCACTAGAATTTGATTTCTTTCTTAATAGTCCTAAATTTATATTACATGATGTTTATCATGAGAAATGTCAATTAAGCTTTTTAAGGAGGGTAAGTATCTAGACAAAAGAATGAGAGAAGAATTGAATGTAAAACTTGGGATGGAGCCTAGACAAATTAAGTATTAGTTCGAACAAACGAGCTTTTATCGACACGTGATGTCTTTTTTATTTTTAATCATATTATTGTTGTATATAATTAATTAATTAATGCTTAACTGATTTATATTTAATTGGATTTATCAGTAGTTTCATCTATGACAATTCATTAACAATGGCTACAAAAATTTAGAACAATTGCATATGGATTGCACAATTATAGCACTAAACTTGCACAATTATAGCATTGAACTTGTGCAACTTATAAATTTTACAATCAAGTAGAGAAAATAATGCTCTTGAATTTGTACGTGCTCGATTTGATAGATGATTATTCTTTGTACGTTTATGTTGTTACCCAAATAAAAGAGTGAATAACACTTTAATGTGATATTTGTAATGGACAAAATACCACTTCTTATAAAAATACATACTATAATAAGTTCCTTGTGTTTTTTGCAATACATCTCATTGCCTCCCTTGGAAAGAACAAAAATTTCATCTCAGGAGATCGGGTATTATTTGGAGACATCCTAGAAAAGAAATAGGACTAAGATATTTGGAATAAAGGAAGTAAATAAATAAATAAAAACCGCCCTCAACACGTCTGCTTGGGTCTAAATTTGGCAGTGACCTGTGAATAGGTGCCAATTTTAATCCATGAATTTCATTACTTGATTTTTCCTAGTTTTTTCGAAACAAAAATTTATCGAAAAAATTCTTGTATTGAGCTTACCGAAACATACATTGAAAACGAAATTTTAATCCATGGTTTTGATAACATATATTTTCTTACAAAAATAAAACAAATCAATTTAAAATTTAATAAATTTATTACAATAATACAATTCGATAAATAAAGTTTCAATAACATATATTTTCTTACAAAAATAAAATAAATCAATTTAAAATTTAATAAATTTGTTTTAACATAAGTAAAATATTTATAAAATTAATTTTAGAAATTTTTTTTAAAATTAATAACCCAATACCCACCCCCCCCATCCACCCACCCTCACCCCACCCTGCCGTCTTCCCTTCCAACCCGTCGCCCACAACAAGCTCCAAAAGCTTGAAATTTTCATTCAGTTAATTCCAAAAGATTGGAACATTCACTCAAGCGGGACTAAATCATATTCCGCTCGAATTTCATGGACTGAATTTGAGATTGAGGATTATGGTGTGGGATTAGGGTTCCAGTGAAGTTTTGGGGGAAATTTGATTTTGGGAGTGAAGCGACGCCGGCAGGGGATACGAAGCCAGCAGGGGAGACGGGGAGAGGGGAGCGGGAGGGTGGGTATAGTTTTTTTTTTTTTTTTAATGTGTAAATATTGAAAATAATTTAAGGGCATTTCAGGCATTTTACAGTTTCTGTTAAGTTTGACTAACGGCCATTAAGTCAAGGGGATGTCTTTGTACTTTTTGAAACATGATGGTAAGATCCTGTAATTAGGATTATAGCCAGGGGATGTCTACGTGAATTTCCTAATGTAAAAATCAAGAGAGGCAGTGTGCTTGTTTTATAAAATTACAGGAGGTTTGTAATTTTATTTACATAGTTTAAGGTCAAGTTTTGTCCATAAGCCCATTGATAAGATGTGTTATCTGGGTTTATGGCAAATTTTGTGCCCCCAATAATTAATTTTGTTCTAAAACTTGTTGGCAGCCTGCAATAAAAGCATGTAATCTCATAATTTTGAAGACATGTTTATACTTGTTGGTGAGTTTGGCCTAGCGATTCGAAAATCAATTATAGGAGAATTAATTTTACTAAAATGGATTTTGGCAATAATTGATTATGATAAAATTCAATTATAAAATAATTGCTTTTGGATAATAGCTTTTGCAAAAGTAACATTTTAGTAGCTTCTGAAATAAGTTGATTTTTAGCTTCTGGAGATCCCAAAAGTGATTATGATATTAGGGGCCAAACACCATTAAAATCACGATTGACTAAAAGCAATTTCTATAATTGGGGCCAAACACTTCAAAAATCACAATGAAGGTCTAGAAGTGCTTTTAAGAGCTCCCACCGCTGGGCCAAACTCACCCTAAGTCGTCCAACAAAAAGGAAGACAAAACTAATTGCGATGAATGAATTGGAAGCGTGAATGACATTTACCATAATACCAGATAGTTTATTAATTATTATTATTATTATTACCATCCAATTTTAGTAGCTCATCGAAAGTATATAAATAATTTATCGAAAAATAATTTTGGATATAATTAATATAACTTCATCTATTTTTGGCACTAAACACGCTCTAAATATATAATTTCCAAAATAATTTGCAGTAACTCTGACAGTTAAAAAGTTAGGAAAGTGTAAATGTATTCTTTATTCCTTATCACAACTAGCACGAGTCCAAATTTATTGCTTGATTATTTGGGGAGTAAATGAATCGAGTAGTGTCCAGAGGTACATACTACTTAGTTTAAGTTTATTTTAAATTTTACATCTATCTTGAAGTTGTTTTTTATTTTTATTTTTGTTTGCTTGTTAAATGAACCGAGTTCAAACGAGTTTTCATTGGACGAGTTCGATTCGAGTATCAAATACTTTGTTGATATTCTTATATGTATTTTGTCAATAGCTAGCTTATTGAGCCGAATTCGAATCGACCTTCAAAAGTTATAAACTTGTTTGATATGTAAGACGAATCGAATTCAAATAAGTTTTATCGAACGAACTCAACTCGAATCGAATCTAATATCAAATAGTTGGATTTGATTTTCCTCGATTAGTTCAAACTCCTTGCAGAGTTTGAGTGTTGAGCCTTTTTTTTCTTTTTGAGAATTGAGTGTTGAGCCATTAACTTGAGTTTCGCAAAAAAAAAAAATTAACATTTTAACGAAACAATCTTAAACTGGCGAGTTTAATCTAACATTTGAAGTAATAATTCTATAAGAACTGATTTAAATATAAAATCATTATCTACTATAATCAATTGATAAAAAACTGTTTTTTCATTTTTTTTTTAAAGAATTGATTTCAAAAGACATATGGTTAGACAGAAAGTTACTCCATTCGTTTCAAATTAATTGGTACATTCATTGTTTTTACACAGATTAAGAAATCTCATAAATACAATTTTTTATGGTAAAATATCTCAAATACCTTTTATAACGATGACTATTTTTTTATTTTTTATTAGTGAGTGGTGACCATTGAATTTTCCAACTTAAATGTAAGAAAGGGGCAAAATTGAAAAAAAAAAATGCTTTGAAAATTCAAACATGCCAATTAATTTGAAATACAAATATTTGACAAATGTGCAATTAATTTGATACGGAGGAAGTACATTTTATTGTTTCTTTTTTTCAGAATGATTATGGGATTTGGAATTGTTTTTACAACATAAAAGTAGTTATATTTTTATTGTTAATTTGTCCTAAAAAACCATAATAGAGCTAAATTGAGTTGGGACTAAGTTGACAAACACCATGTATATTGCGTGAATGTGATATATGGATTCATGAAATTTTTTTTTTAATAAATGTAATCATCTTTCGAAGTAAAATAAAAATAGAAAGAAAGTTAATGGAGAGACAGAAAGAGGGAAGAGATGGAAATAGAAACCCTAATCAAATTTTGTCTCCTCTCTTTCTGATTTTGATGTAATAACACTACCGTTCTTCGTGCATTCATTTTCATATTTATATATACATACTCTGTTTCTATACGTATAGCTTCGATTCCGCCTATTATTATTAGTAATTGTAGTACTACTTCAACCAATCGTCTGTCATTTCTATGATATGATCATCCACTCCTAACGAAACGCGCAATTGATTTGGTTGGACCGTTTTGCCCCTCCGACTCTGTCCAATTTCCCGATCCAACCGCTTGTGGATCGAACTCCCTATGGATGATCTGGATATGCTGTTCGGGGCCCGAGGAAAATCCAACCCGATGAGATCGTCAGCCCACGCGGAACCCCGATCCATCGACGATCCATTGTTCAGCGACGTGTTCGGTGGGCCCCCCAAGTATTCCTCTAGCTCAAACCTCGATAATATGAGTGGTGTTGATTATGATTCTATTTTCAAATCTTCGGATCAGAAGAACAAAGACAATAGTATGAGTAGCAGTGGTAATAAGGCTTCTTCTTTCCCGGTGTACGATAAGCCACTGTACGATGATGATATATTTGATGGATTGCCCGGGATGAAGAGCAAATCTGTTGCGACGAATGTGAGGTTCGGTGATGATGTGTTTGCTTCCATTTCATCGCCTCCATTGAGTAAAAGCAGGAATCAGAAGAGTGATTTTGATGATTTGTTGGGGAATTACAAAAGCAGCAGTAGTGCTAAGAGCAGCTCCAGTGCGAAGGGCTATGATGATTTGTTAGCAGGGTTTGAGAATGGCAGTTCTCCTGCTGGCAACAGGTAACATTCTTGCTTTTCTTTAAGGTGATTATTTAGTTACATTTGTTATCTATGCCGCTGAATTAATATGTTTCATTTAGCTGCTTTGTCCATGATACTTGGACTTTACTTAAAGATTGTTGTGTTGAGAGTTGTTGACTTGATATATGCTGTTCTTTAATGACTTTTTAGATACGGAAAATGTGTATTTTGTTTGGCAGAAGATAAGCAATAAAACTGTAGTACACTTTATTTACATTTAAACTTGGCTCAATGCTGATGTAATTTATAACAGTATGAATTATGGATAATTTTCAAGTATTATTGTTAACTGGATGATATGCTTAGAGAAACAGTATGTGTATAGGCAGTGCTTGCTTTTGGAATATTTCACTATGGTGGTTTAAAATGGTACTCCTATGCCGAATTGAGACATTGTATTCCATGAAATTTTTGGACAGTTCTTTATGCTACTCTCGAAGTTTGCAAATGGATATTACCTACCTGCATTTAATATTTTTTTTTTGTTTTTCGTAGAAATTTGGCTACTGGTCAAGATGCGTCCAGTCGGCACCTAGACTCTCTATGAAATCTTATCAGAATGTTTGCAATAATAGACTGTTAAAATGGTTATCAGGGAATGGGTATCTCTGCGGTCTCTTTTGAATTTGTTCTGCCTTACAGAAATTCTGTTTCTTAAGTAGCCGAGCCTTGTTTTGAGCAAACAAAAATAGAATGTGGCTGCAGTATTTGTGAAGCACCATATTGATGGTGCTGAGTAGATTACCTCTAGTTTAATTGTTAGTGAGGAAATGAGGCTTAAATTGGAGATAGGACAGTGAAGCTAGACAAGTTTTGTTGGGGGCGAGGTTTTTTGGATAGCAAACCTAATATTTGTATCGGTGTTTTAATAAAATGATAAAAATAGACTAAGATAAATAATTCCAAAATAGGGAGTCTTGAGATTTAAACAAGTGGAAGTTTTTGGTATCTTTACATTTATGCCCTCAAAAGCAGTGGTTAGAAAAATGTGAGAGGATAGTTTTGAGAAAATAATTCCATTTTAGGAAAGGGAGTTCTGTTTTGTGACATCCCAAAAAGGAAATAGGAGTAAGAAGACAGAGGGAGCATTTTAAGAATACACTTTCTTAAACACTGGATACAGGATGCTTATGGTATAATCCAGTTGAAACAGAAAGCAAACAAATGTTGCTAAGGCAAGGAACTGAAAAAGCATAGAAACATCTTACAACGCAAAATTGAGTTCTGTAAATTCTGCTTCTTTTCATATGTGATATTAAATTTTCTATCTTGTATTTTGATATTTCAAATGTTCCTTTAAGTGCATATTATATTCAAGTACATATATTGAGTGTCAGTATTATGAATTCAAGTACGATTTACTCATTGTGGTTACAGTGTCATAGGGACATGTACTGACGGGAAAAGAAGAATTTTCAGGAATTATTGTAAAATGGAAATATGAACATGATTAAATAGCTTATCCCCATGAAGAGAAAGAGAGAATATTATGTAAACATTTTCTCGTTATTATATATATCACAGATATGCCAACTGCAATTTTGTGCATAAAATACAATCAAAGACTGCTGAATTCCATAATCTTTTACAGTCTTACTAGCAGGATACAGCTTAGGGCTTGAATATTTTTTGGACATATCGTATCTGCATTTACATGTCGAGCATTGATAGGGATGTCAAAAAATCTATAAGTCATTTGAAATCACCATGGATGGAGTATTTCCATGCCACTCAGTGTGTTGGATGTCTTCAATTATTGTATTTTTTTAAGAACATAAAGTTATTTGCCCAGGCAAGTTTAGTGCACACTAATGTATACCGATTTTATCTTTCTTTCTATTCTCTGACTTGCTTGTCATACCAATATAACTACAGCCACATTGATACATCCAGAAATTCACTCGAATAATCTAATTCAGAGCTTTTTGCATGAGTTTTAAGTACCAGAAAGAACCAAAGATATGAAGTGACCAGTAACCTCGTTGACGCAGATATGGACACCTTTGCCAATGACATGGGTGAAAAACAGGCTTTTGGTTTGATTTCTTTCTCTCGGAGATATTAAAAGAATCTCTTGCATTGACCCTGTAAAAGTTACTTTCTTTATCTTTAGCAATCTGCACAAGTAGCTCAGTTGGCCTAGCTGTGGATCGCTCAATGGGCAATGTTTTTTGGAATATTGAACGGCAAAAGTTTCACTTCAGATTTTGATTTCTTGAGGATGATGCAGATCTCTACTCCTATAGGATTGTTGGATTGAGTTGATTACTTTGGGCTGATTCCTGCCATTTCCACACTGCTCCCTCCCTAGAGAAATTTGATAGAAATGGAAATGAAAATGTGTCTTGTAACTGTTTGATCTGGAGTACATGGAAGAGGGCGAAATGAGACCGTTATGTGTTTGGAGGACAGCAAAACATAAAATTGTATATCATATTCAGAGAAAGAATTGAACCTGCAGAGTGACCTCTGCTTTGGAAATTTATAGGATTTTGATCTGAAGCCACACAACATATATTAAGAAGAAGAAGCAAAATACAAATATCCTTTATGTTTAGGTTTTAGGACTTGTTTGACCTGGTATAGTTTAGTTGTATGTAATCTTTTATGACTTATAAAATCAGATCCTTACAAGATAGTTTTCTAATACATCGAAGCTTGATTTTAGTTGTCAAATTATTGGTAGAAACTTGAATAAATGATTTTTTAACGTACTATAATTGAGTGCCATTATTCAAACCCAATGAACTATTCACCTGCAGAATTGCAACTATACTAGGTCCTATAACACTGACTGCATCTATCATTTTCTTGATTTGTTCTGTTTTGGTCTAACTTGCCACACAGAGATAACAATAGGTGGGTGAAATATTGCTGTTTTGATCTGAAATAATAGAGACTTGTATGTTTTGTGACAAATTCAATGGATAAAAGCATAAAATACACAGAAAAGTGCTTCCGTTCTTGCAAAATATTTGTTTGAGCTCCAACCATTTTAGGAAACTAAGCACTTGCTGTTTGAACAATATAAATGAACTATGAAGTGATCGTCTCTTTTCATTTTTTTGGCACAGACCACTACCAGAGTCAAGGTGGGGTTCTGTTCCAACTGCTGGCTCAAAACGTGGGAATGCCCTAGATGATCCTTTTGTAGTTCTGGAATCAAGTTCGACCCCAGGCTCTTCATCATCCGGGGTGTTTACGGATCCATTGGATGAGATGACTAAGCTTGGAAAGTCTGGGAGTGTGAAGGCAGAAGCTTCATCTAGCAGTGGTGGAGCATTTGATGACTTAGATCCCCTCAGTGGTTTTGGGAAACCTGCAAATTCATTTTCCTCAGGGAAGGATGACAGGAGTAAGAATGAGAGTCCTTCAAGATCATCAGCACCTCAATCGGATACTACCAGAGATCAGAAGGTGAACTCTTCTTTCAGATACTCAAAGAGTGATTCACAGAAAAAAGTTCCGGTGGACAATTTTCAGGAGCCTCCCTTGTTTGATGTTCCAAATGTTTCAACAGATTTCCAAAGATCTTTTGGTGATACTGTTTCCCATCAATATAATGAAGCAGGTTCACAGGTTGATATGTCTTCAGTATCAGAGGGATTGGTACATCAATCTGATGATGTATGGCTAACTGTATCCGAGATTCCTCTTTTTACACAACCTACAGCTGCTCCACCCCCCTCACGGCCTCCTCCACCAAGACCCCATCACACTTCAAGGTCAGAAGCGGGTTCCCATTCCTCAAGTACAAGAAATAAGGGTGATGATCTTTTTTCACCTTCAAGTTATAACCAACATTCTCAAAGTCCTAAGTTTGCCCGGACTGCAGCTAAGGGTCCTCCAGTTTCACAGTTTGATGAACTAGAGGATTTTGCCATGGGTAAATCTCGGAGTGCTTACGAAAGTGCCAACATCCAACCTAGTGAAGAAAGTAATGGATTCTCTGCAGCTGCCGCATCTGCTGCTGCTATGAAGGATGCTATGGATAAAGCTGAGGCTAAATTCAGACATGCGAAAGAAGTACGTGAAAGAGAATATACAAAAGCAGCTAGACATAAGGAATCTGTGCAGCTAGAAAAGGTTGAACAGGATTGGGAGGAGAGAGAGTTCAGGGAAAGCCAGGGGAGGGAGAATGAAAGGAAACTAAAGGAAGACGAGGAGATAGAGCAGAGGAGATTTGAGAGGGAGAGGGAGAGAACCAGGGATATTGAAAGAGATAAGGGTAGGCAGGCTGTGGAAAGAGCTACTAGGGAAGCACGTGAAAGAGCAGGAGTTGAAGCACGCGAAAGAGCAGCTACTGAAACTCGCTTAAGAGCTGAGAGAGCTGCTGTTGAGAAGGCAAATGCTGAAGCTCGAGCACGTGCTGAGAGAGCAGCAGTTCAGAGAGCACAAGCTGAAGCTCGTGAGAGAGCTGCTGCAGAAGCTAAAGAAAGAGCAGAAAAGGTTGCTGCAGAAGCTAGGGAGAGAGCTGCTGCAGAAGCTAGGGAGAAAGAGCTGCGAGATAAAGCAGCTGTGGCGAGGGCTGAAGCAGAAGCAAGGCGTCGAGCTGAACGAGCTGCTGTTGAGAGGGCTCAAGCAGAGGCTCGGGAGAGAGCTGCTGCAGAGGCGCGAGAAAGGGCAGCAGCATCTGCAAAGACGAATCAGCATATGAACGATAATGATTTGGAATCCTTTTTCAGCATGGGTCGAGCAAGCAGTGCACCGAAGGCACGAGCAAATTCAACTGTAAGTGTTAGTAGCATAATGAGCTTTCTCACAATTCCTCAAATTATGTCATTCACTTCAGTACTTAAATTCTCTTGGTTTAATTTTCAGGATCCTTTGTTTGATCAGCAATTCCAGAAGAAGGATGGATCTGAAGCAGCAAAGAGGGCATCATCGTCCTCATCCAATGCGACGAAAGCTTCTTCTACTAATAACATCGTTGATGATCTATCTTCTATTTTTGGAGGTACATCCCTTTTTATATCATTTAGAACATCGAAAAATTATTCAGCATCGCATCTCATGCTGACTGCTGGTCTACACTTCGGAATAATCTTGCTTCTGAAGCTGCTCCATCATCAAGAGATTTCCAGGAGGTTGAGGGGGAAACTGAAGAAAGAAGAAGGGCC
This sequence comes from Penstemon newberryi var. newberryi, assembly GCA_030819805.1. Taxonomy (NCBI): domain Eukaryota; kingdom Viridiplantae; phylum Streptophyta; class Magnoliopsida; order Lamiales; family Plantaginaceae; genus Penstemon; species Penstemon newberryi. The sequence goes on from JAUALY010000005.1 coordinate 38,228,320, forward strand.
AGACTGGATCGCCACCAACGCACTCAAGAGCGGGCGGTATGCGTTTGTGTCCTCTTTTACATATAATGATTGGTGAATATTTTCACTGGTTTAAGGATAGTTTTTTGTTCTTCCGTTTTTCTGCCTTGAATGCATGTTATGTTCCTTTCTTTTACTAAAATTTGGTTCTGTATGCTCAGGCCAAAGCATTGGCTGAAAAAAATCAGCGGGACCTTCAAGTTCAGCAGGAACAAGAAGAAAGACATGTAAGTTCCTGCAGAAAAGTAGATCTTTGTTGTGATTATTTTGGATAGCTATGATACTATGTAGGTTACTTGAAATTCCCGACTTATATGCATTTAATGGATGTTTATGTTATAGTGGGCCAACCAATGTTTATTGAATGCCTTTATCTTGAAACCCGTACCTCCTTTCCTTGCCACTTTCCTATCATGGTGGCTTTTGTATTGAGTTGTGTAAAATATTGTTATGTTTATATAATACAATCTTTTGTAAATGTCTGTCTGTATGTTCTCTTTGTTACTGCACTTTAGTTGTGAGATGCTAAGGATTGTAACATTTATTGTTGATCTTTCTTTAACTGGTACTAAATTATTTAATAAATAGAATCATAGGCTGCATGTATAAGAAAAGAAAGATTCACTCTTATCAAACTCAACGATTATCCGAGATGGTATTTGATAACTCATAGCATTGTCAATGAATATTGATGAACTTTTGATACATATCATGTCAACTGTTGTCTAAAATTTTGACTATATGGTCAGGTGACGAAAAGGCTATAATTTAGTCTTGGAATTTTTAACTTCATTTTGATGGTTTGACGCAGAATCACTGATTTTATTCTGCTGCAGACATCAGAGATGCCGCAATTAAATCTATAATTTGAATCTTTACTTGGTGTAATGTTTTTTTTAAAAAACTTAAGAAGTTCAGCTAGTTTGAGCTCTAAGCCAATATAAATGCTATTGCATTCTGAAGATAAGATGTTCAGCCAACATAAATGTATATCAAATTGTGTGTCTTACTTTGATCTGGTTTGGTTTGCAGAGAATTGCTGAAACATTAGATATTGAAGTCAAGCGTTGGGCTGCTGGCAAGGAAGGAAATTTACGCGCTCTGCTGTCAACTTTGCAATATGTATGTTTAATTAATTTTGGCCATACATAGCTGTATCATGAATTACACACTGGCTCTTTCTTAAAAAAAAAAAAATGTGTTGTGCTAGTTGATATCTGAGTGTGTTTTTGTTCGTTTGAACACAAAAATTGGTGCTTGAAACTGCATCATGTCTCTTTGCCTTTTATTTGTTATAAAGGTTGTAATAGTATTCCTTGGATAACAGGTGCTTTGGCCTGCATGTGGGTGGCAGCCTGTTTCTTTGACAGATCTAATTACGGGGGCCTCTGTCAAAAAAGTTTACAGGAAAGCTACACTTTGTATTCATCCCGACAAGGTGCAGCAAAAGGGTGCCACTCTCCAACAGAAGTACATTGCTGAAAAGGTCTTTGACCTGCTTAAGGTATTATTCGAATAGCTTGTTTTATTGTAGTTTTTTTTCCTTCTTTTTCCCAATTTAAATTGTATTTATGAATTTCTGTTGTGTGTTGAGCTAGTATGATGAAGAGGAAAAAGAAATTGTGGGTTCAGTTATGTTTTGGATATAATCACATTGTTGTACAAATTTGATCCATATTTATGTGAAATTATCTGTTAATTTTGAGCTTGATATGTCAAATAGGAAGCCTGGAATAAATTTAACTCAGAGGAGCTCTTCTAAATGCTTCACAACTTCTTTCCGCTACCTCTGGAACCACGTCTTTTTGTAAACGTGACTCATCTAGGTCATACGTTTGAGTTTATGCATCAATGCTTTTACGCATTTTTATTGGTGTTGCAACGTGCGGATTGTGAAAAGGAGACCTCTGTTCTGTTGACATGCTTGAATGGATGTGTAGACGTAAGCCGACTGTAATGTTGTTGCCGGAGATACAAGTGATGCAAACGTGAAAAACTTGCCTGGTATAGAATAGCATTGTTTAATATCACGTGCTACTACATTTCATCACCTTCCACACAGATGAGGTGATTATTTTGTCCTATATTCATCTTTTCCTGTTCTCTGCGCTTTTTTTTGTCCAGTTCCAATTCATTTATGTTTAGAGAGTATAATGTGCTCAATACAATGAAACATTGAAATGTTTAGTCGAGATCTATGTGAAGCCCAATTATTTTATTTATTCAGATGTTATTATCTTAATGTACTTTCTTATTTTGTTTTGAATTAGAAATTAATTGATCCGATGAAGTTCTCATTTCAGTGGTACACCAAGACTAAGTAATAAATGTTATTAAAGAGAACTTTATACATTTGACACATTATTGAAATTTTAATTTATACAAATGGTTTTCACTCAGGCTTCACTTGTTCTTAGATTTTTATTTTTTTTCAGTGAATAAATATATCATGCATCTACTTTAACACGTCACCAAATATATGTGATCCAATAATCCAATTAGATATGTACATGGAGTAAAAACAATATATTTTCTTTCCCCAAAATATTTTAAATTCTGATAACTGAAATTAGATGTGACAAACGTGTGAGTGAGCATTCAATTAGATTTTTATCGGAAGAGTGAGCATTTAATCAGATTGATGCACCCATGACAACGTTGTACAGCGGTTACATAAAAAATACTATATCTCCTTTTCAACATCAGGCTTGTAATTTAAGATTATGTTATGTACTATATATAGTCCACACACAAGTGGCTACAGTACAACCTCAAATGTGTTACAGCCTTGACACTTAATGTACAGAGCAGTTAATTCAAACATAGTCTCAGTGCAGAACTCTGGCCTCAACCTGCATCCTCTATCAAGGTGCTCCGCGTGAACTTCACCCAATCTCAGCTGTAAAAGATTCAAGTTAACCTACGAACAAGGCCACCATTTATTGATTCAGTATTCCGAATTCAATATCAGATTATGACGATATTTCTAAAAGGAAAATTTAAAGATTCGATATTCCAGAAACTTGAAGTGAACACTGAAACTTAAGACATTTCACAAACAGGCAATTAATTTGAATAAAGGTGAATAAAAGTACAAAATAATATATTACAATTCTACCAATTAAAGGTACGAAAATATACCCAGTTAAGCGCTTTTGGAAAAAAATGGATATGGATATATAATTTCTACAATAATATTGTGGATATTGCCGAATGCCAACCCCTGCCCCTAATAGAGTATAGACTAAACTATATTTACACAGACTCTATAATCAACAAGTAAATTCCCTTTGATTCAGGACATGTCTTTAATTAAAATTAGGCGCATTTTATAACTTCGACCACCAATTTACAGTGACATAATGCATCATGTGCTTTACAGGATCTTGCAGGACCATGGCTAGTTTGTATCACTAGTGTTTGATAAGATCTTCACACTTATTGTCTTGCATGGACTAATGCACAAGCAAGCTAGAAAGTGCTACGAGATACTTAAAAGAGATAAAGGGATAGTGAATGACCTCATCGCCTCTTTTTAGTTTAAGTTCACACTGATTGCAATAAATATGATAGCCATTTTCGTGTAGCTCCCCTCGTTTGCACATAGGGCAATAAACCTTCTCTTTCACCTATATTGCAAAATAAAGAATATTCAGAATCAGAAGTTTCATTTTGCTTAGAATCTGTCAAAAGAAAACATGGAACAAATAAATGTTTTATCGATTGGCGCAAAAAAAAAAAAAAAAAAAAGAAGGATAGATAATGGAAGAATCCAGGCTAACGAGACCCCATAAATTTATCCCAAGTTATTGTCTATCAACTATCACTGGTTCAATGAGAGCCCTTCCCTTCTGATGATACCATTTTATAACCTGTAGTACCAATGTGCATAATGATTTGATAATTATAATGACACTCCCTAATAAATTAGTTTTAATTACACATATGATGTCAACTATGTCTTCCCGTGCCCGGGGGGTATTGTAGTTACAATATAGATGAGAGGTGTACAGTAACAATTTTTATGCCATGCCAATTTAGTCATAGAAAATAAAGAAAGAAAAAAAAAGAAAAGGGAAACAGATTATATATCTTCACTAACTTCTCAGTATTAGAAATGATTAAATGAACCATTCTAGAAAGAATCTAATAAAATTTAGAACAAGAATTTATTTTCCTTCATCTTCCTAATCCTTTTCGCTCATTTTTCCTTTTTATTTTCCTCTCTTCTTCCCCATTTATGTTCTCTGATTCTATCCTTGTTCTACTGTTTAATCTCCCTCCTAGTGTGAATTTTTTTGTAGTATGTCTGTTCGATAAAATGACCTTGCACTTCAGATAACAAAATTGAAGGACTAGTAATTACATGAAAAAATTTCACAGGCATATATCATACCTTCTCGCTGTTGAGCTGCATATGTTCATATACTGCATGAGCCAAGTACTCATCTTCTTCATCCTCCATTGTTTTAACATAACTTTCTGACACTGCAAGGAGCTAAAAGTTAATCAAAGCTCAAAAGGATGATTGTTCACTACTGATTAATTTCAGAGCAAAAGAAAAATACATCAACGCAGAGCAATTGTAACTGCATCCCTTCAGTTTTTCTTTCAGTTGAAAAATGACAAACCAGCAAATAGTGTCATAAATCAGAAATGATTGACAATTAGACAAATGGAATTTATATTGAAAGTAGTATCTTTTCCAAACACTGTGATGCAAGTGACATAATCATTAAAAATTGAACATGTAATCTTTTTGTGCAAAGAGACTTAAATCTGAACCGAACTTCGCTTACACTATAATCCTGAAAATATGAATCAAACATTTGACAGCTGAAATCTGAAACAACTAAGAAAACTGCGACATAAAATAGTTAGTAAATTACATCTACCTTTAATATGTTCTGTTAGGGTGTTGTGACATCAGATAGATCTGCGGTTCCTATGTAATTTATCAAACAAAATGGATTTTTTGTTATTCGAAATTGTCTCTTTCTTTTTTGGTAATTTACTCGAAAGTATTTTGAGCATGGATATATTGTTTCTGTGCACCACAAAGTTCTTCAAATATATGAACAAACTAAGAATTGCCTTGTAATAGTTGTAACAATACGTTACCTTTCGTAGGTTCCTCCATCATCGTAAGATCCTCATAAAATATTCTTTGCGTTTCAAGTAATATTTCTTCACAGTCAACTTCATAAGCAGTGTAGAGACAATCATATTCCCATATCTTGTCATCAGTGGCAGTGCCAAACATTTTAGCTTCAGAACTTCCATCGAAAGATGTTTCCTTAATTTTTCTTAGTTCATCAGAAACAATATCCCGGAAAGTTGAATTAACAATACCCTGCAAGATTCTTGTTTAGGTTAAAATTTAAAAATGCATACATGAAAAAACTAACATAAAGTGCTCATTTTTAATCCCTTTTGAGACCTGTAGAGAACCTCTCCCAACATGATTTGAATCTGGGTTCGCTATTTCATAGTGATTAGTCCATTTCACGAGACCAATCACATGTTGGTACATAAAATGCTCATTCAATTGAATAACTGGAAGAAGATAATAGAGAAACAAACCTTGGATTTGGGAGAATGGTCCTCACATTCGGGCAATCTTAATTTCCAAAGCAATCGGGTCCGATCTTCACGAACCCTTTTGAAGCAATTTTCCCGGAGCTACACATTCATTTATAAAACCAGAAATTCTAAAATTATTAAAAAAATTAAATGTAATCAAAAGGTAGTAGTACCTTGTGTTTCCATGAAGGGTAATTATTGAAAGAAGCATGAGTTTTTAAAGAAGGTCGGCAATTTTGGGGTCCCTTTTCCTCGTCGCCCACCATTTTTTTGCCCTAAATTGAGTTGGTGCGTTTGTGTTTCCCTTCCCGCGTATCGTTGAAAGTGTATGTACGTGTCATGTGTATATGGAGGTGCACTCATTTATGTATTTAAGCAAAAGTTAAGGGCTAAATAGAAGTATAATTAACAACATGAGGCGGAATCTACATGATATAAAAATATTTTAAGAGAAAAAATTCTAAATTAATAATATAAGTAGCCAATAATTAATATTTAACATATTTGAACAAGATAATCTGATGCAGTTAGTTTTACTTTTTCCATGTCTTGAAATATATTTTCCTTTTCAAACTGCAATTAATTGATTTTGATAATACATGACGTATACGTACATTGTATGGAAGTTTTCCAATTTTATTTTATTCACGTATAAGCTAATAATACATTATTTCTTCAAATCAAGTTGCAATTATAGCATCATTTGTTAAAATTTGGTAATCTTGTAAGATTAAATTTTCACATACAAAAGAGAGAAAACTTAGAATGCTAATTACAACTATTAACTACTCATATTTATCATCAAATCAAACAAAATTTTAAAGTAAACATATAACACAATAACACATGGATTAAGATGAACTTTTAAGATAAACCAAGGTCTTCAAAAAGAAGGAAATGAAAGAATGGCGTTAAGAGTAGTCTCGCTTAACTCTGAGAGCGTTTGATATTTTAAACACACTTTTAAATTATTATAAAATAAAATAAAACTAGTATATGCTCCGTGCTATGCACGGGATACTATTTTATTATTTTATATAATATTTCATATGATAGTTAGAAATAAAAATATCTCAATTTATTATTTTAATAACCATTAAACATCATAAGCAAGTATGAAAAAATAAATTTAAAAATTATCATGAAACTTAGAAAATTATTATTTTTTAATTAAAATCTCAGCAAAGAGTATAGGAGATAAGAACAATTAAGAAGTTAAAGAATAATGTATGATCGAAGCTATATTAAACAAATTTGTAACAAAATACATTATTTTAAAAAATGAAGCATCTACATTTTGGAGATTATTTATCTATTTTTCTAGCCAACATACTTTTCTATTTCTCTAACCAACCTATGAAAGTAAATGTGCTTCAATAAAGCTTGCTTGCCTTGATATAAATCTCGTTCCCAAGGATGTAATTTGTGAGATAATGTAAGGATTCGAATGATAATCACATGGCTGATACCCAATAAAAATGAGAATAAATTCATTTTAATACAGAATACAATTTCAATCACAACACATTGAATGTATTTTATCATTAGCACCAATGTATCATTATAAATTAGTTATCCAACCAAAGCGGTGGAGCAATCACAATCCCACCCACCGCCACCTTCTATTTCTCCTTATAGACTCATTACGTGGTGTATTTCTTTTAGTCTTTAGTTTGATTGCCACCTTACATATACCTTTTGGCTAATTGTAATTATATTAAAACTCTTTCTATTTAATTATAAAAAAACTCTTTTTAATTGAAATTAAATCTTATCTATTAAATCCACTCAGAAAATGTGTGTAGAAAACTGTCTTAATTTTCAAATTATTAACATAATGAGCTTCGAAAATTATAGGGCCTGTTTGTTTGGCGTTTCCCATAATTTTTTCGTGTTTGGGAAATGCCAAACAAACATGTTTTCTATTTTCCGAAATAAATTTTTCATCCATTAATTTTCTCAAACTACTCTCTCAAAAGCCAAACAAACAACAATTTTCTTATATCTAAACAAAACCTATACAAACTCTACTTTGATTTGACATAAAGTAACATATCTCTTACACAATTTATCTCACATAACAAACATGACTTGACATAAAGTCTTACACATCTTACACCTACAACCCAACTCTTCCAAAAAAACCTACATCTATTTTATTTCTCAAACCACTCTCTCAAAACCCAAACAAACAACATACGCAAATCGAGATTATTTCACAAACATCCACTACTCTCCCAAACTACTTTCCCAAATGCCAAACAAACAGGCCCATAATGTGCCATGTATACAATTTAAAGAAACCTGAGGGCGTCTAAGCAAAAAAAAAAAGAAAAAACGCGTGTAATTGCACTACTTCAGAGAAGAGTAAAAGTACGATACCAATTTGACAAATTGAAACCCTCGTTCTCTCTCTCTCTCCCCCAGCTCGGCGACGGAAAGCAGCTGCAGCAAAAGTCACAATAAGGCATCTTTTTTGTACAATTTAATCTGAAGCGAAGTTGAGCTAGACATCAAAATTCGAGGAAAACAGAGTAATTGAGTAGTACTTTGGAGTACAACAGGTGGTTTGAGTTGGTGGTAGTGGTGGCGGTGGAGTAGAAGAATTCAGGACACTATGTTGGAAAGCCCTAGCTCGGATTTACCTGCTGCTGCGGCAGCCGCCAGCATCGCCAACGTCAAACGCTACGCTCCACCTAATCAGCGGTACGGTACATTAAATAATTTATTTTTGATTTGTGGATTTTTTAAGTGGTTATGATTCAGAAAATTTGGAGATAACGTGCGGGATGGATGTAATGCAGGAACCGATCACTCGGTAGGCGCAAATCTGGGGGAGGTAAGTTCATTAAATGCATAAATTAAGGTTCTCCTACTCACTATTTTAAGCACATGTGTTATTTAACTTTTTAGGGTTTGCAACTCTATTATTAATTTGATGCAGCTATTTTTTATGTGTGAGATCTTTTAGCTGCAAAATTTCTTATTTCAGTCATTTATTTTATTTGTTATTTACATGGATTCCAGTGAGTTTTGTCCGGAAAACTTCAGTTTGCCCAAACAGAAGAGTATCAGAATTGTTCAGTTATGTGACATGAAAACATATATTTGAGTCAGATTACAAAAAGATTAATGTAATTCAGGTTTATTCCATGGAAACATTTTTTTGATTTCATTTTAAAAATGATTAAATGCATAGGTCTGACCCGTTGTTCCATGCATTTCATGTATGATGAAGGAAACTGAATAACCTGGTGTTAAATGTCTATGTGATGTATAATGATAAAGATATGGAACAAGTTCAAGTGAGTCAAAATATTTCCATTCTTATCTTCGTTCTTGTAATTTTTGATATATTTTGCAGATCGACTAGAACGGGCAAATAGCTATTCGAATGACGGAGAGAGAAATCCAGTCGGTGCCACCAAAAGTGGTCCTATAGCAGATCATGGGGATGCTGGCGGCAACAATCGGGTCAATCTAATACATTTACATGGGTGTCACAATAGTGAAGCCTTTCAGCTTTTGAACAATCGTAAGATTAATTTTCTTTGTCTTTTCACGAATTACGTTGTGTTCTAAACTTTCCTTTGTGGGCATCCTGATCTTTCAGATAGTTCCATTTATAAACCAACCAACATCTCATTACCATCCCCCTTTTAGGTAATGTAAGGCTGATAAAACTTTGGATGTATTATGTGTCACTGTTTCCCCTTTCTATTGTAATGAGTTAATTCTATGCTCTCACAAACCTGAACTAATAATTGGAAACCCAACAATTGCAACCTCCAGACCCTTGGTTTGCTGAATCACAGCAAAATTCCAACACAACCAGTCTTACATGAATGATTTATTGCATTGGTTTTCCTATCATGTTTATCAAGGATTATGTACATGTTGATTATTGAAGGCCATGTAAATCTTTCACCGTGAGCTCAATGATGTGAACACGCAAGAAAAACTTTAAGTTTACAAGATTATTAGAACTGAATTGCATAAATGCTGTAATTCTTGTATGATGAACATTGTTAATTTAGTACCTAAAAAATCAATTTTACTCCAATTATATTTAATTATGGAATTTATTTAGGGCATACCTAAATCTCTGGAAAGTTACTGGGGCCTGAGCTCTGGTTGTCTAAGAAATAACTGGGGTTTGAGCATTTCACCTGTGAATCTTTACTGTGCAGGTTGGACAGCTGCCATGAGCGCGTACAACAGTTTGCCAGAAGATTCAGCTGGTGAGTATAAAAAATTGGTATACATTTGAATCTTGGATTACCTCAAATTTTGGGTCCTGTGAGTCCTCTCTAAATTCTAGGTTTTACTTGTTACAATTATTGTGTGGATTGTTTGGCAAAGCTTGTATGTCATCGACATGGTAAGCATCTCTATGAAAATAATTAATTTGTCCTGTCTGAACTGATTTAATGCTCGGTTGTACTTTGTAGCCTAAATTCTTGTTACATACTTACAATAATAGGGATGCAGACCTATTTTATAATTCAGCATTAACTTTCCTGTCACGAGCGGTTTTCAGTTGGGGAGTTTCCATTTTTTGTTTATTAAAGTGGTGTAATGAAGTGTGTATATGTAAATAATATTTTTGTTCGAGATTGATTGAATGCTAGGTTGTAGTATAAATTCTTGTACACTTAATATAATAGGGATCTTATAGATCCTAGTCCATTTTATAGCTTAGCATTCATTTTCCTGCCACTAGCGATTCCAGTTGGGAAATTTCCAGTTTTTGTTTGATTATTTGTTATACCTATGGTTTTAAAACACGTTGAAGAAAGTTATATAATGGAAGTATGATACTGTGAAATCCTCTCTATTGAGTAGTCAAACACAGTTTTAGTTAATTGGTCATACTAGGATGCCACCTAATGATTTTTAGTTCCTTGAAAATTAGTTAGCTTCTCCGATTTTTAGTAAAATTATGTCAGAGCTAGTCAATGCCAATATCCTTTACATGAAATGCTGTGTTAGTTTTGATGTGAAAGAATGGTAGATAAGGATTTGTATTTCAGCTGAAGTGTGGCAAATATTACTTTATTGGTGGTATAAAGTCACTTCGACGTACATTGATCATGATAAATTTATTTTTAGTGTTGAAAGATTAGATAGCTTGAAAACTGGATCTTCTTTGAAGATCAAAATACAGACGAAGTAAATAGCTTCAAAGTTATTATTTTGCAAAATCATATAGTAATTTCCTCTTTGCATATTATCTGCATTCCAATATAAATCCATCAGCTCTTTTACTAGATGATTGAGGATTGCAATTCTACTTCCCTTGAAGATATCTCTGCTGGTTACTCCATCATCTAATTTTGTAATATTCCTGCATCAGAATTATACATCTTTTGGAATGTAGTGCCAATTTTGAATCTCTGGAGGAGACTGAATTGTATCTTACAAATTAAAGCCTGGATTGGTTTCTTAAGGATTTCAACGTGGCACCATCCTGATACAAGTTCCCATGAGTTTCTTTGTAGAAATATGTGATCAACATGTTGGAAAAAAAAATTGACCTGTTTTGTCAATTCAAAATGTTGATCCAGATAATTGTCGGATGTTAAAACTCTATGTGCTTGTACGAAATACTTAGTCGATGCCCTGGCTGTAATATACAGAGTGGTTTATCTGTGTGTGGAAATCGTATGCCTTGGCCCAACTGACATAATTCCTTCATGTGTACCAGAAAGGCCAGTCATTTATACAAGGAAGAGTGCATCGGCTTGGGGTCAAGCAATTCTTCCACATCTGGTATGATGGATATTTCTTTCATTTATCTAATATCACGAACCCATTAGCATCCAATGGGAACACTCAAAATAAAAAGTAAAGTGGACAAACAGATAAAGAATGAAATTAATTTAGTAAAAGTAAATCCTAAAAATTCCTCCCTCTGTTCTCTCTTATAATATTGAATTCCTGTTTGTTGCCTTCAGCTGATTCAACCTACTGGTGGGGCTAGTACTGGTTTGCAGAGAGATTTCTTGAGTGAACTCCGTCAGGCAATACAAAATGCAAATTCTGGTCCTAACGCCTAAACTACTGCGCTTCGTTTAAATGCAATGTTGTGTTGGTCGATTCAGGATTCTTTAAGATGTACAATAAGAATTTGTCGTATTTGCTTATTCTGCTATTCTTGGTGCTGCTTGTTCTGGTGTAATTTATCTGGCAAGGTGTGTGCTCGTGTATGATTATCAAGTGCTTTTATTTTAAAGAACCTGATAAGTAGGCAACTTATATTGGAATTTTTCATGGATGTGTTACACATTCCACTGAAGAAGGTTTATATATAAATAGTATAATTCTTTAATACTTGGCGATGAAATTGAATGATGCTACTATGATTATTTCTCCTTTGTCTTTTGCAATAAGTACCTTAGCTTAAATTTCATGAGATTTCAAAGTGGTCTGAGATTCTTTATTTTGGTATCATCTCATGGAAACGTTATCTTATCGAAATGGAAGGTTGTATGGTTCAGTCAGTAAAGTCTAGTCTAAGTCTGGAAAAGATAGCCTATGCTATAAGAATCTGCTCTTTCTCAAACGAAGTTGCTTTCATCAAAATCTCTGATTTTAGAGTCTTATTTGAGATAAATATCTTTACTTCTTTGAAAGTTGAATCGCAGAACGATATGGATATTTAATAAAAACTATTAGCAGTGTCCAAGTCTGTACTTGGCGAGGGAAATAACAATTAATTGCTTTAGGTATTATTATAGAGCAAGTTTCATTTACATGAAGCAAAAATGAAAACTTTTGTTAATCTATCCACACTGGAATTATTCCTTGAGCAGCCAAACGCTTTTCAACCCAGAAAACAACATGTTTAGCTGTAGGTTTCTTCTCATCAATTAGAAATGGCTCTACTGTGCTCACTCCTGAACCATATGAGGATAGAGAGAATCCCTTTGGCCCTGTCCAAAGCCAAAAGAATACATTGGTTTGCACTTGGTAATTAAAAAGGGATAAAAACTCTTGCGAAACCAAAAAAAAAATGATTAAAGCATTGGGGACTTACCATTGAGTCCATCAGGGAAGAATGCCCAAAATGTGTAGGGAATGCCTTTCTTCAGAAAAGAACCCTCCAACTGCCATTTAAAAATAAATCAGCAAATTACATAATATAAATTCTTCATTCTTCTCATTATTATTAATAAGATTAATTCACAATAATGAAGACTGACCGTATTCTCTTTGAAGGATAACTCGAGTTCTGATAAATCTTGTTGAGCTTCTAGAGTTGCTTTAAGTGATGGGATTACATCCTCTTCCATCAACTCAGGCAGAGCCTTAACTGGAGCCTTTGCTGCTGGCTTTGGCTTTGGCTTTGCAGCCGCCACGGTCTTAACCTCATCTTCCTCCTTTGTTTCAGCAGCAGCAGCAACTGAATTAACAATCATAATAATTATATAGTTTCTGATATAAGAATCTATTTCAATATTAATCAAAACTGTGGTTTATATCTGAAAAAATCATCACCTGTAGATGTAGATGATTCTTGAACTGCTAAGCAATATACATTTCTTCGTTGGTTGACTAGATTAACAACCTGTGAAAAACAGATATTTTGTTGATGAATAGATTGTCACACAGCTGACACATACACTCAGCGTTAATGAATACTATAAGTCAACAATAAACTAATTGTACCAGTGAAAATGTGGAAGTTGTTGGTCTAGCTTCTTGTCTGAAACAAGATGAAGGACAACTGAAAACAGCAATGGATCTTCCTGCTGCAGCCATTGTGTAATACAGTAAAAGCTTTTCAAGTATATATATATATATATATTTTGCAACAATTTAATTGAGCATCTTAACCATAGTAATCTTCTTTTCGATTAATTTTTATTATTCTTCAGTTAAAGTTAGATACTGCTAAAACTGTTACATGGAGAGGAAGAAGCTTTATCATCCACACATTCGTCCACTGCATGCTCTCCACTGATTTTTTTGTAGTCCAAATAATTCATTTTTTATTTTCTTTAGATAAAGGCCAGCCCAACAATATCTAAATGGGTCACAGCCAACCGGTTTGGTTTTGGGCCTTTTTTTTTTCTTTCCTGATCTAGCTTCTTTTAATTGGGTTGAATTGTATTAACTTAAAACTAATGTTAACATTTGTTTTTAACAGTATTTTCACCCCAAATATTAAATTTTAGAAACCATGAATTTATTAAAACGCTATCCTTCTTAAATTCATTACTATTATTATTATTTCCGTATCACAATACAATGCCTCTTTTTATCAAAAATAAAAGTAAAAATACTTCAAAGTACCATTACGCATAGAAAATTAATCTGATACCACTAATTTCCAAACATAATTTTCAGGGCAAAAGCTTAACCTTTTATCTATTATCTAGGATATATCATGGTTCAAAAAAGTTAAAAGAGTACCAATAAAAAAAAGCTAAATAAGAGTACATGTCCAAGATAGAATGAAAGTCCCTCTCACAGGAGGGAAAAAAGTGATTGATGGGCTAATGTCATCTGTAGCTTCCAGTTTACACAGAATAATTAAACCTCTCAAATTACATCATCTGCCAAAGCTATAATACAATCCAATACAATAAAATTGGACAAGTAGTACAATGGCTCAAAAACCCTTACTACTACACCTCCAGCAGTAATGGATAAGCAAACTTCCTGTGAGTAACACAATGCGTATAAGCCTCCATTAAAGAACAAAAGCTGAATTAAAATTACAATGGGAAGGAATTCAATGATACTAATGCTTACCTTCATGGCAAAAATGTAAAGGGAGTAGTGAGAAGGCGGCAATAAAGTGGACTAAGTGCACATCCATATTGTCGTAGAATCCCCTACAAAATGAAGTTGTAATCCTGAAGATAAAGCATATTCCGCATCATGTTATCAAATGAATTCACAAGGTTGGACTTTTCAATACAGATCAGGGTTGCATAGTTAGATTTTGTTATCTGCTTTTCTCTTCTTTCTTGTCTTTATGGGGACTGAATCTGGCCCATTCTCCTTGAATTTCTGAATCATGGTGTAAACCTGAATCACAAAGATCAGCAGCAAACTAAATGACAGTGCGAAGTTGTTAAAAAACCAATGTTTCCATTTATCAATACTCCATAAAATGATTATATAATTACCAGTACCAAAAAAAATAGTAGTCAAAAGAGCTTCACAGGTAAGTTGACTGAAAATATGGTCATTAATGTTCTGCAAACATATGTTACTCGGCACAATGACAAACTGACCCAAAAAAAAGGATATAAGGAAATCGACCAAAAAAAGGGACCCCTATACCCAACTCGAGTGTTTACTAGCTAATAAAGGTAAGAGTTTGTATCTCGTTGATTTCTGTAACTACTGAAATATATCATCCAGATGTAATAAATTGAGAGTCTTGTTGAAAGTAATGTACCGAACCTAGACAGACATACCAATCAGCTAATAGTTTTAAAAGTCTCCTTAAGCTGCTTGTTTTATAGAAACAAGTATGAATAAGAATGTAACAAATTAGCTGGTCTTCTCACAGTTCCGAAAAACTAGCTCTGGGATTCCAAAAATATATACCCTCCATTAAATCAAATCATCGACATTTTGAGTTTCCTGTTATGGCCACAAATCATAACCAAGTGCAAAGTGCAAAGTGCAAACCAATTAGACGAAAAGTATGCTTAAATTTGTCCAATGCCAAGCAGGTTATTATCATCTGATATAAAGTAAAACATGGGTGGTTGCACAAAAAATATTTTGTCTTTTCTCTATATTCTAAGTAAAATGTTTGTAGTATAACTATGCACAAACCTATTGCATATTAGAAACTCTTCTGAACAAGCATTAGACCTACAGTATTGTATTAAAATTTCAGAACTACAGATAGCATTACCTTCCTTACACCAGATGTCAACCCCAAAGTTGAAAGGGCCTTATTATCAACACACTTCCATGTCAAAGTTGTGCTCTGTTGCTTTCTTTGTAGGAAATTTGCTCCCCCTTCAAGTAAAAAAAAAATGCATGTCAACTCTGAACAGAAACTAATCCGTCAGAAATCATGTTTGCGTGATTTCTATCATCTACTTAAGTTCAGAATAGGAATGGAAGGGGGTGAGTGGACAAGGGGGTGGGGTGGGGGGAGAGAGAGAGTGACCAGCAAATAGACCTTTCAGATGCAAACTCAACAACTCTACGTGCATCTTCAGACGGATATGGCTGAAGACATGAACATATACTCCCACTTCTTCCCTTAAAATTACTTTACAGGAGTTGTTCAATTCTAGGCCAAATGATTCTTCTAAAAAACTATCAATTGCCTTTCTCCGCAAGGCCAAGTCAGCTTCTCCCTCTAACAGAACAGATGGAAATTCCCAGAGTCCAGCAAGCAATCCCTCATCTGGTCTCTTTACAAGAAGATACCTGGCATCAGATAGAGATTCCTCCTCAACTATCTCCACTACACTAACAGCAGAAAAATCACGTCTTTGTTTGGCCTTGGCAACCTTCATTGGATAATCTGTGACTTGAACTGATTCATGGTTTGTGGAGAGAGACAATGCTTGACACTGAAGTGATATTGGACATGTGGAGCAACTGGGGGATGTTACACTGCATAATGTGGCACCAAGTTCCATGACAGCCTGGTTGAAAGCCCCAGGTCTGGAAGGGTCAACTAACTGTCCCGCAAGTTTCCTAAACAATGGAAATATTAAAATTAAAAGGATACATATATATGTTTCTTTCAGAGAAATGTGCAAATCCTGAAAGTGATTTGTTTAACATTACAAAAGACCATAAGCTGGATTTTGATTTGTGTACATAAATAGATTAAAGAAGGTTATCATATTGATATTAGACATGGTTAAAAAAACTTATACCAAAAACAGAGTTTTGGCACCTGTGTACGATCTGAAAACCATGGACTTCAAATCCTTGGAAGTCTATTTCATGTCTTTAGTAAATGAAATTTTGAGTGGGTCAACTTGGAAATCCATCTAACTTTCAAATCAATATCGATCAGATAAAATAAGCTAAACTCCATTCTTTTATCTGATCGATATTTTGTGTGGTGCCCATATGCATGCGTGCAGGAACCCCAGGGCGCGGGGGTGGGGTGGGGTTGGGATTGGGTTGTATATCTGTTAAAACATTGGTAAGTAATCAGAAGTTGTCGTAAACTTACCAGATACTCTTGACTGTTTTTGAGTCTTTTGGATTAGCAGATATAGCCTTAAGCCTGGTAATCACTCTAATTACATTTCCATCAACCACTGGCACTGCCTGAATAGAAAACTCAAACTTTTAATTCAAAAATCGTTCAACAAAGGATCAAGGGAAGATGGATACTGCTAACCTCCTTAAATGCAATAGATGCAATTGCTCCAGCAGTGTAGTTTCCAATTCCATTGACCGTCTGAATAGAAGATGCTGTTTTTGGGAACTCACCTCCACCGTCAACAATCATTTTTGCTCCCTACAACATGATAAAAACTGGTAAGATCGACACAAGCATATTTATATTCATGTTTCTAAACATGCAACACCCCCATTTCCAGAGGGAGTGACTATCTCGCTTTTCCTGTCCATAACATTGGGCAAAATAAATGAAGATGGTTAGATTAAAAAACAACAGAAAAAAAAAAAAGAGTTTTGCTTCAGCTTTCATAAGAACCTGAATCTTTTTAAGTACTGGGTTTCATTAAAAACAGACAAAAGAAGCTAAACTCCATTATTTAACAAGAAATATTTCCAAAAGTGTGCGTCAATAGTATTATTTTTTGTTGGTGATTGGACAGCAACCGGAAAATGTTTACATCAATATATAAAGAATAAGTTGCTTCAATAACATGTTTCAGATAATATGATCTAATCGTGTGTCTGAACAGTGCACACACTATTAACGGGAACCGTTAGTCAGAACTAGGGGAAACTCTAGCTGTAGAGTTTCTTAAAACTTGATGAAGAAACTAAAACTTAACATCGGTTGCAATAAATGCAGACCTCAAGCAAATATCGGGCCCGTCTGTAGTAACCCAAGCCTGCCCAAGTGTCATTCACCTCCTGCTCAAGCAACAAAGCAAAAACAGCACAACCAGTTCAAGTACCCAAAGATAATTAAAATACTAAAATTAAATGTGCAATAATTAAAGATTAATTAACGACACCTCAAGAGAAGCCTGAGCAAGATGATGAATTGTGGGCCACTTTTCCATCCATCGATTGAAGTAGTCAATCACAGTTTGAACCCTAGTTTGTTGAAGCATAACCTCAGATACCCACACAGCGTACGCCTTCCTTCCTTCATCAACGTCACTTTTTTCGTCGCTGATTCTTCTCCAAGGTAGATCTCTTCGATTGATATCGTACCATTTCAATAGAAAAGCCCTAATTTTTGAAATTTCCTTTTTGCTGAAATTGATATCCTCTATGTCGTCGACTAACGCAGTTGTAACTTTGTTTCTCGATTCCGTTTGCTTGCATCTCTTCATTTTCGACACGGCGTCGTTGTCGTGTTTGGAAATATGTATGGCGGACGGCAGAGGAGAAAGGTGGGAGAAAATAAGTGGAAATTGTAATTTTCCCGCCAAGGAGTGTGAGGGTGTTATCATGCCTATTTTGTTTTTCTATTGTATACCCTTATAAAACAAAAATAAAAGATATTGTGTATTTCTCTAGTTTAATTTAATGTATTAGTATTGAAAATCAGTTTTTTGAAAAATAATTAAGGGCTAATAAAGAATTTATGTGTTTTTCTATTGTATACCCTTATAAAACAAATGTATTATTTCACTAATAAAGAATTGAAAAAACTAAATTTACCAAATATTAAGGGCTATTTAGCTCATAGTGTGTTTGGATCGCACCTAAAATACTCATGAGACAAGTTAGATAGCCTTAACTAAAATAAATACTTTTTTTGGTATTTATGATACTAAATAAAACAATTAAATCTTTATTATTCATATTTAACATATCTTTTAAATATAAAATGTATTGAAATTCAATATATTTGTGATAGATTATTTTATAATTTTAAATTAAATTTAAGATTGACTTTTACAGGCTACAAAATATATCCTTATATCTAATAATATACAATTTTTGTTTATCTAGAAATGAATATGGTTCATGTATATATATATATTTTTTTATCCACTAGACTGTGTATTTACAGCTCGAACCGAAGAGTGCAAAGGGTATAGGTCCTCTCCAGTGTGGTGTCGCCTCTGGGGGTCGCAAGTCACTACCACTTGGCCCAACCCCCTTGGGTATATGGTTCATGTATATAAATTACAGTCAACGTATATATTTTTTATTATTCTGGGTTTTGCCTCGAAGTAGCATGTATAAATTATAGTAATAAATTTAATAGGTGACACCATTTTTGAGTTAGTATTGAGATAACCATTTATGTCTGAGACTAGGAAACACAAGAAAAAGAAACTCACAATAACTGTACAATGAGACAACAAGAGTGAAGCCTTTTCATTTTTTTGTACCAAAACAAATACGATTCATATGAAATGAAAACCATATCATGTAGCATCACAATTCTCTGTCAAATTACAACCCAAAATTGGCTCATCAAATTTTGAGTTTCTTTTGTATATCATTCCAATGGCTCAAGGTATCACAAAACTAGGATACACAATCTTTTTATCGTTATTTATAAGCATGTCCACTCGACCAACTTAACTATAACTAGGATACACAATCTTTTTATCGTTATATATAAGCCTGTCCACTCGACCAACTTAACTATAACCTCTACAACATTACCCTCAAATAAAAAGTTTCTAAAGGATTTGCCTCTTGATTTTTCAAGAACCATTAGCAGCAGGTTTAACCTCGGGGGACATAGTAGCTTGGTTTTGTCCAACGCTACCCATTTGTATTCCTAAAGTAGAACCACCTTCACTCGAACCTCCTTGGGTACTAGGCCCACCAAGTGCAGCAGCCTTCAACCCTTTCCTTTTCTTTACCTTTTGTGCCCAACCGACAAGGCCAGCTTGCACGTGTGCATCAAATATCGACTTCTTGAAATGTGTTCCCATCTGACATTTTTTATCCACAGATTAGCAAGATAATGAATCGAAAGCTTTTATGGAAATGTAGAAAGATAAATTTACCTGTGTAACTAGAGCGTATAATGGTAATGTGCTATAGCTGCACGTTACCTGTATAAAAACTCTGAAACAAAGAACAAAATCAGCGGTAGGCGTTCTAAATTTCTAATATGAAAGTTATGAGACAAGATGAGGTGATTTTCCACACAGACAAACACGTGGGGGAAAGTATAGGGAGGAAATTTACCCTATAAGGAGTCTTGGAACGATAAAACGAACTTGACCCATTATGCAGGAGTTAAAGCCATATTGAACCTATACGCAACACAAATTTAAGGTTTAACCAGAGGGGAATTGCTCCTTGAGCTCTCTAAGATGAAGATGTGTTAAAAGACAAACTTACCCATATCCAGAAGAAAAACGCAATCTCGAAAGCATTTTGGAAGAGAATAAAATGAATTAAGTAAAGGACAATGTGGGGTCGACTGAACCAAAAGTGATCATCAGATGGCTGTACGACTAATTCATCTTCAATGGCAATGTGTTTCTCAGCAACCTCATGAGCCAACTGGCTTATCACATGCTCTAGCTTTGTGCCAATAGCAAGCAAAAGCTGCATAAATAATTAAACGGGAATAAATTAAAAGGAGAGGAATCGAGTCATCCCCTCAAAAATAAATTATACACTGATTTAAATATATTGTCCTTTCAAAAAGAATTCGGTGAGAGGAAATAAGGAAGTAGAGAAAAATAGTTGAGGCAGGGATACTCACAATAAACGGAATGAATGCTATCCAAAAATATGTATGCCAACCTGCAAATCCAGGAATTCTCTTAATAACATAAGTCATTAACTAAAATCTATCTCATTATCCTCCATGTTATTGGTATCGGGGAAAAAAAATCATAAAATCAAGCTTCAAACGGTATTTGGAGTGGCATACCATTGATATTCAGCAACAAGAAGATGATGACAAAAATCCAAAGATACCAACTGCAATGAATAAAAGCGGATACATTTAAGAAGAAAAAGAAAAAAAGCCCAAATGCTAATTCAAGAACATAGTTAAGTCAATTACCTTATTCCAACAACTGTCTTGAAATCATCTTCCAAAGCACGTATCATGTACTTGTGAAAATTAAACTTTGGATTTCCCCTGCAATGGGTCTATGGGATGGAAAAGTGCAAGTTCCATATTATACAGCGAAAATCGAAAGTATGAAGATGGTGAAGTATATTTAAGCTAAAATAGTGTCCAGGAAATACCGTAATAAAACCTAGTCGGAGAGCTTCATAATCTGATTTGGTGACAGATCCATAGAATTGCTTAAAAAATGAATGCTGAAAACCAAAAGAAAAGTTAAAACATTCAAGCATGGTATCATAATCCACAAAAGTTTTGTATATGAGAAGGACAAATTTAAACTCACCAACCAACTCAATATGACTGAATGTTTATCCAATCCCGAAAAGCGCTTTTTGATGAAATCATGTTCTTGAACATGGGTGACCTTGGGTTTTAAAACTGCGTTTTCTGATTCATAATTAAGAAAGAGTCGAGATTTCCATTTATTAAAAGTAACATATTTACTAAGAATTGTGGCATAAAGTCTCAAGAACAGAAATTATTATTTACCCTCTTCAGTATCATAATTATCTTTGGAAATTGAGTCCTCCCAATTCTTCCATAGCCTTATCTACACCCAAAAAAAATTCAAGTTAGCAAGTTAGACTGAAATTACAACATAATGGATTATTAACTTCATATGCATCAAATATTAAAACAAGTAAGCTACCTTCGCTCCTCCAAATACAATTGTGAGAACAGAAAATGTCACATGGACAATAGCTAAAACAAAGATAAAGATGTGTAGATGATGCAATGCCTCGAGTGATAGCAATGGAACCTTACCCTGAAGGCAAACAAAAAGAACAAACCAATTAGAATACTATACACCTCAAACAATATGGACACGACAATAAATTGATAATTAGATCAAACAGAAGACGGTTAAGTCACCTTTTCAGCACAGTAACCTGTGCTATCAGCTTCTTCTGAAAGCAAACGTCGTAAATGTGAACTCACTTCCTGAGAAAGATTAGATTCTTCTCCACCAGAAGAAAATTCAGACGACAATGAGCATGGTAAGAAGTGTTCCATTGTATCACCGGGCACACAAATCTTGACTATTCGGCCTTGGAATACAGTCAGCATAAGCGATATAAATCCCAATAGCATCAACTCTTAAGTCCGCCCAACAAAATACCCAACAGATTCACAAACACAAGTCAATCATCCACAATGATAAATGAACTTCTGTTCTTATACAATACATACATAAATAAACATACAGAGATTTTATACATGGATTAAAATTTCGTTTTCACGGTATTTTCGGTAAGTTAAATATTTAAACTTTTCAGATTTTTCAAATTTGGAGAAATTTTCGGAAAATTTGTGAATCAATTAAACAGTGAAGTAGAAAATAGTCTATATCTTTTGTCCCGATTAACAAAAAACATAAACTTTTCATTGTTTTAGGTTGAAATGTATCGAAATTGTGATCCATGATTGAAAAGTTAAAAAAAAACAGAGCACAATTTAAGATAGAAAATTCTATATACACGACTAGTAAGAGAGAATTAGCCCATACCTTCTTTAACTTTCTGTAAAGCTTCATAAAGTGGTTTTTGTTTCTTCTTCTTTAAATACTGCACATAAATTCCAAAAACCTTGATACTTAGCAGTAGCCCAGATTCAAAAAACCCATAAAAATAAAATCTTTACATACAAAACCTTGAAAAATCCCAAACTAACGAACAATTGTCTACATTCTACAACTACACATCTATACACGTCCATGCATATATACATTTTTCGGACATGTACAAGAATTTGTAAATGAAAAGCGAGGAAACGTACTAATCCGGCGAGGTGAAGGAATCGTTCTGCGGCGAGGGATATGGCGACGATGACGGTGCACACGGCAGCGACCACCCATGTCGGCGTAAATTCCAATGTTGTTTCTTCCCCTACACCAACTTCACTCATTTTTCACAAACTCGCTACAAAAAGAGAGATGAGAATGCGAAGACGAAGAGAAAGGGTGGTTTTTTTTAATTTGAATTCAATTTTGGAGATGGAGCATCGGTAATTATAATGGTGATAGTGGAAGAATAGATTTTCAATTGGCTTACTACAAAAGCAATACATTTTTTCCATTTGTGTAATTTGCCCTTTTCTTCTTTATTAAGTGCCATAAAATCTTGAATGTTTTAATTATTATAATTACCATATTTAACTAACTAGTAATTATTTAATTTCAATATTCGACCAAATTTATTTTCTCTTTCCAAATAAAACCTTTAATTGTGGAAACACGTTTTAAGAGAAATATTAGCTCATAACTGATAATTGTATAATTACAGGAAAATACTTAATTCGATTCTCATTTTTGTTCGAATTTTTACTAGAGTGAACTGTGAACTATGTGCTACCAAAAAAAAAAAAAAAATATATATATATATATATATATATATATATATATATATATATTAGAACAAATACCATACATCCTCATAAATTTTGGGAAATTTATTTTGTTGGTATCATAGGATAAGCTTACTTGCACTTCTGGTATAATTGGATACAAAAATGCAAATTTGGTACCATAGAATATGTTTTTATTGCAATTTTTGTACCAAACCCAATTTTTCTACAAAGTTAATGGCAATTTACCCCTCTATAATTTGGAAAAAAATCAATTTACCCCTTGTAAAATTTTTAATGAATCAATTTACCCCTTTCAGCCAGAGAGTGTAACCCACTTGTCGAAATTGAGAGTATGCATGCAAACTGTTTTATAACATAGGGGGATAAATTATCACATCATAACATATGGGGTAATGCCACATTATCATATTAAAAGTGGCTAAAGTGCCGCCTATAAAAATATCAGGGAGGCAATGTGAAATTTTTTCAAAATTTCAGGGGGTAAAATGCTCTATTTTAAACCACGAGGGGGTAAATTGAACATTATGCATTTCATGGGGTTAAATTATCATTAACTTTGGGGAAAAATTGGGTTTGGTACCAAACTTGCAATGAAAACCTATTCTATGATACCAAATTTGCATTTTCGTATCCAATGATACCAAAATTGCAAGTAGGTCTATATATCATATGGTACCAAAAAAGCAATTTCCCCCATAAATTTAATATGTTATTAACGTGACAATAATTTTATTAATAATTATACTCAAGTGATTATCTTTTTGAGATATTGCCTTGAATCTTATTTACAACTACACTTATTATATAATAATAATTTCATCATTACTACCCAATTTTTAATATTTAGATTTGAAAAATTCTCAGGAGATAATTTTCAAAATACTGCATGCTTTAAGTGATAAGCCTTTGTTGCTTATCTAAATGAGACAAATAGTTTTTTAAAGTGATTGATGTGAATCTCAATATGCTATAAGTTTTTTTTTTTTTTTGATCCACTAGACTGTTTATATACAGCTCGGACCGAAGAGTGCAAAGGGTATAGGTCCTCCACAGTGTGGTGTCTCCAGTAGGATTCGAACTTGAGTCTCGCCTCTGAGAGTCGCAAGTCACTACCACTTGGCCCAACCACCTTGGGTATATGCTATAAGTTTATAAATATATAATGTATTCATCTACCCTCCAGAAACGTGTATACGAATAAATGAACAGAAAAAAAAATAGAATGCATATTTATTGATGATACATACAAGTAATTTCTACAATTATTTTCTCGATAAATAATAGTAAATTTCCACAAGTAGTTTTGAATAGCTAGCCGTCTTAAACGAATATCACGTAATGTTAGAGCGGATTAATCTAAGGAGCCTGAAACTTTTGTTTTGTCTAAGCATAATAGTATGAAAATAAGTAGACAAAATAAATAAATATATAAAGGCGGCTGCAAACATATTTATTGGAAGAAGTTTAAAACATAAAAAGAGATGACAATATATGCCAAGATTGAAAATTAAAAAGATGATGAAAAAATTATGGGTTCTGCCAACCAACGAGAAAAAATAAGAAAAAAGGAAACTTGAAAAACAAAATGACATGAAATTAGAAAAGAAAAGTGGTTAATCTAATAGAAGAAAAATATTACAGTAACAAGAAAGAAGGACAAAAGGAAATCGATAGCAACTAAATAACAATCCAAAAATAAATAAAATCCAAGAACCTCAAAAGTATGTGAAAATTGGGCAGCTGGATATGATGTATAAAAGTGCAGCTTAAAAGGGACAACTTTGAGTTATAATAAGAACTTACGTCAATTTACCCATGTGATTTGTATAATGTTTAATTTATTATCTTGTAATTTGAAAAAGAATATTTTATCCCCTATGAAAATTTGAAATGAGTTATTTATCTCTTTCAAACGGAGAGTGTAACTCACTCGACGAAATTGAGAGAGGTCATAAAAAGTATTTTTGTAATATAGGAGGGTAAAGCGCAAAATTTATCATAATACAGGGGTAAAGTGTCACATTCATCATGACATATATATGGAGGTAAATTGTCACATTTATCAAATATAGGGGATAAATTGCCACATATAAGAGGGTTAGTTTTATCAATTTGTATTTTTTAAAAATTTAAAAATGTTAGGAAGACAATGTGAAACTTTAAAAAATTATAAGGGGGTAAATTCCCATTTTATAATTAAGTATTTGCATTCCAAACCCTTTGAGTGGTGCTTGTTATATGTTATTTTGTTTATGCTTAACTTATACCAAAAATCAGTTTTGAAGTTGAGTTTTTAATAATTTGGCAAACACAACAAAAAAAAAAAAAAAAAAAAATTCTTATCTATTTTACTTTTAAGTTAAACATAGGCAAAATATGTCATATGAAAGCATCAATGTTAGGCATCTCCATGTGGGAGAAAAAAAAACTGACTTTCCTTCACTTTCTCTCACTTTTCCGACAACCAAACAATACATTAGAGAATCTCCAGCAGACAACATAAAAAAACAACATCAAATCACTCTTTAATGCCTGCTACAGTGTTTCGATACATGCATAAAAGTTTTTTACTCCAGCAATAAACATAAAAAATGGAGCATTATTTTAAATTAATTTAAATTTAATTTTTTTAGATTAGGTTAAATCAAATTAAATTAAAGCTTACTTAAAAGTAAAGAAAATTAAATTTAAATTAAAAAATGTTAAATTATTTAGATAAGATTTTTGACAATAATTTTATCTACATGTCCGTGTCTGATTCAATGTTGAAATATTTGATAAGGATTTTCATCCATAATTTTTGTTTTTATCAACGTGTCAACTTGTGATTCAACGTTAGATATCTGACAAGGATAATAATTTATCAAGGTGTCAATTTGTGATTCAACATTGAGATATATGATAAGGATTTTTATCGACAAGATTTTTTTATCGAAAATTAAATTTCTCTGATTTTTTATTTTGCTCGTGATTATTGAACTTGTGTATTTTAATTGAAATTTGTGGCCAGTTTAAATAGTTGAAATTTTCGTACCATTGCAAAATTTGAAAATATAAGCCGTGGGGGAGAATTGGGAAGGACAAATAGTCGTTTTTAAATTTTCAGGCAAAAAGTAATGCCCCTTGCCCGGGCATTACTTTTGATGCCAAAAAGTATTAGACTTAAATTTAGGTCCAGTGATAGTGCCTCTGCTGGAGCAAATTTTGGCATCATTTTGACATTTAAGGCACTATATTTAACTTTGATTCCCATTGTTGAAGTTGCTCTTAGGTATATCAAGAATCATTCAAAAAAAAAGTTTCACTAACAAAAAATTTAGGAACTTCTCAAATTAAGGGAAATCGTGTAACTTGCACGTGTATTCCTCAATCATATGATCATAAATTCGATATTGTTGTGTCAGACACCCCAAATTGTACAAGTTCACGTACTTTTATAAAAAAATAAAATGAAATATTGATGTTACATCAATTTTAAGGTATTGTTTGCTAAAGCTTTTATTCATTAAAAATGTTTGTAATATGTTGCTACAAGTAGATGCCTAAAGCTACTCTTACATTGTTCCAGAATTTCTATTTAACTTATTTTCTTCACTAGCAGAAGCTAAAACTCCATCCGAACAGTAGTAAATAATTTTCAGAAGCCAAAAGCAAAAAAAAAAGTATTTTTCATATGTCCTTGCAAAGAAGTCCATAATAGTATATTTAACCTAAACAAAAATGGGTAGCCTAAAATAGGATATACAATTGCTTTAGGGGATCACAATCGAAATCACGACCAATTTGTATGACAAAAATGACATAATTTTTTTTCAAACAAAATTCCCAAATTATAAGTTTCACGTGTTAGCCACCCGTCACTTTATGACATAATTTGAATTTTTCAACCAAATTGAAAATCAACTAACGAAAAATTTACACGCAATGAATACAAATTGTTAGGGTACCAAATTAGAGGACCAAACATATATTTTCATTGTAAAATTACTTAATCAATCCTATAAATTTGTGATAATTTTCAGAGAGAGTTGTAACTATAGTAGACATACATGTAGTATACAATGCACAACAAATTTTATTTTGTAACTTTTAGTAAATTTCGTCCTGAATTTACAAATTCACTTAAAAGTTACAAAATGATTTTTTTATACATAGGAATAAATTGAAATAAAATAAAATTTGAAGATAAATTAAAATAAGACAAAAATTAAAAGACTAAATTTGTGTACAGTATAATTACAGAGCCATTTTTAAAAACTACCGAAGTTACATGATTGTTTTGTAATTTTGCCGTATTTTATATTTCCAAATTATTCTACTGTTTCGCTTTGGAAACAGGTCGGTTCAAACCCGAAGTGAGCGACCGGGTTTCGGGGTTTTATAATTCAGGGGAGAGGGTTTTTCTCTCAAGGAGGAGAAGAATAAATGTTAACTCTTTCTTCTTCACTTTTCTTTTTTGGTTAAATCTTCTATTTATTTTTTATTCCAAATAATCTGATTATTTCAAATCCGACCAGAATTAAGAAATAAGCGGCAATGGCAACCCTAATTCCTCCTTCGCCTGCTACGGAAACAACTTCGCCGGCGAGTCCGGCCGCCTCCGAGCAGCAGAAAGTTGATTACTTGAACCTGCCTTGCCCCATACCGTATGAAGAAATCCACCGTGAAGCTATGAGTTAGTGCTTTTTTCTTTCATTTTTACATGACGCTTTTCTTATTCTGTTGTGAATGATATTGAATATAATCTCTACTTTGTATTTCGTTTATGTCTATCTCTAATCTTTTCTGGATTTAGATTTAATGATCATTCAAACTTATATTAGTTAATATGAGGAAAATGAAGTTTTCTTTTCTTGTTTGCAAATAATATCGAACCTTGATTAGGGCGAACACTTTTCATTGAAAACTTAGTTTCATCGCCGGGTTTCTGTTGGAAATCGCCTATAGTGATCTTTGTAATAAGGGTTTGGTTCTAATTGTTATTTGCTTTCACTCTACATGCTTTAGTTTGAGCTCATATTTGATGTTGCTTAGTTTTTACATTGGCTTTTGAAGTTAAAGTTGTCACTCTATATGCTTTAGTTTTGAGCTCATATTTGGTGTTGACACTGTCTTTGGAAGTTAAAGTTGATTACTGATGTTGTAAGGAAAAATGTGGCTGATTATGTGCCAACTTTGAATCTTCAAATGCCAGTCTCTCTGAAGTTTGTTATTTTAAACAAGAGAGTGTATTTGTGAGACACAATTTTAATGCATTAATTAATAACTTGCATCATTAGCAATAAGATTTAGGCCCCAGACAAATGTTTATTGATCCTTGATTGACTGTAGCAAGTTTGTGTTTACGACACTTTACGTGCTTGCTGTTTTTTCTGAATCTCTCCTCTCTTGGTTTGTTTTTGGCTTGGAAAGATCTGATGCATTCAGCTGCCGATCTTGCGAACTTTTGTGTAGGGCACTATTCATCTGTTTCTTAACTGTTAATAGAGGTCGTCATAGGAAAGCATTACCAGTATTGCAGATTTTGAGGGATAAGTCTCATCTGTTTGCCATTTCCAAAAAAATTATGTCTGCAAACAAACTTTTAATTGTGTTAGTTAATGATGGCAGTGTCCTTGAAGCCCGAGATATTTGAGGGATTGCGCTTTGATTTTTTGAAAGGACTCAATCAGAAGTTTTCGCTCAGTCATAGGTGGTTTCAGTTCTTTTACTACGTTTTTAGTTTTAAAGTATCTTTTGCCCAAGGGTGGTGCATTGTTTTATTCCTTTCTCCGTCTTGTTTTGAATCTAACCAATCTGACTTGTCAATTTTCATCAGTGTCATGATGGGACCTACAGAAGTTCCTCAAGCGCCTGAACTAGTAAAAATTCCCACTGCTCATTACGAGTTTGGTGCTAATTATATAGACCCAAAGGTATACTGATGTTCACTGTTCATTTGCATTTATTAAAAGGTCTTGGTTTAACCAAGGATTATTACTTGTTCTTTGGCAGCTGATGCTCTTTGGAAGGGTGATGACGGATGGGAGAGTTAATGCGAGACTGAAATGTGATTTGACTGAGAATCTTACTTTGAAGGGCACTGCACAAGTAGACATACTCGCCAACCTGTCACTAATGTTTTAAAGTTAATTTATTTCTCTGTATGCCGTAAGTTAGATAATATATTTTCTTCCTTTCTGCAGCTTGCACATGAGCCACATATGTCACACGGCGTGTTCCATTTTGATTATAAGGTAAACTTTCATATTTAAGTATGAGGTATGTTGATAATTTTAAGTGCATATTTACATTTAGACTTGGTATGAATATAGTACGAGCTCTTTATTATGCTTTGTAAAATGCCTACACGTATTGGCCTGTCAAGCTGGCGTGGAATGTCACTTATCAAGCACACCATTGATGCCAGGTAAGTTTATGCGTATTCGAGTTGAAGCTAAATGTGTGCGCCTTTCTCAAATTGTGTTCAGGGATCAGACTATAGGGCCCAGTTGCAACTAGGGAATGGGGCGTTATTTGGTGCAAGTTACATACAGGTGAATGATTTGATATTTGATTTGTAAGATGATTCTAAATAATTGATGTAACGTGAAAAAGTGAAGAGCGTACAAAATCAAACAATTGATTTTCAGATTATAAGAATAAATTAGAATTTTACAGACAAGTATGCCCATGTAGTGATGCATTATGCAAGGAGGCCAGGTTGAGATCATGTTTCTTGCATATTTATTCCTTTCTCTTTTAGATAACATTGGTTTGCAGTATTGCCCAAGTAATAATCTTCAAACCCTCAAGTCAAAGTTTAGAGTTTTGGGAAGTAGCTTATTTTAATGATTTACTTTGGAAAAGCCAGAAACTTGTTCACAGTAAAACATTATATTTATTTTCAGTTTTTGAAAATTTTGTAACATCACATATAGTACTTCAATTCCATTAAGGTCCTATGTAATTTACCTCTTCAAAGGTCATTTATATGTCAGATTTCAGAATTAGCAATTCAGTCCCATTTAAAGTTCCATGTAGTTTACCACTTCAAAGGTCAGTTATATGTCACATTTCAGAATGTCTAGATACCTGTTTGACTTTGAAGGACATATTGATCATCATCTATGCAGATGAAGGAAATTGCTTGTTCTCCAAGCTTAAAATCCTTTACAACTGATGTTGATATGATCTCGAAGTAAGATGAAGATGGACTGCAATAGTACTGATTGATTTCTTGCATATATTTGCAGAGTGTGACTCCTCATTTATCCTTGGGTGGTGAAGTATTTTGGGCTGGTCAACATCGCAAGTCTGGCATTGGCTATGCTGCACGTTACAACACTGAAAAAATGGTACTATTTACTCATTTTCCAACATATGCTTTAAGTTACTCTTTTAGTCACATTGCATCTCATGTAACTGTCTCTTCATTTTGATTACATCAGTGAATGTTAATTTTGTTTCATTGCAAACTTTTCTTCTTTTGTGGTTGCACATATTTTAAGCCATGCAAAAGTGATTGGTTTATGTTTTTGCATGAAATTAGATGGATTTTGGCTACAGATGTGTTAACATGTGTCTCTGTGCAGGCACGTGTCTGTGCATGGCTGGTAGCATGACATTGACAGTATCTTGTATTTAAGACGTGCTACTCTATTGTGTCTTTGACTCTTGTGTATGGAAGTGGCCGCGACTGAATATGTTAATGGCCTGATAAGCAGGATTTTGTTATGTTTCCATATGAAACTAGAATATCCTATAAGTCGCATAATATCTTTGTTTAATTTGGTTTCTGTACCTTGTTTACTTCTGGGACAAAAAAAAGCTGGAAACAACGGGCTTTTGGTCCTGATGGATAATGGAAACCAAACCTTGATTTGATAGATTAGACAAGTAAAGGGATGTAAATTCAGCTGCCCGCGTCCGCTATTTATATGTGATAAACTAATTGTATAACTATTTTGCTTCTCTTTCCTTTTCCCTGTTTGATAAACTATGAGCATAGTGGGAAATACAGTCTTGTTGTTTTCTCATTTCTTGAACTATCCATATTTGGTTAGGAGCCAATATGTAATTACTGACTACTGTTTCTTATATAGGTTGCAACTGCGCAAGTTGCTAGCACTGGAATGGTTGCTCTAGGCTACGTTCAGAAAGTATCTGAAAAGGTAAAATTAGCATCTAGTTCATGATATATGCTATAATTGTATATCCAACACGTTTTGTTTGTTCTTGATATTGTTGTTGGTTCTTATGACATTCGTTTACATTTTAGGTTTCTCTGGCATCAGACTTAATGTACAATTATATGTCCAGGGATGTTACAGCCAGCTTTGGTTATGACTGCATCCTCCGGCAGGTAGATCTGTTTGAGTAATTCTAGTTTATTTTTTAGTAACTATCATCAGACAGTACAAAAGTTGTTCTGATATGACATGGGATCATCCTTCTAGAAGTTATGATCGAAGTATTTGACAATTTTTTGAATTGTGTGGTAAATGAAATCATGACTTAATCTTGAAGCCCCAATTTCAATGAAAGATTCAAACTGGTGACTGAAATCTTTATTTCTACTCTGTGATTATAAGCATTTTAAGAACAGCTGATGCTGATGCCTTTCTTTATATGGAATAGCTTTCAAAACCTTTTTGATAGATTAGTTTGCAATGTACGCACACTCACTTAGTTCTCATTTTTTAATATGAAAAATAGACAGTTGTCTTTAATGTCTAAGAAAAGCTATCATCCCCGAATCGCCTTAATCTTTGGTTGATTTTTGGATACCAACTGTTCATGTGTACTTTTTTGAATTGAAATTTGAAATTTTATATGTTTAACATTTTTTTTACTTCAATTAACTATTTTGTGTGACCTTGAGGGGTTTGGTTCCAATTTCATATGTAGGCAAGTAAAACTGATTTTTTTTTTTATATGAATGTGGTGTGACTAGTTGGATAACTGTAGGAGGAGAAAGTGGATGTAGAAACAAATTAATTAAATATCTTGGCTTTCAAAATTTCTTGGACCAGCACTAACTTTGTAACTGATCTTGAATTCTTTCAAGGATATTTATTTCACGATTGGTTTCCCCCCCCTCCCCCCCCCCCCCCCCCCCCCCCCCCAAAGTTTCTTAAAAGACTCACATGTATCTATCACTCGATCGACCTTTCTGTCTTTGTGGCAGTGTCGCTTAAGAGGCAAGATTGATTCTAATGGCGTTGTTTCTTCTTTCCTGGAAGAACGGCTTAGTATGGGTCTTAATTTTCTTCTTTCTGCTGAGGTGAGTAATTGTAAGTTATTTTTTGGTTTTTGTAAATCTCTCTCCGTTTTTGCATTCCCTCTTTTTTTAATGCTTTTGCGAATTATATCTTACAGATAGATCATAGGAAGAAAGATTACAAGTTCGGGTTTGGCCTAACAGTTGGAGAATAGGACAAGGGACTATATTGCAAATATCTATTGGTTGAGGGAAGGGGGACTATTTGATTAAGAACCGGGGAATCAGTTTTGTACTTGTGTTGTGTAAGACATTATTTGTTTTGCAGCAGTAATTGCCAAAGACATAATTTTGATAAATCAGAACAGTAGTTGATTTTGCAGGTTGGCGATATTCATTCCCTGTGAAACTATATTTAATAATGGATAATGTGGTTGCATTAGTAAAAGTTTTGATTAATTGTCCATAAGTTAGATCAATAAAATTTAAACCTTACTGGAAATAAATTGATAAGTATATTGAGTAAGGTGTTAACTGGATTCAATAGTTTAACATTATCTCAACATAATTGATAAATTCGACTCAAATTTAGGTTAAAATTTCATGATTTGCCCATTACATCAATCAAAGAGTTGACATATAAAGATAAAAAAATAGCAATATTTTTGGAGTAGCTCAATGTACAATTATTGATTGTGCAGAGGTAGGTGAAGGTGGATATGTTTCCAACTACCATTTGACTCGTCACTGGGGTAGGCACATTATTTTCACGAAATAAATACTATTATATTTGATTTTGTGGCACTGGGGTAGGCACATTATTTCCACAAAACAAATACTATTATATTTGATTTTGTGGCACCAGTATCTTTCACTGGTCCTGATTTCTGGCAAAATAGCAATTGAGATTTCTGATTTTGCGGATCAGTGAAAATTAAGAAACGTAAATTGCTATTTTATCTGTTACGAAACAAATACTAGTATATTTGATTTTCTGGTACCGGTACCTGAAATCTCGTTTACCCTCATCCTTATCATCCTTATCGTAACACTTAATTAAATGAACCTTATCACAGACAGTAAAGCTACTATTCTTT
The DNA here is from genome assembly GCA_030819805.1 of Penstemon newberryi var. newberryi. NCBI lineage: Eukaryota > Viridiplantae > Streptophyta > Magnoliopsida > Lamiales > Plantaginaceae > Penstemon > Penstemon newberryi. Next base: position 38,261,792 of record JAUALY010000005.1, read on the forward strand.
GTCTTTTTGTTATTATTTGTGTAATTTAATGTGATTTTTCTATACAATAACACAGAAATAAGTAGAAGTATATGATATTTTTGAAGTTGACGATGGTCTCTTCGTTGCCAATCTTGCGACAACGTTTTAAGTTTTTTTAGCACCATATGTGATATTTTTTTTCTTTCTTTTATTACTGTGTTTTACGATATTTTCAGAGTGATTGTTTTAAGGGTTCTTTTACTACTGATATTGTAGTATTCTACTTCTTCCGTTTCATAATATCTGTAACTTTGAAAAGTTTTTCTTGTGCCATATTATCTGTCATTTTAGATTTCCAATAAAGCATTAATTACTCCTTTTCCATTTTTGTCCTTTATGCTCATAAATTTTCTCAAACATTAGTGGAGGATAATTAATTAAAAGGGTATCTTAGTCTTTTTTATTTTCCCCCCTAGAATTTTCAGCTATATTCAATGATTTTCTTAATTTGTGTGCATACATGTGAAATGACAAATATTTTGAAATGGAGGGAGTATCTACCATTATAAATTTTATTTATAAAGTCATTAACATAAGAGTGAGTAAAGTAGTTCAATTGGGAAAATAACCACAAAGGTACGTCCTAATCATGGCTGGTTAAATACACTAATCCTAATTATGGCTGGTTAAAAATTTGACAGTACACTATAATAAATTAAGAATATTCTAGATGACCTAACATTTTGGTATACTCATTTGTTTCTCTATTCATTTTTTTTTTATATCAGTTTTGGATTTACCAGAAGAATACAAGAATCAAGAAAATTCAAGAAATCATAGGATAATACTCCCTTCATTTCACTTTAATTATTATATTTGACATTTTCACATAAATTAAAAAACTCTATAGTTATTCGCTTTTCTATGATAAAATATTAAAAATATATTTTTAATGATTGTTTTAATTGATGATATTAATTTTTAAGTATATTGATAAACGTTTAAGTTTAGAAATAAGGAATATAAAATTGAGAAGAAATAAAGTGTGAATTAAATATGACAACTAATTTGAAAAATAATTTTTTTATAAATATAACAATTAAAATAAAACGAAAAGAGTAGTGAGTACACAGAAACAAATTATACACTTTAACAGGTCAAGGGTGACGATATTTTTTCCTAGGACTGATGCTAACTCTGTAACTGACAAGTGGCGTTTTAGGCTTACAGAACATAATATTTTGGGATCTGTAAATCTTTTACAAAGCGGTGTGCTAAAATTAAAATAAAATAAAAATTCTATTATGGTTTTAGATAAACTAGGGGCTGGTCACTGGTGTAACTGAAAAGAGTTCAATTCTTGTGACCTTTCCTTGGCTTTCTCTGCTTTCAAAGGTTCAGTTCACTTCCTGAAATATCTCAGTTTTAGGTAAGCTACAAACCCCTGATCCGTTCTTTAACATATGTTCATATGGAATGTTTGGAATTTTTTAACAATTATTGTGTGTTTCTAATGCAAAATTAGTACTTTTGATGTGGGTTTTCTTCACTATTGTGTGACTATATGTATATATGTATATTCAAGAAAATCAACCATAAATATTTTGGTATTTTTGTACTAGATTTAAAGTCTGCAAAGTTAGCTCCATTTGTTAACTGGATTGGATTCTTGTTTTATTTTTAGGCACAATGCAAGGTGGAATTCATGCAATTTTCTCACATGGGAATATACTCAAGAATGCTATTCTGCGCCATGTGCGTGTCTTAACTCCAGCTACACGTTCTGTTATGTTTAGACGCCATGAATCAGCGATGGCAGAACGTATTGAAGAGTCGGGTTTCGAAAGCACGACTATTGCTGATGTTTTGGCAGCCAAAGGGAAAGGTGCAGATGGGTCTTGGCTTTGGTGCACAACTGACGACTCTGTCTATGATGCCGTCAAATCGGTACAAATCTTTACTAGTCACTTTCCTTTCTGTATTGGGATCAAACTAATTTTATGTTTTCTTTGGACAAATTGGATATGAAAACGGCTGGATTGTGTTTTTCACTGTAGATGACACAGCACAATGTGGGAGCTTTGGTGGTTGTTAAACCCGGAGAGCAGAAGTCAATTGCTGGAATTATTACAGAAAGAGGTGAATCACTTCTGCAATGTTGCCCGATTTAACTCCATGAGCCGGGGGCTCGCAGACCCTGTACTTACTATAAACAGGGTCGGGGTAGGGTCGGAGACCCGATCCTCAGCGGGTACCGTTGACTTTTAATTTCAAGAGCTCAATGCCAGGCCTTGATTTGGTGTATCAATTTGTGTTTCTTAATATTGGCGAATGCCCCCCTTATAATATTTTAATGAGCAACTATTCTCGTATGTTTCTGAAAAACAAGAGTAAACTCCTCTGCATCGATGGTGTTCTCTTCGTGTTGATATTGGAAGTGGTAATAGAATTTGTATTGTATGGTAAATCAACTTATTTACACAATTACTGATTCATAGGGTTAGAATATTAAATCCGTTTGATTTTCTTTGCCATCTAATTAATCCCTTTTCAGATCCCGTCATTGTAGTCCTTGTATACATCATTGTTTTCGAAGGCTAGCAAAACTAGGGGCAATTTTCTATGTTATGTAGAACACAGGTTGATTGATATATGTTAAATAAAATAACAAAGGGGTGTATTTACCAATTAGAGTGAACACTAGGGGGCATACTGCAAATAATCACTTGATTCTGGCTAAACAAAAGCTGCTCATTTGCTGAATTTCCTGCCCTGCAGTTAATTATCCCATATTCAGTTTTGTCTATGGAGTAGCTTTAATGATATTATGTTTTTATCCATATGACAGATTATCTCAGGAAAATCATTGTACAAGGATTGTCATCCAAGTCAGTAAAGGTTGGGGACATTATGACAGAAGAGGTACATATATATATGCCTTCACCAATTTCATAATTTTTTTTGCAAATCCATTCTATTTCACTGCAATAATATGTTTCATGCCAAACCAAATTGTTTTTTAACTCTTAAAAGCAAGAATTTATGAATTCTCATGGTGGATTTATTGCAGAACAAGCTTATTACAGTGAAGCCAGATACTAAGGTTTTGATGGCAATGCAGTTGATGACAGGTACCCTTTTCCACATTTAATGCCAATATATATAAACAGTACAAGTCAATTTAACCAGTCGGTTTTAATCTATTAACAATCCATTAATTTATCGCTTGGATTGGGCAGATAATCGAATCAGGCACATTCCAGTGGTTAATGAGAGTGGAATGATAGGGATGGTGTCGATTGGAGATGTGGTTCGGGCTGTGGTGACTGAGCATCGTGACGAGTTGACTCGTCTGAATGAATACATACAAGGAGGATACTAGGTCATGATGATGATAAAAAATTTCTATTTGAAGAGCAAAAGTTGAGGGACTTCAGTTTTGTATATATTTGTGCTGTATGCATTTTCATGGTATGACTGAGATGTTGAAGTCTGTTACCTGAGTTTAACAATAATATGCACTTTGAATTTGCTTGAATTTTGAGAAAAGACTACTCTTTTCTTTTTATTTGTTAGCATTGATCTAAATGTGATTTTTCTTATTTTCAATTCCTCAAGTATTAATAGTTAAAAGCAGAATTATTAGTAAATCCGAAAACACTCAACTACATTGCTTATACATCCTTTTAGAAGAATAAATACAAAAACCATATTCTTTTCTTGTTAAAATTCATTTACACTTTGTAATTCTATGAAACAAAACAAAAACATTTGTATGCTTTATTACAGCAGAGCAACTGCCCTTAAGAATAAAAAAGAATACACAATTATGTGATTATTCCAACCCAAGCAGTAAACTGATATTTGAATTATGAAACCAACTTACAACTGTATCAGCAGTCGTAGAACTAAACATTGCCTTTGTCAGCTTGTAGATATTCTTCCAAACGGAAAATGTTCATATCCTCCAATTTTTGAAATATGCCACACATGTTTATGAATCCTCACTGCACTTGTGATAGTCAATCACCTTATTATGGATCACGAAAACCAACCGAGTACAGAGAAAAATCGTCAAGGTAAATTACAACAATATCTTGGCACAAAAAACACAAATAAAATATCAAATCGATAAAAAAGAGACAAATTCCATATTTAAAAATAAATATTACAACTTCCCAAAATCCTTCAATAAAAAAAAAATCACTTCACCAAACATCATGAAAACAGAGAGATTTTTCTAGTTGTCTTTCTTTCATATTGTTGGCGAGTAGATGCTAACTTATTAGGATAGTTACCATTATGACATTGCAATATTACTTTAATGGGGATTAAGACTATAAAGCATGTACCTGAAACTTCTAACTTCCCCTAGTAACAATAAGTCCTATTTGAGAGGCTTCATTCCCTGCACGTTTTTGTTAAGAAGTTGCAATTACACAGAGCTAAGTACCTTTTTTTCTTCTTTCAAATTTCTATAAAAAAGTTGTAGGTACATTACATCTATATAAAATTGCACAAGTAAATAGAACATGGATCCTCTTTCAGTTAACATACAGGACCAATTGAATAATCAATTTCTTCATAATCAAAAGTTCTACTACAAGTTGTGCCATTTAAATAACTATAATCTAACTATGTCTTCTTTACCACAAAGCTCTACGAGAGAAAGATGAATCGTTTATTCTCCAAGTGCACTATAAATCAGAGTTTAATCTTTCATGTGGTCAAAGTAATTACCGAATCAAGTTACAAAAACATAATTCTCTTACGATGCATGCTTGCGCTACATAAAGGATGGAAAGAATGTTATGATCATTTTACTTGTCAAGGTTAAACGAATCTAACATTGAAAACAATAATTTTCTCTCCACCACACGGCACATGCTACCATTTAGCACAATATTACATACAAAATGGAATTACAACTTAAGCTTTACGAAGAATTTTTTTAACTGAAATATGGATTTTTGTTTTCTTAAATGCCATGGTCTTATTTTAGTTCACGTAATTTTCCACTTTATTTGGGCAAGTATATTTCCAGAAAATACGTGATAAGTGAATCATCCGCAGCACATATATTTGTTGCAGTACTTCCACAGTAATTGAAACAGCAATCAATATATAGTTATAACTCATTGATGCCTTATATGATGTTACTTTGTTGATGTTTGATAATTTCTTTTAGTTTTCTAGTCAAAGTTTTTCATAATCATAATCTCCAAGCTAAATAGTCACCTGCGAAACTTCACAAGCTTATCAGTCAGTTTCAACCTACACCAATTCCTTCCAGAAAATCCTTTCGTACCCATTTCATATTAGATTGGTCTGTGTTCTACTTCTGCTTGTTGGTATATAAAAGGAAAATAAAAAATAAAAAATTGTTGCACAATATCGTGCTAAATGTACTTTTTGAAACATAAATTGATAATTAAGGGATTGAACCATTAAGTCAGTTGAAGCATATGAGATATATAGTAATACCTTGCTAGCCCTGAACTCATTCACAGCCATTCGAAGTGAATCATCAGATAATATCAACCTTGATAAACCTCCAGTGCTCAACCTATAAAATTTTAAGAAATTCAATATAGCTGTCAAAAGCAAGTAAAAACAATAAACGGCCCAAAGTTCATATCTTGTACCCTAACTTCTTTGCAGCATCTGAAACAGAGCCTCGAACTGCAAAGATCAGGTCAAGCAAAGCCTGCATTCCCTGTAGATTCAATGGGGGCAGGGCTGAGGCCAGAAATGTAACAATTGAAATTGAATCAGAGTAGTATCATTTAATAACTAAACAAAGTTTCCTTTTGAATGATAGAGCAAACCAGGGCGAATTTCGGATTATTATGTCCAATCTGAGGCCCTTCGTCTGATACTCTGAGAGTCGATTTCGCAGGAAGAATTTGAACAAGCTCTGGAGGAGGTACATATGTCTCAAGATCCACGTTGTTCCTCACTATGTAGAAAAACATTAACATTGTTTCTCAAAATTCAAAATATAAATAACCGAAAATAAATCAGCAGAAAATTTGAATATTATTGATTACTTAGTACGCACTTTTGAGAGCTAAAAGCACACGCAGTCGAGTAAGGGCTGATGCCCGATTTTTGTGTTGCGACCTATCCTCTGCAGCCTGTCTGATTGAAACATAAATACATATACATCTAGAAAAAATAATAAAAAATAAATGTACAAGATTTTTAGGTTTTACGAACCTGGGCAATAATGCCAGTGGGAAGATGCTTAAGACGCACGGAAGACTCGCGCTTGTTCCGGTGCTGCCCCCCTGGGCCTGACGACTTATAAGTATCCATCTGGCACTGGCTCATTAGCTGCTCATCTGTCAACATTAGATACTCTCGGCCACCTCCGGTTTCACAAACTATATCATTACTACTAAATGAGCTAGAACTGTAATTAGTCGAGAACACAAGATTAGAACCACGATTCCATGTGTTGATTCCTGAACACCTCTCTCTAGTGTTTATTTTCTGAACAAAAAGGAAATTTGTATAGTTCCGATTATTGCTATAATGGACGAACCAAGTACAAGTAGAAGAAGCCCTTTTTAAACTGCAAATGCTACTCGGAAATCTTAAAAATGATCTGACAATAGAATGAGCCATCTGAATTGGCATAAGCAGGTAAGCAGGACAAAATGATCAATCTGCAAAGCAATAAATGAATCAGATATGTATATTGTTTTGTATGTAAATTTAGTAGGAAAAATCAAATCAGAAGGAAGGGCACACTCAATAATTTTACATGAATCACATGGTTAAATAGTTAATATTTTCAAAAGAAAATAGGAAATCCACATCATTTTATTCATTATATGTGTTCGCTTCACATGACCAGGGCCGGCCTGACATATTACCTGGCCCTAGGCGATTTATAAAATTGGGGCCCTCTTATACAAATTAGCTGATATATTTTTGATTCAATCGTAATATCTTCTTATGAAATTTCTTTCGTAAACATTCTCTTAACAAAAGTAAATACTACAAGTATCGTGTGCATATATATATATATATATATATATATATATATATATATATATATATATAAATTGAAAATTCAAGTATCGTGAATATAGTTACATAACAAATATTTTTTACTTGTCAGAATCAGAAAATTAACAAATATAATTTTTTACTTGTCAATCAGTAAATAGATGAGATATGAAAGTGAAATATTTCTGATCACGATCTTAGGTAGCGTTGTGCAAATGGTAAACCGAAACGTACCAAATTTCGTTATACCGGCAGGTTCGGTATTCTGAAATCTCGTACCGTTTGTCAAACCGAAAATTTTGGTTTGGTTCGGTAAATTACCTATTTGGTGCGGTTCAATTTGATTCGGTACAAAAAAAAACCGAAAAATTATTGAATCAAAAATAATTTGTCTTGAATACATATGTAAATAATAATATGCTTCCTACCACTCTAACCATCCAATGAAGTTGAATAGAAATTATAAAGAATACATCAGAGACCCCATAGCCTCAGTCCCCTCTCCAAAAATTACTTTAGCATCATTCAAGTGTTGGGTTTTAAATACAATTAGAACCCAATTTATTAAGAGAAAATCAGAAAAAGAACAAAATTGGGCATTTAGAATTTGGACTGTACCTCTGTAAATTAAAAATCTGGGCCGAGAGAGAGGTGGTGGAGGCGCGGTGGGGGTGGGTGGTGCGGCGCGGTGGGATTTTGAATTGAAGAAGAAGAAGAAGATTTGGGTGTCGCTCTAGGGCAGTCCGTATAGAAGAAGAGAAGAGAGAAGTTGAAGCTTGGATTGGAAAATTGGAACGCTGACTTTAGTACTTAAGAATTGGGATTAAAAAAAAAATGGGTTTACCGGTTCTGGTTCTGGTTCTGGGTAAACCGATAATATCGAAAATTGAAACTTATAATTATTCGATAATGTAGCTCATACATGGTTTACCGGATAAAGCACAATCATAATCTTAGGGGTGTGCATTCAATATAATTGAACCGTACTAATTTTTGGTATCTAGCCTAATAAATAGTTTCAAAATTTGTACAGTATGTCAAATCGAACTATTTGATTTGATTATCAAACGGTTGAGTAAGCTATCAAAAAATCGAGACGTGTATATAGTTAATATTAAAAACTGTAGTTTGACTCAAACTCATTGAATCTAAGTTACATTAAATGCTAAATTTAATTTATTAATGCAAAACAAAAGTATCATAATATTTTTTTTCCAAAATACCTAGATACAATAAAACAAATACATTTGTACCATCAATTAGCATATAATCCCTCCGTTTTTTTATTTGCTTTGGAGGATTGCACAAAGAATTAAGAAATGTAACAAATAACCAATTTTTTAAGTAAAAGTCTCAAAACAAACTTCTAATCAAATAATCATAGCATTAATTAGAAGGTAAAATTGGCAGAAAAAAATAATTCTACATTGAAATCTTAAAACGACAAATAAAAAATGGAGGGTACGAATCTTTAGCATTTGACACCGATAATATGAAACAATCACTTTTACATAAATTAGTTCAACATAGCTTACACAACAAACACAATATATGACGCATTAATGTTAATATTTGTCTCAATATTAATTGATCAATTAAGTATGATCCATATATATTATGGTGTAAAACATTCTATATAAGTATATATGAAAAGTCTCTAAAGTATCAGTTTTAGCCACTAGATCAAGTTGATTTTCACCGTCTGTTCGAGAATGTGGTTATATAAATAAGGCAAGACCTTATTTGAAAATTATCCAAGTTTATTGCATTTTTACATCTTATTTCACAAAAAAATTATCAAATAAAAAAGATTGAGTTACATTTACAAAATATTTTTGAGGCCCCTCTATAGTCGGGGCCCTAGGAGATGGCCTAAATTGCCTAGCTATAGAGCCGGCTCTGCACATGACTCAATTCGAAAAGCAAGTTTTTTCCTCGAATAAATTTCTCCATATTATTCGAAATTTCAATGAAATATTATCTAATATCGGTGTCCTTTGTTTTCAAAAACAGTATAAGCTACATCTACAGCAGGGGATTAAATTCGCCATTCAATTTATTCATAAGAAATAGTTCGGAAATAATTAAAATGCATCTTAAGAAACAAAAACTAAATGCAATACCTATAATAACTTTGACAAGCGATGAGCCGCCGCCGCCGCCGCAGCAGTGGTGGTGGTGGATGGATATGGTAGCGAAGCTGCCGTTTTGGGTTTAAAGTGTGTCTTAGGCCCGTTGATAAGGCCCAAGTGTATATAACAAATAACAATATTCAGTTCGCCCAAAATTAATCTAGGACCAAAATCTCCTAATAAATGTGGTAATTTTGCCGTCAATATTCATTTTAAATATTTTACTGAAGAACTTGATACATTCCATACATTTTTAATCATATAATAAAAAAGAAACAATTAGATTAATGCTTGTAACATATTACTCGACATAAAATTTATTGGTATCACACTATAATGAGTTTTGAATATACATTTTGCTATAATACCTAATTAGTCTATCTAATAAAACAATAAGAAATTAGATATCTTACCAATCTTTTTGTTGTTGTTGTAGGTATATAATATTTAAATTATATTTTTATTATCTTTTCATGTACATCTAATAAATTTAGATCACAACGAATTAGCGTGATCTTGTGCAATGATCGAATAAAATTAAAAAATTGGCCTATTTTTCTTTTCAATTTTTAACTTAGATCAAGACAATTTTAAAATTTTCAGAATCAAAGCAATTTTATTTTATTTTATAAGCATAGTACATAGTATAACAAATATCCCAAAAAGAAAAGTGCATAGTGTTAAATATAAAATACACATGATAAGAAGAGCCTTACAATAAAATTCAACACAAAAAATATGAGTGACTTTCATCCTAGTCACAAAATGCAAAAAAGATACATTACCATAACCGCCCATGATAAATCAAGTGTGATTTAATTTTTTTAATAGAAATAAAAAATTAGCCAAACAACTACTGAACAAATTGATCTTCTACCATAATATTCCCTTCAATTCGGTTCTTCTGGTATCGCTATTCACATTTTGACTTTCACATTTTGACTTACATCTGAATTCCCAAAACAACCACCCAAAAACTCCAAATTTGATAGAATTATACCCCGTTAATAAAATTATCTGATTAATGGGAATTTAATTCAGTATGAATTAGCGATTTGGGGTTATGGAATGATTTATCTCCTTATTCTATTAGCTTGCTGCATGAAAAAGGAAGAGGGAGAAAGCTCATTTGACAAATCTTCCAAACCCCTTCAATAGTAGTTTTCATGGCGTGTGTCGATTGAGTTGGAATAGTAAGTGTATTTGATAAGGCAAATTTTGAGTTCTAAATCCCTATTTATCTATTCCGATATAAGTAACTTGCAAAAAGGTGTCAGTGTTGGAAATTGGTTTTATTTTTTGTGGTGTAAAAAGAAGGAATTGGATAATGCAAATGTATGTTGGGGCTAGTGGTGCTGGTGGGGTTGAGGAGACCTCACCGGACATGTTAAAGAATACACCGTCGAATATAAGGAGGTTGGCTAATGAAATTGACAGGTGTGAGGGAAGGCAGAAATATCTTGCCCACACTCGGAGCCCTTCGGATGGTGGGGATGTGAGGTGGTACTTCTGCAAGGTCCCTTTGGCAGTAAATGGTCAGTGCACAAGTTTAGTTTTGTTTTTGTTGGTTAATGTATGTAAATATGAATTCATTGTCATGCTATTAGATAAGATTGTAAATGGTTCCACTTTCATTTTAGTTACCATATGTGCAAATTTGATTGACTAATTTTGTACTAGTTTGTTGTATTGTTGGTTTTTCTGAAATAAGTGTCTAAATGTGGACATGTGTTATGATTTTGCTTGGTAAAACATGCTAAAAGAACTTAAGAGAAGGAAGTTTAGAACAGTAGGAGCATGAGTTAATGTGGTGGCAGACATGAAGATATGAAGATGCAGGGTAGTGGAGGTATGAAGCGGTTCATAATTGCTCCACTCCAGATGTATCATTTCCTTTTTGGTTGCTTTTCTGAGATATAAAATTTGAGTAATTCACTAGGGCTTTAGAAGAATAGTAGTTGTCGGAGTGGTTGAATGTCCCTTCCATACGGTGGTAGACTTTCTCTGCTGAATCCAACAACTAGAGGGTTGGCTAGTTGCTTCTTCTTCTTATTCAAACCTGTAAGAGAGAGCAGGCATTTGCATGCTAACTTGAGAAGCTATGATATTTTCTATTGAGATTATAGGTTGATTCTGGAAATGAATTTAATCAATTGAAACAATACTAAAGAGTGAATTGGGAAGGAAAGAAGTTAGAAAACACTGTCCAACTTATAGACCTACATCCATGAACTGGAAGACGCAACTTCACTATAATAAGAGAGACAACCACGTCGATAATATGAAAAGTAATGACTTTTTATGCCTGAAATCTGTTAGCGCATGATTCCTTTGAAAACGAAAGAAATCCATTGATAATAGTGTCATTCCAGCTGTTTGTAGGGTATACAAAGGATCATATTAGCGCTCAGACTTCAACTCTATCAATTGCAGTTTTCATGAAGCCATTGCTCCATCTGTTTCAAACATGAACGAGGCAGTTGACCCTTTTCTGATAGTCTGATGGTTCTTGGAAGCTCTATTCACACTTGAAATTTAGTGTTTTATTCAAATGTTTGTAGCTATACATAGGTTAGAACTAGGTCAGTTGAACTTTTCATGATTGGTGAAAGAAAAAGTTGGTGGATTCAGTATACTGTAACTCATTCATGGTAGCCAAAATGTGTAAATTTTTTGTTTGAGAGATTTTTTAAAAAATGAGCGTGGAATTGTGTTGGCAGCTTTTCTTTAAATTTATTACAAATGATTATCATTACAATTTTAAACATGATATTTAGATCGCGTCTAACCTGGAGTGACATTTTCCTCTGCAGTTCACTACTAACCTGGAGTGACATTTTCCTCTTCAATTCACTACTGTAATTAGATTCTGTAACATGAAACAAATTGCATTTGCTCTCTGTTTTTTTTTTCTTTCTTTCTTTCTATATAAAAAAAAAGAGTATGTTTGTTTCTGAACTTGTTTTTGTGAAATGATTTATCGATAGATTGAATCTTCGGTAACTTCCACTTTATGTTGCATGTCATTCTGTTTGATCCTTATTGTTGTTTTCCATGTTATTAACAGAGGTGGCGGCATCTGTCCCTCGAACAGAAATTGTTGGAAAAGGTGATTATTTTCGATTTGGTATGAGGGATTCTCTTGCAATAGAAGCATCTTTCTTACAGGTCATGCCCTCCTCTACAGTTGTTTTTTTGACTTCATGATTCTCGATTATCTTACTTGTGTAACTTGAGAATTAACATATCCTGTGTGTTATACTTGTTGCTGAGTGATTACTATATTTGCAGAGGGAGGATGAGTTACTTTCTGGCTGGTGGAAAGAGTATGCAGAGTGTAGTGAAGGTCCAAGGGGGCAGCCTAATGTTCCTTCCAAATCAACCTTACAGATAAGTCAATTGTCGTCAGAGAGTCTTGAATCAGGCCAACTATATACAATTGAAGAAGAGAGAGTTGGTGTTCCTGTTAAGGGAGGGTTGTATGAGGTATGCTTTCTTAATCTGTTGTTCTCTTATTAGCATGGCTTGTTTGTAAAGGAAGAGTTATGTGATTCTTTTTTGTCTGCAGTGCTGGACAGATTATAGCAAGTAATTTAGTAGTATCAAAGTGAATTCTTTGATTTCTGTTGATTATTAAGTGACTGGAATGGGAATGTTAGCTATTCCGGTAATAATACCACATATTTAAGTAGTCATACATGGAAAAGATATGCTCTTCTCCTCCCTCTGCCTGCTTGGAGGTGGTGGGGCTCTATAATAGTCCAATTTCCCTGAAACTGCTCTTTCATATATACATGGAAATACAATGTACTCTTATGCCCTACTAAAATATTCTGGATTAAATTTGGACACTAGGAGTGCCTCAAAGAAGTTTCCATATCTTTGCAACTGAATAACTATTAGGTAAATACTAACTTGATCTCAATATGAGCCAACTACTCACCTTTGGTATTTAGCATATTTGTTTTTTCTCTCTGTAAGATTAATGTTATGTTGGTGCCTTCTATGTTTTGGTAAATATAGGAAGTTAGGAAGTTGGTTTTTTTTAGAAGTAACTGCAACTTTTAGAGCCACCCTACTGTGAAATTTAATGGAGTGCTTAGTTTGTCGACTTCCATCAAAACCACCAATTTTAGGGAAACAACACCCAGGTAGATGGAGAATCTTTATTGAGGCTAGCTATGAAGCAAATTAATCGTGAAATACAGCATCATCTCCATGTTTCTATGTGTGTCCCATTTGAACTCGCTTCATTTGTTTAATGTCGTCAAATTAGTTTTCCATTGTTGTGATAATTTTTCCTGGTCCTTAATATCATTGTTCTAGAGAAACTTAGATATAAAGATTTGACATCCTAAAAATATTCTAATCAAACTCCATTGCATGTTCTTGTTATTTCTCTATTGGTAATTCTCTCTTGATAACTGTTGTTTATTTCTTATGAATAAAGTATTACAAAGCTGGCTTGTTTTTTAGTAGTCATACTATTATATTTATATCTTTTTGTTAGCTTGAACAAGAAATATATTTATCCTAGGAGGGATGTGATGAGTGCGAAAAAAGAATATTATGTATGTGTCTATGTGTGTGTGTATAGAGTTATCTTAGGCTGACAGACATTTTTTTGACCATGATGTTTTATAGCTTGTTTGGTTGTTAGGAAAGTGAGGGAAAATTGTAGGAAAAGGAAAAGGAAAGGAAAGGAAAGGAAAGGAAAAGGAAAAGAAAGTCATTTTCCTCTACATGTTTGGTTGTGAGGAAAACTATTTTCTTGCAATTGTTTGGTTGTTAAGAAAGTTTAGGAACATAATATTTTTGATAAATATTTTTGTTTGATTATGAATTACGTTTTCTTTGGTGATAAAATATTGTATGAATAATCACGCTTTCATTATATTAACTTTATTATAAATTAATTTGACGTTATTGTATATTTTATAGTCACCGAATTTATATCAATCTTCAATGTTAACAGGGTTTATTGTCAATTTTTAAAGTTAACACGGGGTTATTGATAATTTTTTTAAGTAAAAAGGGTGCTTTTGCGTCATTTTGTGGGGGTATAATTGTTATATGACTTGAGAGGGTATTTTTTTGCTAATAATAAATAAGTACAAAGGGGCTTTCGATAAGAAAAAATCACAAATGGCGGATTTTGATATTTAGACAAAGTACAAGGGGTGTTTTGCAATTTACTGTAAGATTTTCCCAGGATTTCCCCATCAAATTGGTGGGGAAATTTTTTGTTCACAAAATTTTCCTGCAGGAAAGTTGAAGGAAAATAATAACTTCTTTTCCTGCTATCCAAACAACAAGTGGGAGAAAAAAAAACTGACATTCCTTCACTTTCCCGACAACCAAACAATACATTAATGTTTGAGATATGAGCAAACTAGCAATTCCATGCGATAAGTAATTATCAGTTGACTAAAATGCCTGACATACTGGCCGAGTTTCATAGTGGATATGAAGTAAATTGTGATTTTGGTATGCAAATATTTCTTATGTAAAGTTAAGTTCTTGATGGTGAACTTTTTCGATGCTTCATTCATGTGGTTAGGACTTTGAAATATTAATTATCAACTTGTTTTTGTTAGCCTTTTGGCCACATGCCGTGTAAAATTGTGATCTCTTGGCAACAGGCCGCGTTTTGGTATATTCTTTAAATATGTGTTGCATATGTTTTGTGCGTTGGGAACTTTGACTCTCATATTTTTTTCCAGAACATTCCTCCAGTATTTTTTTTTTGTGATCTCATTCCACGATGACCTCGGTATCGAGTGCTTAAAGACTTTGGACATTGTCCATCCCATGGATGCACGAAATCTCTGTATGGAAAAGATATTTAATCTCGATTACTATCATTGTTGCAGGTAGATTTGGTCAAGAGACACTGTTTTCCTGTTTATTGGAATGGAGAGAATAGGCGAGTGTTACGAGGCCATTGGTTTGCTCGTAAAGGTGGCCTCGATTGGCTTCCACTGCGTGAGGATGTTTCTGAGCAATTGGAGTATGCATATCGCAGTCAGGTTCTTTACAATTCTTTCATTTGGTGGTCTGTTACTTGAGATTAGTACAGTATGCAAATGTACAAGTTTGCCGATTTTCTCAACATTATGTACATAGAAAGTGCTTGGTAACTTTAATCTGCACTGCAAACCTTCATTTTGTTTTCATTTCTTCTTTTATGCACTTGTTTTAGGGTGTAAGTGTAGTTCTAATTCCTTTGCCATTCGAGCATCATTTTTGGTTAAAAGGCTAATTGACGAAGTTAGAGTGCCTTCCTTGCAGGTTTGGCATCGAAGAACCTTTCAACTGTCAGGTCTTTTTGCTGCTCGAGTTGACTTACAAGGCTCAACCCCAGTATGGCACTGCTTTGTCTTAAAATATCCTGCAATGTTTATTAAGGTAACTATTGCTATTTACACATTTTTTGGTGCAGGGAATGCATGCACTTTTCACTGGGGAAGATGATACATGGGAAGCTTGGCTAAATGTTGATGCTTCTGGTTTTTCTGGTGTCGTAGCTTTCGGAGGGAATGGCATTAAGTTAAGGCGTGGATATGCTCCTTCTCAGTCACATAAACCAACACAGGTAATTTGTTGAACTTCTAACTGATGTTTAATAATTGACTCTAAGCACGCCTCATTCCTCACCATCGGTGACATCATTATATGAGTTGTGTTTTTGTGAATCAGATCAGATTCTTATGATTTGAGATTTACCTGAGTCGCATCAGCAGATATAGCTGTCTAGTAGGTTGCCCCAGAGGAACCAATTGAGTTGTTTCATACTAAATCACTGAAGATTTCAAAAATCATGTACATGTATATATATGTATAAATAGATGTGTGTTATATGTGTTTAGATTCATTTATATATATATATATATATATATATATATATATATATATATATATATATATATACTTTGAGTAAATATAAAATATACATATTTTGGGTTAAATATGATAAAATATGTATTACACCAGAATTGGTGAGTTATGTTATTTCTTATTAGGTATAAGTTGATGCAGATTCATTGAGTTTAGGATTTTTTGTATTTATCTATATTTTATGTTATTTTGTATACTTATTTTGTTATGAATCATCAATGAACACAGTTTTTTCATGAGAATTAGTCAGTACGCCAGTTATATAGTTTGTTTGCTGGAATGAAAACTGAAAATGTGTGCGTAATTAAGAATTGTGTTCCTTCTCCTAGCGAGATGAAGGTTTTTGAGAAACTTAGTTAGGCACTGTTGTGGACATTAATTTTGGAGGTCTCTTTTTTTTTTTCTTCGTTGCACTTATCACCACCTAAAGTGGCAATATTTTAAAATTAAGGCAGGCTCGTTTTCAAAAGAACCAAAGTGTCAAAACACCTTTATGCATTATGTGGAAACCCTTTCTCGTTCTCACTTGCTGGACATTGTTTTCCTATTTATGTCAGGATGAATTGCGTCAGCAGAAGGAGGAGGAAATGGACGATTATTGTTCTCAGGTATGCTGAGTAAAGTTTCATGTGTAGTCATATATCCTGAATGTGCTGTTATCTTATGATAATTTCCAAGTGAGATGTAGATATGCAAAACAGAATTCCTGACTTTTAAGATAAAAATATGAAGCATAAATACCTGTTTTGTAAATATAGATGATTGCTATCTCCAAATTATGCATTCCTTTTCCCGAAGTTAACATGCTCGGACTATATTAAGAGCAGTGGGAGAATAAGTAGATGCGTGTGAGTTTGGCCTAGCGATTCGAAAATCAATTATAGGAGAATTAATTTTACTAAAATGGATTTTGGTAATAATTGATTATGATAAAATTCAATTATAAAATAATTGCTTTTGGATAATAGCTTATGCAAAAGTAACACTTTAGTAGCTTCTAAAATAAGTTGATTTTTAGCTTCTGGAGATCCCAAAAGTGATTATGATATTGGGGGCCAAGCACCATTAAAATCACAATTGACTAAGAACAATTTCTATAATTGGGGCCAAACACTTCAAAAATCACAATGGAGGTCTAGAAGTGTTTTAAGAGCTCCCACTACTGGGCCAAACTCACCCTTAAATTTTGTACTATGATTTGGTTTAACCACTGTTTCTTTCATCCTATTGGGTTACGGTGAGTTTGGCCCATTGGTGAGAGCTCTTAAAAGCACTTCTAGACCTCTATTGTGATTTTTAAAGTGTTTGGCCCCAATTATAAAAATTACTTTTGGTCAATTGTGATTTCTATGGTGTTTGGCCCCCAATGTCATAATCACTTTTGGGATCTCCAGAAGCAAAAAATCAACTTATTTCATTAGCTACTAAAGTGTTACTTTTTCTAAAGCTATTATACAAAAGGAATTATTCTATAATTAACTGTTATTATAAACAGTTATTGCCAAAATCTATTTTAGTAAAATTAATTCTCCTATAATTGTTTTTTGAATCTCTAGGCCAAACCCATCCTTAGTTCTCTCTCTATTTTGATTTGTGTGGTAAAATGGGAGCTTCCAAAAAGTGTCACCACGATATCCAAAAATTCCTGTAACTGTCCAGTCTCAGAATAACTAAACTTTTCTCAGATTAGGCTCAAGTTATATTTTTCCTAGAAGACTACTGAAAGGCTTTGGCTAGATGGAAGTTTTGCAGGCTTATTCTTCCCACGTTTTCCTTCTTAATTTAACTTGGCAACAGCATTGTTCACTTCTTTTCTTATGGCTATCTCATTCCCATGAATTTCTTTGGATTACTTATAGTAGATTGCTGAGAGCTAGATACATGCATACATATTTAGAATCCAGATGGAATAGCTCCAGCAAGAGTATGTTATACATATAAAAATGAATGTAATGACAAGCCAGATATAGTGTTTCTCAGCCTTAGTTTGGTGTTGATGAGTTGTACAAGCAAGCTCAAGAGTCAAGACTTTGTGGAACTGAATGAGAATGAGAAGTTAACAATATGTTTGTGAGTGTCTCAGAGTTCCATGCCTATTTGTCTTTGATCATTTATATGCTGGTCTGAAACATAAAGAACTTAACTTATGTTTGGAACTTGAGTTTTAGGGAGGAAAATGATGAAGAAAATCAATATGAACGAAAAATAGAGCCCAATGTTCTATCATTTAATGCAAGAGTATTATGAATGATGATGTTTTTAAACTATTTCAGTTTTTCAAAATGGTAATTTGTACCTGAAAGTTTTGAAATCTTAACTTGGCATGTTTAGGCCTATAGGTACTTTTTAGTGATGTTTAAAAGGATGTATGAACTTCAATATGCAGTGACCTTTACTTGTAATTTCTTAAAGTTTTAATACTCACTGAACATCTTATAACATTGATGAACTCCCATGAAATAGAAGTTACTCTTACTTCAAGCAGTACACCTTTATTTTCTGGTGTTAGGTTCCTGTTGGGCATTTGGTATTCATGGTTCATGGCATTGGTCAAAGGTTAGAGAAGTCTAATTTGGTGGATGATGTTGGAAACTTCCGTCAGGTGACAGCAAACCTTGCTGAAAGACATCTAACCTCTCACCAACTTGGCACCCAAAGAGTTCTCTACATTCCTTGTCAGGTACTTGCCACATTTCCATTATTCATTGCCCTTGTTATTCCTAATTCTTTCCTTTTTCTTTTTCTTTTTCTTTTCATTTGTTTCATTTATAATTTGTTCCAGTTGAATTGAACTTTATAGTTCTCTGATGATGCTTACAAGAAATGAATATGCCCCTGGTTCCTTCCCTTTTTTTCCTTTCTTTCACCTATAAGTATTTGGAATACACTACTACAAGTGGATAATAAGAGAGAGATGAGAACTAAAATATAAATATGGCTAGAAATCAATGGAAAGTTTAAGAATGAAAATTCCAATATTGTGAATGATTGGTAAAGAGGTTTTGCGGCTTCATATTTTGTTAAAAAAAAGGACTGAAGGCTATCTGGTAGTGTTAGTAATATAAAAATGAACTTCTGGAATAAAATAGCTGTTTTCCTGTGTATGATCTTGGAAAGTTCCCTTTTTATCTAGTGTTGATATTAGGGCTTTCTTGGTCCAAGAGTTAAGAAAATTACTTAATTTCCAAAAATTGACAGGTATTTTATTAGAGTTTGTCAAGAAGGCTATTTCTTTGTGGGTCTACTCGAAGCTTTTATCGACGTAACATTTCAGCCTTGAAGAGGATTTCCTCTTGTATCATCTAGTATTGTGGAACATTCTTGGATATTATCTGAATATTTTGGTGACCACATGAAGAAGACCGGATATTAGTGTCAGACAGTAAGGCCACTATTTCTGCCATGTTTGATGGCTCAAATTGCCTAACTAGTAGTATACCGCAAATAACTTGATTGGTTCTATGCTTATCTAGATCCCAGAATAATGATAACATTTATTTTTCCAAATGCAACCTTTTCATCTTTTTGGGGAACAGATTTGTGCCTAAATCAAAAGCTATGAAGGGTTGTATGAGCTATTCCTAGAAGTATGCTTGTATAGTATCTATGAACAATAGGGATATCTTTCTAACTCTTTTACCATCGAGAGACCTTTGAATTTTATAACTATTAGCTTAATTATGATACGGATTCTAGGAAATGTAAGAGTATTGGTTTCTGGACTCCTGAGCACTCTAGAGTTTGATTCCCTGGCATATTACTTGTCTAACTAAGGAGTTGCTATCAGGATGCTGATATTGAAATTTAGGTTTTATATTGTAGATTTACTTGTTTTGCTGTAAATTTTCTACTGGTCAATTTTTACCGTATATTATTTATGTTATCAATCATTATCATTATTATAATTATTATTTGTTATTATTATTTCCAGTGGAGGAAGGGTTTACAACTTAGTGGTGAAGCTGCAGTTGAAAAAATCACATTAGATGGTGTCCGAGGGTTGCGTACCATGTTGAGTGCAACTGTTCATGATATCCTATACTATATGAGCCCCATATATTGTCAGGATATCATTGACTCGGTACCCCCTTTTCTTATCTCTTTCCTTCATGTCGTCATTTCCAACTTTTTATTAATTATCGTTAACAGACTATTTTGTAGACTCACCATATGCCTTAATGGTTTCTTTTGATATTCTTTGACGCTCAAATGTATTTCCCGATTCTCTCATAATGCATGCACATATCATAATGTATCAGAAACTTTTTGGTCTAATTTTATCACTTACTCCAAAAGAAGAAGAAGTTGGTGATTCACTACGAGCACTGGAGTAAATACTAAAGTGGTGGATTGTTATGATGTTCTATGTTCATTTAGCAATTTGAGATTTGTCAATTAGTACTTAATATACTTTTGTAGATGTTATCCTGAGATTTTTTCTTTTTGCCTCATTTGAGTCCTACCTTTGGTCTATTCTCTTGCCTCAAGTTTGAAATCCTTTCGAATACTTACATGGGAATTATTATATCCGTTTCCCCTGAGGTTGTCCATGTTAGATGGACATCATTTCAGGTCTTTGTAATTGCATTGCTTTCCCATTGTGGAGGCTACCACAGCAGGCCTTGATAATTACACCGCCCTCTTGCAAGAACTTTTAGATTTTATCCCCTGCTGTTGTCTTAACTTGGGATTTCTGTTATATCAGCCCAGTAAAGTAGTGGATATCCTAGTTTGCCCCTAACTCGTTCAGTAGATTTGCTTTTATAAATTAATGGAGTAAATTGCTATTTTGTATATCATTCATCTCATGTGGCATTAAAAAGTGAGTTTACACGTGAGGAGGCTAGGTGTGATATTAGAAACTCTTGAGGTATTAGCATTGATCTGTGTTCATATGTGCAAACAGACAAATGAGTGGCGGTCCAAATTGTATTTGCAAGGAGGGTGCCTGAGGGCGGTCATGTGTTATATACCAAAAATATGCTAATTGGCTTATGCCACATATTATGCTACTTTGTTACATTGTGACTTCTTGATCATAAACACCATATAGATATTTGAGAGGAGCCCCCCTGCAGCATCTGCAAGATTAAATTATTCTTTAATGCCTCAATGTTAGTTAATATATATTGAGTTGATGTACTCAAGCTGTGTCGATGTCATGTTCAGGTATCCAACCAACTCAACAAATTATTTCTGAAGTTCCTCAAAAGGAATCCTGGTTATGATGGAAAGGTATGGTGCTAATAGAAAAGAGAACGTTTTATATAATTTAATTTTGTTATAATTTGAATTGTCAATCTTGTTGCTGAGTTCATCTGTGAGTCTATTTTTCAGGTTTCCCTATATGGTCACTCTTTAGGAAGTGTACTGTCTTATGATATTCTTTGTCATCAAGAAACTTTGTATTCGCCATTTCCAATGGATTGGATGTACAAAGAACATAAGATAAGTGAGGCGCATAGTTCTATCAAGAATAACTTATCATCTGGCAACATTCCCATCTCTCATTTTGTGAATGAGAGTTCCAAGAATCTTGAAGATGAGAGCATGACTGGGCCAGTGGATGATCCCGACCTTGCCGAAGAGCCCGTGGAGGGAACTTCTAATCCATTGGGTCCTCCTGCATTATCAGAATCGGATGGCTCAACTACTACAGATATTGGCTACCAGCAAACAAATGATGCCTTAGCATCAGATGAAAATGCCAATGAACCTTTCGGAAATTTTAATGACATTGAATTCTATAAAAGTGATATGATGAATGACCGTAATAGCATAAACAGCGAGGTTGGACCATCTGATGACAATAAAAATAACAAGGATATCCCTAACAATGACAAGGATGAAACAATTAAATCGCTGTGTGGAGAGGTTGTTATTGGTAATTTTTAAATGTTTCTTGTCCTGATATTGCTATTTACCTTCTCACCAATTACTTCTATCCAGATTGATATGCTTAAAGCAAAAATCAAACAATTTGAAGCTGAATATGCTGACAAAGGTATGTATTCTGTGTTTTCAAGGTAGTGCATGTTTCTCTTAAAATATTCTTGTTCAGTTTCGAATGTTTTAAGCTGCATGACCGGTAATTGATATGAAGTACTGCCTGTAGATGCAAAGAAGAGTACCACTGTAGTAAATCAATTTGATCCTGATAGTGTTCAATCAGCGCATAGAGATTCCTTGAAGAGTTACACCCCGCAAATAAGATACACAAAATTAGAATTCAAGGTAATTTCCCTCAGTTTCTTCCTTTCTATGATGTGGCTCCAGGGCTTGTATCCAAATAAACTTCGAAGCACTGTGCACTCAAATCCCTTTACCAATATTCATTTGTCTCCTAAATTTGAATTTATACTTGCAGTAGACGTTAATCTCCCATTATTTTATTTTTTATTTTGTGTACCTTTCATCCAGGGACATGTCAAATTAATATACATGAATTTTGATTTCAGGTTGACACATTTTTTGCTGTTGGATCTCCTCTTGGGGTGTTTCTCTCCCTTCGCAATGTTCGAATTGGGATTGGTAATGGCTTAGGCTTGATGCTTGCATATATCTATAGTTTTATCTCCTTTATTAGAAGCGTGCCAAGCATCCTTTAAGCATGGAGAAGGATCCTCGAGAAGGATTTTTAACCTTTAGTCATCAATTGAATTTGATGTCTTTGACTAAATTAGCTTCTGCTGTCTGGGTTGCTAGGCAAAGGGAAAGAATACTGGGAAGAGGAAAATATAATTGAAGAGATGCCAGCTTGCCGGCAAATGTTTAACATCTTTCACCCTTTTGACCCCGTGGCATATAGGTCTGTCTTTAACATTTTCGGTCACCTTTCGGTTTTTATTTTTTCATTTCTTTTCTTGGCCAAACCTCATATTATCATGTGCCATACAGGATAGAACCACTCGTCTGTAAAGAATTTATACACAAGCGTCCTGTTATTATCCCTTACCACAGAGGGGGAAAGCGGCTATATGTTGGGGTTCAGGTAAGGGCAATAAATAGTCCTAAAATATTTATTATTGTACTTCCTCTTATTCTTTTTGCTCATGCTATTCATACAGGAATTTAGAGAGGAGTTAGCTTCACGCTCTCAGGCTGTGATGGGTCATTTGAACACTATAAGGGTGGGCACAAATATTGGTTGTCATTTTGATTTTTAATTTCCAACTTAGAAGATTTCACAAATGTCGTCAATATCAATTTTCTTTGACATGATACGTTATTTTCTGCTCGCTCCTTCCCTTGTCTTTACTCTCTGCGGAAAATGTAATAATAATTTATGCAGTTTTATATTATACAACTATGTTAATTGTGATATTATGAATGGACATTGACAATAGCATCAAACATAAAAATTGTTAGTTTTCCGCTAATAAAAATGCCTTGAAGGTATTTCTAAAGAACACAAGTAACTTGGGTAGTGGAAATGCAAATTTTGGAACCAGGAAATTAAGTTGGTTCCTGAGATTTGTCACTTATTAGAGAACTTTGATTAATAAAACTTCCTATTATGAAAGGTTGCGTTGGTTGAAACTTATTATATAATGGCTCTTAACAATTTCTTCAACTGTGTAAATCATTGAGTCTACTAACATGTGATTATTTATTCATTTATGTGTCTTATTATAAGATTTTTGAATTTATTAAAGTGCACGCACAATTATTTTCTGTGTGATACTCAGATGTAACTATTTATGAATTTTGAGAGTCTTACCTAAGCTACTTGAACAGGTTAAAGTGCTCACACTCTGTGAATCGAGAAGCAATGATGGCCGGGAAGGTAAGCCTTCTCTTTCTGATTTTCGTTGCCTTCTTAAACAGTAAGCTTTTTATTCGACAAAGTTACGTTGTCTTGTTGATGAGGTGGTTATGTGATATCTCTTGCAGAGGAATCCGAAATTACCCAAGAAAGAGAAGAGAGATCATATGGCTCATTTATGATGGAGAAACTAACAGGATCGGAAGACGGAAGAATTGATCATGTGTTACAAGTATGTCCTTTTACCATTTTGACCTCACACTTGGGAGGGAGCAACCATTGTTTGCATATCTATTATTTGGTGCCCTTGATACTATTTAAATGCATGCATTCTTTTTATTACTTTTCCATTCTGCTATTGCAGGATAAAACTTTCCGCCATCCATATGTATCGGCCATTGGAGCACATACGTAAGAATAACCTTTCTGATTTGAATTTGGCCAATTATATCTGAATACTTGAATAGTTCACTGTTACTCATGGTACGGGATTACCTTGATGATTTTTTCTTTGCAGAAACTACTGGAGAGATTACGATACAGCTCTTTTCATGTTAAAGTACTTATATCGAGATATACCAGAGGAACCAGACTCACCTTCAGAGAGACTAGAAGGAAGCGAAAAAGATGATAGTAGCACACACGGGTGGTCTGATCCAAGGGAAGTGGCTGATGAGGAACTCCCCTTGACCTTTGCTGACAATATCTCCATTAAAAGTTTCTCCCACAAAGCAAGGAGAATTATGAAAAGATGATGATATTCTAGTTCACATATGCAGTACCGAGCTTTTCGCCATAAAGAAACTCTTTGGGAAAAGGTAAAGGCAGTTTTGCTCGTTCAGTTAACTTCAGTTTGTTGCAGCAGAGATTTGTAGTTGTATAAATCACACGTCAGGTAAAGGTATACGTTTACAAAACATATGCGTTGCAGCATTAAGTAAAAGGATTATGTACAAATGGAGGAAATATGTGTGTTCTGTGTAGGGAATGGATAGAAAGGTGAAAATGTAGCATGTTCGGATGTGAATATTGTAACTTTCTTTTTTCCCCTGGTATATATATTATAGATGAACTTTTAAGAAACTTACTATGTCTTTCAAACAAAAATATGAAATAATTTATGCTTCAACATATTTATTTGATTTATAATTTTTTCAAATATTTTCCACATAATTTCAAAGATTTCCGAATATTATTGATAGAAACACACCATGAAAACGAAACTCTAATCCATGATTACATGGATTACATTGCCGAAATCAAGGAATCGGCACCTGAATCACAACTTACCATACAAAATCAAAAAACCATGATTGAAAGGGCATCCACACAAACAGAGAGTATGTATATCATACATGTGCCATTAATCTCTCGTAAAAGAATTACTAGTAGTAAAGAAGACATCACATCACAAAACAGCATTTCTAAGCATCAAAAGTAGGAATTCCACATGATAAATCATTATTGAATAATGTCTGATAAGTTGAACAGTTATAGTAAATGTTAAGATTAAGGGACGGCATTTCAGTTAAATGTCTAACCCCTAAGATTTGCTTGCTTTCTGTTTAGCCTTTTCTATCAGAGGTCTCAACTGCTTCTTCTCAGCTAGAACCTTCAAAAAGTTGAACAAAAAGGGTATATAATTGTGCTTTCTACGAATATTCTCAGTTCTCCATTTCTTGAACTTCTCCTCCTCCATCAGTATCTTCTCTGTAGCAGCTTCGATCCCAGCATTTATTTCTGACAGCGTTCGATTCAGTGCTTCCACATTGTTGCCATCCACCATTCTCTCCGACTGCAAAGCCGCAAGCTGCTGGAGAATTCGTTCCCTCTTCCTCTGAAGTTCTTTGAGCTCAGCTGTATATATCTCTTTCCTGTTCTTTATAATTGCCAAAAGATTAAACCTTATTTCGTTTCCAGAATACCTTTCAATGCGTTGTTGAATCACCGGTTGTACCATTCGTAGCCATTCCAAATCGCTTTGTCCGGCTGGGCATGGGCCGAGGCTTATGGGCCCCTCCTTCAGTCCATCAAGCTCGTATAGGACACCATCAACAGGTATGTAGCTTATGAAGTGATAGACATCGTCATCTTTTCCAGCAGCTTTTTGTTCTTCGGGTACAAAGGGCTCAGCTCTTGCAAAACTATTATGTGCTGCACGAATTGCATCACTGTTGTTGATGGCCAAACCTTTGAGTTCGGGTGGGAAATTTTTGGTGAATTCTTTCAGTGCTGATAACTCGGGGCCAATATCAACATCAGGGCTATTCAGAAGAATTGACAGGATTGCCTGGGTTGCACATGCGTTATTTATCACCTGTAATTGAACAAGAACAGCAATATTTTAGTTGTTTAAAACTTTTACTTACGTTCAATGGTAAGGAAACTACTAACCTGGCTGGCAAAAAACAAGTTTGGGTTTGGATCCTTTATGACAAGGCGATCATCCTTTTCACCAGGATGCCATTTGAAGAGGAATATTAGCCCATATACTGGCCTGTGAATTAGAAAAGACAAAGATTACCAGTAATTAGAAGAGCATTTTAGAAAAAGAGAGAGAGAGTAAAAGAAAATCATTAGATGATCTCAACAACTGAATATGACATCCATTAGTAAGTTAAGTTTACCTTAGATTATTTAGGGAATCAAGATCCAATGAATACAGCTCCTCAACCTATTTGATATAGTAAATGATATAAGAACCAGACCTTGCTTGTTGCCATCAAAGATCCATAAAGAATAATCACATAATGAAGTAAAATTAATTCCAGATCCATACGGCACCAGCCCAGCCCCCCACCCCACCCATGGCGGCCTTAACCCACTAAATAAAACAAACCCCAACCTCTTGCAAATGCAGATACAGCTCAATATATTATATCTTAAATGGGACATCCTCCAGCATTCACTATGAAACTCAAATTTATTGCAGCAAGCACAACAATACCTGAACACCTTTAACTTGCATCTGCTGTATAAGTTCGGTGAAAACACCTGCAGTGCAAGAAGAAGTTTATAAGAGTGGATGCATATTGTATAACACCTTCGAAAAAAATTCAAGTGCATACTAGCTGGAGGAAACAGTTTCTAAGCTACAAAAGAAATAGCTCATGAAAAGTATTCCAAGAGTCAAGAAGAAGAAAAAAGAAAAAAATCATTAACACAGCTTCTTTAGAGTTCACTGAGGACATTTTTGTAGATAACTGACAAAATATAGATGGCATTCGTCAGTGCCTTTTCAATAAAATTTAATTTACAGCTTAGAATCAGTTGTCTAAATCCTATTGACGAGATAGTACATAAACTGATTAGTGTGATCGTTCAATGTTGACAAGATCTTAAGGTAAAGCTGAGCGACAGTCCAATGGTTTTAACTGCACCAACTATTCCCATAGAGAAATCTAAGAATTAACTGAAGGAATCAAAGGTTAGTGAAAAGGAGGTAAATACAATATGCTGTTCAATTGAATTGCATGTGACGATTTTATAACATTTGGTAGCTTTCCAGTGAACAACTCAATTGTTCGCTGCTTCATGAAGCAACTTTTGGAACAATATTTCACAGCAGTTACTTGGTGGTTGTCTTAGCGCCTGGACTACTATACTTATCGTGGTTGTCTCCTTGGCTACAATTTCTTATTCTAGAATTCTAACTAAATGTGAATTAGAATATATCATTGCACTACTCTTTGCCCATTTATCCTTTGTCGTTGTTCTAAGTTCCACTTATCTCTGTAAAGTACTAGAACGTTTGAACTAAATTCAAGAATCTGTGTAGACATATATAACATACACAGTGTCAATTGTAGAACACATATAAAGTAAAAAATGAGAAAGAAATAAGAGGAACAAAGAAATGCTTCATAAAGTGTACAGAAAGGCAAAAAAAAATTATTTTGTTAAGGTTTTATATGTGTGTGTATGCCTCAATTTTTATCTAAAAGATTGTCCTGGAAGTGGAAACCACTTAATAGCTAATACCATAGGCAACTAACTACTCTTGCCACCAATGTAGGCATGTCTGAAAAACCACGGTAAGAGTTGTGGAATGCTCATCTATGTTTATAACTATGGTATAGCTAAGTGATCATGGGCCCTTAGAAATTGTATATTTCATGTTTTTCTTGTGGTGTTCTCAATACAGGCTCAAATGTGTTAGGGGTCCTTCATAGATTCGAGATGGAGAAGGCTGACCTAAAGTCAGTAAGAGCTATGAATGAAGCACGAGAAAAATACATGTTCCAGCTGCAAGTGTTAAGAAGCCGGCTTGTCACAAGTCAACTTTCCAATACCAACCACCTTCGAACACAGCCAAAACACAAATATAATCCAAAGAATCAAAGAAACCAACCTATTGTCCCTATAATTTAAGAATACAAGGTAGTGCCCTCTTCGTATCCAAAATGAGTTTGGACTATATGGACACTTGCTCACTCAAGTTCAAGTAGCATGCTTCTCTTATGTCATAAGTAGTAGTCACTCAAAACACCTGAGTACTAAATTTCTCCACACACAAGTACTTTGTTCAAACTAGACATTATGTATATGAATCAATAACAAGGAAGAGGCAAATACAAAAATTCCCGATATTAAAAGACAAAAATATAACCATACCAGGATCCGACTCAATCGTGCACCAAGACATAATTGACTAGTCCAACCACTGCAACAAAACAGAAATAATAACACTAAAATGAAATTAGTTTACAATGAAGTACAATTTTTTATACATATACGCAGAAGTACTACAGACCTCTCAAATAATAACAAACAATAATTTGTAACACGCGAAAATAGAAAAAATTGGAAATTTCAGCTATACATATTCCATGCTGTAATTGCAATTCCTTTAGATCAAAGTCTGTAATTTCAAAAAAAAAAAAAAGATAAGCTTACCTCAACTTGACGGGCGGCGGAAGTTTTACAGTCTTCGATTTCGAAGTAGCTTCTTTAATAAATCGGTTTCGAAGTTCACAGATATGCCATAGGCTGCAGCTATGTTAGAGAGTTATTCGGGTCGGGTAGGTTTCTTTTGGGTGGGTTGCTATGTTTCATAATAGCGGCCTGTCTCAAATAAATTAATTGGGCCTCCTACACTAATACAAAAAAGAATCAATTGTTTATTTTTCCTTTTCATCTTTGAATTTATGACTATATAGTCTATAACAAAAAGGTTTGAGATCTATCTATCTACTTCTACTTATTATTATAAATATATTTGAGATCAGTCTTCAACTTTAAGATTATTTTGACCAAATACTATTTTTATAGAATTTAGAATTATTTTATAATTCATAAAATTATTAGTGGAGAAGTTAAGATTTGAAAGAACTCCCCGCTCAAACCTAAAGCAGTTTCATGGTATTTGAATTGGTGGAAAGAAGGTTGGTTGGAACCTGGAACCGCTGAACTCCTATCCCAACTGTTTCATCTAAAAGGCTCCAATTCCAAATCTATTTTTCTTTCACTGTATATGCACTGAGAGACATATAGATTTCTTCGTGATGTCTCTCACCAGAAAGGAAAATTAGTGGAAGGAGAAAAACTACGTCATTTGTTCGATAAAATTTCCCAACGAAGAATCAGTGAGGAGAAAAATCAGTTTATCTTAAAAGTGCAATGGAGAGGGGGGGCTAGGGTTCATCGTGATTCTTTCTATGGCCCAAATTCAGGGCCACTGGAAGTACTTTGAGGGAGTATGATTTGTGGTTTTGTTTAAATATCTAGACTGAATGCCTGATAATTTCTTTTAGTTATTCCAAATTACTATTGTTGTCTCACTTTTCTATTTTTCCACCAGGAAAGGAATATGCTTGGTTGTGGGAGAAAATGACATTACAAAAAAGATCGATATTGTACTCAGGATGAAAGAAATTATGTGTTTGGCAAGTCCATCTTATGAATAAGATGTTAGATATTGGTAAGTCCAACTACACATTCTACTTATGGATAGGTGAATTTTGAGGGTAACCTGTTTTCGTGGATATGTAAGTCCATTTAGTAGTTAGATTTTGAAAAAATTAGAAAATCTTCGATTTTATGTTGATTGTAATTAAATAAATGCAGCCCCTATATCCCATCGATCGCTTCATGACCCTATTGCTGTCCTTTGTCCATTTTGCTCCCAAATTCACGAGTTATATTTGAGTGATGAGCCAAAGTGTGGAAGGAGATGAAGTTTGTCAAATCTTTAATTATGAGGAGGCCTGGTGGTACTATTAATACAAAGAGGATACCTCAAAGCTCAACGTCATTTCAGGTATTGGTCTCTCTTTATCTTGATTTTTGAAATGAGCAATGTGTTGATATCAATTATGAATGCTATCTTATTGTCCATCGATGGTTTGATGACCTCTTTCTTCTTCACCCATGGCAAATTGTTCACACTATACTACCCAAAATTACAAAATCAGACCAATTTCCAGATTATTGTGAGGAGATTTGCAAAACCCATAATATATGTGAGCATTGCAACATCAAACGATCGGACGAAGAGGAAGAAATTGAGGGGAATAAGAAACATCTAAATTCCATTTGCTTTGCTTCCCGGGTTCAAAGTGCAATTTTTCTTCAAATTCATAACAACAATTCACTAAGGGATAGCCACAAAATGGGGGAGATTTTGGTGTTTTTTATTTTGTAATCAACGGGTAAAGTCAACATTTTTATATCTTAAATTATTTTACACAAAGTTTTAAGTCTTTAAATGTTCTTCATTTTTTGGGCTTTTAG
This sequence comes from Penstemon newberryi var. newberryi, assembly GCA_030819805.1. Classification (NCBI taxonomy): domain Eukaryota; kingdom Viridiplantae; phylum Streptophyta; class Magnoliopsida; order Lamiales; family Plantaginaceae; genus Penstemon; species Penstemon newberryi. Next base: position 38,292,296 of record JAUALY010000005.1, read on the forward strand.
GATCACAGCACTCTAACCTGCTGATTTCTTGGTAAGATTTGTTCCAACATCAATATTGTATCTAAATTCCATTTTGCTTTGCTTCTTGGGTTCAAATTGCAATTTTTCTTCAAATTCATAACAACACTTCACGAAAGGATAGCCACAAAATGGGGGACATTTTGGTGTTCTTTATTTTGTAATCAAGAGGTAAAGTTAGCAGTTTTATCTCTTAAAATTATTCACACAAGGTTTTAAGTCTTTAAATGTTCTTCATTTTTTGAGTTTTTAGGATCACAACACTCTAATCTGCTGATTTCTTTGTAAGATTGCTTCCAACATCAATATTGTATCTAAATTTCATTTTGCTTTGCTTCCGGGGTTCAAATTCATGACAACACTTCATGAAAGGATAGCCACAAAATGGAGGAGATTTTGGTGTTCTTTATTTTAGGTAAAGTCGACAATTTTTATCTGTTAAATATATTTACACAAGGTTTTAAGTCTTTAAATGTTCTTCATTTTTTGGGTTTTTAGGATCACAACACTTAGAGTAAAGGATATCTTAGGGAAGCGCAGAACGTTCACAAGATTTTGGTGGGGTTCTTTATTTTGTGATCATGCAAGGAGGTAAGCATTATATGACACTAATTCTTATGTCGTTTTTTATATATTAGAACACTTTTATGTGAACCTACTTTTAACTTCATGTTCATGTTTTCAGTCTATATGATCATTACTTCTTTCATGGGTATTCTATTTCTACTCTATAATTTGATTGGCCTTAGCTTGAGAGAATAGAGTTAAGGCTCCACATTATTATAACCAGAAAACAAATATAACTTCTTACTTTTTGTATAGTGATGAAGGTCAAGGAAATGAAACATAGTCGACCTCGAAATTATTTAAATGCTTACTTCCTAATTTAGTCCATGATATAATGGTAAATTTAAAAGTGAGTGCAATATATGAGTTCAATAGATTGAAAAATCGAGATTGGTGTAGTGACGAAGGTCAAGGAAATGAAACATAGTCGACCTCAAAATTATTTAAATGCTTACTTCATAATTTAGTCCATGGTCATATAATGGTAAATTTAAAAGTGTGTGCATTAGTATGAGTTCAATAGAATGAAAAAACGAGATTGGTGTTTACTTTATTGTTTCATTGTTTTGGTTGATAGATATTAAATGTTATGGACTTTGTCTTTATACTGTAAAAATTCATTTTGGTTTGTCAATACTATATTGAGGGGTGAAATAGTTGATTGCTCAATGCGGGGAGAGGTGTGTCAAAACTTATAAACCAAAAAACTGGAAGTTATTCTTCTTCTTATCCATACCAATATTTATCATGAAGCATTCTCATGGCATTCTTATGGCTGATTTCTTTCTTATCGAGATTGGTGTAGTGACGAAGGTCAAGGAAATGAAACATAGTTGGCCTCAAAATTATTCAAATGCTTGCTTCCTAATTTAGTCCATGGTCATATAATGGTAAACTTAAAAGTGGGTGCATTAGTATGAGTTCAATAGAATCAAAAAACGATATTGGTGTTTACTTTATTGTTGATTTTTTGGTTGATATAGATTAAATGTTATGGACTTTGTCTTTATACTTCAAAAATTCATTTTGGTTTGTCAATAGTATATTGAGGGGTGAAATAGTTTGATTGCTCAATGCGGGGAGAGGTGTGTCAAAATTTATAACCAAAAATCTGGAAGTTCTTCTTCTTATTCATACCAAAATTTATCATGAAGCATTCTTATGGCTGATTTCTTTCTTATGGAGTCATTATGAGATATTCGAAGTTGTGTATGACTTTAACTGATTTACTTTGACCAAAATACTGATTCAATAAAAGTAAGATATTCCTTAAATTTGATATCATTATTATGACAGTCAGCTAAAGTTAAATACAGACCCATATGCTTGCAAAATATATTATGTAATTTTTTGGGATTAAAATTTATAAAATCGTTTTCATGCTAATGCATTTACTTTTGTCATTCTGGTGCAGCCGAAGTTTGCGAGACCACATTCTTGTGCGGTTAAATTTGTTTTGCATGTAGACTGGTCTGAAGAATGCTCATATCTTCCAAAGAGACGGTTGATTTTAAGTTAAAACAAGTAAGTCATAATTCACTACCTTAAATCCTAAATATGCATGAATAACTCAATTATGTTAATATTATTGACTTCTCTCTTGCTCATTATGCAGGTATCAGTTCCACATCGATGGTGTACAAATAACCCCAACTTAATTATATTTGTGACTTAGATGTCTAGAGTAATATATTTGTAAAGATTATAACTCCTTCCTCTATCAACTCCATGGATATTTAACATCTAGGTTTTTTTTTTTCCTCAATAAATATTGTCATTTTACATGTTGGTTTTATACTTTTTAACCATGACGTACATTACACAATTCTATCATATGCAAGGTAGTTGACAAAAATATATTTAGTAAGAGTCCGTGCATAGCACGAAGCGTATACTAGTTTTTATTAATTTGAGGGCGTTAGTGTTAATTATCTGTTTCGAGGTGTAAAGTGTCTATTTATTGTGTTTTTGGGTGTAAGTTGTTGGGTTATTCTTAATTTGATGGTGTTAAGTGTTAATTCTATTTTTGGATGCAAAGTGTCAATTTCTCATGTTTTGGGGGTATAAATTGCTAAAAATCTACAATTAAATTACCTATTTTTCCCTTGAATCCAGTGATAATTTTTGTCTGAAAATAAAAGAGGGTACAAAGTGCTGAATTTTTTATATTTCGGGAGTGTAAAGTGCTAAATTTGAGTTTTGGGGGTATAAAGTGCATATTTCTTATATTTTGAAGGTGAAAAATGCTAAATCTGAGTTTTGAGGAAGTGCTAAAAACCCATTGGGCCTGTTTGTTTGGCGTTTGGAAAAGTAGTTTGGGAGAGTAGTGGAGGTTTGTGAAATAATCTCGATTTGCGTAATGTTGTTTGTTTGGGTTTTGAGAGAGTGGTTTGAGAAATAAAGTAGGTGTAGGTTTTTTGGAAGAGTTGGGTTGTAGGTGTAAGATGTATAGGACTTTATGTCAAATCATGTTTGTTATGTGAGATAAATTGTGTAAGAGAAAGGTTACTTTATGTCAAATCAAAGTGAAGTATGTATATGTTTTGTTTAGAGATAAAAAAACTGTTGTTTGTTTGGCTTTTGAGAGAGTAGTTTGAGAAAATTAATAAATAAAAAATTTATTTCGAAAAATAGAAAATATGTTTGTTTGTCATTTTCCAAACACGAAAAAATTCTGAAAAATGCCAAACAAACCGGCCCATTACCATTGTTTTGACTTTGAGATGTAATTATAAGACGAGAATTGCCAATAATATTATTGGTAGAATTGGGGTAGGAGTGTGGGACCAGCTGGCGAAGCACCAAAAACCCTACCAAGATACACTTTTTCCCCAATTGTGTGCACACACACTAATTACACACTGCCATGTCTCTTTCTTCAACCACTGCAGCAGCAATGAATCAACGTAGGACGCGGTCTTAAACCCGACCGTTACTCTCGTTTCTTCCTCTTCTCCTCCTTTTTTCAGATAATTCAGATCCACCCCCGATCCCTCATCCATCAATGGCCCATGACATAATCTAGCCAAAAATTCCTCATAAGCTTCAGATTAATAATCGATAAGCAATTACTCAATTTAATAAAAAGGGAAAGGATGTGGAGAACTCCCGGAATCAATCTGTTGAAACGGGCCGTGAATTCCACGCTAAGGCCCGCTTTCTCCAATACCAATCAATTTTGTCGAGGCCCATTTCCTATAATCCATCACTACTGCAGTTCCAACAACAACGAAAATGTAGACAATCCGATGTCGTTTGGGGAGGCGAAGAAGCTGATGAGATTGGTGAATGTGGAGGCGTTGAAGGAAAAACTTGGAATGGAAGACAAGGAAGTAATCCCCTACGACGAGCTCTTGAACGCCTGTCAGAGTATGGGCGTCGCCAAATCCAATGACGAGGCAGCTGCATTTGCTCGTGTTCTTGATGACGCCGGCGTCGTTTTGCTCTTCCGCGATAAAGTTTACCTCCATCCCGATAAGGTTTTCATTGAATTTTCTATGTTTATATCTTTATAGACGAGTTTTGCTTTTTATGGGATTGTGGGGTATGATTGATTTTGTAAATGGGTTAGTTGAGGAATATGAAAATTTATTGTGGTGCCCACAAGAAAACAAAATCATTTGCAATAAAGTTTTGGACTGCTAAAAGGCTTAGATGATTTACTAATCCTAAGATTAAGACATGATGTGATGTGATGTGGGTTTTCATCCGAGTCTTAATTTCTTCTGCAAACATAATTTTGTGTGTGTTTTTTCCTCTTTTATGTTTATTATCACTGTTGTCATAGTTCATAGACTCATACATTGTTTTTAGATTCGTAAATAGTTGTTTGGATGCTCTGAGTTTTTTATTTGTTGCATAGCATCACGTTACAAATGATTGTTGCTCAATCAATTACCGGGGACATTTGGTGGGTGGAATTAACCATGATTAGGCCAGACTGATATAATCAATCTGGTCTGATCTTTGTGATTGAATCTTGGGTAATCCTCTTCAATCATGGTGATTTGATGGGCTACCAAACGTCCCCTATTTAAATTAGCTGTATTTATCACCTGATACATCTTAGTGCTGTCCAAATCCGGATATTCATGTTGGCGCTCTAATTGATTCTGTGATTGAATGCATAAAATTGAGAAACATTTTATCTGAAATAACATTACAAATCTTTATACAGTATAGAAGTATAAGATAGTGCATTAGCAAATTGCTGTTTGGCTGAGGTTCTTCGAACCTTGAACTCAACAAAACACGATGTGTGGTTGTTAAAGATCTAGAAATCTTAATTTTGTTATCGATATGATGTAATTGCATTTGGGTGATGTTTTAGTTTATGGCTTTACCATTTACTTTTAAGAATGAGGTTATTTGGTTTCAGTCTCATTCTACGACTTTTTCTTCAGGTGGTTGATTTGGTGAGAAAGGCTGTACCCCTAGCCCTTTTACCCGAAGACGATCCATGTAAAGAGGAGCTCGAGAAACTGCTAGAAAAGAAGGAAGAAATTGATATGCTGGCACACAAGCAGGTCAGACGCATACTATGGAGCGGATTGGGTCTGGCTGTGGTACAAGTTGGACTCTTCTTTCGTTTAACATTCTGGGAATTCTCTTGGGATGTTATGGAGCCAATTGCGTTTTTCACAACCACAACCGGTATAGTTATAGGCTATGCCTATTTCATGATCACATCACGAGATCCAACTTACCAAGATTTGCTGAAGAGGCTCTTCCTTTCAAGGCAGAGGAAACTTATTAAGAGGCAGAATTTTGATATTCAGAGGTTTATTGAGTTACAGAAGAAATGCAAACACGATTCGTGTGCTCTTATGAAAAGGAAGATAGGCGTGGAATTGGAACCGGAGGACCTTTTACACAACCATTGATTGATATCCCGTCGCCTGCTTCTTTGATTATATCTATTGAATTTACTTTACATTTTTAACAAAAAGCTCCTGTTTTTCTTGAGAGGGATGCAAACAGATTTTACTGGCTGCCTTAGCCAACTTCGAAATGGAGACCTAGAAATTTGAGAGGACTTGGAAAGGAATAGTGGTTATATTGGTCATTATGCTTAAGCTTCTTCTAACCATTTGCTGCTACTTACAAATTTGTAGCAGATACATATTTTACTTGAATTATAATATTGAATTACTTTCATTTTTACATAGTAGTATTTGCTTTTTGCTTCTTCAAGTTCTAATAATCCTGGGCAAGTTACATTTACTTGTATTGAGCTCAGTTAAACATTAAAAGCTCGGTCAATTTCAGTTTTGTAAAATTCTGGCTCAATCTTGAACAAACTATGAGAGGTACGAGCATCAATGTCTGAGGATTTCTAATAAAATGAAAAATGAAAAACCTATGAATCAGAGTGACGAACCCGAAAATAAAACGAAGCTATTTTAAAATTCAGTTCACATCAAAAGCTCGTTTCCGTTCAATTCTTTATACAAACAAACCAAGTTTCAACACAAAAAGGCTGCAACCTCCAAGCATAAGCATGTCCAGAAATGGGAAGCAAATTTAGCAGTTACTGTGTAAACAATCTAATTGAATTATCCAATGGTATTAAACATCCAACAACATAACATTGAAATCCACCATAATTGTACAGTATAATTTATAAATATAAATAACATATAGTCCTCAGTATCAATCAAAATATTCTTGAATCAATGAACTTCTACAAGAAGAGTTTTCTGTATTCATTTGCTTCCTCAGCCATCTCTTCCATGCTTCTGTCCTTTCTCTCTTTGTCCAGATCAAGCTTCTCCTTCAATTCCTTCTCCTTCAAATCAATCTGTTCTATAATTAAAAACAAGATAAAAGAAAAAATCCAATTCATGTAAATTAACAAGCTAAAAGCCTTACAGCATCGTAAATCTCATCGTTGTTCTCAAAATCGCCACTTTTTCGAGGTAGTATGTGAACATGAACATGAGGAACGGTCTGTCCAGCTTGTGGTCCATCCTAAGATGTCGATCAATGTTAGTACTTCTGAGATAAAATAAAGTGAAACAAATAAAAGAACATAAAATTCAATTTGATTTTGTTTGTCTTACTTGGATTGTTAAAGTGAGTGAAGATGCCTTGTGATAGGCCTCGAGCTGATGCCCAATTTTCTGAGCCGCAAGCCATAGATCACTAATTTCCTCAGCACTGAGATCAGCAAACCGCTTTACTTCACGTCTTGGACAGACAAGCACATGTATGTTGTGTCAAGTTAACCAAAAAGTAAACACTAAATTGAAGTGGTATTATTGTAGAAAATCTTTTTTTTTTTTATTATTTACTTTATCAATTTTAATGGTTACAAAAAATGGACATCTTTTAAATCGAGGCACACTTGAAACAAACCAAAACTTTCCCATTTGTAAAGAGCTTCTTGTATTGAGAAAATTCAAGATTGTTAGGGTCATATGTCTTACTGCAATCATCGGTTAGTCTACTTTCGAAATATGCACATATGGCCAATGAGGCCGTAGTCTAGTGGTAATAACTGGCAAAGCTGAGGCCCCAGGATCAAGAGGTCATGGGTTCAACTCCCATTAATATGGGTATTTGCTCCCACTAATGTGGGTATCTATTTTAGTTTATTACTAGTATTTGGTAGTTGTCTATTATTTATAATTCTTTGTACTTGGGAAATTATTAAAATGATTTATGATGTTATGATTAATGATGAATGTATTCTAAGAAAGAAATCCTTAAAACTACGCACAAGCAACAGAGTACAGTTAATCACTATGGACAAAGGAAAGGATATGACCTGCAACATTAAGCAAAAATATGAATCATTACAACTGATTGGAGAAAGAGAAGGCATGATAAATGTGATTGAGGTAAAAGTATAGACGAACTTTTGAATTTGAAATCCAGATTATATTTTATAAGCTTACATTTTTTTCTTTTTTATGTTCACCAAAAGACCTGTCGACTCCTTAACATTACAGTTTAGATTTTAGAAACTCAGCTCACAACAATCCCAAATATACATGTACGGACTTTGTTGTTCCAAGGATTCGAATCAATAAAGCTGGTCCTAAAAATTACAGATAGTTATTCTTCATTAATCGAATGTATAACGAAATATTGTATGTACTCAACCTCGTGATCACATAATCAACATTAAAAATTGTTGTTCCAAAATTTAATAATATTTTCCCAGTACATAATGATGATAAATTTGTCCACTTTTATAACAAAATGTAAATGCTAAAACCCTGCATCTACTTCCATGGAATCTATTTTCTCAATAATAATAATTATATGATAAAAAAAATTGGGAAAGTGAAATGCAAATATACCAGGAACAACAGGGCGGAGATTGACCAAAGCATATGAAAATTGAGTAGAGTAGAACACTTCCTTTGGGTTGATTTTATAAGGGCCGAACATATAACTCTCAGAATCCATCTGGGTATTCAATATTTCATATAAAAGGTCAACAAAACAACAAATCACAGCAAAAAAAGGTAGTACTAATTATAAAATAATCAAGAGCTTAATTTAGAAACTTGCCTTAGTGAAGGAAGAGGAAGCTCTGGAGATGTGAAAGGAGGAGATGCCGGCGGAATGGAGGCGGAAGAGGTGGCGCGTGGACGGGTATAAATGAAGAAATGGGGTTAGAGAATTGAGGGTAGAAAGAAAAGGCAGAGGCTTTAACATTAGTGCAAAAGTGCTTAGGAGGACGGAGGTTGGGAAATATTAAATTATTACATAATTATATGTTTGTGAAATTATCAAATTTATTGAATGAGATAAAAATTTAAAATGTTTATATTAACTGCTTAAATAATGAGTGTAAAATGACTCTAATTAAGTTGAGCAATATTTTTCTTAATGAATTTGGGATTGTATACAAACTACTAGGACGTGAGTTTTAGATGATTCCTATTAAAAAATGATTATTAACTTAAAATGAATATAAGTCGGCTATTTTTAAATATAATATTATTAATATATATCTAGTTGTGTTATGCACACATGATTTATATTTCAAAATGCTATTAAATGATAAATATTACTTAATATTAAACTAATGAGTTTCAAGTAATACTTCTTGACGCCATTGCAGTACTAGAATTTCAACAAACCTCATGGGCCTGTTTGTTTGGCGTTTCCCAGAATTTTTTCGTGTTTGGGAAATGCCAAACAAACATGTTTTCTATTTTTCGAAATAAATTTTTCATCCATTAATTTTCTCAAACTACTCTCTCAAAAGCCAAACAAACAACAATTTTCTTATCTCTAAACAAAACCTATACAAACTCTACTTTGATTTGACATAAAGTAACCTATCTCTTACACAATTTATCTCACATAACAAACATGATTTGACATAAAGTCTTACACATCTTACACCTACAACCCAACTCTTCCAAAAAAACCTACACCTACTTTATTTCTCAAACCACTCTCTCAAAACCCAAACAAACAACATTACGCAAATCGAGATTATTTCTCAAACCTCCACTACTCTCCCAAACTACTTTCCCAAACGCCAAACAAACAGGCCCCATAAATTTGTTCATATGATGAATAAATATTTTTGTGTATTTCCATGGGAAACGACTACATTTTAATCTTTAGTTTTACCCTAAACGAAAATACTGAATAGTTTTTACTTCAATTTTTTTTAATAATTTTCAATATTCTAATACTAAGTAAATGAAATTTGAATCAGTATTTATAATCCTAATTTAATTACAAAATAAGAAGAATCCAAACTCCAAGCTAAAATTCGGATCACAAAATAAATTTTAAATATTGTCGGGCGCCCGAATAGAATATACTTAAGATAAAAGGACTAGACTGAAATTATCCATTTAAAACCTCTTATCTTCCCACTGAGCTGCAGAGGAGAAAACACACAGATAAATGGCGTCTGCTTCTACATGGAATTTCTCTACCCTTCGGGCCGCCCTCCCTTCCCCTTCGGGCCCTTCTTGTTGCTTTCCAAATGGACCTTCCCCTTCTCGCCTCAGGCTCTCTCAGCCCAAATCCGGGCCTAAATTTCCCAATTCTTTTGTGGGTTTAGCTCCTTTCAACCCGCTTCTCTCTTCTCAAGGTATAATCTATTCTTTCATTTATGTTTTAATAATATCTCATTTAATTATATTCGATATAGGATTTTATGCTTTTGCATTGTTGAATTGATTTAAGAATTGCTACAAGATTTGATTTTGTTTATATATTTTTTCAACGGTTGTCTTGCTACTGAATTTTGTTCAAAGAGTTAATGATAATATACTGTATTATATGATAATCACTTGTCATCAGTATTTAGAGAAAAAAGTTCCACTACAGTTCTTTATTATAATCTCTGCGTTTGGATGAGTAAATGTAGAAAGAATTCTACTAGTTTGTTCTACAGCTTTGTAGATAATTATTTATTTTATACTACTATAATTCATTTTAAATGCTACAATATGTTATTGGCTCCAGAATAGTTTGACTGATTGAAGTGAGTGAGTGAGTATATAGGAATTATAAGTCAGCATTATTAAGAAATCAAGAACTGAATGTGCGAGTGACTTTTGTAAAGAAATAAAAAATCTGGTTTCTTTATTTTGTGTTATCATGTGACTGTGTGTAAAGAGAGGATTCAAATCCAGGGTATTAACTAAAGTAAGCTCGTTTTACTTATTTTAACTTGTCAGATTCAACAAGTTTTGAGCATTGCTTCACCATAATCGACCATGGTAGTCGAGTTTCTGCCATGAGACACGGAAGAAAGGTCCCAAAACTCAACCGACCTCCAGACCAGCGTAAGGCTCTCTTACGCGGACTCACAACTCAACTTCTAAAGTATGGCCGCATAAAAACTACACGAGCCAGAGCCAGTGCATTGAGGAAATACGTCGACAAAATGATCACACTAGCTAAGGACGGTACTTTACACAAGAGAAGGCAAGCTCTTGGTTTTATTTACGAGAAGCAAATTGTTCACGCATTGTTTGCTGAGGTCGATGAGAGATACGGTGGCAGAGAAGGAGGGTATACAAGGATAATCAGAACTCTACCTAGGCGAGGAGACAATGCACCCATGGCTTACATTGAGCTCGTCTAATTTCTTACTCGAGTAAGGTTTTGAAATTTTGTAACAAAAACCTTCTATTTATTTCCGTTTATGTAAAATTTACAATTCTTGATTTCTTGATTGCATTTTCTGGACATAATCCTTTTCGTCGTGCACATAATGGTAATTATACATGAAGGAGCGACAAAAAACATTGGGGCTTTTTGTGTGCAATAAGGGTTAAAATACACAATTTACACACCTAGTGAGCGGAGGAAATACATGTCTTAAAAACAATTGAGCATGGTTTCTATTACGATGTAGATGATAATGCATATCTATATGTTATTATTAACAGATAAAGTCTGGTAGATTATTAGCTGAATATCAAAATAAGAAATGCAAAAGACGGGATCACTTGTCCTAAAACACGTAGATAAATTCTTGATCTTCTTCATCAGTGCTGCTTATTGTCTGTTACAAAAGGAACTTTTGGTAATTTCTGAAGAACTTTTTCATCCAATGTGCTGTATTGCCTCTTGAGTTTGGCTTTTGCTTTTAGAGCATAAGTATCAACCTTATCTTCATGCTTCTCATACAGTGGTGGCATTGTCAATAGCACCACAAACACTGTCACCAAACAACAAAAGGTACACTACAATTACTCGTTTATTTTCCATGACACAATTAATTAGTATTCAATACTCACTGATGTATACGAGGGTCAAGAAGTCGAAGCAGCTTCCAACAATAGAGACGATCCACAAGCCCAGAATTGCCTGCAGTTTTTTGCAGTTAAAACATAAACTGATATATCTTCAGTCATTAGATTATTTAGTATGAAGGAAATAAAAAGATTACACAGAGGAACTTCTTCACATCCTTTCCTGTAGCCACTTCTCTGAAGATACCAAATGCCTTGTTGAATCTGTCCCTAAGTAAGAGAGCTATACTCGTGCAGATATCCTCTGGCAACGCTATCTCTGGGAAGTCGTAAGGAGACCTATCCAAGAAACGAAAAAGCCTCATAAACTACGTCTACAACCATACTACGAAGAACAGAAGAAGGTAAGATACAGACTTGTTAACGAAGAAGGAGAGATTGGACCACAAGAACAAAGTTGCCAAAGAGAGTATTAGAGAATGGCAAAGAAAAGGTATCAAATGATAGCCTTTCCATTCGAACAGGAGCCATATCACAGTAGCTCCAGCTAGCAAAGCTCCGGAAATTTGCTTGTTCCTCCATAGTAGAACGTCCGCAGCTGCAAATATTAAGTGATTTTTGCAGCCACAAAAGAAGATGTTATAAATAAATAAAAAATAAAGGTAACTAATTAACTGGTCCATCCTGATCAACAACAAATCTGAAAAACGACAATCGAAGAAACTAGGCATCGCATGCAAATCAATGGAAATAAGGGAACTATATATATAGATCGCGCAATGAAGAAACATTGTAGTCGAATAATAATAGATTGTCAACATACGTTTTCCACCCCCAAGGGCGGAGTGGACCGGTTTCTGGCGGCCAAAGAGATGAAACTTCTCCTGATTTAGATCTTCATTTTGAACCATTTCCTCTGAAGATTCAGAAAATTCAGCCTCAGACATATTTGATTAACCAATTTTCTCTGCAGTACGTTAATCATATTTTATCATTGAATATAATATGAAAGATAAAAAGAAATCCATCATGCATGTTTAGACACGCATGATTATCATCTGGAAAACAAATGATCAGGAAATCTTACCTTAAAACTTCTGACAGTGTTTTGTTTTTGTGGAAGAAGATTTGTTTTAATTAATTTTCTTAAAGAAGTTGGTGTTTTGTAATTTGGGTAACTGAAATATTCAAAGAGTGTAACCAACTGTGAGTATATTATGTTGAGAGAAATCAACTTAACCATATGTTGTCCCTATTTCTCGGGCTACATTTTTTAATTTTGTTTTAAATCTATCATTTCCTTCTAATTTTCATATTAAATGATATTTATAATTAATGAAGTCCGTGACGAATAATGCATTGTTTGGTATTTATTTAATCTTTTTATGGAGTTTAAAATTGTATTTGAGTTAGTTTCATTTTCAAAATCATAATTAAACAACTTTTATCCAGTCGAACTAAATTAGTCTCGTATTATGCATTCCTTGACAAACATCCAATTAATTAATAAAATAGACACAAGACAGAGAAAATTAAACATGGTTCCTACATCAACATACATGTGGATGTGGCTCTTATTTTCTCTTTCTTCTTCATATATAGTACAATAATATTAGAGTTGGACTTATGACTGCAACTTCTTGACATACAAATTAACCCCATTGCCAGGTTCAACAACCAAACTTAGAGCTGGTGCGTGGATATAAGAAGGAGACAATGTAAAACTAAAGTTAGAAATTAGGACAGTAATCAACATTTTGAGTTCAACCAAAGCCAAATTTTGTCCGAGGCATACTCTAGGGCCAACTCCAAATGGCATGTAGAAATGTGGAAACTTGCACGCACCCGTGACCCCGTTTGCAAATCTATCGGGATTGAACTCATAGGCATCCGGTCCCCAAACCTCGGGATCTGTGTGCAACCTTAACACGAAAGTCCATAGATTCGTGCCCTTTGGCACGTTTATGTTTCCGAATTTCATGTCCTTGAAGGCCTCTCTTGACACTATACTCACCGGAGGGTAAAGGCGCAGCGACTCATTGATCACCATCGTCACCTGTTAATGATCAAGGGCAATTAATTAAGAGATTTTATCTTCTCCCCTTCCCTTATATTATTATTATTATTATTATTATTATTAAATCTTAAATTTGACCTGTTTCAGCTTTGGGATGATGTCATAAGTTGGGATATTTTGGCCATTGCAAACTTGAACAACTTCAGCTCGAACGCGTTCTTGCCAAATTGGGTTTGAGGCCAAAAGCATGAGACACCATGTAGCTGCAACAGCGGTGGTTTCATATCCAGCTAAATATATGTTCTTGCAATTATCTACTATGAACTTGTCTAGTAAATCCGAGCTGAGATCAATGTTTTTGGCTCCTTCAAGAATCGTTTGTAATAAATCTTTTTCATAACCAGCTTCTTTTCTTTCTTTTATTACATCTAATATCAATGAACGTATGTCCTTCTCCAGTGCCCATGTTTCCCTATTGCTCTTTGTAGGAAGATGTCTGTCACAAATATTTATTGAATCAAATAAGTCAGTGCATTAATTATAATTAAAAATTGTATATCAAAATAAATTAAATAAATACCTCAACCCAGGAAAGCCAATAGCCAAAGATTTCTTGGAAGCGGTTTCTTGAAGGGCTCTAAGCTTGAAGAAGATTTCCTCCCCTTTAGAATAATTGCTCCCAAAACACGCTTTTGATATCACATCTCCAGAAAAACTTCTCATGTGCTGATCAATTTTTATGTCTGCAATTCCACATGTGGTCTCATCTATTACACTTTTCCATGAATTTACCAATCTAACTATGGACTCTTCAATTATGTTCACCATTCCCTGCAATTACAACTTCATCATCAATCCTAAAATATTAATTTGGCAATAGAATTAGTAAGTAGTAACTAGTGGTATTTACTTTAACTTTGTCCATGTACAATTCAGGTGCAATGATTTTGCGTTGGTGAGCCCAATAAGGCCCATTAGATGTTAGAATGCCTTGGCCCAACAAAGAGCCTCTTTCTCTGGCTTGGTACAATGGTTTCCCCAAATCCAAAGACGTGCATGTCGTTATCTCTCGTACCATGTCCGGTTGCGTTACGTATAATATTTGCGTCGTGCCTAGTGAAAACATGAAGACCTCGCCTGCACCCAATCAATACATGAACAAAATAATAAAGGGTCCTCTTTTCTATTACTAAAAATTAAGAACAACTTAAACTTTTACATGAAGTTAGATATTCACCGTATTTCATCTGACATTGTTCAAAGAAAGGAAAAAGGAGCCTAGCACAGTTATGGGTTGCCGGAGCACCACAAGTAGGGGCGGCAACCACCGCAGCTTTTGACGATTTGATCTCCAATATGTTTCCGAGCAAGAGCCTTGGCGGGGGCCCGTCTATTCCTTGCTTCCGTAGGATCCACCTAAGCCTCTCCAGTTTCGTCACCAATGCATAGTACAAATGCACAAACAATCCTACAATCATAACAAACACAAAGTGGGCAAACAATTTCAGTGAAAATTGAATCTCCATGCCAAATTAATTAAATTAAACCAGCTTGCACTCCTTTTCTTTTATGATGAAATTTGTACGTACACTCTTTACTTTTATGTGACAAATTAACTTCGGTGGGTGGTTCAATTTATAGTATGATGGAGCTAGGTAGTTTATCTAGTAATTAAGAAATATTGACTTTAGTACGTCTAGGAATACGAGGAATTTAAAAATTCACAACTTACAACTTTTAGACTTTTATTTATTATCGAACTTTATAACTTGGGGGATTATTACTAGGAATTTAAAAGGTTGAACTTGTAATTTCTAGACTTCGATTCTAGAAACTTAAAAGGTCAAACTTGCAATTTCTAGACTTCGATGAACTCTATAATCTGGGGACTATTGGTATACTAAATATTCTACTTACTAAGTGGCACTTTTTTTTTTCTTTTTTGGAAAAATACTTTACAATGAGATAGCTTCACTTTAATTAGGAGGGAATGATATTATTGTGGTGTTATTTTGAATTTTGATATTAGGACGTCACATTAGATATCCGTATATTTCGATAAATAAGCTAATTAACTAAATTTTTGTTTCTTACTAAACAACCAACAAAAAGTAGAAATGGGCTTTTCAGCATATGGAACGACAATGATATAGACATGTTTTTCATTTTATTTCTTTTTAAATTTTATTATGCCAAGTGTCAATTTTATCACCCTTAATATTTTTTATCTATGAGACGGTGGTCCGTTGACTAAGGTTGAAGTTTAATGACCAATAGGTCATGGGTTCAACTCATTGGTTATTTTTTTAGTTTAATATTAGTCTATGTAATTAGTTTATTTTTGTATTTAGATACCAATTAAATAGATTCGATATCGTGTATTGGAAAAAAAAAATGTGGGATATTTTTTTCACATAAACCATATAATGGATTCTGATTTTCGCGTTAGATAAATTTCACTTTATACTGTTGAATTGAAGAAAAAGTTTGCACTTTTCTTTTTGACATTTCCAACTTAATATAATTATTACTATATGCTTGATCCGTGCAAAATTTGTTGCTTTTTATTTTCTCTTCAGACATTGGAAAACAGTGCTATTCAATTTTGTATAATATAAATGAAGATTAGATTTCAGTGAAATTGGCCGACATTTACTTTTTTCTCGTGTAGAAGACACTATCAATTAATTAGGTTTACTACCGTCCATATGACCAAACAGCACAAGTGATCATGAATTAAATTACAAAATTGACGCTGAAACTATTGATTTTCCAAGGTATGGTCAATTTTCCATTATGAGTACTACACCCAACAAACAATAGATCATGACTTAAGCTAAGTCAATAGAATGTCATGTGGTATTCATTTATCTCATTTTAAATTAAAATACTATAGTTTCCAACCCTTTCTCCTCCTCTTAATTTTGTAATAATTTTTACATACTCTATTAAGAGTTTCCTGTTTTTATTTTATGTAGAAATTAAAGCAATTTTGAGAATATTTTATTCTATTTAATTTTCTGGTGTATTGTTTAGATATTGTTGTGGTTACTTAATTAGCTAGGGAGAATATTCCATTTGGTTTAGTGTTCTCGGGATTTCAAGTTTTGTTCCATGTGTTTTTACATATAATATTATTCTTATATACAACATCGAAAGCGAAACACTTTTTTTTTTTATTACTATTAGTTTGAAGCCTACAAAATTCTAGCTGGACTTACATGGAATTCGATGCATTATTGTGAGAAACGATTAATGTTACTATTACTCAAGACTTTTTTTTAAGAGAATTAGTGAGAAAATAACCATTTTATTACGTTGATCGAGAAAGCTCTAGAAGTAAATTTGCTGGTAAGAAACACGAACGGCGTACATTTTAGTCTATATATGTGAATCCTTAATATTTGCAAATGTTCTTGGCCTCCTAGCTAATATTTTTCATTAAGTTAATTTGTTAGATCTGACCTAAAATATAAAGTTCATGCAAGGACTTTAAAGGCAAAAACGCATGGTATCCTAACAACTTAATATGTTACTTTTATTTTTTGAATTCAATACATAATTTAATTTACAATTCATCTTAACTTTTGTACATGGATTTATGCAAATAACATAAATTTAATATGATCGTAAAATGCTTCGGCCTCCGCAACCCCGATCCCCAATTCTAGAATCTAGGAGAAATTATTTTGTGTAATCGATGTATGAATTATATTATAGAACAAATGGTTAAGATTATATTTGAATTCCTATATTTAAAGAGACGTTATCTTTAAGATCCATTGGGATGCAAAACAATTTCAAAAAAATCACAATAGTTTGTTGCACCATGTCATCCATACAACCATAGTACCAAATAATCACACAAGATGTAGAATTGTCTTTGCTTAAATCCAAATGAAACCTTGGAATTGGAGTTTTGTCAAATTATGCATGAATCAATTTTCAGGTACAAGAAGAATTTATCTACATAATATCCCCAACAAGTCTTTCAATGTGTAACTCGTTTTTTGTATTATCAAGTGAATTTTCATATTAAAATTATTGATTTTAGATGAATCTTATTGATCATATATATCTAACCATATTAATAATTGCCTTGAACATCCCACGTTTAATCCATTAATTATTTACGTAAGACAATGTCTAGTCAAATTAAATACATGAACACGATTATTTAAGTTGGACTTGTAAAAAAAAACAGTGTGATTTTTAGTTGTTCAACCCACATCGGAAGAATTAATGATACTCATGGTTGGTGTGATTCAACCAGGCCTACCTTCAACAACATTGGAAGAATTATGTGCCAATGAATCTAAATTTGGTCTATTATATCAAGCAAATTATTCAATTAATTTCTAAAACTCATAATTCAGTCACCATGTCCATGTATAAAAGATGACATCTGAATTGGAACGATTTAGGTTCGAACCAAAATACAAAATATGGCAGACTCACTTATGAATTAGCAATGATATCTATTTCTCTTTTAGATATTAAATTTATACATAACAATCCGTATCATTTCTCTTTAATGAGACTTGAAATTAAAAATCATATAAAAGAAAAATGGAAAAAAGACTCTAGTTTTATCTAAATGTTCCATTTGGACGACCCTAATTAGAAATTTCAATTGGTATAGAGCCCGAGTCGAATAAAACCTGACGCGTAGCATGACTCCTAGCCCTTTCATTAATTGGGCCAGTGGTCCAGTAGAATTATATTTGGGAAAAAGAAAATTATGGGCCTATTTTATCGTTGAATGGTATCCCAGTTTAGTATTTTAGCAGTAATTTTTGCTCGTGAACCATCTCAGAAAAAATGTTTTGCTGGCAACTTTGATTTTATCTTGTTATACTGCTAGTAGCAAATTACCCCCGCTATTATTCATAAAAGGAAGGAAGGAAGTATTTTTGTGAAAGAAGCACAATTTTTTTTTCTTGGTTTTTATATTTTTATCAGGGGTAAAGTGTCAATAAAGCAGAGGTAGAGTGGCAATTAGGTAATATTGGGTAAATTGAAAGGAATATGTTGTGAAATTTTGGTTAAATTCATCATTTTTTTAAGTCAAAATGAAATCCCAGTACCTGTATAAATTATAGAACGCATGTGTAACACCTCTACTATGAAGAAGGTAAAACACTCATTATAAAAAAAAATAAGTGAAATGTCTATTTTCATGTAACATGAATGTAAATTATCCGTTAGACATATTACATGGAGAGAGGTAAGTTTGAAGAATTGAATAACAATCACGCTATTTACTCATAGGCTCATATTATGCTGTCCTATCTGTTTCATTTCTCTTGCTAGACTGCAGGTAATTCGGCAGCTTCTTTCAATGGTCTCCACATAAACTTTCTCCTGCATGCCAAAGTGAAATTCTGCTCAAATGGATGTTCCATGATAAATAATGAAACAAATATATATATATATATATTTGGGTATGACCGAAAATCAAATTTAAACTGCATACTCGGGACATGATACGAATTTGATTGGGTTAATTTTGATTCGGTTCGTTATATATAACAATTAATTGACTTTAAATAAGTTTATTGTTTTATAGCTTTTGAAACTTACATAGTTTAAACACAACTCGGTAAGAAAAATGCATAAAAACCATTAAGTTACTCAAGGTCGACTCATTTTTTTCTCGGTTAAAACATTGTTTTCACTAGCTCGAGTCCTTTATAAACCTGCAGGGAAAGGGAAATGTACATATATAAAAATATATATATACCAGTTACCACATTCTGCAATTACTCGGACTTTTGGCCTTAATGAGGGAAGGATGGAAAGAAACTGAAGTTCTGCCTTTGATAAAACCTGCACAAACATATATAAAAGTAAAATCACATCACAAAAGAAAGATCTAGTTTTTTTTTAATAACTAGTACTAATTTCTCAATAATTAATTAAAGTCTAAGGAAATTACTAATACTAAATATTGCATTAATTAACCTTAGCTTCAATAATCCAAACCACTAGGCCTTTAGCATCAGGAGGTAGCAGTGAAAGCCTGTAATCAACTTCTGGAGGAAAGTACCACCTAGCTATCGGTTGCTTTCCGAGATGAGCCTGAAATTAAATTAATTAAAAAGATGCACGGATCGATATTAATTAATAGATGATGCATGACATGACTTACAGGGCAGACCGGATGAAACTTGGTGAGGGTGGTTTCAGGATCACCAAGGCCGCGTGCAGAAAGGTCCAAGAAACGATACCCTTTGTAGCGGAGCCGATTGAGGTATCGACCCTCGTAGCCCCCTTCGTGCGGAGAGTATATAGCCAATGCCTTGTGCTCCTCCACGTCAGACAACCACTTCCCTAAATCTAATTTTACTAGGTCTCCCCCAATGAAATCTTCTAAACTTCTACTACCTGTACCACTACATTTTACTATTATTCGACTCATCTTTTTCACTGTCGTAGTCGTCCACGTATTAACTTTGTTAATGCTGTAGTAATGGACGAATTGGAGCTTATTTGAATAAGGGAGATTAAGTAGTGTTCCTTGTAATGAGCAGGTTGTACCTCCCATTTTTCTTTCTCTCTCTCTCTTTTCAAATTAAGTTCTTAATTATTGGAACAAGTAGTAATGGGAAAATAGAAAGATGAAAATGAAGGAAAGAGGAAAAGGAAGAATCGTCGGATTGAAGGTTGTCATAGTATATGGTGGAGAAACAAGATAAGAAACTGCAGGATGTAGACATGTATATTTATCTAAGTTGGACAATAATTTTCATGGCATGTAAATATTTGGTTCATGTTATTTATCAAAAAATAAATAAAAAAGAATAATATAGGTTCATGTCCAAAGTTAGTATGTCCAAAACACGTAGGATTATGAAATGAATCGTCCATTCCCCCAACTTGTGTGATACTTTGAAGTATATATTTGTTTATAAAGGTTGAAAACTAAAATTTACGTGCATCTTATGCATAGATTTTAATGAAGAGTTTCTTTGCCTAATTAAATTAGTCAAAGCCAAATGTCCACAAAAAATGAAAATATGTCAAATTCAACGTAAATAGTCCAATTAAAAGTATCTTAGAACATTAATTGTTCAGTTCGAACTACTTCAGATCTTCAAATGGAACATGATTCACACTAAAAAGATCGTCACGCTAGGTGATCCCAACAAAGTGTAAACACGTGATTTACATGTTAAATCAAATAAAACATTGATGGGCTCAACAACTATGAGAAATCATGTTTACTCTGACATTATGAAATGATATTATTTAGTCAATACATACATTATTGTGTCCGGAGAATCCTTTTGACTAATTTCAATCGATTTCAAAGATTTGAATCTACATTCACAAAAAAAAAAAAAAAAAAAAAAAAAAAAAAAAAAAAAAAAAAAAAAAAAAAAAAAAAAAAGAAGAAGAAGAGTTGGATGATGTACATGATATAAATAGTGTTTAAAATGATGAAACAATATTAAGCTAAACACAAAATTTCTTCGTTTCCAAGTAGTCAATTATCTACTAATGTCACCGGGAAATGCCAACCATGTCTGGATCCCCAAGCGAAATCTCATTTGAGTCAACTATCTCAAGATTTACATCAAACATCTAATGAACTTTTCTCTTCAAAATTAGAAAAAATGCAGTCGTCGAAATGTTTGAGGAAGATGATAAATCACTCCATCGCTCCTTCTCGCTGTTTGTGGAGCTCCTCCAGAACGACGCCGTTTCTGCTCAACCGCATCAACTCTTTTCTGTCCGATATCCAATCTAAACCCCCTCAACACCCCGTAAGTACATTTCCTATTTCCTCCTTTTTTTCATAATTTCCCTTTTTGTTTTTCCAATTTTGAGTTGGGGGCATATTGGGGAACAGGTAAATAGGCATGCTCTGTTCTCAACATCATCAAAGCAGGAGGAAACGACGTCGTTGAAGAGAAATGGGGGTTCAACTGAGAATATCCCTGACACTAGAATCATATCCACTCTCTCCAAATACTTATGGATGAAAGATAATCTTGAATTCCGGCTTCGTGTGGTTGCTGCATTAGGCCTTCTAATTGGCGCCAAAGTAAATTCTATCATTTTTTAAAATTACATCATGTTTGTGTTTACAATGTGTTTGATTAATTGATTTTATGAGTTTTGTTTTTTAGGTGGTGAATGTTCAGGTGCCATTCTTGTTCAAGCTTGCTGTCGATTGGCTAACAACAGCCTCGGGGAATGCTGGATCCCTTGCAGAGTTTACAGCTTCTAATGCTACTGCATTAGCTCTTTTTGCTAGCCCAACTGCTATTTTGATTGGGTATGGTATAGCACGGACAGGGGCATCTGCTTTTAATGGTATTTTGTTTCTGTGAAATTATCTGTGTACTGTCAAGTAGTGTTTTTAAAATTAAATATAACTATATATATTTTGCTTTTTGTTGTTGTGGAATTGACTGCAATTCTTTTGTTGTAGAACTGAGAACTGCAATATTCTCTAAGGTGGCATTAAGAACAATTCGGCAGGTTTCCAGGAAGGTATAATACTGAAGTTTCCTTATTGGGTTTAAATTTTGTGCCAACAATAAATTGTAATGCTCTTTGGAGCTAATGACCTATGGCTGATATTTGTTTGAAATTATTGTGGTATTGTTCTTGATGACCACTCAAATTGTTTCTGCATACGTATAACGGTATTATTTTTGGGTTATGGACGAAAAAGAGAAGTTCTAAATGGTAACAATATTTTTTCGAAGAAAAAAACCTATAATGAAGGAAGATGTTTGTCAGGGTGGAGTATGTAGAGTTTATAGAGTGAATGTGTGGAGTTTTATTAGTTATAACTTCTTTTAACTCACTATGTTAAGCAATCAAAGATATCCTCTATAATGTACATATTTATGTGGATGTTTTAATAGAATGGGAAGTTCACCAATACTTCCTAATCTTGAGCTTAATGTGTCAATGATATCAACTTGTGGCACGAATATCATGCAATAATTGGTATCTGATGTGGATTTTAATGTGAATAATGCTGATTAATTGCTCTTCTGATAATTAATTTATAATGTGTTGTAACAGAAATAGTGAATTATATATAGCTAGAAAATATTGTACATGGTGACTCGTATCTGATGTGGATTTTAATGTGAATAATGCTGATTAATTGCTCTTCTGATAATTAATTTTTAATGTGTTGTAACAGAAATAGTGAATTATATATAGCTAGAAAATATTGTACATGGTGACTCAAGTAAAAATTCTTTTCACACTTGATGATTAGAAATATTTTGGTACTGACGACATAACTATGAACTATCTCTGCAGGTCTTTTCCCATTTGCATGAGCTTGACTTACGATATCACCTTAGGTATTTTATAAACATTCTCCTTGTAAAGCTTTATTCTTGAGGTTCGCTGAGTTGGTTCTTGGTACCTTTTGGCTATATAAATAAACAATAATTGTTGTATGTTAGTAGTTTTCAAATGCTGCATTTAGTTCATGCTCGAACTTAATATTTCTCCTATTAAACTAATTTCGACTTTAATCTCTCTCTATTTTAGTCGAGAGACAGGGGCCCTTAATCGAATTATTGATCGTGGTAGCCGTGCTATAAATTTTATTCTTTCGTCCATGGTGTTCAATGTTGTACCAACTATGTTGGAGGTACAGTCCTTTGTTTCCTAGTAAATATTTCAGCGTACTCGTCTATTTTATTGAAATAAAAACAAGTCTTCAAATTGCTCCATAGTTGATATATAATATTGTAGATTTCAATTTCATGTTACTAGATATACTTCCTCACATATTCGACTTGTTTTTCAGATATCAATGGTATCTGGTATTCTTGCATATAAATTTGGAGCACCATTTGCATTGATTACTTCCTTGTCTATGGCTGCATATATAGCTTTCACATTGACCATGACACAGGTAATCATTATTCCTCCATCTTATAATGGAATGTTCACCTCATATTCCTATGATGCTTGGCTTTTTGTGTTATTGTTAGAAATTTGGTCCAAGTTATCAGTTATTTTGTAATTAAGGTGTCGCTGTTGAATTGTCTTTTATAGTGGAGAACCAAGTTTAGAAAGGAAATGAATAAAGCCGATAATGATGCTAGTACACGGGCAATTGATTCCATAATTAACTATGAGGCAAGTTCAAAACTTCTCTAAAAGACTTAAAGTTGTTTTAACTCAATATGAATGACTTAGAACTCAATGCATGTTTATTATTTCAGACTGTCAAGTATTTCAACAACGAGACTTTCGAAGCTGATAAATATGATGAGTTCCTCGAGAGTAAGTCGTTTCCCCTTGGCTAATTAAGCATTTTTCAACCCTTACACAGGTTATTGACACTTAATGTTAGTAGTGCTATATTGAATATACATTTTACAAAACAAATGTTGCTGCTAAATAATTCTATGCATGTATAAGTTGATTACTAATAATATAGAGTGGAGTTCATTAAATTTGTAGATGATATAACCTTTTTCAGAATATGAGGATGCTGCTTTAAAAACTCAAAGAAGTCTTGCCTCTTTAAACTTCGGCCAGAATTTGATATTTAGCTCAGCTATCTCAGCAGCTATGGTGTTGTGTTCAAATGGAATCATGAATGGCAATATGACTGTTGGAGACTTGGTAAAATAGTTTACGTTCACAATTGTAGTGTGTTGGAATCAGTTAAATAGGGCATAGTTTGATCTTTTATGTGTATCATGACTAATCATCTTTCTTTGTAGGTTATGGTAAATGGGTTACTCTTTCAGTTGTCTCTTCCACTCAACTTCCTTGGCAGTGTATACAGAGAAACCGTTCAAAGTTTGGTAGACATGAAATCCATGTTCCAATTGCTTGAGGTATTAACTTATTTCCTATACTATCCCGCCTTACATTTCCTATAAGTATTTGAGGATTTTATCTCCGTCTTTCTTTCGCCTTTCTGACTCTTCTTTTTTGTGTGGGTGGGTGGGTGGGGGGGGTGGTGGAGGAGAGGGGTCCGGGGTTCTTGTTCTTGTTATTGTAATTATATTTATCAACATAATTGGTTTCCTTAAATTTTATATCTATAAAGCTCGTGAGAAATTATTTACGAAGATGGCTTCATGTTACCCTTTAGCGTTAGTTTGTGTCAATTACAATATGTCGGAAATTGTCAGGGCAGTATGTATCTAATCATGAACTAATTATCTTATTATTCTAATGATCTGCTTTCTTCCATTCATATCTCCAGGAAAAATCAGAAATTGTGGATGCTGATTGTGCCAAGCCTTTAAAATTAAATGGTGGTGGCATTGAATTTAACAATGTTAGCTTCAGGTACCCTCAAATTCTCCATCTAGAATTTTACTGTAGCATGTTTTCACAAATACAACCTTGAATAAAACTTCTATTTTTTTAGTTAAAATGGAGGACTAATTCCTAGTGCTTTCAGTAACCGTTTTTGCCAAAAGACTTTCAAGAATATTATGTTGTACTTCTATAAAACTGTTACTATGATTCAAATCGCAAATTTGGTCACCTGTACTATTGCAACTTAAATCATCTTAGCTTTTTGTTGTCTCTACACATAATGTTGAATGTTGCTATATCCAATATCTAAAAATTTGCGAGATTAACTATGTTTGTAAGAGTAGGAACGCATTCAATGTTGCTCTCTGATGCTCAATCTGTTTTCTGCTTATGAAGTTATATGCCAGAAAGGAAGATCCTTGATGGGATATCATTTGTTGTGCCAGCTGGGAAAAGTGTAGCTATAGTTGGAACAAGTGGCAGTGGTAATTAACCCTTCATTATTGTCTTGTAATCATTAGGTCCGGTATTTTGATTATGGTCATCTCATATGGTTTGTGCTAGAATTTACTGTTTAAACTGGATAATGGGCTTTTCTTAGTTTTGCTTATTTCTTTTTTTATTACTAATTTCATGTTCTTGTTAAGTTGTGCTTTCATGTAATATCTCGGCAATTGTGTGCAGGGAAGTCAACAATTCTTAGATTGCTCTTCAGGTTCTTTGATGCCCACTCGGGAAGTGTAATACCCGAAACTCCTCTCTTAAATACTACATATAGACGGCTATTATATATTAAACGCCACTGTCACCTTGATATTTCATTCACAGATTAAAATTGACGGTCAAGATATACGAGAAGTAACACTTGAAAGCCTTAGAAAGTCTATCGGTGTTGTTCCTCAAGATACCGTGAGTATGACTAATAATGGTTGTTTTCCTACAAGCATTTACATTTAAATTTACATTATGAGAAACTTATACTTTATTGACAGGTGCTGTTCAATGATACTATATATCACAACATACACTATGGTCGCCTTTCAGCCACAGAAGACGAGGTTTTATATTGAATTTGATGTTATTTTTTTAACTTAGCTAATTGCATACTTTAATAGTTTTCATTGTTTTTGGTATTAGGTATATGATGCAGCTCGTCGGGCTGCAATTCATGATACCATCTTGAATTTCCCAGAGAAATATTCTACTGCAGTGGGGGAAAGAGGACTTAAGGTATATCGTTAAATAATGTTGTCTATTACAAATTTAATGTTGTCTACAAATTTGTTGTAACGACAAACTTGGTAAAAATAGTTGAATATTTAGCATTTGCTAGTTAAGACTCGTGCATGATCTTTATTTTCTTGTGGAGCGTGCGTTTAGAAATGATCTATTTTCTCCATTGTGTAGTTAAGTGGCGGAGAAAAGCAACGAGTGGCACTTGCTCGTGCTTTCTTGAAAGCACCTCCAATTATGTAAGAATCCTATTCTCTTACAATCAAGTTAATGTTCAAATTAAGTCATATATGCATCCACCATCAATTCTTTCTTTTTTAATGTTTCTTGTATTCTATGACCTAACTTATAGATTATATGATCAAAATCCCAAAAAGTATCCTGAAGAAGAATAAGTCGTGATTGATTTGGGAATTGGATTGATTATCTTGCTTCATGATTATTCACTAACTTTCAAGGGCTATTCATGCATTTTCTTCAAATATTTGCAACTTGAATTACAAAAACTAAGTGATAAGCAAATAATAAAATCTCATATTTGATCTTTAATGTTAAGTATATGACAACATTGCACTGCCATATTTTCTTTTATTAATTTTTGTGTGTTTAGGTTCTGTGATGAAGCTACAAGTGCCCTTGACAGCACAACAGAGGCGGAGATTTTAAGTGCATTAAAATACCTTGCAACTAATCGCACTTCTATATTTATTGCTCACAGACTTACAACAGCAATGCAGTGTGATGAGGTATGCAATTTATAAACAACTATCTTGTTTGCTGCATTTTAACAAGAAAGAAAGAAAAATTCCCTTCAGTATGTAATAACATATGCTACATACCACGAGGCTAGATTACCACTCTGGTCTGCATGTAACAGAATTTGGACCAAAATGGCTCCAGGTTCTTTATGCATTTGGGAATAAATTAATGTGAATATATTAGAACTTAATGTGGAGAATGTATGTCTTCACCCCATTTCAAACATGAGAAACTAATACTGCATCGGCTTCTTGTGGATTGAGATGTCACGGTCCTCGTACTCGAGAATCATGTGTCTCACTTGTTTCTTGGGGAATAAACATGTCAAGTTGCGTCCTCTACTAATCAAAATATAATAATAAAAATACATTGGGAATATTGAAAAGAAAAATCACAATAGAGTAAAACTGATATTAGTTTAGGTTCAAACATTTTTAGGTATAACTCTAAATGTGATTTTGTGAGCTTTGACCAATTTGCCACACTCAATCAAGCAATAATTAGAGCATTGATTTATCTTGAAATCATCATAAGTCTTATGGAATTTTTAACTGAGTCGAACACGAATCAAATTCTAATAGGGTTGACACTTCTATATATATTTGTTTTGCTTTGTATCTTATCGAGTTGAGCCTACAATCGATAAATAATGTTTAAGCTTTGTTTGATATGTATAATGAATATGGTATGTGCATTGGCCTTGGGTGGCAGATCATAGTTTTGGAGAATGGAAGAGTCGTGGAACAGGGACCTCATGAAGTTCTATTATCAAAGTCGGGAAGATACTCGCAACTTTGGACACAGCAAAATTCCAATGTTGATACCCATTGATGCTGCCAAGAAATTGGAGGCATGATTCTTTTGTGAAATTATTCATACATACATACATACATGATGGGGAAGCAAGCAAGTACATATTCTTTTGCAATGTAACTTCTGCAAGCCTACAGCAGGCTGCTTTTTGCCCTTATCCGGGTTCGTAGATGTATCATCTTCAAAAAAAACTCCCCCTTAATTGAGACTACATAGAAGATTATTTTTGTAAAGTTACACATGATGTTGTGCAACGTACTGGTAAATCTAGCTAGTATTTTCTAGATTATGAGGATTGTAATGCCTTCATGATGGCATTAATTGATCTGGCCAGTCTCCCTTACTCTTGCCCCCCACCAAAATAGATTATTAGCCCATATTGACAATCAATCCGGATCTGGTAAGCCCAGCAAACGAATCAAATAAATGGGATACATTATCATATTTTATTATATAGGTGTTTACCTAGGCACCCTATACACTAGTAGAATGGCACAAAAATTATATGCATGTGAGTGGTTTAAGTTATTTAAATGATTGACATGTAATGTGTTTATTTTTTTCCAAGAATTATTTGATATCTTATTGAAGATCGAGTTTGAACTTGATATTTGAAGAAGCTTTGTTTTTAGAGCAAAAGACAAAAACACCTCCTGTGCTTTGTCTAACTTCCAAATAATTTCCTGTGTTATTTTAACTCTCAAAACTTCCATGTGCTCTCAAGTCAGTGTCAAATACCCTCCCCCCCCTCCCCCCCCAGAAAATAGAGTGTGATTCAAACGCGGAAATTACAAGTATTTGTTCACATTTTGTTTTTATATGACAATTTTTCCACTGAAAGCGAAAGACAAAAACACCCCCCTATGTTTTGTTTAACTCCCAAAAAATCTCCTTGTGTTATTTGAACTCCCAAAAAACCCCACGTGTTTGTTTTTAATTACCACAATCGATCCAAGTAGTATATACTTGGGTTTTCAAAAGGAATGAATAAAAAGAAGAAGAAAAACCAATACATAAGAGTAATTTTGTCATTTTGTCAAAAGTCAAGAGTCAAAAGTTAAATTCTACTTATGTCGAGTGTGGTAATTAAAACCAAACACATAATACATGGTGTATTTGTATCTCACTCTTAGTTTTTATGTTTTTTGATCACAAATTAGAGCATACCAAACATTTACAACTGGCATCTCAAAAACTAAAAAGCACTCGTAAAAGACTTTTGTCGACAAGGACTTGGTTAATTGAGCACATGATAAAACAGTAAAAAGTATATATATGAAGAATTAATGACATAAGATTATACTTAATACTAACTACTAGTATAATATATACTGTATTAAGTTTTTTTACATGTTCTAATTATGAAATTGCTATTGATTGCATGTCAGATATATACACGAAAAACAATCTTAAAAAAATACACTAATTACAAGTTAAAATATATAGCTAATTAGACTAATTAACATCAACAAATGCAAGAAGACAATTAGAATGAGATGTGGGTATGATATCAATAATTGCTGATAAAACTACCTTTATATGCTCCGATAATTAATAGCTTTTCAGGTTGAATCAAATTTAAAATCTTAAACTAATGTTGCTCAAATTTCATGGTCCTCGATTAAAATTTTGCAACTCTTCTTTATATTATGGGGAAAATTACAAATTTGATACCATACAATAGAGCATTTTGCGACATTAATTGACACCATTGAATACGTAAATGAACATTTAATATATACCACAATTTGAATATTGGTCGCAATGTTCATACAACCATTAAAATTATAACGTAAAAATGCGTGGAGAACATTATAATTTTCCCTCTCAAAGATAAAATAATGTGGTCATTTTCCCTCAAAAAGTGAGGTCAACGTGATTATTTTCCCTCCAAAAAATGAGATAACGACCACGTGCAGTGTGCATCAATAAAAATTTAAATTGTGGTACTAAATATACATTTACATATCCAGTAGTACCAATGTTGCAAAGTATCCTAATATATGGTACCAAATATGCAATTTTCCCTTTGTTTCGTGAATTGGACTTCATTAATACAGATTAATGTGAACATAATCATTTAACAACCTTAGCTAGTTACATCATACATGAACTTATATCGTATAACTATCTCAGATTTTTTTACTTGTTATGGCTTTAAATTCAATCAAATTTCGTTTAGGCAATAACTAATACCCCAACCAAACACAATCGTCCGGCCTAATTTTATTTTTTGAAATTATTTTGTATAAACGTTAAAATCACAGTTGATCAGATGATCTGGCACTTACGTACATTTAGGTGGAATATACCAACATTAATTTAAAATAGATCTACAGACAATTCTTTTTTGCTTTTGGTTTTATAACAACACAATTGTTCCAACAATATTAAAGGGCCGTGGTTTCTTGTACAGACATCCAGTTCTTTCTACGTAATGAATGCAATAAATTAAATAAGAGATGGTTTTGTGATTTTCGGTTTTTTATTTTTATAATTATTTGTGATTTTTGTTTTATATATGTGTAAATGGAATAATCTTAATTTGACATAAAGGCCTGGACTTTACCAAACAACCAACATGGGGCAGCTCTTGGCTTGTCATTTCAATATTAATTTTGTGTATTTTTGGTAAAGACACATAAAACTAATTAAAGTTCCATGTTAACTTATATATAGTCCAAGCAACATGAACACATGGCGTGTCTGATTAGTTCTTTTTTAGGGTTTTGGGGACATTAAGCTGAATTATGGAAAAAGAGTGATTCAGCTTAATTAATTATTAAAAAAAATGTCCAAATTAAATGACTCAGGAATTCAAGAGACATAATCATCAGATTCCCTAAATGTCTTTTCAGACAATATTCCTCGATGACTGGCATGGGAAAAATATATTTTATCAGCTTCCAGAAATTAAGAATGATCCCACGACCTTGCACGGATATAAATAAGGCGATATGAATACAACGATATGAATTTTTAAAATTTATAGAATACAATACGATTAAAATATGTATATATATTTAAAAATATACTACAATAAAAAATTATTGTTTTAAATATGTATAATAAAAATCATGTAATATATATTTAGTTCACTTTTTATTTCTTTTTAAAATGAACAATGTTATTTCCCTCTTATATAAGTGTTCAAATAAAACTATAGTATTAATACCATATGTAAAGTCTTTGCCCCTTTACAGAAGTTCAAGCGTTTTATGTAAATCACTTTGATAATATACATAATCTAGAAATTATATGTAGAAATACATGTTCTTAAGTATTATAGGTGTCTCTGATATGCCTTCCTGTGTATCCGATACGGTATCATTTTTATTTTTTATTTTCTTATTATTGAAAACGCCACGGTGGAGTATTTCACAGGTATCGTACGAATATCTGAGTATCCGAGTATCCAATATGCATATGATACTGCACAGTTTATAATTTCGGAGTATCCGTGCAACCTAATCCACGAAATTCTTGTCGTGGTTAATTAAAACTTCATCCTAGTTTTTTTTTTCAAGGGTTTTAATCCTTTTGAGGGGAATTCGAATTTACATGTATGTTTCATAATCAGTCACATGTTATGTTACCATCATTTAAGTTTAAATTCTGACGAGGATCGACAAAAAGAAACAAGAAAAAGCAATCTTGATTTTTCGGTTAAATAAAAAAGAAACAAAAAAGCAATCTTGTGAAATTGTTCTTTCGAAAGTCGTCAAACATGTCTATGATTTGCATACTTGTTATCGAATTCTTGATCATGTTCCCAGAACTATCAAAGTGAAAACAGAGAATAATGTTTGTTGGCATTGATTTAAAACGGCGAAACTGCATTATCTAGTTGATAATTGCAAAAAATTGTGCTGTCTAATTTATCACGACTATTCATTTATAACTACATTCTTTATGAATTGAATAACAAAATTGAAATATGTCATAGTATTTTTTTTTTAAAAAGAAAAAAGAAACATGTCATAGTATCACAGTGAAATAAATTTGTATTAAGACAGAGTATATATATGTAAATGTATAGGTGATAGAAATTATCAATAGATTGGATCCATTTAGAAGGAATAAGTACTACTTACTCCTTACCATATATTTTTAGTTTTTTGAACCTTTCTATTGCTCTTGATCTAATATTGTGGTCTTTGAAGGTAGTGTTTTAGAAATCATTTGTTGATTCCCTCGTTCAAATTAAGAATTTATTTCTATTTTTTGTCTATTAACAGATAATTGATTCAACCAATTACATTTGAATGTGTCGAATTACGTACTAACTATTCTCCCATATATATGTATTGAAACTAAATATCTTACGTTAGCTGAAAACATTAGTTAAGTCCACCTGATAAAGTTTTGGACAATCATCATCTCTTAATTTAATTTTTGAGATTGAGTTAGGCCCAAGTTATGTAAGTGAATTTTAATATGGTATCAAAGCCCTATGTTGAAGTGGGTCACCTTCTTCTGTGATGGGCTCCTATTTATTCGCATGATGGGATTATTCTTCACCCACACACTTCGCCCAGATAACAAAGGTTTGTGTTGCCATTCTTCGTCCAATTAACAAAATACTAGGACGGTCATTATTTGTGTGTTGGGGCTCACATATCGCAGTCTCCCGCATTGATTAAAAATAATCATTAAGTTTTAACTTTGAAGGTCTTGAACAATTTTCATCAATAATTTTCGTAGATGAGATGCACAACTAGATAGGGTCTTTATCCCGTCTTATCTATATGTGAACCATCTCTTTGAAGACGTCTCATTAGCCAAAAAAACCCCAAATCAATAAGAATACTTTGACCATGTATAACTAATAAGGGACCTTATGTTAAAATATTTTTATTATTTAAGTTTGAGAGATTACAGCAAATGTCTCTTTTAAATATGTAAAAGAGATAATCCGGTATTTGTAAAGATAAGATAATGTTTAGATTTTTTTAAAGATAAGAGATGATAAATTTATATATTATTTGTTTGACTGCATAAATAATAAAAAAATATTCTCTGAATAGCGAGACAAATAGTACTAATCCCATATAATTTCCTTGTCTTCTTCCCATTACATATAGTTAGGACTACAATTAGTAGTGTATTTATGAAGCATACATACATACATATATAAACACTTTATATATTAGTCGTGCCTTTTCAACAATTTGGGGGCAATGATGTCATTTGAGCAAATCACCCCAGTGATTGCATAATAATCTTGAACCCTAGCAATATAGTTTAATTCCCTGCAATACAAATTAGACTCGTTTCTTGTTAATTCTCTGCCTAGAAATTTAAAACAGAAAGTAGTAGCTGCTATTTTATTTTATTTTTCTCTATCACAATTTCTGTGTGACGAAATAGATAGATGACAGTGATGTGAGATACAGCAGTGGGTTCATGGACCAAAACAAGCAATGGTCAAATAATACTTTCACCTTCCCTTATTTTTCTATTCTTTTTCTTTTTTCTCAAAGTTTTAGGTTAAGGTGTAACTTTTAGGTATTTTTATATAAATAAATATATTTTTGAGAATTAATAATTTCAAATTATTATATTATGTGAAATAATATTTTTGAAAAAATAATTTAATTTATAAAAATAAAATATTATTTTAAAGCATAAAAAAATAGTAGTATATATAATACCCCCCACAACCACAAGTATATGTATTTTCATTTTCTTTCTTCCAATTCCAATTTTCGTCTCTTCTCCAGTACTGACCCCTCCCCCGGGGGTGGTGGGGTTGGTTGAGTATAGGAGCAGCAGCCCTTAATTCGCTATGAGTATGTATGTATAAATATTAAATACACAATAACATCATCATCATCACCATCACCTCTCCTATTTCTGCCGAGGAAAAGAAAAGAAAAGTAAACTTGCCTTTTCCTATTTTTTTTTTTTCCAGATTTTGTAAAGATCTTGCAAATCGCTTTCTGTATTCTCTTTTTTTAGTCTTGTACATATATGTATGATACATCAAATCATATCATATCATATACCCCTAAAATCAGCTTTCTCTTCCGTGATTTCTGCATAACGTCTTCCTTTCTTTTTAATTGGCCGACTGCTATTTTATTTTCTCTGTATTGTTAAATCACTTCTCTCTCTCTCTCTCTCTCTCTTAATTAGTACTCTCATTATTCATTATCAAAAAAAAAGAGAATATATCCATGAAACAAACAAAGAAAGAAAGGTTCTATAATTGGTAGATTCATCTGCTCAAGAAAATTAATCCTATTTTTTTTAACTATCTTATCATTCTTTTGAAGAAAATTCTCTTCTTCGATCTCTTGTTTGACCGGGCCGGGTATGTTAATTTTTGTATTCTGCATATACTCATTATCATTTTTCTTATTTTATTTTTTATTTTTGTATGTAAATGTATAGTTCAAATGATCAGACAATCTGCCATTGTTTTATATGTGCATGACGCAACTTTAAATTTGATTTTAAGCCTAAAGGTAAATAAATACTCTTATGTTGTAGATCTAATAAGCTTATTAGCCATTTCATATATAGTTTTACCATTAACAATATTTTAAACTCAATATATATGTTCTTTTTTTTTTTTTTTTTCTAAAAGCTTTCCCCAAGTTTAGGGTTAGGGTTCATGCAAAACATTTTATTTCCTTGGAAAAGACATTAATTCTTTAATAATGCTAGCTGATCTATGGGGAAGATCAATACCATAAATATATATCAATGATTTGTCAATTTTGAACTTTTTAATTCCAAATGGCACGTAACTGGTCTTAGACTTGACTTAATTCTAATTCATAGATCGAGATGAACATTTTACGAGCTAAGGATTTGAACATGTGTACTCATTATATTTATATATATATTGTGTGGACTGGTACCTGTTTGTAAGTTCCTACATATGTTTGACCTCTTTGCCTTTCTCCATCTTCAAATATTAATCTCAAGTTTGGAAATTCTTTTCAGTGGTTCCAGGTACACTAGTTTCTCTTTTCAGCTTTGTATAACATATTCCTGTTTTTGTTTTTGAAATGTGAAGTAGTATCAATTTATTTCAAGATTAATATGTCATGAACAGCTATGTTGGAAGTACTTTTTATGACAATATATATATATATATATATATATACACACACTTGACACTCCCATAAAAAATTGGGATAAATAATAAAATACATGACCTTTAAAACCATCTAGGATTAATCTCCCTTTTTGCTATTTAAAGCTTTGACCCAAATTTACAAATTGTGGATATATAATGGTTTGAGAGAGCTTCCTTCAGTCCACTCATGGATGGGTCAAGGATTTGAATTTGCTGCCGACTCATTCATTCAAACGCATTAGTAGAATAGATGTATATAGCTTATGTGAATGCGTGAATGATGCGGGAGATAAATTTCTTCCTTTTGATCTTGTCTTTGCTTGGACTGAAGGGAGCTCCCTTTTACCCAAATATAATTCTGAATACAATTTCCGTTTTTATATATGTTATCTATTTCGAACAAATAAGTTGCTATATATTAACAGGGTACGTATTGAAATGCATTATAGGTATATATAGTTCACTACTTCATTTGAAGAATAGTTCTCATCACAGGTACACCTTCTCTTAGATCTCAACATTTCATGAAAAATGTACTTCTATATATTATATATCGATTGCAGGTTTAGGATCGATTTAATTAATGTCCTCTATTGCTAAATTATCTTTGTGCCTTGCATATAATGATCCGACCTACGTATTAGTAGCCTGTTTTACTTGTCTTCCTTTCATTTTCACACAGTTCTTGGGGGTTTTGTTTAATTGATAAAATGGTCTGAATCTGAAATATAAATGGCTAACTTTTGCAAGTGTATTTGTTTTTATAATTTTATTATGAATTGCATATAATTCTGCACAATATGTCATTGTATATATGTTCTTCACCAGATAATTACCTTGTATTTAGTAATCAATACTGGCTATAATCCCATAATTTTGGCCTTAAATTATGAGCATATTAATTGTTTATTAAATAGTATTCAGGATCTCATTTTCAGTAATTGTTTTGGTAGAATTAAAATTCAAAATCAATTGTATATATTAACATCAATCAGGAATCGAAACTTGAACTTTAAATCCCACTCACATAAAGATATATTAACTTGAAATGGCTTTGATCCATGCATTGATTTTGAGCAGCTTCCCAATTAAGAAAATTAATGGAGATATATTTGATTCTTGATTTCTTTGTCTGTCTTTGTTTGTTTGTTTGTTTTCTCTCTGCAGTTGTGCAACTATATATGAAAGATATGGAGCAGCAAATTAACAGTTCTCGAGTTGCTTTATATACAAACCCTTGCCAAAGCAAAGATATGTATATAAGCTGCAGTAAAGGTGTGATTTTAAATCTTGGTTTATATCCAAGACAAGATTTAGAGATTCATTTCATTGTAATTGATTTAATTCAATTCACTCATTGTCAATGGTTTTTATTATTGCCCTTTTAAATTACGGAAACTTTACAGATATATTGAATTTGGGGTTCCTTTGTTTGTTATCATGTAGATATATATATATATATTTACATTTTACTCAACTACTTAGCTCAATATATAGGGCCCGTTTGTCTCATATTTTTCAAAGTTATTTCGTGTTTGGAAAAAACGATATTTTTCGATTTCTGAAATAAATTTATTCTTTTTTAATTTTTTCGAATTATATTTTAAAATTATATTTTTTAATCATTTAAAAAAAAAATCTATATAAAATATATTTTGGTTTGACTTTAAGGATATTCTTTTACACAATTCATTTTACATGATGCGACTTAAATTCTTACACTTATAATTTAATCCCTATTAAAAAAATATATACCTCTTTAAAAATTCAAATAAACAATATTACACAAATTAAAAATAGTTCAAAATTCTTAACTACTCTCGCAAACAAACATGGCCATAGTAGCCGAAGCTAGTTTCCATTAAAGTGGTAAATCAAATTCTA
Source organism: Penstemon newberryi var. newberryi (assembly GCA_030819805.1). Lineage (NCBI taxonomy): Eukaryota > Viridiplantae > Streptophyta > Magnoliopsida > Lamiales > Plantaginaceae > Penstemon > Penstemon newberryi. The sequence continues at coordinate 38,328,630 of JAUALY010000005.1, forward strand.
GTAGTATGTAGTATTTTACACATGTATAGCTAGCTTTCTACTTCATAGACTCTACTCATGCTAAATATATTTATTGGAACTTGAAGCTAAATAATTATTTATTCCTTTTAATTTGTTTGACATTAATTTAATATTTTGCCTTTGAGAATGGGTTAATTAATTTGGAGTGGTGACCACATTCACAATTTCACATGACACGCACGCTTAGTCTTCTTAAAGTTAAAAATAGATTAATGCCGACGTATTCAACTAATCAGAGGCTTAAATTACCTCGTTCTGTGTTTCATTTGCCCAAAACCTAACTTCTTTTGTCGAGTAGTATTACTATTTAACTCCACACACCATGGGGGTGACTGTGTGTGGCTTGTTTGGAAAGTACACTTGTCTGGGGATTCTATGAATTTCAAGTTATAAAAAAATGCACTTCCTTGTGCTCTTCGAGAATCAAAGTACAATGGCTTCTTGTTTTCTTTCTTCAATATATATTCTCTCTTCCATATACATATATACTCCATACATATATGTTTGAGTAAACATTTATTTCCATCATTTTTACATATAAAATATAGGACATGCAATTGTTATAAAAGTTGTTGAGTTGTCAATGACAAAAGAGTTCCTGAGTTCAAATTTTACTAATTAATGTGGATATTTCTTTAATTTGATATTAGTTTTGTATTTTTAGTAGTAATTGAGTAAATTTTCGATGTAGAAATTGATGCATTTTTTTATGGATTCACCATTCTACTAAGAAAAAGGAGTTGAGTTGGCTGGTGAGGTTACGATTTATTGTAGAAAAAGAAATCATGAGGTGATCATTCTTGAGCATTTAAAAATTTGGATTTACAATCGATTTCTCTTTTAATTTGTGTTATACTATATTGTTAACATTGATGTTTAAAGGAGCCCGGATGTATTGTGGACCATGTGGTTATGTCGGGTTGGGAGAATAGCCAAAAACATGTGATACATCTAAACATCAAACATAGACAATTGCACCATGTGAACATTTTCTTTTTTTAATTGGCACCAACTGAACATTTAAAACAATGGAATGAATATACATGCACTCTGTCTGAAGTGCAAGGGTTATGTAAGTATTAAGGAAATTTTAGCCCCTAAAATAATTAATAAACCATATTCATATAAATTTGAGTGGTGAATACGTCCGGGCGAATCCGTTCCTTCCTCGGGACGAGTAGTGTCGAACGACACATTGTTCAAGCTTGGTTTGAATTTTATGGAGCTTCAAATTTTGTGTTTAAGCTTGGTTTGAATGTCAAACGAGCCAACCTCAAACAAACTTTTATCGAACGAGTTCGAGCCGAGTATCGCGTAACTTTGTATATTACATGTATTTTATCAATTTTTAGCTTATCGAGCTCGAGCTCGAGCCTGGTTTCAAAAGTTAACGAACGAAAAAATGATATTCAAGCATGTTTGATTAGTGCGACGAACCTAGCTCAAATGAATTTTTATCGAACGAGCTCGAGTCGAGTATCGAGTAGTCTGGTTTGATTTTCAGTCCTACTCGGGAGAGAGTTTTTAAAAGTTTATCCTCCACTAGAATTTGGATCACCTTAACTAATGTGAAATCGTGTTATTTCCATAATATATTTTTTATTGAAAAAAATCCGAGTTACTTTTTAATACATATTTAAGCTTCCAATATTTTAAATTGTTATTATTTTTTATTTGGTTTTTTGGTTTTCCAGTGATATTTTACTTTATATAGCTTAGATAACCTCTCCAACTACTTTTATGTAGAGTCAAAACTCTAAAGAACAAAACCTGAGTTCGGCATAATAGTTTAACCAATTACTCTACGACCAATAATTGACTTTAGTGTAAAATAAACTTCGGTTATAGAAAACAAAACCAATTTTGTTGCTTTTATAAAATACTGTATTGATTTTATGTGTTTTCAAAACTTCATGAAAAATCAGAGTCACAGTTAATATTTGTTATTTAAAATGTAAGAAGCTCTTCATTTAAAAAAAAATAAAAAATAAAAAAGGTAAAAAATGTAAGAAGCTCTTGGAATTATCCAATGGTAACTTTTGAAATCTTTTCACCACATAGTCACACTCTCATGATGTATCCATCCTAAGGTATGTAAATTATGTTGATGGATTTGAGCCCAACGATGTGATTCTGACTGCAGGCCCGGTTTTGTACAAGTAGGGTCTTGGATATTGATCGACATTGTGTTTATAAGCCCAAGTCAAAATTCTGTTAAATTGTGACTAAGAAATTTAGAATTTCAATATTTAAAGGCCAACATTCTTATATAAATATATAGGAGTCTATCGAAAATATAACAGCATCTAAAACCTTTGGGCTTATAACTTTTATGTATGCCAATTCTGGTCCCGTGAACAACAAATTTAGTCCTATAATTAATGACAAATTTCAATTTTCTTATTAAAAAATAGTCTAATCGCGGTGAAGATATACACGTTAATTTCTCTAACGATGATATTAGGAAAAAAATAAAAAAATTGAGTTTGAAAGGAGTTAAAATAGACGAGCATACAAATTAGCTTTCCTTGACATCAAGCATAGTAAATAGAACTCAAATTATAAGACAAGGTAATGGATGGATTTTTGACTCAACTCGACTTAACCTGGGTCTAATTTGACAGAAAATATATTTTCCAAATTTATTTTTGAGTGATAATAAATTTTTCATTATATTTAATTCCCGATGCAATTATTTTCATATTTGATTCCCAATGCAATTCTTTTCAATTTTACGCTTTTTTACTTCTAGGCTTACACGTTTATTATTGTACATAAAAATTATTGACATTGATTAAAGCAATCATTAAAATGATGTTTTTGCTATTTTATATTAGAATAGTGAATAATTAAAGGGTTTCTTAATTTGTGTTAAAAGATCAAATGTAACAATTAAAATGAAATGAGAAGAGTAACTCACAAATGATGGTTGTGGGTGTAATATATTTTAAATATTTTCTTCAAAAATTAAAGAAAAATAAAATAAGTATGTAACTTAATTCGACATGTACTACACAATCTATTGCCATGACTGTAATCTACCTTAAGCAAAATTTCCAGAATTATCAATAATACTATAATTTTAATTTTATTCTTTTTTAAAAAAAGAAAAAAAGAAAAAAAGAAAAGGAATCAGATCTTGATTCTCTGGGCATGTACCACCAACGTGAAGTAATGATACGGAAGTCAGTTTCTGCGTTGACACTCATAATTTATCGGGAAAGGAAATAAGAAGAAACACAAATCTCAATCCAAACAGAAAAATTGAGAATGAGAACCTGAGTGAAGGGGAAAAGGAAAAGGCGAATTTTGATTTCATTCGTTTCTTTTTCTCCAAAAACCCCTAAACTGACAAGAAACACAAAAAGGAGAAAAATAATTTTATTTTCAAAAAAACTGAATTAATTTCGTTGATTAAATGGCTTACAGGAGGAGGCAGCAAGTAGGAAGTTACGATTTTGCCCCTCCGCCGCCCGCTGACATATCCTCCTCTTCATCTTCCGCCTCTTCTCTTGCCACCAAAGCCATCAGAGCTTCGTCGGCGTACAGAGATTCTTCGCTTTCTTCCGTTTATGAACAGTCCGCTCTCTCTTCTCCTCGTCACTCCACTCCTCCCTCTGATAAGGTATATTTTTTTATTTTCGTTATCCTTGATCTTTGTTCTGGTTTTGGTTAGAAATTGATTAGGTATCATTCATATGAGGTTACACTCGTATTCTGGAAGTATATTTGGATTTGTTGATGAATATTTGGCGTTGACTGCTGCATTATGTTTATGTGGATTTATGTAATAAAAAAGAATCCAATGACTGTTATTGACTGTGTTGTGATAGTGTGCTGTATGATCCAGAAAGGTAAAATTAATATGAAAAAGCTGTTAAAACAAATATACATGTGTAGACGACATTAGGAATTCAATTAGAACTTCGAGGAAAGTTTATCTGAAGATAAGAGTGTCCATTTCTATTAAAGGTTTTAAAGAAATTGGTGTGTGACCTGAAGATTGAGACATGGAAGATTACCTTGAAAAACCTTTCAGTGTAACTAGATCCACGGCTAGATGATTGATTAAGACGAGGCCCACAAAAGAACAAAGGAAAAGAAAATAGTTGAGCTTACTCATCCATCATTTATGGATTTAAGAAGATAAATGAAGTTATTATCAAATCATTCTCATAGCACTCTGCAGTTTTTTATTTTATTTTCAATTAGTATGTGGATTTGAAACAAGTAATTTCACTACAGTCATCAAGATAAGTGTTTCATATGAAGACCTTGTGCTTCGTCCTTAGACAGAACATGGAGAGCTCTCAGAACTGCTTTTAGTTGGCTTTCTTTCAGTTTTTATATTTTCTATCTTGTAAGTTATACTTGGCAGCAGTCCTCTGTGATATATACATCCATCATGTATATGCACCTCTTCTGCATAAACATATCTGTAAACAGTGGTGATTTTTTGAAAGATATAACTTATAAGCATAAACCAGGTCTTCTAAAAGAAGAAGCCCCTACATGTATCGATGGATAACCTATTTGTAAGAATTGTGGTATACTGATTGTTGTTCTACCAATACTTAGTGATGAACTTGTTTAAGAGGGGTTAAGACAACAACTTCTTTACATCCTAATAGTTGAAACATATAGGATCGATAGATTAATCAGATTGATACTTCTTCTTTTTCTTCGGGGGAGGAGAGTGATTATTGTTTTATTCCTGTGATGACAAGGGATGGAGGTGAAGAGAGTAATCACTGGATTATTATAGTGTTTGCAAGCTTTGAATTGGAATTATCTGATGTATAATAAGTTGTTACATACTAGTGTTCTTAGTTCTTACTTGTATTGCACAGTGCACCATATGATTATAATCAAGGTAGTACCAACACAACCACCACTCACTAGGTTAAAATGTCATGGTTCCGATACCACACACAGAGGGATCAAATAGGTCAACTAGAAACATTGCTTCTGTGCCAATCCATATTGGGCACTTTGATTATTTTTATTGATCCATTATGTAGAGTACTATTGATATATTATGTTTAAGTAGGGCTTACTATAGGGTCCTGCATGTAGTCGATTCTACATTTGCTTACTTTTTGTGAAACTATTGTCAAAATTTGTGGAAAGCAAGTGTGCTATGTAGTGGTTGATATGCATGTGATTAGATTGTTGTCATCCCTAAAACACATGGACCATGATGATTTTCTAGGTCATCGTTTATATACTTTTCTAATATATAAAAAGATATTGTTATTATGTATAGGATTCATCTATCTATGAGCATGCGTCAAAGAAGAACTTGGATGAATCGAAGCAAGGATTCTGGGGAGTGCTAGCTCGGAAAGCTAAAGCGATTATAGATGATGATGATATTGTAGCTCAGCCACGTGATTTACCAGGAGGCCCAACACCTCAGACATCTGATAAAGCTAACAAGAGTCAGGTAAGAAGTCGTTGGATCATTTAGTAAGGTTTCTGTTATATGGGAACAGGGACTGGAGTAACTGTTTAAATATTATATTCATGATTTGAAAAAATTAGCATGTTATATAGATACTATGAAAATTGTAAATTGCTTAATTTATTCTTTGTTTACTTCTAGGTGGTATAAGCCATCTCTGATTTCAAAAGTACTAATCACTTACTTGATTTACTTTTTTTTTCTTCTTCTTTCGTTTGCAGTACCATAACACATACAGCTCCTCGGAAAGCCGTCCAAAAACAGACAACCCACCATTACAAAAGGGACTACATGCAATTGCGAATTCACTTAATTATATTGGTGGCACCATTGGTAATGCTCTTGAGGTAAGGCCTCCATATTTTTAGTCTTTCATATTTGAAGCGGGGGGAGTGGGTTGTTGTATATCTGTTCTGCTGTTAAATTTTTTGAATCTAGCTATATTTCTTCTTACTGAAGATCTTTTCTCTACCAAATCATCATAAATAATCAGGATTAGGTGTTGTTTTACTTAAGCTGCAGCTTGCTATACAGCAGCTGGTGTTGTTTTCACAAGTTATTGACTTTTGCTAATGCAAGTGATAGAATTGCAGCTATGTTCCCTTTTCCACTATCCTAACTGGTTTCGGCCAAGCCTGAATTCACATGAACAGTATTACGGAAGATCTGTTGGGTGATGAGAAACTACAACCTTACTTGAATGCTCATTGATATAGGATAAAATGTTAATAATGCTATAGAAAGAGCGGCCACTTACTGTGCCGTCTTCACCACTTCTCGGATGAGAAATAGCGTATAGTTTGCAGCTACTAAGAGCTGCAAAAAACTTACTGAATGCGATTGAGAGAGAATATATTCAAGCATTCTTGTGCAATGTGGAGGGACTGTTTCTAAGTGCAGGAGGGAGGTACATTTATTTAATAGGGGGGAACTCTTAAGCAATTATTATGGGCCACTGGATGATGTATATTGTTAATGATTTCTTATGATATTAAATATCAGACCTATAAGAGGTGTTATATTATTTTATTTTCATTTTTGGTAGCCATCTAGAAATGATATAAGTGCTTGAGTTTAGCACGTTCCTTGCAAGAAAGCCTCCAAAGCAATGGCAATAATAATAATTCTGTGTGTTGGGGGGGGGGGGGAACACTATTTATTGAAACTTTTTTCCTCTTGTGTGGAAGTATCTAGAAAAGCTCTACCTTTTAGTAATATACACTAGTGACTGCTTCACACACCTTTTGCAGGAGGGTATTACAGCGGTGGAGAACCGTACTGCTGACATAATTCAAGAAACCCGCAAGATTCAAATAAGAAGGAAGGGTGGTGGCTCTGTATCACAGAACCAAGCTTCAAATCTGGATAGTTGGCGACAACAGCCTATGACACAGTCTCGTGTACAGCTACAGACACACACTGATTCAGAAATGCAATTGAAGGCATCTCGCGACGTAAGGTGGCAACTGTGTTGCAGTGGTGATAAAATATTTTATTTTCCATGTGGTGGCTTGGTCCTTGTACTTCATATGCTCTATTCAATTCATATCTAACATTATGAAACCCATAATTCTGACTACCACTAAAGTTCCTCGTGGCTTAAGATGACAACACGGTTGCACTGACGATAATTCTTAATTATTTTGTGCACGGTAACTTGGATTGTCTTTCTTTTGCTATGTCCGCACCTAATAATATGAAACCCACAATTTTCACTACAGCGTTTGTGCAATCAATGAGTCTAGGTCTTAGTTAATGTACAAAATATACTAACACTAATTTAATATTAGGTGAAACAAGCAAAAGATAAAAAAATTTATTATAGAGGGATCAGTTATGACTAACCTAATTTTAAAAGTTTGCAGACGAGGAATACTAATACTCTTACTATTGGGATACGAAGAACGATATAGAGATGATTGATGTATGTATATGGCTTTGTGATATTTCATAGTCTATTAGGCATTTTATAACTAGTTAGAAAGATGTTTCGAAAAGTAAGGAAGAGAGAAAATACTGCCAAAGGAGCCTGCAAGAGTTCAATTTTTTCAGCCTCGGTGCTAGAAAGCTCTTGTTGGATATATCTTTGATTGGCTTGCACCTATACATGACTACTGATGGAGTCGATGAGGCTATGCAGTCTGTGTTATGGGATCTTTTTGCTGATATAATTTTGATCGAATTTGCATCTATTGCATGGATGACGTAATATAGCAAACCAATTAGTATACATTACTCCCTAAATTTTGGGAGTAGTGATACCTCATCTCCATCGTGTAGTATCAGCAATAACCAAATTGGTTGCACCACGCCAGCCGCTATACAAAATAATCTCATTGTACTATTTGCCACAGTTGTAAATTGTAATTAATTGGTATATACACAGGGATACAGTTTCCTTTTGTGTTTGTTAAGCCTCAGAAGATTACTTGTTTTAGTGATAACCCAAAGAAGTGAGTAGTAGATTGCTATTGATATAGATAGCATTTAAGCTAACATATAAAATGCTTGAGATGAAGCTGTATATCTCAATATTTTGATATCAGATTTTTAGTCATGTTTGTGACTTGTGAGATGCCTGATAAGTTGAATTGTTCTAAATCTCAGGTTGCAATGGCAATGGCTGCAAAAGCTAAACTTCTTCTTCGAGAGTTGAAAACAGTCAAAGCTGACCTGGCTTTTGCAAAGGAGCGTTGTTCTCAACTGGAAGAAGAAAACAGAATCCTCAGGGAGAGTCGTGAAAAAGGGGACAATCCGGAAGATGATGATTTGGTAAATAAACTCTCCCACACCTCCCCTATCACCGCCCCCCCCCCCCCACCCCCCCCCCCCCCCACCCCCAAAAAAAAAAGAACAGAAATAATGAATCTGCTGATCTCTGTCTTTCATCATAACAAAGACTTTCCCTATATGATCAATGTCGTAGCTTCCTCACTACTTAGATGAAGGGTCAGCTCTCCACTTACTTCAAAAACTTGGACTTCTGCATGCTCTCAGTCTCTGTATTTTCCACGTTGGTTCACTCTAAACATTAATTCAACAATTTTCCGAAAAAAAATGGAAACCTTCTCAATTGATTGTCCTTTGATTTTTGGAATGATGGCTGCCGAACATGTTAAATATGCTCATTTTTACTCAAGTATCCGGTTTTAACATGCATCTATCTTGTTAAATCATATTTCAAGATAATTTAAATGTATTACTACATGTTTGCCCTAATGTCCCTAATAAGTTCATGTTTATCTATATTTTCCATTAATTTCTTCCTATGAAAACCTAAGTAGCATGTAAATAGCTTCTCTGATATCTAATTTGAATCCATGTTGACTCTTTTTATCCCACTTCCAGCATCACCCAAATCCGTGTAATAACCAACTTCTCGATATACAAATGTGTATTAGTCTGCATCTATTCCATGTCCATGTAGTCCAATGCGAAAAACCAAAAGAATTCTACTTGGTTGTCGAGAATGTTCTGTATAGAAGGGGAAAGAACAAACTTTTATTGAAACCAAAATATCATGGAGGAAGCGCTGTTTGGATGTATTTTGGTACATGTGATTATTGATTCAGGGTTTGGAGCAAGAATAAGCATGAAAACATGTTTGTATGGAAAAATAAAAATAGTGTAGTATTTTGGAAACCATGTGGTCAAATGATCTCATTGTACTACGTGTAGTATCATTAGAGTTTCTTAAAGTTTAAAAATATGAAAACGTGTTGAAATTTGTTTTAAGATGCTGGTTTTATGAGGAGCATGTGGGGCCATATGTTTTTATATGTAGAGTTTAAAGTTCTGAAATTTGAAACTTGAAAACTCGAAACGGACAAGTCTGAACTTTCATGTTATCCTACTTTATGAGTTTGAGAAAAGTTATCAAAGAACAATGGTTTGGTTCTCAGTGAGGTATTAACTCATCGTATTTGCATTTATAGACTGGGCACATGCACTTTTTTCTTGGTATTGGTTACAAAATCAAATATTAAACCGGCAATTACTTTTCTCTTCTGATGTGATTTTTTTTTTTCATTAATACGTTTTTTAATAAGTTTTGTGGCAATATTTGCTCATCAGATACGACTTCAGCTGGAGTCTCTTTTGGCTGAGAAAGCTCGACTTGCACAAGAGAATTCAGTGTATGCAAGGGAAAACCGTTTCCTAAGGGAGATTGTTGAGTATCATCAGCTCACAATGCAGGATGTAGTGTACTTGGACGAAGGCAATGAAGAGGTCACTGAAGTTTACCCCATCAAGATAACTACAGTCACAAATGCACAATCATTTGGCACAATAATGCCTTCCTCACTCTCTCCAACTCCAACGACTCCCCGAGGTGCGTTCTCACAAGTAACAGAGAATGTCAATTCTGGTTCTGTTCCATCCCTAGAGCTCAAGCAAGGTCCCGAAGCTGTTAACTCTGTGAACCCGTATGTCCAATCCCAGCAAAAGATTTAAGAAGACATCATTAGTCTCTGTTGCTTTTTTTTTTTTTTTTTTTTTTTTCTGGGTTCTTACGTTGTATAATTTTTTTATGTCTTGCTGATAATCATCACCTCTTTCAAGCTATAAGATACAGGCGCAAAAAGGGGTGTTTGGGTGCTCGATCGTGTTGTAAAATATTTTCTTTTTTTGCCTTTTCCTTGGTCGAATTATGAAATTGCCGATTGGAACTGTATATTAATCACATAATTACTGCTTTGATATTTGCAACAGTAATGGAGATATGTATTACTAGTATATTATTAAAATTGTAGCTGCTAACTATAAATATTATCATTGCTCTGCGGTAGGGGTGGGCACGGGGCGGGTTTGGGGCGGGGTTGGGGTTAGAGATATGGGTATAATAAATTTCGGGATTGACACATTTCATCCCAAATCCGTCCCGTATTAATTCGGGTACCCGGAAGCGGGTACCCGAAATATTACGGGACGGGATTACGGGTCTCATATTATTTTAAATCATTAATTATTCACGCACTTAAAAACATTAAATTACAATATTTCATATAAAATTTTGTATGTATTAGACTAGTAGTAATAGTAATTTAATTTGTAGAACAAACAAAAATCAAAAAAATAATTATTGTATGCCGTGGCATAGGTGGAAAGAAGAAGAAGAAGTGGTAGAGTCGTGGAGACTATGTGAGTTATTAGAACTGAGACAAACTTAATGAAAAAAGTATTAATAACTAGTGTACGATTAAAAAATATATTAGGATAAAGTAATTTTTTTTATTAGATGATATTAATTTAATTGATACGTAAATAAAGTGTATAATTATATAATAATAATAATAAAAAAAAAAGATATAGGCGGGTTCGGGTATTCGGGGTTGGAGAGGCTAATCCCAAACCCGTCCCGTATTTCCGTAAAAAAATACGGGTTTTCAAGTTCGGGTACCCAAACCCAAAAAATACTCGTCCCGTTCGGGTATTTTAAAAACGGGACGGGTCGAATTTGGGTTACCCGAACCCAACGCCCACCCCTACTCTGCGGTCTTCTCTATTTCTAATTTGGTTCGACACGTTCATTCAAATAAGGTGTATATATTTAACAAAAATAAAAATATAAAGGGGGTATATCTAAATCTTATTCAAATTCTGCTTTCCTTTTACATAAGATGGAAGGTTATTATACTTGTATTTATCAAAAATCAAATCTTAAAATAATTTCTCATACGCAAGGATATACAAGGCATCTTGGCAACTTCCTTCTATCTGTATAAATATAATAGAATAAAAAAATATAACCGTGTTTAAAAATTTGAAATCAAGATAGTAATTACTAATTAGGTATATATATATATATATTCTTATTGATGCATATGTCTGAGTGTGACATTGTAATATAGGATTTTTTTGCAATACAATGCAGGATAAAAAAAATTTATTTCATTTTTATGTCATAATTTGGTGTCACGTATGCATTATTTGATGAGTATTATAATTTTTTAGTTTATGGACTCATGTATACATTTGTTAAAACTTAATAGATAAATAATATTTTATATACGTAGCTTATGTTTCCAAGTTACTCTACTGCAGAAGTCACATTTAATGGATTTAAAAGCAAAATATTTAGTTCAATTTTCTCTTTTTCCAAAAATTCAAACATTATTTGTCCATACTAAAATTTTGGTCGAATAAATGACGTAATGTTCAATTGTTGGCATGTTTTCTAAAAACTGTCAAAATCCTCCAAAGACGCTGAAACAATATTTACTTCTAATTTTCTGGAGATTGGAGTTTGCAGATTTTCCCATAACCAGTGGTCCCTTCTTTTTCAGTTTACATCTCTATCTTACGTGTCAGCTTCTCATTGGCTACTCTCCAGAAGAATTTACACCAGCGGTGGAATCTGCTCTGTCGCAGCAATTCACAGCTGTGTGTGTAGTTAGTTGCTCCCCATTTATTTCCCTTTCCAGTTGTAAATGCAATTTTCCTCTTGATTTTATTTCCTTGGTTCTTGATAGGTAAAATAAAAATTAAATCCCTTTTACTATATGAAAAAAAGAATCATGGGGTTGTATTTCTTCTGTTTCTTTAGATGGATTTTTCCATAGATTCTGTACGAAACAAAAAAATGGCCATACCCATTACTCTGTTTACACTTATTTTCAGTCGCAAAAAGCAATCCACATTCTTGATTTCCTGCCCTTTACATTGTTGTTTAACTTTAACCCATCATCTCAAAAGGGTTCTTTGAATCTTGATTTAATTCTCAATGCTTCTTGCATATTTTTGCACATTTCTCATTGGATTGAATTTGGTGGGTGCTCAATCAAGTAGAGAACTTGATTCTCTGCTTCAAGATTATGCCTTTAGGGCATTTGTAAATCCGAGAACCGGCGTCGTTTACAATGGTGGTGTTCCGGCCAACTTGACCGGCGTTCAAGTGGCGGCGCTGCGTCTGAGGAGCGGCAGTTTACGGCGGAAAGGGGTAAGGAATTATAAAGAGTTTAACATCCCGGTTGGGTTAATTGAGCAACCTTATGTTGAGAGGGTAGTTTTGGTATATCACAATTTGGGTAATTGGTCATCCTTTTACTATCCCTTGCCCGGTTACAATTTTTTATCCCCTGTTTTAGGCCTTTTAGCTTATGATGCAACTGATTTATCTGCTACAAGTTTATCGGAACTCGATGTTCGGGCCTCGGGCTCTCCCATTTCAATAGAGTTTCAGAATGTAGGATTCGGGCCTAAAGGGTCCTCACCTAAATGCGTTTACTTTGGTTTGGATGGTTCTGTAGGATTTGACAATGTAGTGAAGGAAAACACTTGTTTGACAACTAATCAAGGACATTTTTCGATTGTTGTTGAGTCGTTAGTTGCTCCAGCACCTTCTCCTGCCGGAGGAACAGGCGGCACCACCGGCATTGGTGGTAGAGAGGGGACGAGGAGCAAAAGGTTGTGGATTATTGGGGGTTGTGTGGTTGGAGGAGTAGTATTGTTGGTTCTATTGGCTTTGTTATTTTGTTATGTGAGAAAGTGTAGGCAACGGAAAAAGATGAGACGAATGGAAGAGGCTGCGGAATTGGGCGTGGTGTTGCCGATGACGAGGGTTGGGAACACTAAGGCGCCCATGGCATTGGAGACTCGGACAAGACCGGTTTTGGAGAATGAATTTGTGCCTTAGTTTTTAGTTAGGAATTGTATGGTAAAGTACATTTTTCTTGGATTTTATCATCTAACATTTCTCATTCAATTCAATTCTTTCCTATATGGGATTTGATCTTGCTTCATGTTTCTTGTTGTTTATCTTGTCTTGATAAATGAAAAGTGTGTTTGATAGATGCTTATTATTTGAGTATGATATTGTATATACTAGTTCAAGAAATCCTTTTTGGCCCCTCGAAATATATGGAGTATTATGCTTCAATACCTTGATCTAGCAATCCAATACGGTTAGGTAGAGGTCAAAGGAACATAAGAGTTTATAATCAAATTGCAAGACCTAAAGTTCGAGTTTCCGGTAGGTGATTATTAGTCAAAGTAAAATTTGCAGATTGTTGTGTGCAATATACTTATATTGTGGTTGGATCGTAATACACCTTGGAGATGGGTCTGGTTAAGTTAGGTTTGTGCGAGGATTTTTCAACTTATTACATTGTTGTATTGCCCTCCTAAATTCAAAAAAGTATGGTTCAATCCCCAAAATCCATCAACCTAATATGATTTGGTACTGAAAGAAGAAAAAAAATTCCATCTTTACAAATGAAAGTGAATGTGTCTTGGAGTTTTATGTCACAAGAATCTGAAAGTGATAAAGAAATATTATTGAGTTAAATAAATCCAAAAGACAGCTATTGCATGAGATATATAATACGTACAATATTAAATATTTTTTTGCTACAAAAGTTCGTGTTGCAGACAAAAAGTAATTGATAAATATGAGAAAAAACCACTGGGCTAGAATTCTAGACCAGACTATATTCTTGGACAAGAGCTTACGAGATCGTATTGCACGTGAAATAAACTTATTATTTTTTTTTCTTTATAGATTATGCATCAAATAAAACATTGGGATGTGATTAATTTTAATTCTCTCAATTTTAATAACAAGGGGGTGCTTTTGCTCTATTTCAAAATTAAGTACAATTTTTAAAACGTATTGGTGTGACACCAACTGATAGAAAATACGGTTTTTAAATTGTAATTTCGACATACATGTTTAATTAATTCATCTTTATTTCACAAATGACTACAATCAATCGAAATTTAAGTATGATAGAATGGTCACGATGAATAATGATAACATGTATCAAATGAAACTAATATTGGAAAGAATTTTTTTTTCCTCCCACGTATAATTAATGAGACCTTTATCAAGTTTAAGTAGTATCACTGGCAATCTTAGGCCCATGATCAAGAGGTTATGAGTCCAACTTCCACTATTTTACTTTTAACACCAGTGTTTGATAGTAGTTTATTATTTATAATTCTTTGTACTTGAACATTATTGAAATGATTTCTGATGTGAGGATTGATGATGAATGTATTCTAAAAAAAACCTAGTAATTTTAAGGGTTAAATACAGTTGGATTCCTCTAAAGTACGAGGTGTGTATTAATTATTCCTTAAGTATTACTTATAACACTTACCCCTCTCTCTGTTAATTGTAAAAAGAAATTGATATGAAATGAAGTCCCCAAAATACCCTTCAGTTTAGGGGGCTTGAAATTTATTTTGGTGATATGTTATGTTAAAATGTTAAAGTGAATTTGTAAACCTTTAATGTAGACAAAGAAAAAAATTACCCAATTACAGCAGGTTCCAACCATTTCATAAAATTGCATCTAATTGATTAGTTTACGTAGAGCACTAATTAAAGACCAATCTCAAGTCATTTGTCATAATTTGAGGCTCCAACCATTTGATAAAAATTGCATCCATTTGTCTTCTGCAATTCAATTTTATAACATTCAAATTCACTTGGTAAAATCAGGAAAAAAAAAATACTCATATCAGAATTTTATGAATAAAAATTGAGATATAACTTCCATTCTAATTATTACAACCAAAAAATTTACGAACAATTCTTTTTATCGTCCATGTCATACGAACTGGTGCAGGTTCGAATAGTTACAATAAAACCTGAAAAATTAGACGTGCAATTATTAGAAAAACGATTATCTTGTGTCAATTAAGATTTCGAAGAGCTACCAGAAATTTTAAATAGTAACGATGAAAGATAACAATTATTCAAATAATAATGGAGGTAACAGTATAATGATTGATTGAATAATAACAAATATAACTATAATAAACTAGTGAAAAAATAATGGATATAACTATATAATAATTATTTAAATAATAATGAGAATCTTTTTTTTTTTTTTCTGGAAGTATGAAAAAAAAAACCTAGATAAATAGAATTGGATGTTATATGAGGTTAAAAACTTAAAACTAACACTTTGCAAATCAGGTTTTAAATTACTGCAAATAACATTGAAACTTGATTTATTGAAAAGAAAAAAAATAAATAAATAGGATTTAAGAGTTTAGGAAATTGTGGCCAATTGAATATGTATAGGTAGTTAATGTGAAATATTATTTGTTTTTCCTGGATGTTGATGTTGGGTCTTTGGAGTAAGATATTTAGAATTAAAAAATATGAATACACGCATGATGATCTCAATTAAAGTTTCGTGAAACATTTGAGGTCATAATAATTTTTTAATAAAGTGACAATTAAACTTGCAGTGTTCAATTTGAAAACGATTTAAACTTCAGCTCATATAGGATCATAAATAAAAATAATTACACTTTCATGTAAAGTGTCGGTTTCCTCAAGTTTGACAATTAATTCAATTATTGCTGGAGCTTCAAAATTCCTTGGTGGAACCTGTTTCTCAAGTGGTGAAAGATAGTTTTAGAAGAACAATCGATGTGGACATGATTAAATATTTAAATTACGTTATGTCGATCAGATGATTAAAAGTTAAGGTTTTATATGTTTGAACATACTTCAATGAGAAATTTGAGGAATTGGTACGTGCTCTTTACAAATTGTTTTGTTCTTTTTAAGATGATGAAAAGGTATTTTTCAAAAAAAAAGGGAAAAAGAAGATGAAAAGGTGTAGTAACTTTTGATATTAGAGACTGGAGTGATTAGATATATTGATTAAATTTGATCCAATTAAAGTACTTTCAAAACCCAATATATTGCTTTTTTCAAACAAAAAAAATAAAAATAAAAAAGGAGCCCAATATATATACTGCCATGTTTTCCAGTTAATTTTAATTCAAAAATTGAATAAATTCATGATTTTTCATTGTCGATTATGATTTTAAAAAAAATATATAATTATTTATTATTGTAATAAATCATAACCAGTTACTATTTTAACAATTATTTTCCCTAAATGTAAAAATATAAAGAAAGGTCATCTTCAAAGATCAACACATTGACCTGCTCTATGGACGTTTTTCAAAATTGGGCTTGTTGCCTTGAAATGGGCTGTACCAGAATTTTTTTCCGAAAATGCTGAAAGCCCATTAATTTGCTCCATTTCGCAATTAATAAGTTTTGCTAGAAGCCTGGAACACTTGAATCTCACCTAGTGGGTCGGGTTGCCACATATTCGGGGTAAACGTCAACCCGTTTTCATTCTTCAATATTTGTGGGTTTTAGTTTGAACTAATGGATTATACATTTTAAAAAGACATAAATCGAAAATAATGTGAAGGTTTTTCATAAACGGGTTCGTGGTTGGAAAAATTAAAACTAAAAAGTAATAAATCTAAGTAATTTAAGTAGTTATTAACTATGTATGATTGTGATTCAGTACTGTATTCTCTTTAGAGTCTGACTTTATTAACATTCGAAGGTTACTAGCTAGACATTGCAAAAGTATTTCTTTATTGCATGTCTTGTGATTAATTACTCTTATGTTGTAATAACCAAACAAGAATATTGAAAATAAGTTTAGTGGCATCTACATTTTCTTTTTGGGGATAAATAATGGCATCTACATGTGAACAAATGATGTTAGAATTGGACAAAAAGGAACATTACAAGAAATTCCTACTTTGTATTCCTTCTCAAAATATGAGTATATATATATATATATGTAATGGACAGAACAGATGAGTTTGTATTTGTTTTTATGGGGTTTGCCTTTAGACATATATAATAAAAACAGAGGAAAGGGGTTTCTCATGATTCCAAGATCTTGTGTGTGATATTAATACATATATATATATATAAATTGTGAGATTTATTGCGATCCACACATTGTTGTCTCCGGCCCAACGTGCACTGCCATCTACTTTCAACCAGGACCTCTTGGGAATCCTATGCATCATATATCAATGACTAATTATATAGGCTTACCAAGTTAAATGTAGATTAATTCCGTATACATATATTTTATAATAGTAAACGTGGATATTTTTAAATGGGTCGAATAAAGGTCCGATTAGTTTGAATCCACGAATAAATTATGTTGTGCGTGATTGTCTCTTCTGCTGGGATAAAGTCATGTACAAGGTGAACTAGTTTGGTCAGGCTGATTCCAGCATGCTTAAATTAGAAAAAGTAAACATAAGAGCATAAATAAACTGAGAGATTTAATTGGAAAAACTCATATCTTATCGTAGTCTAGTGATAATTAATCACTGACAAATCTGAGGGTCTAGGACCAAGGTGTCATGTGTTCAACTCCTACTAATGTGGGTATTACTCTAGTTTAATACTTTTGTTTGGTAGTGATTTATTATTTATACTTTCACAATTATTGAAATTTTTTGATATAACGATTGATTATGAAAGTATGTGTGTGTTGGGGGAATGAACCCTCTAATCCTTAATCTTTCTTTAGAACTTTAGCAACAGTTTTATTTTTGTATTAAAAATATAAGTAATCTTAATATAGTTTTAAGTTTGCCTTCTAATGGACCCTACTAATTAAGATTAAAAATTTACATCAAAGGGGTTCATTTTAACTAAAGTTTGATGATAAACATTTATTTTCAATCACTCTTATAATATTAATAAATTATTTTGTATCACTAGTTAAAGATCAACACGGATGGAAGCGTATTTGTGGAGAAAAAGTGTGCGGTTGTGGGCGGTCTGATTAGAGACGAACACGAGGTTGGATCACGGGCTTTGCGAGACCATTTGGGGATGTTTCGATTACGGTGGCGGAGCTCTTGGCGGCTAGAGAAGGATTGGCACTTGCTTGGGCAAAAAGGGTTCCAAGGGTGATCCTGGAACTTGACTCGAAGTGGTTATCCAACTTATTCGCGAGGCGGATACTAAGTATCATCCTTTTGGCATGATTATTGAAGATTGTAGGAGTCTTGTGGGAAGGCTGTGGGAATGTCGTATTACTCACAAGCGAATAGATGGTAATAAATGTGTAGATGTATTAGAACGTATGAGTCATGAGGTCCAGGGAGTTTGGACATGGGATTGTTTTGAGCCTTTTGGAAGAGGATGAAATGTACTTGTGTTTGTTTGCTTTTTATAACAAAAAAAAATGGCATATTTGATAAATCCATTATTATATTTGTATGAAATTTAATAAAGCAAATTGACACAAATTGAGCGTCAAATCAAATTTCAACATATCCTTTATATTCTACTATTGGAATCTTTTTTTCTTTTTTTTCAATCTTTTACAACTGGAATCTACAAATACAATTTTATGTGATTGATACACACTTTTTCTATATCAAAAGATTCAAAACTAAGCCAACTTTTTTCATTAGAGTTTTCTAATGCGGAGATATCAGCAGTTTAGCACTTGATATGTAAAAAACATTGACGGCAAGGACGGATTTAGGGCAGTTTTGGTGGGGCCCTGGCCCCCCAAGAATTTTAGATTTTATCTATATTTTTTATGTGGTACTATATATTTATAAATCATATAATTAGTGTCCAAGGTGGTTGGGCCAAGTGGTAGTGACTTGCGACATCCAGAGGCGAGACTTAAGTTTGAATCCTACTAGAGACATCACACTGAGGACGACCTATATCATTTGCACTATTCGGTCCAAGCCGTAATACACAGTCTAATAAATAAAAAAAAAAATCAGATAATTAGTTGAGTTATTACATGGAATATTTTTCTCTTATTTATGAGATGGGACAACTCCCCCATGAACCAAACCCAATACTAACTCTAATAAGATTACGATAATTATTTTATATTAAGTATTTAATAAAAAACTATAATTTAAACAAAAGAAAAATTGCAAATTATCGTTTCCTTCTTCGCTAAAAGACTAATTTCTCTTCCAATTATTTGTATCTAGTTGTAAATTCCATCTTCTTATCTCTAATACTTTCACTTAACGTGGATTACTTTCACTTAACGTGGATTACTTATTTTAATTCCCAAAAATCCCCCTGTGTTTGATTTTAATACCACACTCGACCCAAGTAGTATATACTTATAATTTTATTTTTGAATTTTGGTGGAATGACAAGATTACCCCTATGTGTTTGTTTTTTTTTTTAAATTTATTTATTCTTTTTGAAAAATTAAGTATATACTACTTGGGTCGAGTGTGTTATTTAAAATCAAACACAGGGGGGTTTTGGGGATTTAAAATGATACAGGGGTTTTTTTTGAGAGTTAGACAAAGCATAGGGGGTGTTTTTATCTTTCGATGTCAGTGATAAAATTGTCATATCAAAAGCAAAATGTGAACAAATACTTTCAATTTTGGCGTTTGAAACACACTCTCTTTTTTGGGGGTGTATTTGGCACTTATTTGAGATCACAGAGGATTTTTTGAAAGTTAAAATAATACAGGGGGTTTTTGGGAGTTAGACAAAACATAGGGGGTGCTTTTGTCTTTTGCTCGAGAAATAAAAGGTTAAATGGCTCTATAATTGCCTATATAAAGAAAAATGTGTTTAATATCGTTTCAAATGATTTGATCATGAAATGATTTCAATTTATGAAAAACCAACCTAAATACTTGTTAAAAAATTATTTAGCAAACTGATTCTTTTAGTTGATTTATTTTTACTCAAATTTTTATAGTCGTGGTATTTTTTTTCTTTTTAAATTTATAAGAACCCGGTGGAATTATTTTATGGCTACGTCACTATACATGAAGACCAGATTTATGAATCGTTATCTTGTTGTTAAATAGGAATTGATATGTACTTCTCTAACTAACTTATCTGAAAATTCCTTATCAAATTTTGAACTACTTAAAACTCCCGGGCCGTGATCGATAAAAAAGTTTGCATATATATAGCAATTAGGCCCGGCCCTCATTAATTAATTAGTTGTCTTCGGATCGTTTTCGAGCTCAAAGTTGGATGTTCCCATATATCGAATATCAAATTGTTCAATCAGAATTATATTATTATCAGTTAATTAACTAATGATTGCATGAGTGCAATAATGTGTTATTGATTTATTAAACTCTCAATTAGAAATAAAATTAACATGCCGAATCAAGAACAAGAGAATCAACTTAATTTTATCCTCTTGTGAAAAATCACACTCGGGAATCAAGACACTGTGCCACTTGGGACTGAAAACAATGTGCAACTTAATTTCAGTGATTAGCTAATTAATCAGTACCGGTTATGAAATTATTTGAACATCTATTTATCGCCAAGTACAAAGTTGTACTATGCATGTATTCAATTGGCGTATAATTTTTAGTATTTGTTTTTATTGGCACAACATTTACGATAATACTGTATTAAACTAAGATAGAATCTGTTAATTAATCATCCTTTTATATATTATTAAAGCAACCAATTAACTGAGACAATTACATATGAAATAGAAATCGTTAAAGAGAAAATATTAACATGGTGTAGGTACGTAATGTCACATTTAAAAGTTGACAACTAGAACTCACTATTCTAGTTTAATTGACAACATTCTACTCTGATGTAAACATTTAGCTTTTAAGTACGTAGGTGCAGTTGTGAGTTGTGATTTAAATAACATTAACCAGCGAAAAGAACTAATGAATCTCATTAAGAATGGGAGAATCACTAGATGTGTATATAGATAATTAATTTCAACATATATAATATGATATATGGAATTATTCATTTTCATACTTCTAAATATTTCAAATTTAGATTCGGAAGTGAACCTATATATAACAGCAAGGAGATGGGCCACTCAGTGGAATATTTTGCGCTTTTGTCAAGTTCCATGTCTAAGTTACAAAGTAATTTTAAAAAAAATACTTGGTAGGGTCTGTCTAAAATGAGATTTTGAGAGATGGGGAGCACATGAAATATCATTTATCTTGGTGACACATGTCCCCTTAGAATTTATTTTTAAATAAATTATTTTCTTAAAGACAAATTTATCCTTTTTAATTAGTGAATTCAAAAACACCCTTGTGTTTTGTCTAACTATAAAAAAAAAAAACCTATACTATTTTTATTAGCAACAAAACCTTGTACTTTTTTTTATTAACAAAGAAAACCCTTCTCAAGTCGAAGAGACAATTTTACCCCACCAAACAATGCAAAAACATCCCTATTACCTAAAAGGTTACCAATAACCCCTGATAACTTTAAAAATTGGGAATACACCCCCTCCTCCCCATTTTTTTTTTTTTTGAAAAAATTGACAAATTCTCCATATGATTTATGAATCCCATAAAAAAAAATTGACAAAAATCTTATCCCCCACAGTTACATGTTTTGGCACTTTACCACCCATATGTACAAAATAAACACTTTACCCCTGAAAAATAAAATTAGTTGCACTTTACCCCTCAAATGATTTTATGCAATTTTTGTTTGACGGAAAATGTACATGTGTCCCTCACATGAATTTTCAAAGGGTAAATTAGTCACATCACTTCTTACTTGTCCAAATACTTGACTCATGTCTTGTGATAGTTAAGTAGAAAAAAAATTATTTGTAAAGAGAGGGAAAAATGCGCGTCAGTGAAATATTTGGGCGAAAAATCGATGTTGGAACTAATTTACCCTTAAAATACAAAAGTGAGACGCATATCTATGTTTTTGGTGAACGGAATTGGCTTAAAATCATTTGAGGGTGCTTATTTAATTTATACTTTTGGGTGGTAAATTTCAAAATATGTAACTTTGAGAGGGGGTGTAAAGTGCATTTTCCCTAAAAATATTTTAAATGATCTTATACTGATGGTCTTAATTGTCAATTCGTATGAAAATTTGATTACTTGAGAGATTTTTTTCGTATAAAATTTTGATTACTTGAGATTTTTTTTTGGAAAAGAGATGAAATTAATTAGAGAAGGGTGCAATTTTTAAACATATTAATTAAAGGGTTAGTATGTATTTAACATATGTTTATTTTTTCTAAATGTCCGATGCCACTTCATCATTGGACATTTTGACCAAAACTTGTGGTTCAGATTTGTTGTTGACTTTTTTTAGTGGTTGATATGGGGCATCTCATGTACACCTATGTTCCATAAAATCTTATTTTAGAAAGACCCTACTTGGTAACGAATAAAGTTATATATTTTCTATTGTGCAAGTAAAATAAAACAAGGTAAAAAGAGAGTTGTCAATGAGTCAATGGTAAAACTGAGGTCCTGGTCTTTGTTTTAGATAAGAGGTCTTGAGGTCAATTTCCGCTAATATGAATTTTCTCCTAATTTTTAATATTACTGTTTGGTTGATAGTTATTTATTTAATTTGTAATTGAATGAAAAATCTGATTTAGCAATATCGATGTAATGATGTAAAAAAAAAAAAGTTAAAAGAAGAGTTAAAAGATCTATATAAATGGACGAATATATTAGGACATAGGAGAAAAGTAATTGTATTTATATCATTAATTACAACAATGAATATATCGTCTTTATATAATAATAGCTAGTATAGCAATGGTACTTGCGTGCGACCATAAAATTTTCCATATAATTAATTGCATAAGACTTTGTTCAATAGGATATATACTAGTAGTATATATAAATTTCAGAGTTGTATTGTATTATTTTATCAATTAAAACTATTATTTTATAAATAAAATATGCCTTTTTCTATTAGTTTAAAAATTTAACAAACATTCACCGTTTGTTTTTGTAAAGAAAGACAAAATTGGAGGATACTGAATCTCATTAATAATCAACGTAGAAGCACTTCTATTTCAAATAGAACACTTAAACTTTCCCTCAAACGTTTTTAGTCCAAGTTTTTTGACAAAGGCAAACTGGTAAAAGAATACTTTTGCTACATGAAATTGCATATGATATATGTAATTGCTATTAAAATAATCACATGAAAACATGTTTGTTTGGTGTTTGAGAGAATAGTAAAAGTTTGTAAAATAATTTCAATTTGTGTAATATTATTTGTTTGAATTTTTGGAGAGGTGGTTTGATAAATACGGTAGATGTAAGTTTGTTGGAAGATTTTAGGTTATAGGTGTAAGAACTAAAATGTGTAAGGTTTTATGTCAAATCAAATTAGAGTTTGTGTAGGTTCTTTTTAGAGATGAACAAATTGTTGTTTTGCTTGTTTTGGGAAAATAGTTTGAAAAAAATGAAGAAATAATAAATTTATTTCGAAAAATAAAAAACATATTTGTCACATTTTTTCCAAACACAAAATAATTTTGAAAAATGGGACACAAAGTATTGGAATCACACCAATTTGCATAAGAATTGTTTAGCTTCAATTTGCTAGAGTTATTTACATTTTGTTTATTTTAAATATATTAGACAACCGCAGTACGTCCTAAAAACAGGACCATCACAGTACAAATGTACAATTAAAATTTAAAGTTATTTAATATTACTATTTTCATATTATATGATGTCATCTTCTTAAATAAAATTCGACCTAGTAAGTAGATACTGTTTTACAAAAGTTTGATGCATTATTCAATTTTAGTAAAAGAAACCTTGTGATATTATTAAAAGCAAACAATGTGGGTAAGATTTCATTTTGCTTTTCACCTTTTAAAGTTATTTCCTTGTATATGTATATTTTTTTTTCGATTTCTCAAGAGTTTATCACTTTCGAGACATGTCGGAATGTTAAATTTCAAAAAATTATAATAATAATAATATATTAGTTTATTTCAATAATAGTTTAATAAGAATACTCCATATATATATTAAATACAAAAATTGTTTGATAAGTTAATTAAAAGGTTTAAAATTTAATGTCACAATGTAATAATAGAGATTTTTTTATAGAAAAGATGAACCATTGAATTGAACAAGCTACCTCACACAATATAAATTTATATACATATATAATCAACATGTGATTGGTCTAGTGAAAGAGACTGGTCACTACAAAGTAGCGAACTCATATTCGAATTCTTGTTCGAAAATATTTGATCGAATAAATGAAATATTCTTTTATCAATCAAGTTATTATTAAGTTTGGTGTATCGATTAATTGAGCAACAACAAAGAGTATTTGCTAATTAAATACTCCATTTGTTCTTATTTGCTTCTTTCAATTTTTGGACTAAGTTTTATGTTAGAGTTAGAAAATGAAACTTTTAATTATTTTTAAAATTTCGTCCTTGAAAGGTGATTGAGAATTAGTGTCAAATTTAATGTATGAAAATATTAATTAGAAGAATTCTTCATTTAAGGAAGAGAATTTTGTTTGGTTGGACAGTTGGACATTATGAGAAGAAAAGATGGGAGAGTAATAAAATTGCAATTAAAATTAAGAAGGAAAAACAAAGGTAGAACTAAATCATTGGTAAAAGAATTTTATGAAAAAAGAAAGAAATAAATGGTAAAATCACGCGCGAATTTGGCGCGTAACCTACAAAAATTCACCTCCACGGAGACACTGATGACACTATTCTGACAAATGCATTCAAAGCCTTAACCTACACACACAAAATCTTTTCTTACAGCACACCACCACTAGTACTACTAAACACTACCCTCACTCTCACTCTCATCTCTGCTGTAAATAAATAAATAAATAAAATAAGAATATACTACTACAATGAAATCTACTGTATTCTTTTTATTTACAGCTTTCTCCAATTTTTCACATTAAATAAAATTCCACCCCACAAACGTGTGCATATATATACCCCACACACCTATTTAAGCCTCCAACTCAATTCCTCTTATTTACTGCTTTTCCTCCATTTTTCTTTTCTCCTCTCCTCAGGGTTTCTCATTTCACTCTCTACAAACACCCTTCATTCAACTTTTTTTCTTCTTCTTGTTTTGAGAAAAAAAAAAAAAAAACATATTTTTCTTATTCTTCTTGTTTGTATAGTTAAATTACTAAAATAAAAAAAATAAAAAAAAAGTTATGTCTAGTTTGTACCCTCAAAATTTGAACTTCTCACCTGCTAGGAATATTCCTTCTCCACATCTAAGGAGCAACTCAGATGTTGAAAGGTAAAGAATTTAAGATTCTTGATTATTATTGTGTTTAATTTTGGGTGTGAATTTTTATTCATTTTTTGCTGTTTTATTTTTATGCTTCAGCCAGTATTTGACAGAGCTATTGGCAGAAAGGCAAAAGCTTGGACCTTTTATGCCAGTTCTTCCTATTTGTAGCCGACTCTTGGATCAAGGTTTGCCTTTTTGATCAACTTTTGGATCTGGTTTTAGTGTTTTTAGCATTTCATTTATGCTTCTCGTTGTGATTTCTTGTGTTTATACATGTTTATGTATGAGTAGTTGATGTTGCTTAATGTGCAGATACCAAGAATTTGTCTTGTAAGTGATTCTGTTTTCGTTCATTTTTAGTTCTCAATCTTGGAAATTGAATTAGAATTGATTATGATTGTTCTGATATTCTCTGGATTATTGCATTTCATGATTGTTGAGTTTTGAAATGCTTCAAGGTTCATCTGTATCGTCTATGGATAGGATCGATTGATTTGGTAATTTTATTGAGTCCCTTGTATTTACTAACATGGAATATATCAGTGGTGGTTGGCATTAGGCGGTGGGATTTGTTGTCGTATATACTAACACGTTACACGTTTGTATTACGACAAAAGCATTTCTCCATTAGGTGGTGGGATTTGTTGTCATATATACTAACGCGTTACACGTTTGTATTACGACTAAAGTGTGTTGAAGTGCAATGAATGTGTTTAAAGAAATATATTGCTATGTGTTATAGCACCTCGCATACTTGGTGAGATGTAGAAATCGGAAATGATATCTTTCACGATGAATGAGATTTTGCAGTGATTTTGATTTAACATAACATTTTGAGTATCTTTATGAATCAAGTTTTGTAATAGATGGATATAATTGATTTTATTTTTAATTATTGAAATTTGCTTAATGCGGTGAATTTCTAATTTTACTTCAAAATATATTAACTAGCTTACCCAATTTGCGTGGCAGTATATACTAGAATCGTTTCTCTTGCTATTGTGATCATGAAAACTATTGATGGTGGTGGTTGAGATTTGGCGGTGTGTGCTTTATTTGCAACTTTTCATATGTCGTGTTTGAAAATACTACAAACCAATTTCTCAAAAAGATACTTTTGCTTTGTGTTAAAGTACATGAAAAATATTTTTTTAGGGGAAATTATGGTAAATGTTAAAGCACCCCCATTCTATGTGATCGAGCAATGTATAAGCTATTCTACCCTTTCATGACAATGGTAGGTAGTGTAATGCACATTTAATGACACGACGTTGAAAATATTAGTGGTGGGCTTTGTTTTCATATATTACAAAAGCATTTACGGAAAAATTACTTTTCTTATGTGACAAATTACAATAAAATTGATCTTTAGGGAAAATGAAGTGATGCTACTCGTGAAACACTCGTCTCTTCACGTGTAGAGAAATGTGTAAACTATTCCATTCTTTTCTAACAAAGGTACATATTTAATGCATCGAGTTTGAGAAAATGAAAATGACGTTATGTAATAAGTTGTCTCGATTTTGAATCTAATTTACATTTTAGATTATGTGAAAGTATCACTTTTGGACAGAAAAATAACATTGATTAATTTTGCTTATGCTTTGAATCTCTAATGATACTTCAAGAAACATTTATATGATCAACCGTAGCTTAAACGATTAAGTATTTTGTTACATGATCTTTGTAAGTGATTGGATACGGGCTGCTGTATTTTATTTTATTAAAAAAAAAATTAAAAATCGACTATATTATTGTCATTTCACTCGCGTATAAGATTATGCATACATAATTTTTTTTCTTCTAATGACAGAAATATTAAAAATTTCGGGAAGGATGTCGAACCATGGATTTAGCGACTATGACAGACTACAGCGTGGTAGTCCAAGTCCTGTCCAATCTTTAGATGTGATACCTGATGTGGGAGGAAAAGCTATAAGTAACTGGGATGGGAATGGCTGGAGCATCATTCAACAGGAGGTTGTATTTTTGGAAAAATAATTAATTTAATTATTTTTTTTGTTACCGTTTAATATACTAAAATTAAGATTTGATTTATTTGTGCAATAGAGGTTAGGTGGTCCACAGAGTATGACAATCGACTGGCAGTCTGCACCTGGAAGTCCAAGTTCTTTCCTGGCAAAGAGGGTATTGCGCTTAGACATTCCAGTCGATAGGTATCCCAACGTAAGTCATTGCCAGAATTTAATAACTAAGTTTTTGATTTGATTTATATAGAATAAAAATTTCTGAAAAACAATTTTGGAACAGTTCAACTTTGTGGGAAGACTTTTAGGTCCTAGAGGCAATTCCCTGAAGCGCGTGGAGGCTTCGACCGGTTGTCGTGTCTTCATTAGAGGGAAAGGTTCTATTAAGGATCCGGACAAGGTATATAATATAATATAATATATAATCAAATGCTTGTATTAGTATTATTTGTTGATCACTAATTATTTATTTTGATGATGATACATGAAGGAGGATAGTCTGAGGGGACGACCAGGGTACGAGCATCTGAGTGATCCATTGCATATTTTGATTGAGGCCGAGTTACCTGCTAATATTGTTGATGTACGTCTCAAACAAGCCAAGGAGATCATTGAAGAGCTGCTCAAACCTGTGGTATATTGTATATATATGTTCATATGCTCATTCTTCTCTTATACGAAATAAAAAATATAATGAATGAATAAATTTCGTGTTTGTTGATGTACAGGAAGAGTCGCATGATATGTACAAGAGACAGCAGCTTAGAGAACTGGCTATGCTCAACAATATCAGGGAAGAGAGCCCCCAACCGCAACCTCAACCGCTACCACAACCACAACCAAGGGGGAGTGTGTCTCCATTTTCTTCAAGTGGATTGAAACGTCCTAAAACCGGTTGGTAATAACTATGATGCGACTCCAAGATGCATCGTAATCTTGTTATGCCCAACCCCAATCTAAGGAACCTACCTGGAAATGAACAAGATATCATCAGAACGAGTGATAAAAATTATGATTGTAAAAAGGAGACTATTGCGCTACTGCTTCAGTTTTTTTTTTTTCTTTTTTCTTTTAATTATTGTTGTAATGAGTAGTTTAATTTCTAGGATTTAATATTAAATTTATTTGTTATTCAACTCTTTTTTCTTTTTCTTTTTATTATTATTACTCCCTAGTTTGAGACAATACTACTGGTGTATTAATTTAATAGGGTATGCATATTTATGCCATTGCTTTGTCAACCTCAAAACCTTTGTTTCTAGAACTACTCATTTATGACATCTTAATAGATATTTATGCCATCTTAGACATTTTACCCTTACCCCTATCAATTACTTGAATTGATTTTTTTTTTAAACTATTTGGATTGATTTTAGTAATAATGTACAATATTTTTCATCTTGGCTTTGATAGTTATTCATTTGTTGTAATCTTGACTTAATAAAATTCAATACAAAAATTGATAGGAATATTTTTTTTACTTAAACTAAAACAATGTGTATTTAGAAAAGGAGGGAGTACAATATAAGTAATTGGGAGGGGGTGGTGGGGTAAATTGTGAAGAACCAAACATATTTAATAGATTCACTTGAACAAAGGCCTTTTACAAACTAATATAGTCTCTTATTACATGTTAATTCAAATGGCCATACAATATATTTGATCAATGTAGATGAGACCATAGCTTAGTGCCAAAGTTTATGCTCTAAAATTAACAGATGATAATATATTTGCAGAGGATTTGAAGAGAAAGGTTGACAAATTTACAAAAGATTCAGAAGATATGAGGCAGAAGGAGAAAGTAGAAAATGAAGAAAAAGAAAAGAGAAAATAAATTAGTTAAGTTAAAAGCGTGTTTTTCAATTGTAAATATTTTATTAATTATAGTCGGTGTAAGTAGACTTAAGTTAGTTAGGAGTTAGTTAGATTATTATTTGTATATATAGGAGTAAGAACAATAGGAGATTCACTTTTAATCTCCAGATTTCACTTTTACAAAACACTCTGTAAATCACAATTCAATTTTACATTTTCAATAAATGAATTTCTTTAATTGTTCAGTTTATATCTTCAACATGGTATCAGTAGAATAACAAATTTCTGCGCACTCTTTGGTTTCTGGCCAAATCTTCCACTCAAGCATCCATTTGCAGATTCTTTACAGGTTACTATCTCCTTCATCCTCTTCTTCAATCAAATCATTCCCTTTTCCTTCGGTTTCATCTGTTTCTTGATCTCTTTTCATCATGTCTTCTTCTAATCCACCCATTACCCCTGCATCAAACACCATCAGAAACTTGTTAGAAGATCCAACTAGCCCTTATTTCCTCCATCCTGCGGATGGACTAGGTTTAAAACTTGTTTCCACTCTCCTCAATGAACACAACTTTCAATCTTGGAGTCGTGCCATGACTATGGGCCTAAAAGTAAAGAACAAATTAGGCTTTATAGATAGTTCTATTCCAAAACCCTCCATTGACCCTATTATGATTAATACTTGGGAACGAAATAATACAGTTGTAGTGGCTTGGATTTTCAATGCCATATCTCCAGAAATTACTGACAGTATTCTTTATCATGAGATTGCATCCGATTTATGGAAAGAATTACAAGAAAGGTTTGTCCATGGGAATGGCCCCAGGTTATTTTCATTAAGAAGAGATGTTGTTCAATTAAAACAAGGTTCTGATTCTGTAACTCTATATCATACAAAACTCAAAAAATTCTGGGATGAAATATCCAACTGCAGACCAGATTGTACATGTGGAAGATTAGAGGTTTATTTTCAGCAAGAATTGGTCATGTTGTTTCTTATGGGATTACAAGATACCTATTCCCACATCCGCAGTCAAATCCTTACCATGGATCCCCTACCAACCATTAACAAGGTTCTTTCCCTTATTATTCAAGAGGAACAACAAATTTCACTTCACCAATCCCATCCCAGTACTAATCACCTCAATTCTATGGCATTTTCTGTCAAGAACCCACAACAACAACCCTTTCAACAAAGAGGTGCTACTGGGAATTCCTTTTCCAGACCACCATCCAACTTTTCTTTTCCCGGACCTCCCTACAATCCTACTCAGTTTTCTAACAATCCACCACAACCTGCCTTCCCAAATACAAGACCATCTATCAACCAAAACTTTAAAAGAAAAGACAGACCATATTGCACAAATTGCAATATGGTAGGGCATACAATCAATACCTGCTTTAAGATCCATGGCTATCCTCTTGGCTACAGAATCCCATTTCCCAGACAGCAACCTCCTGCCTCTACTCAGATTTCTTCAACCATTTCTGATCACATCAATCCACCTGGGATGCAAGAATTTGTTAAGAATCTTAGTTCTGACCAATACACATATTTGTCAAATCTATTCAATACACATCAACAATCCATGCCTGCATCTCAACAGAAAGGTGATTCCACATCTAGCTCCTATAATATAACTGCTACTTCAGGTATATCTTCTTCCATGAATTCTATTTCCAATCTTATAGATCCTACTTCTTGGATTATGGATTATGGTGTTTCTCACCATATTTGCACTAACATTAAATTGTTTCATTCTATCTCTCTCACTAATAACACTACAGTTTCTTTACCTAACAGTACCTCTCTTCCAGTCTACTTTGTTGGGAAAGTCTTTCTTAATAATCACTCCATTTGTCTGGATAATATTTTATATGTTCCTTTCTTTAAGTTTCATTTACTTTCTGCTAGTTCACTATTACAGAATACTTCCTATAGTGTTCATTTTTTGCATAATACTTGTTTCATACAAGACAACCTATCCAAGAGGATGATTGGTCAGGGTAACCTTGTTCAAGGACTCTATATTCTACATTCACTGCCATCTTCTGCCTCAGATATTAATAGTTTTGTAATAAAGTGTCCATTCATACATGGCACAATAGACTAGGACATCCTTCTTACAACAAAATTGTTCCTCTTAAAGAAGTTTTAGCTATTTCTGATTTACAGAAACACATTGATTCTACTTGTGATACATGTCATTATGCAAAACAGAAAAGACTTCCATTTCCCACAGATAATAATTTCTCCTCTAATCCTTTTGACCTCATTCATTGTGACACATGGGGTCCCTATCACATTACTTCTCATTCTGGCTTTAAATACTTCATAACTTTGGTAGATGACTTTAGCAGATTCACTTGGATCTATCTTATTAGAAATAAATCAGAAGCTTCTATTGTTATTCCTAAATTCATAAAAATGATTCAAACTCAATTTAACAAAACAATCAAGACTTTTAGATCAGTTAATGCTAAGGAGTTCCTATTTGAAAAATTATTTTCTGATTTTGGCATATTGCATCAGTTTTCTTGTGTTCAAACACCACAACAAAATTCAGTGGTTGAAAGGAAACACCAACACATCTTAAACATAGCTAGGTCTCTTATGTTTCAATCTTTGATTCCTTTAGAATAGTGGTCTAATTGTGTTCTAACTTCAGTTTATCTAATGAATAGAATTCCTTCTCCTATTTTAAAAAATAACTGTCCTTACACCTTATTATACAACAAACCTGTAAACTATAATTTCCTTAGGACTTTTGGTTGTCTGGTGTTTTCCTCTACATTACATGAGCATAGAACTAAATTTCAACCAAGAGCTAGGAAATGTGTTTTTCTTGGCTATGCTCCTGGTGTTAAAGGCTACAAACTACTGGATTACATATCCCATGAGGTTTTTATCTCAAGGGATGTAGTCTTTTATGAACATATTTTTCCATTTAAATCTACCGCTTCCCATGCATCTGATCATCCTTCCCATCTCAATCCACTTTTCCCACCTACTGATTTTAATCTCCCTTATAATACTTTCCCTACATCTAAAACCAATATGTCTTCATTTCCCAATGATCCTATCCCCCCTGATAACATTCCTAATGATCCTATCTCCACTGATAACATTAGAAGATCCACCAGACAAACTAAACCTCCCTCTTATCTCCATGACTATCATTGCAATCTCAATATCAGTTCCCAACCAACAGCCAAATACCCTCTGTCTTCTGTCCTAGCTTATACTAAACTTTCTCACAATCACAGGGCTTTTATTGCTAATATTTCTCAAATTAAGGAACCACATACATATAAGCAGGCCATCAAATATCCCGAATGGACAAAAGCAATAAGTGAGGAATTGGAAGCTATTGAAAGAAACTCCACTTGGACAGTTACTACACTCCCACCAAATAAAAGACCAATAGGATGTAAATGGGTTTTTAAGGCAAAAAGAAATCCTGATGGCACCATTGACAGGTACAAAGCCAGATTAGTGGCAAAAAGTTTCACTCAACAAGAAGGGGTGGACTTTATTGACACCTTCTCTCCTGTGGCTAAACTAGTAACAATAAGGGTCTTATTGGCTCTATCACTTTCTAAAGGTTGGCATTTACATTAGCTGGATGTAAATAATGCCTTTTTAAATGCAGACTTAATAGAGGAGGTATACATGGATTTACCACAAGGTTATTCACCTAATGCACTCAGTACCAATTCTTCACCTCAAGTATGTAAACTCAACAAATCTATCTATGGTTTAAAACAAGCAAGTAGGCAGTGGAATTCCAAATTGACTGAGGTACTTACTTCAATGGGTTTTACACAATCTCTATCTGATTATTCCCTTTTTACAAAAGGTACCACTGATTCTTTTATTGTTATTCTTGTTTATGTTGATGATATTATCTTGTCTAGTCCTAATTCTGCTCTTATTTCTGAGACTAAGTTACTCCTAAGTCAAAAATTTAAACTAAGAGATGTGGGATTGCTTAGATATTTTTTAGGTATTGAACTAGCCTACTCCGGTCAAGGTCTTGTCATTTCCCAAAGGAATTACACATTACAATTACTTGAAGACACTGGGTTTTTAGCCAGTAAACCATCCACTTTACCTATGGATCCTAATACTAAACTCTCTAGGAATGATAGTGATTTATTACCTGATTTTTCATCCTATAGAAGGCTAATTGGTAGATTAATATACTTAACAATTACAAGACCAGATATATCCTATGCAGTTAGCAAATTAAGTCAGTTTCTTTCTTGCCCTACTCATAATTATTTATCTGCTGCTCACTACTTACTTAGGTACCTTAAGGGAAGTCCAGGGCAAGGAATTTTTTACTCTAACAATAATAACTTGTCCTTGTCTGCCTTTTGTGATTCAGATTGGGCAAATTATATGGATACTAGGCATTCAACTACGGGATTTTTCACATTTTTGGGAAATTCCCTAATTTCATGGAAATCTAAAAGGCAGCCAACAGTATCAAAATCAAGTGCGGAGGCAGAATATAGAGCTATAGCAGGACTTACAAGTGAAATTCTTTGGCTGACTCAGTTGCTTCGAGATTTCAAAGTTGAATTGCGGATTCCTCCAGCACTTTATTGTGATAACTCCAGCACGGTTCATCTTGCCTTGAATCCCATTTTCCACGAACGTACAAAGCACATCGAGATCGATTGCCACTTTGTACGGGAGAAAATTGCGCGAAAGCAAATCAAATTGCTGCCAATCAATTCGACGGCACAATTGGCAGATATTCTTACAAAACCCCTTTCCAAAATTCCTTTTTTAAATATCATGTCCAAGCTGGGTGTAAAGGACATTCACACACCAACTTGTGGGGATTTGCAGAGGATTTGAAGAGAAAGGTTGACAAATTTACAAAAGATTCAGAAGATATGAGGCAGAAGGAGAAAGTAGAAAATGAAGAAAAAGAAAAGAGAAAATAAATTAGTTAAGTTAATAGCGTGTTTTTCAATTGTAAATATTTTATTAATTATAGTCGGTGTAAGTAGACTTAAGTTAGTTAGGAGTTAGTTAGATTATTATTTGTATATATAGGAGTAAGAACAATAGGAGACTCACTTTTAATCTCCATATTTCACTTTTACAAAACACTCTGTAAATCACAATTCAATTTTACATTTTCAATAAATGAATTTCTTTAATTGTTCAGTTTATATCTTCAACAAAAATTAATAGGGCAAAAAGACCTTGGGTTTGATTAATTATTTAATATGGGTATTTCTCTAGTTAAGTAATAGTTTTTGTAGTTTATTTATCTTTGTAATTTGATAGCGATTGAATTAAGTTAGGATTATTTGCACTTACACCCCTGAACTATTGTTATTCGACAGTTACCTCCACAACTTTTCATTTATTTGGTAATCACACCCCTTCTGCTAACAAATCATTAATTCCTGTGCATAACTTATTAAATATCCAATTTACCCTCCCCTTAACAACTACGTGAATCGCTTTCCCCCCCTGAGAATTACTTGAATTAATTCTAGTAACATGAACTTATGAACATTGAATATTGTTTTATTTATATCGCAATTTTGCCTAAAAAATGGCACAAAACATATAAAACTAGTTTCTTCCATGATTATAACCCAAAATATCGGACAATGGTGTTGACAAGTCTACATGTGAAAATTGTAACAAAGGCATCAAAATAAAAACATGTATGTTTTGCACTTGGAAATATTAAGCATGGTCCTATTGCAAAATTCCAAATGCAGAAACGTACATGTTTTTATTTTGATACCCCGATTATAATTTTCATTTATATATTTTCAACACTATTGTTTGAGTTTTTCTATTAGAATCGTAGAAGAAATTGAGTTTGTGAATTATTTACTTATATCCATTTTCGCAAATATTGTGGGCACACGTCCTATGAGGCTATGATTTTAAGCAACATCAACTATACTATATATAAATACTGTATATGATATATAATTATATATCATATATTAGTACTTGGGCTGGACCGACGGGTTGAACTTGGGGGCCAAGATGGATTGGACTATAAAAAGAGTTAGGGAGTTCGGGTATTTGAAGTTGAAGAGGTTAATTCCAAACTCGTTCCGTATTTCCATATGAAAATACGAATTTTTTAATTTGAGTATCCAAATCCAAAATACTCATCCTATTCGAGTTTTAAGATAATGGAACGGAACGGATTTGAGTTAGCCGAAGCCAATGTCCACCATATACTTAAACTTAGTTTTGGATAACCATCAAAATACTAATAATAAAAAAAAATAGATTTTTTCGTAAAAAAAAAGAAGTTTTTTCTAGTTGTTATCTTTTAAATGCATAATTATGGTCAAATACAAACTCATAAAAGCCCAATTATGGTCAAATTTAAACTCATAAAAGCCCAACTATGGTCAAATTGAAACTCATAAAAGCCCATTATCAGCCCAGCATATTATTTTTTATATATTTAAAAGAACAGATGAACATCCTACATAAACAGAAACTTCTCGTATTCGTATTGATTCTACAGAGAACAAAAAGAAGAGAGAAATGGGGAAGCAGCCGGTGAGGATGAAGGCGGTGGTGTACGCTTTATCTCCGTTCCAGCAGAAAGTTATGCCTGGCCTCTGGAAAGATCTCCCCGGAAAAATCTCACATAAGATCTCCGACAGTTGGCTCAACGCCACTCTCTTACTCACCCCTCTCGTCGGCACCTACTCGTAAGTTATTTTCCTTTCCATATATTTATTGATTTTTATCTGTTAGATCGGAATTAGATATGTTTAATTCTGTACTTGAGGACGAATTATGAATCAAAATGCAATTTCACGATGCTGATATTGAGCTCATTTTCTACATCGTT
Source organism: Penstemon newberryi var. newberryi (assembly GCA_030819805.1). NCBI lineage: Eukaryota > Viridiplantae > Streptophyta > Magnoliopsida > Lamiales > Plantaginaceae > Penstemon > Penstemon newberryi. The sequence continues at coordinate 38,364,596 of JAUALY010000005.1, forward strand.
GATGAAATTATAATGTAACTATGAGCTTTCTGTAGATAATGTTCCCCACTCGGAAATTGCAAATCGCAATGCAATAATGTATGAGTATTCTGTAGATAATGTTATAGAGCATTCATAACATCACAATTCACAAGCCATTGTTATTTGACTCGACTTACTTGATGCTGATTAGATTATCATTAACCAATCTCTAGATTGTAATTCCTGAATGCAGACTTATAGAACATTATTTGATATTTTTCCTGACTTATTGGGAGTGCATTATCTCATAATATTAGTGTGTCATTTGCAAAATGCTTGATCTGTTTATGTATTATACTACAAGGCTATTGAATTTCAAAGTTTGACTCAATTTAATTCGAATTATTGAAAAGTTTGGACAGTAGTCAGTTGATTAGACGTGGTCTAAATGTTGTGTATTTGAGTGTGGAACCATCAATTAGATTTGGCTTGGATTTAGGAAATTTGAATTGGAGACTTTGTAACACCTCATACTCCGTGAGAGCCCTCTTGCTTCATTAGACCATGTTCAAGTACTTTTGGCCAGTGATTATAACAAGGCGAGAAGTCTATCCCATGCGCAATAAGCTGGATCGACAGGTTTATAGTTTGGTGCACATGATTGAAAGTAAGAACCGACAGTAGGCAACTGTGGATGTTGGACAGATCAATGGATGGTTTTAAGCTACACAATGAGTAATAAAAGTCAAACAAGAATAGATTGAAGCATCATTGGCTCCTCAATTATAAGAGTTATTCCAAAGTTTTTAGCTTATCTTCTTTTCATATTCTGAGTTACTCTAAGTGCTATTTGATCAAGTTTTAACGCGTTCATGCACCTTTACATTTGAGAAGATAAAAGTTCTCCAAACTGGTGCAATATTGAAGAAGTTTGGGGCTAAAAGAGTCGTTCTTCTTAAAAAGATAGGCAGAGATGCTGATTGGTGCTTAGTTTAAGTATCATTTGGGTACTTTTGGACTGGAATTGGGCTCCAGAATGGGCACCATTATAAATATAATTTTGTTGATCTGATCATGTTATCTTTTAAAAGTGCGCTGGAACTGAAATAATTATTTCTGTTGTTTGAATTTACTTTTGCATTTTTCTTCTTATGAACTGGGGATTAAATTGATCACTGATGTAAATATGAAATATACACGGATGCGAATGCATGTGAAAGTTTTCACTTTTAATTATTTGTTATCTTTCTTTTATGTCTGATAATCAATCCCTCTTTAGCTGAATTATTTGAAAGTAGAGATTGGTCGCATCCTTGTGATCTTATTTCACAATTTCAATTACTTGGGTTGTGAAAAGCTTTCTCTGCATAATGAACTCATCCTTTTTTTCCAGTTAGTAATATAAAGAAGTGTTTCTCTCCTCCCCTTGTATGTGCTTGTAGGTATGTGAATTGGTACCAGGAAAAGGAGAAGATGGCGCACAGATACTGAAGTTATTAACACAATCGAAATTCTTTGTGAAAAACTCTCTAGTTTCTAGTTTTACCAGTCAATAAGCTAATTTTTGTTTTTTCCTGATGTGAAGGTCATGAACCCCCAACTCAATTCCATTTGCAAATATAAGTTCTTTTCTTGACAATAATCACCCCAGTTCTTTTCTTGTTTGTTACTTACAATTTTATATGATGTCCCTGAGGGGACTGCTTGTTTGTTAATTCATTCATGATAAATTAAAAATGTGCGGTTTATCAATGAATTCCCTGATTTCCATGCACCACATGGAATATATATATGCATTGTTTCTTGAATTGAGTAAGAAAATATTTGGATTTTGTTTCGCAATGTGAACTTGTCAATATATAAACGTATGAGTATTAACTATTTTTTAAAAGTAAAAATTGAAGACAAGTAATAATATTACATTTGAATCATCCACTTTGGAGGCCCAACTTGCAAACGTGAATATGCAGCTGCAGCGAGCACAAACTGTCTCCTTTTACTAATAATAATAATAGGTAGCGTGAATGTTTCTTCGTAAATAAATAAACAACAAATTTAGAATCAAACAAAAGTTGTACAATCAAAAGACAAGTAAACATAGCTCAAAAGAGAAGCTGAGTCGTCTGAATTTCACGACTGATGTCGAACTGAATTTCAAATTTGTGATTTTTCTATAATTGGGTTAGCCATACTCTTCACATATTCCTAGCTAATTAAGTAAGTACATTTAAATCGACTTATAGAATTCCTTTTCACATAGTAATTCTTTAATTTGAGTCCGTCTATATTTAATTGTCTATAAGCTTTAAAAAGATAAGTGCTTCTAATTGATGGTTGATTAATATCCCAATGAAAAAGGCTTTTCTAATCTAATTACACAAAGACTAGTGGGCCCCAGTCAGAAATGGCTTTTTTAAGACAAGACAACCCTAAGAAAGAGGAGAAATCTTTTGAAATTGAAATTGAAGTTGGGGCGGGGCGCTTTCTCTGTATTTCACATTTTCAAATTCCATCCCCAGCTCAAACAATACTGTCTACTCGTAAGTAATAAATAAGTCTTTCACATTTTATTAATTTCACTGATCGATCGATCTCACTGCTTTCCTATGTTTGATTTTTATACTCGCTCCATTTCCTGTGTGTGTTGAAAATGTGAAGCGAGATTTACCTTCTCGTGTTAAATGTTGATCACATATGCATCTGGGTTTTATGATTTCATGCATATTTGTTACAAAGATTGTATTTTGACATGGTTTCGTTAATCCATATTTGTAAAATTTAAAATATGGTAAAACACCACTTTACACTCCATAACAAAAAATAAAAAGTCCTCTGAGTAGTTTAAGATTCTTGCCAGTATGTTTATATTGATTGTGATTTGGCATTCTAATGGTAGAAGCTATTAAAAACTGCAGTGGGCTTATTTGTTACATTAAACTTTATGTTCTTCTCTCGACTGAAAACTCATTCTACTGGATAATTGCAAATATCTGATTTAAACATATGGTGTATGTTCCTTGCGTTTCATTTTGTAATTTAGCAATAAAAATATTCGTCTGCATAGTTCAGTTGGCTTTGAAGTCATCAATGGCAAAAGAAGACAACGTCAATAGTTATGAAGATGCTCGCAAGCAGAGGCTTTTAGACAACAAACAACGATTTGAGGTAATATGAAAATCTAGTCTTTCTGTGACCATGTATTATTTCAGTTGACTTTTTGATTATTTTCCCTGTATTTCTGAAGGAATTGGGGCTCCTGAAGTTATCTAAAAGCTTGTTAGATGTTACGAAATCTGAGAAGAAGACCCAGGTAATTGACGTTCTAATTCTTTTTGTATATAAGCAGAAATTTTATTGCTTCTTAATACAAAGCTCTTCATTATTGTTTTTCTCCACATTTATTTCCTTTCAGCAGCGTCGTTTTAGGCCAAAACCAACCAATAATCTCATGATGGAGCCAAGGCGCTCATCTCGTGCACGCAATCCAGTTACTTCATACCGTGATGATGTAAGTCTTCACATTTTCTTTCCATGATGCTTCTAAACGACTAAAACTTGTTAACTGGTACTATTGCAAGAAAATATGATTTAATCAGTTCACTGCATTTAATTGCTTGTGTTGAAAAGTGGTCATCGCAAGTTGATATTGAGCTTCCTCGACTGCGTAAGCGATCAAGATTTGATTCTTCATGGACAAGGTAAATATTTCTGATGATTTGTTCAGACTTCCATCTATAAATCAAGTCTAGCAGTTAACGTTGCCAATTCCTGAAATTGCAGTTATCTTGCAAGACCAGTTGAAGAAGTTAAATCTGCCACGTACGAGGAAAGAGCTAAAGCTTACAAGTCCGCGGAGAAGCTCCAAAGCAATTTACAATCTGGGAATCCATCTTTCGTCAAATCAATGGTTCGATCTCATGTTTATAGTTGTTTCTGGTTGGTAAGTTTCTTCACGTTTCTCATTTATACTCTGCACAATCATTTTTCTAAATACTATTATGAATTTTGCTATCTCGATCCGATTAGGGGCTTCCAACTAAATTTTGTGTTGACCACCTACCCAAGTCCACAGTAGATATGGTGTTAGAGAATGAAAAAGGTATGGAATATGATGCCGTTTTCATTAGCAAGAGAACTGGACTTAGTGGTGGATGGAGAGCATTTGCATTGGATCATAAACTAGATGATGGTGATGCTTTAGTCTTTGAACTAATCGAGCCCACAAAATTTAAGGTTTGTTTACTTAATATCATGTGATTATACTCATAATATGGTTAAATTAATTTAATCTTGATTGATTTCTGATTCGGCAGTAACAATTGTCTAGCATATTTTCTTTTTTCTCAAGTTATATTTGGCCTTTATAAATAAATACTACATTGATATTGATAATTGAATGAACATTGTGCAGGTTTACATAGCTAGAGCATTTGAATGTGAGGATGAAGACGGCAATGTTCCAGTCGAAGAAGTTGAGGGTGAAGCTGAGGACACAGCCAAGATGGTGGCAAAAAATGGAAAGAAGAGTGACAACGGACAATCAATAAATTCCACTAAATCCAAGAAAGAGAAGGCCCCCCAGGTTTCAGCAACCAGGAGGAGTTTGAGAAATAAGTAAATTGGATATGTGACTGATTATGAACTTCACATACAAGGGGTAGTAGGCTTTTTCGGAAGATGGAACCGTAAGGGAATGTAGAGAATGGAATTAAATCTTTCCATTTTGATGAAAACTTAACTAAGATTGGCTGCTATTGCCTTGGTACTTCAGATTATTTTTTGTCATTGTAGAATTACTTCATGTGCTGGTCTACACCTAGAAATTTATTCCAAAATACCATGATGTAGAACACAAGAGAAGAAGAGAGTTTGAGTTCTTTTTATATTGTTCTTGCATTTTGACTCCCTTTTGTTTGGATTTGATCCATCCCTTCTATTTCTATTGATTGTATAGTATCTCAAGATTTATGATGCCAAAAACAACATTATCTCACTTCTCTAGTGAGAAATCTTATCTGGATTTTCTATTTGTTTGTATTTCTAGAAATTGTGTAATGCAATATCTTACACTTGTAATACGGGTACCCTGTACCGCTACAATTCCAATGTGCCATGTAAATGTCTGAATAATTAAAAAAAATTAGGAAGAGAGAAGAGAGAGGCCCCTTTGTCTCGCATTTCTCAGTTATAGTCTCACTAATAAATTAAGATTCTTGAAAATGAATTTATAATGTTGTTTATTTAAATTTTGTAAAAATGATTTCAAAAATTAATATATTGGAATTTTTTTCTAGAAATTATGGAAATGAGAGAAATAGTGTGATAGTACTTTATGTCAAATCATGTTTAGAGATAAGTTGTATAAAAAATATCACTTTACGCCAAATCAAAGTATAGTTCATTCAAATTTATTTAGAAATAATATATTTTTCTTCAAATGATATTTGCTTGTGAAAATTTGAGAAATTATAAGTTTAATTTTAATAGTAAAAAATATTGTTTACTTGACTTTACAGAGAGCACCAAAATGCGGTCTAAAAAAAGGAGAAAAAGATGCCCAAAGGCTTCGAGCATGGGGAACATGTTTCAAACCTACATAATTGTATAAAATATCAAAAAAAATATAAGGGCTTGTTTGTTTAGCATTTTCCAAAATTATTTCGTGTTTAGAAAATATCAAACAAACATGTTTTTTATTTTCTGAAATAATTTTTTCACCTCTCAATTTTCTCAAAATACTCTCTCAAAAGTCAAACAAACAACAATTTTCTTATTTCTAAACAAAACATATACAAACTCAACTTTGATTTGACATAAAGTAACATATCTCTTACACTATTTATCTCACATAACAAATATGATTTGACATCAAGTCTTACACATCTTACACCTACAACCTAACTCTTCCAAAAAAACCTACATCTACTTTATTTTTCAAACCACCCTCTCAAAACTCAAACAAACAACATTACGCAAATCGAGATTATTTCACAAGCCACTACTACTCTCTCAAACTACTTTTCCAAACACCAAACAAACATGCCCTAAATATTTTTGATACAGCATGTAACATTTCAAAAGTTTTGGGTTAAAATGAACAACTCTTTTTACTTCAATAACTTAAATGTGTTTTGTGTGTTTTCAAGTAATATTCGCACGCTGAAATTCTATTATTATATTACAAGTTTAGGAAAATGTCATTTAATTAAGGCAAAATTGCAAAAAAGGTCACAAACTATTTAGTGATTTTGAATTTTCGTCCCAAGCTATATCACTTAGCCAAATTCGTCCCATAATTTTATATTCTTTTGAAATATCGTCCCACTTGCCACATGAATGCTTACGTGTTATGACGTGGCTAATTTTAGCATAAACAATTATATAAGATTAAAGAATTCGTCCCAAACTAATTACAAAATTTGATTTTTTGTCCCAAACTATATCAGCACGCCAACTTCCGTCCCGTAATTGAAATGACATAGGAAAAATAATTCGTTCCAAACTAATTATAAATATTTATTATATTTAATAATACAAAAGAAATGCACAAATTTTTCCTAATGAACTAAGATATAATTTTTTTCTCAAAAACGCACAGGAATTTCAAAAATCTATATTATTTTTCTCTTAAAAAAAAAAGTAAATGGCAATCTACTTCCATGTGATAATCATAATGTTTAATTTACCTCCATGTGTTATGATAATGTGGCAGTTTACCCCCCTTGTGTTGTGATAAATGTGGCAATTTACCTCCTGTATTATAATAAATGTAGCATTTTATCCCCTATGTTATAAAACACTTTGTTTGTCCACTCTCAATTTATGCAATTGAGTTACACTCTTCGGTTCAAGGGGATAAAATATTCTTTTAAGATTTTCACAAGGGGATAAATTGCTCATTTTCAAGTTATAGGGGTAAATTGAACATTATGAATATCACAGGGGATAAATTACCATTAGTCCTTTGAAAAAGTAAAAGATGAATCGGCATTTCCATTAAATTAAAAATTTAATATTGGACTAAAATAATGCAAAATGACAAATTGTGAGACACAATTCGGCGAACTAATATAGGTTGGGACGAAAAACCAAAATTTATAATTAGTTTGGGACGAATTCTGCAATCTTGTTTGAATGTTCATGCTAAAATTTGTCACGTCTTAACACGTAAGCAAACATGTGACAAGTGAGACGGTATTTCAAAAGAATATAAAATTACATAACGAACGAAAATCAAAAACCGCTGATTAGTTTAGATCCTTTATTGCAACTTTGCCTTTAATTAAACAAGTATATGATAGTTGGATTTTACTTTAATCACTACTAATTGTTTTATATACCTGCCCTGGCAATTATATCAATTTTACCCCTTAATAACAATAATTGACCCATAGTGAATCACCATTACATTACATAAACTACAAGGTATTCAAATCAGAAACTAATCCACAAACCCATGCTTAACGCCTAGCATGTAAAGAGAAGCAATATTATGATATAATTTAAACAGAACTTCATTCAGCCACATAAAAAACAAACTAGGTATATATCATAAATAGGCAAAAGTTAGTCATAAATAAACAGGTCAACAAAGATGTGTCGAGTAACTTCAAAACACAATCTTCTGGCAATTTTATAGTTCAATGAGTAAAATACTAGATGTGAAAACATAAAACAATATCCAAAAACCAAAGCAATGGTCACGATGGAACTAAATATCTTCTTGTGCAGCACTGCGCAGATAATATCCTTATTCTAAGCAGTTGCACCTTCAGATAAAAATGCTCTTCCTGATGGACGGTTGGCCAAAGGTCCATGACATCCCCAAAGCTGCAAAAAATAACAATTCAATGAGTTTCTCATGCAATTGTAAGATGGCATCAATCATCACAATACTCAAAGCCGTTACTATAAGAAACTCAATTTGATGTAAAATTGAAGGAAACTATATGAAATCATTTTTAAAAGTTATGAACAAACCTTTGCGTTGACACCATCTGGTTGAATCTTGTTTTCTGATTTCCATTTCACGTAATCGGAGCGGTTGAATTTCGTAAATCCCCTGACATTCAAAATGAAAAGCATTACTACATACTGTAAATTTATGCAAGCGGATTAAAACTACAGTGTCACAAGTTAACAGAACAAGACACAATATTACTAGAAGTTTTAGTAAATTAAAATACCATTTCCTGCTGACAATAATCTTTTGACGACCAGGAAACTTGAACTTAGCACGACGAAGAGCCTCTTGAGCGTGATGGCTATTGCCATCCTTGCAACGGACAGAGAGAAGAACCTGGCCGATAGCCACACGAGCACAAACACCTTGAGGCTTTCCAAAAGCACCCCTCATGCCAGTTTGGAGCCTATCAGCCCCAGCACACGACAACATCTTGTTAATACGCAAGACATGGAAGGGATGGACTCTAACCCTCAAATGGAAGGCATCCTTTCCTGCAAACTTAGTCATGTACTTGTTACATGCAATACGTGCAGCCTCAAGTGCTTCACTGGACACATTCTCCTTCTCCCAACTGACCAAGTGAACACAGAATGGGAACTCATCCACTCCCTTCTTCTTCATTCCAACATCATAGATCCTGATCTTGGGATCAGGTACACCACGACAATATCGTGATTTTGGGTATGGCTTGTTCTTAATTTGGCGGTAACACCTTGCAGGTCCTACATACACATTATGCACATATGAGTAAAGGCAACTACACCACGCAATAACAAATTATCTTAAGAAAACTCAATAATATGCAAGGGAAAAAATACTGAGCATATTACAATCAAACATATGACAATAATCTCTTTTTTCAGATGAACCAAGTTAACCCCCACATTATAAAATCAAGCTTCAACAATAATCCTTCCTTCAACAAATTCAAATCGAAACATATCTTTAATGTCTAATAAGATCACATCCTTTCTATGATAGTTACCCATATAAATCAAAGTTCCTTAAAACCGAAAAGTAAACAAATAAGCCAAAACATCAACATATCTAAGTAACACTGCATCACAATCCTAATAATTAAACCAATTTATGCAGTATCCTAAATTTAACATACAAAATGATATTCCTAAATGACAAAACCAAGGATCTAATTGAATCTAGCTGGAATAAGCACCAATACCGATATCAATGTACATATTTGCGTAAGAGAAACTTACTTCTCCCCATGGCGAATCTCTGTTGTTGATCTGCGGCCAAGACAGAAAAAACCCTAACCTAAAGTTTGGGGAGAAATGTTGTTTATATAAGAAGAAATTTCAGCGCGTGGGTTTGCGTATGGGCTTGCGTCAGATGGGCCACTTTTGTTGAATATAGTCCAGAATCTTCCTGGACTGGACGGTTCATTTGAAGGGCCGACGACCTCTAAAACTCGAGCACAGCCGTACAGATTAGTCCATCGAATATCAATAAAAATTGAATAAAATAAAACAAAACTGAGATACTATTGATAATAATATTTGTTACTCCATGTTAAGTTCATTTGGATTATTACAAATAAAAAGTGTAAGTAATTATCTATACTAGTATTTTTATATTTTATATTTGGTTAGTAATCATAAATTTTATGATTTAGTGATACATTGTTTTATTAGAAGAAAAACAATTGTATTTATCCGAAGAAATATTCAAGTCAAATCAGATAAAATTTCGACTATAACTTGTATTTGAATTTGACAAGTTGCAAAAATATTTTGTTGATATGTTATTACCAGTTAATAAAGTTCCCAATTTTGGAATTTTTCGGTTTATCAGAGATTCTGAATAAAATATATTTTTATAAATTAATAATATTATATTTAAAAATATAGCAATGAGATTATGTATTCTATAATAGACATGAGTTAGAAAGGAAATCATAATTTTGCAAATTGTAATTCATATGGTGTTATGGTACAATATTTATCCTCCAATCTTTGGAAAGGAAAAAAGAATATAGTATCCTGTATTTGCATTCAAACTACCAAATAATTAATGCATTCAATTTCAGTCTGTTTATGATGTACACCACAAATCCTATTCAAATAATCACTGTACAAAACTATGTGAATCATTCGATGCCAAAAAATCACCTTGGTGTAACCGTGGGAACGACTCCACTTACAAGATCGCTTCCGGAAACATCTAAAGAAGAATACTGATTTCTCAGGGAAGAAGATGAAGACTGTGGGGTCACAACTCCACCATCGGTGACCAAAGAGTCGGATGTCATATTGGTGTCGGATTCAGGCATCATTAGCCATATGTTTTCGAGTTCTCTATATACTTCTGACATGGATGGCCGGGCGTCTGTCTCGTCTTGGCAACATTTAATGGCTAAATTTATAAACTTCTCTACACATTCTGAAGGATAAGATCCCATCCGTTCATCCACAACCGAGAATACCATACCAGAGCGATATGCTATGTTTACCTGAAAAAGTTTCATCAACATTATTTCAAAAACGACCAATACATGAAGAAAATGGCTTTTGCAAAAAATTGGTAATGTGCCTAGTGTTTGGACCGGCTTAGATGGTCAGTTAATGCAAGAGTAAATAATGAAAAGAGTGGGCAGATAATATTTTTAGTAAGATCGTACGAGGAAACCTTAAAGACATGACAATACATGATCTCTTAATTCAAATGCCTCAAATTACAAAAGGAAAAGGGACATTACCTCCCTAACAATGTTTTTGCCGTGTGAAATAGGGTGCATTCCTGTCAACAGCTCCAAAAACACGACTCCAAGGCTGTATACATCGCTTTTGTCTGTCAGCTTGTGTGTTAAAAAATACTCTGGATCAAGATATCCCTGCAGAAATCATACACCATTGTTATCGAGCAATACAAAAGATGTCACTGAAAAGGGGCGAAATTGGAATTTGAACTTGAATTTGCTTCTTTAATTGTTCTTACCGGTGTCCCTCTAACTACTGTAGATACATGAGCAGGCAACCCTCCTTCAAGTTCCGGAACCGGAGCTAGACGTGATAGTCCAAAATCGGCAACTTTGGCCGTAAATTTGGAGTCCAATAATATGTTGCTTGCCTTTATATCCCGATGAAATATTGGAGGATTGGCTTCTGTATGGAGGTAAAGAATGCCTCTAGCTGAACCCATTGCAATTCTTATCCTCATTGCAAAAGAGAGTGGGACTTTAGATGTCCCTGTTAATTAAGTAAAAAATAAAATTGGTTAACCAATATAATATAGAAATTAAAGAAGGGTGAATTTGGAAACTTACTAGATAAGTGATCCCTCAAGGTACCATTAGGCATGAATTCATAAATCAACATCTGCATTACAAAATGCAAGATGAACCTATGTAATGAAAAATATCAAGAAAAATAAATAAAAGCGAACGACTGGGATACCTGTTCACCTTCTTCATCGCAATATCCAATCAATGACACGAGGTTTCTATGATGCAACCTCGACAATAGTTCTATCTCCGTAAGAAACTCCTTTTCACCTTGTAATGAACCTTCCTGAGCGCGCTTTATGGCAACAACTGTTCCATCAGCAAGAATACCTCTATAAACTTTTCCATAACCACCTTGCCCAACCACAATCGAGCAACTAAAATCATCTGTTGCGTGTGCCATTTCACGATAAGTAAAGTCTTTCACACCGTCAACTTTGATGGAGATTCTTGACACTGAAATACAACATAAACGATTAATCTCAAGTAATATATCCAATGTAATGACAAAACATAATTCAGTCTACAATTAAAAAAACAATGAAGTTTAAAAATAATGAGAAATTATAGGAACTACTCATATAAATGGATATTGATGGTACTTACATTGACGTCTCTTTGCAGATGCATGGTTTTTCCGAAGATGACGCCTAAAGATAAGAAGTGACACAAATGCAGATAATGTAACTGATCCAGCTATAGTTCCCAGTATAATTCCTGCTAGTGCTCCTTTGCTTATACCATTCGAGGGAAATTCTGCAACAAATTAAGAATTAGAAGCATCAGTTTACTATAACAGAAAAGTATTATTTATTTTATTTACTAGGAGTATATATTATTAAAAGAAAATAAGTTTTTAAAGAAAAACAAAGAAAAGGCACACAAGTTTTCAATTGCATCCACTAATGAATAGCCCCAAAACAAATTTACTAAGGCTGAGATTGGAATTTGGATTTTAGCGAGGAAAATGAAAACCAATAAAAAGATAAATTATCGTTTATCATGCAAGAAAAACATTTTCTTTAGTGTTTTACTCACTAAAATCAAAGAACCAAACATAGCATAAACCAAAAACAGAGAAAATGAAAAAAGACGAAATCCCGAAAAATTATCCAGGCTAGATCTCTTTAAGTAGGAAAAAATAATGTTCAAAGCAAATGCTTAGCAGAGATGATTTTCACCAATTTGTCCTCAATTTATATACGGAGTATTAAATACAAAGTAAGTTTACAGACATAACTCCTATCCATGCATCCTTTGTTTTCTCAAATATTGTATGCAAGGATCAATAGGCACTTTGCCATAATAAATAAATCATTCTTATCATATGGCATCTTCAAAATTTTGTGGGTACACAATATTTTTTTTTCCTTTGCAAAACAAATTTCAGAAAGATTAAGACACCTATCAACTGAAGACATATGATCTAACTTTCATGATTAATTTGATTAATGTAAACCGTGCATATTAGCATAGGTATAACATACCATCTCTATAAGGCTCTGGAAGTGTGAAATTGAGAAGCTCAAAAGGTCCAAACACGTGGCTCTCAGGAATCCCCCATCCACTAAACATTTCACGGATCCAAAAGATCTCGCTCCTGTTAAATAACCGAACACTATCATTGACATACAGTGGGAAAATCTTCAAGTACATCCTAAGACGAGGTCCCTTCTGCCATTCCACTGAATCAATTTCAAGCTGAGAAATATTCACTTGCAGACCAGAACTTAGGTATTCTATGAAAGGATTAAGATATGGTCGAAAATCCGAGAATCCAGGACTCTTCAAACGATATCCCACAAACAATGGAGCAGCACAAAAACACCGTACAGTAGGAGACCATGGGGCGTACTCATAAGGAGGTGGGCATGATTGAGGAGGGCAATCATTGACAATTGTAGTGTTTACGGTATTACCAAAATCTTCTTCATTTGACCTACAAAACCCATTTAGGTTGGTGTTCGTGCATACGGGATTTCCTTGAAGCCTGAAATAATTTATAAATGAAACTTTAAAAATAAGTAAATATTGAGGGAAATGCTTGATTAAGAAAGGGTAAATATTGTAATAAAAATCTGTAGAAATGACGGACCCAATGGTGACGTTTTGAGGGACGAGAAAGATGCCGGAAATATTTGAAAACATATTGTTCTCAAAATCCCTGCAAAGTTAAAAAAAAAATTACAGTAAAAGATATATGAACAAAGGAGAGTCATGCATAAAGGAAAGGTATATTTCAAAAAGAAATTTCAAAACACTTACAGAAATAGTCTCTCAGTTGAATTTAAAGTCCTATTTTGCCAGATGGTGGATGGGACTGAACCACTCAAGGAATTATTAGCGACTGACCTGCGCAAATAAAGGAAAAATAATTAATTTACTTTATTCGTCACAAAGCTTGGAAATCAAGAATCAAGAAGCCAAATGAACATCTATATATAATCCCATCTACTCGAGAATATAAAAATGAATTGGAGTTTAATAAATACTCACATTTTTTGTAAAAGAGGAAGCCTTGAGAAGCTAGCAGGAAGAGTTCCAGTTAGATAGTTGTTTGATAGATCACTGCATTTAGAACTAGATATTAGTTCAAGAAGCAAAATTCATATTTTCTCAAAGCAAACTCTTGAACAAATAGAGGTTCATAACAATATAACAAAGTCGAAATCAATTGCTTACATAGTTGTGATATTCTCAGAAAGTGCACCTGTTGGTATTGATCCATTAAGCTGGTTAAGACTCAAATCTCTGAAATTAACACCATGAGTCAATTACGCCAAGCCAAAATGAAGAACATAGAAATCTAAATTATTTTGACTTACATGTAAGCAATACTAGGCATATTGCTCCAGTCGGGAATCGGCCCTTGTAAACTGCAGTTCCTCAGACTCCTGATACAGCGCAGATATGAACTATTAGAAGAATTTATCTTTCTTTTTAAGAATATGTGTAAGAATTCTGAGTCTACTTATATGAGAAGAAGAATCTATACAATTGATATTTTCTCATTATAAGCACAACCAAAAGACAAATCAGTATACCATAACGCAAGAGAAGCCTGCAAGAACTCACAATTTCAATAGACGAGACATGTTGCCATATGAAGACGGTATTATGCTCCCACCAAAGTTGTTGTTATCAAGTTGACTGCCAAGGAACAATATAAAGTAAGTCTTGAAATGGATCAAACTGAGGATCCGAGGTGTATAAAATGAATCTCTCTGATAATAAAATGATGAATAAATTTTTAAATACTTTAAATGAAAAGTAAGTTTTGTAAGTACATTAGAGATGACATACAGTATGAGTAATTTTGGCATTGCATACAGTTCCGGTGGAAGATACCCTGATAAGTTGTTATTATCTAGCAACCTGAAAAAGAAAAAAAAATATTTAAGCCGCATACTATGATGCCATGAAAGTAACAAAATAAAAGGATGTCCAACTCACAAGTGGACAAGTTCTGGAAGTCTAGACAGCTCTGCTGGTATTTGCCCACTTAGTGAATTATTATTCATGTGGCTGCTCAGAATACAAAGTAAGAATTCGAATTAATGTCTAAATAAATCGAGATTTATCTCCGAAATCTAAACTTTAGGACATAACAACAAATAAATAATGAAAAATATTTACAAGTGTTTTCCTTTGAGCAAGTTCGCAAATGACACAGGTATTGGTCCAGATATTTGGTTCTGATCAATTTGAATCCTGTCTAAATTTGGAAGGTTACCAAGCTCATCTGGCAAGGAACCTGTCAGATGATTTCCATTCAGAAGCCTGAAACCAAGGAAAGGAACTACAGGTAAAAATGTGATGATGAATGAGTTTCTGCAAATTGATATAAAGAAAAGACGGAAGATTTATTTTTCTTATCGATTGACATTACCTTCTATCAAACACAAGAGAAAGTGGATTTAAAGTATCCAGAAACTGTATAGGAAAAGAGAATATTGAACTCACAATAGTTCTAATGTTGTAATGCTGCCTATCTCCCTCGGTATATTTCCGGTAATGTTGTTCCACATAAAATCCCTACCAAAAGAACAAAAAGGAAGTGATTATAAGTAAAAAAAAACCACCATATCTTAATGAACAATTTATCAAAGTATATATGACTTAGGTATTTTTAAATAAAGTATATAATGGAATGTCACTCACAGTATCGTCAAATAAGATAAACGGCCAAGTTCAGGAGATAATGTTCCTGACAGATTCCTATTTAACATTAACCTGTTGAGGAAAGATAAAATAAGCATTATTTGCACTGCAAGTTACATAGTCTGATGCAATAAATTCTCTTAACCATTTTCCATTTGCACTTGAAAACCAGCAAAAAGTAAGCAGGCAAACTGCGATTTTCTCTCATTTTTACTTCCACAAGTTTACAAAATACAAGACAAGGTAAAAAAGTTGCAAGATATGTAATCGTACAGTTCTTTAACATGAAGGTGACCATCATCTAGTGTACGATTATGGCAGATAACCCCAGTCCAATTTGAAGTGCATGGATCCCCTCTGTTCCATCGAGCAAGAGTCCTATATGGGTCAACCAAACTTTTCCTGATCGATTGCAATGCACTAACTGCAGACAACATAAAAAGTTCATCGTGATTGTATTGAAAAAATAAAATTACCCCAGCTTATGTTCCTGCATTAGTTCTGCTCACGAAAGTCAACAACAATAATCCTAAGTTCCCTTTTATCAAATTAGTCCAAACCTTAACAAATGAAGAAATCATCTGGATCATTAGGTAATGACACATCAGATGACAAAATGAAGACAGTATATCTAGGTATATGTAATTTCTCAATAAATTACGAGTCTTAATGCTTTCTCTTAAAAAGGTGAGTGAAGACTGGTATATGGTAGAATTCTACAGTTTCTGATTTAAAAAAGTATGATATCTTCTGCAGTGATAAATTTCACCAATACATAGACATTTTGAAAGAACACAAAGCCTACCTTCTCTTGGGTCAGTTTTTTGGCCATCTGCACCCATAAGAAACAAAGACCAACAGAGACACAAAATCAAACTCATCCCAAGCTTTAGCCTGTACATCCCAAGAATATCCATTACCCCAAGCTTGTCAATCATTCTAGTACTCAGCATCCACCTATAACAGAAAATAAAATCAAGAAATCTACAACTCAATTACGATCTCCGATATGATCAAAACCAAAAAAAAAAAAAAATTATCTTCATAGATGAACCAACTAAACCAAATAGACAAGAAACTAAAAGAATCAAGCACAACCCCATAGTTTCCCACAAACCAAATATGACAAACAAACGAAAAAAGGTTAAAACAAGCAATAAAACAAAAAAGGTGCACCAAAAGTACCCATCTTTACATATAATGATATATAAAAATCTAAAAAACTATGAAAAACATACCACAGGAAATAAGAGTTTGTTGCCCAATAAAATGTGGTTTGAAAATATCGAAAGATAGAATATGCAAAAGAGCAAAGAGAACCCGGGTTGAATTGACCGAGTCGCCATTGAAGGGTAACTACATAGTTGAGTATTGGTGATGAATAAGATGACGGTGAAGGCAGCAGACATTTTCAATTGTTTACTCATAATTTCTACCAATAGTGGCTGGCGCCTTATACTTTATTCAATTATCAATTTTTTTTTTTTCATGGAATTGGTTATTTTGACTTTTGGGAAGGAGTTGTTGTTGAACAAACATGTGGGTTTGGTGCGTATGTACGCAACTGTTAGATGAAGTCTGAATTATTATTAGATAATGATTGTGATTTTAATTTTAGGAAAATGAGAACAAAGAGAGACATGCTGAAATATATATTCAAATAAGAATCTTTTCCAGTTCACATTTTCACTAATATATATAGAGATTGACCTTCATATATAGTGATTGGAGTTTTGCACTACCAAAACACGTTATTTTAGCACTTTGCATTTAAAATTTAAAAAAATTGACATATTGTACACTTTCGAATTGCATATTTTTTTGCAAAATGACCTTAATATACAATATGATGGTGCAAAGTGACATTATTTTAATTTCAATATACAAAGTGCCAAAATAAAATATATTTCTATGATGAGAAGTATCAATTATTCGAGATTAAGAAAAACTGATTGGAATATAAAATAATAGGCAAAATTTCATTTTTTGTCCTCTAATGTGGCCTCATTTTAAAATTCGTCCTTTAATGTGGCACCCCTCAATTTTACATTCTTTATGTTTACACCATTGTCAATTTTAGTCTTTTTTTATCAGAATTCTTTAATTTCGCAGTACCAATCACGTGACACTTAAAATTAGTTTGGGTTATTCAAATTTTAAATAAATACTTTCAAAGTAATTTTGTTTCACTGATTTTGCATGATTATTTAAAAGAACTCCAAAATATTCAATCAAAATTTAAATACTAAAATCAATTCAAATCACCTCTTGAATCATGGTTCGACTTAGGAATTTTTGGCTGAAATTTTCAAAGAAACAGACAAATGATTTGGATGGATAGGGTGGATTAGTCAAAGATTTGTGAAATTAATATAGTACAATACTATACCACAGGGCTAGTAATATGTTTAAATTATAAAGTAATTGTGTATTTTAAAAATTCATTCATCTCATTTGATCTCATATAATTAAAATGGTTAACTATGACACAAATGGTGTTTTAATATTTTAATGTGCCAAAAAATAGACCAAAAGAGATCCTCGTTTTGACATGTCAAATAGTTCAAGTTGGTAAAATAGGTAGTTAAAATATTTGAAATAGTAACTTTGGGGGAAATTCAGCTTAAAGAAAGATGATTAATATGGTGTAGTTTGAGAAGCAAAAGTTAGGACCAAAGGATTTATTAAATTATATTTACTTGATTTAACCATGTAATGTATTTGCAAGGATATTACTTATTAGTATATAATTTGGATTTTGGAAATAGAAATGATTCCAATAGGGCTGCCCACTAAGCAAGTCCATTACTACTTGGGCACTCTGGAGGATCTACTTCACCATTGAAAAGCTACTCGTGTGTAATCAAGAGAGATTGTCTCCTCCTCCTATAATTCAATTCATATTTCAGTTGAATATTTTTCATTTTATTTCTGATAAATCAACACGACATTAAAACTTAAAGTCACAAATTTACAACTACACAATTTTATCACTGGCTATGTACATAGCTTGGATTTAAGGGAGACGATATATCGGGCAAAACTAAATATAAGTTGAATAAGACATATAGGACTATCAATTGAGTCGGGTCTATCCGAAGACCGAGCCGATCATCCGAGATTGAGCCTTACTAGGCTCAAACCGAATAAGGCACAAATATATAATTATCTTATATAATACTACTATAAATTATTGGTACTAAAATTATAGTATACTAATTACTATTTTTTTTACACTCGACGGTATTTGAGTTTGAACAATTAAAGGCTCGACTCACAGAACCCGATGGACAGGCCTAAAGGCATATGCTCGAATGATGTTCTATCTTATAAGTTAGGGATCGTCCCAAATGCAATAATTACCTTGTTATTACTATTTTCTTAATTATTTAACTCCTTATTGCTCAAACAAAATTTATATTTTCAATCATTTATTCTAATCCAGCAAAAAAGGTGAAGGAAAATATTAATCATGATTGAGCCAGGAATGACCCACAAGGTGGGCCAATTTGGCAATGTTTGATTGCTTTGAAAACTGTTAACCAACGACTCTTAAGTTGCATTCAAATGTGACGGGATAGTTTATTTTTAATAAGGTTCAACTCTAGTAAAAGTTACAAAAAGTATGATTTGTGATCCATATCTAAAAAAATAATACTAGCTTTGTGTCAACTTCTTTGCGCTGATTTTACTTTGAAATATTCTGAGTAAGGTCTGTTTTACTAAATTGCTTTATTTATTTATTCCAAAAATTACCTAATTAAAAGGCTTAAATACAATGGTAAAAATAATGAAGTCAAATTAAATAACCGGAAACGAACTAAAATTACTAATCGGCCGAAGCATCAAGTTAAGAAATTAATTAATGTCTACACAATTATTTATTAGATTAAACTTTGCATGCAGAAGGGAAGAAATATTTAGGTTTATCAGTTATAATTATGATTTGGTGACCAGTTTGAATATTATAAATTTATAATGTGGTTAAAGTCTTGTTTCACTCCTTGTAATAGTCCAAAATTGTTATAACTATGTAAAAGCCCAGGCGCTAAATTAACATCACACGCAAAAATGCTGTAATTAGCTCCGAAGCATATGAATAGAGTGAATCACACTTTTCATCCTTTTAATGGGTCGCCTTTTGTACATTCGTTTCTTATAAATTTTTTATGGCAGATGTATGCATCTTATCAATGTAGGGTATCACTGATTCATTTTTCGGCTATTTTGAGGGCATTTTCATCCCTTCACCTAATATTAGACATTCAAGTAATGCACCTACTTTGCGCATGAGGTCGTATCCACCATGAAATAGTCGATAAATGAATATGTGATACACTACATTGATAAGAAGGATGCATTTGCTACAAAAAATTTAGGATTGACGAATATGCAAAAGTCGACCCATAAGGGGACGAAAATTGCGATTCACTCTTTTGAATAAATAAATAGTTCAATTGATATCTACTCCATTGATACAAGTAGGACACATTATTAGTTTGAGTTTGTATAAATGAAATTATCATCACCCTAACATTAGTCCAAACTAATAGAAAGTTTTTATTGCTAAAATATATTTTAATTCGATTTCGATATGATCAAATAAAAAGCATAAATAAATTAGTGTTAAATTTGGAAACAAGTGTCACAAAAAAAAAAGTTTGAAAGCAAGAAATAGAACTCTCTAATTTTTTAAAGTGATAAGTTTTCTTCAAAATTTCAAATACACCAAATACAAAATAAGTCAATAGGCCGAATTTTTATAACCAAAAAATATATGGAGTCGTAGATAACCTCAAGAAAATAACTAAGACACAATTAATCCTCGATATTATGGTAAAATCAAAGAAGAGGGATCTAGAAAGTAGAAACTTTTCTCCTCAAAACTGTAAAAGCGAAAGAAAGCTCGTTATCCTTTACGGCTTTACCAAACAAAACCCATTCCAATAGCAGGAATGAATGGGCCTTATGCTGTTCTTTATTATCTAAAAATGTTATTGGGCCATAATGCATTTCTTTATTATATAGAAATGTTATTGGGATAATAAGTCCCATTTGGTAAGACCCCTTAAAAAATGAAGATGTGATCCTTTTCGGAGAGTAGGGCCTGTTTGTTTGGCGTTTCAAAAAGTAGTTTGGGAGAATACTGGAGGTTTGTGAAATAATCTCGATTTGCGCAATATTGTTTGTTTGGGTTTTGAGAGAGTGATTTGAGAAATAAAGTAGGTGTAGGTTTTTTTGGAAGAGTTGGGTTGTAGGTGTAAGATGTATAAGACTTTATGTCAAATCATGTTTGTTATATGAGATCAATTGTGTATGAGATATGTTACTTTATGTCAAATCAAAGTAGAGTTTGTATAGGTTTTGTTTAGAGATAAGAAAATTGTTGTTTGTTTGGCTTTTGAGAGAGTAGTTTGAGAAAATTAATGGATGAAAAATTTATTTCGGAGAATAGAAAATATGTTTGTTTGGCATTTCCCAAACACGAAAAAATTATGGAAAAAGCAAACAAACAGGCCCTAAAACTTGAACTAAACTAAATCCACAAATTAATAACAATATGGTCCCAACTCCCAACATATTAAACTCAGGCCCAAAAATCCTAAAAAGTGGCTCACCTAGCACTTCCAAAACTGGACCAGAAACTAAATGCAATTAATTATTCTTTCGTTTCCTAGGTTGCTTTATCCTAGTTTAGGAAATAGGATTAGACTACTCTTTCAAATAATGGAATATAATTTTGAAGCCTCGATTATATTTTTAATTTAATACTAATATTTTTAATATTTTCTTTTTATTTTGTCAGTTGGACAGTTTTTGTATTTAATTTAATAGTAATTGAATATATATGATCATATAATGATGTAGTTATTGTTTCATTAAAAAAAAAACCATAGCTAGTTTTAGATTATTTTAGCTGTACTTTTTTTTTTACCATATGGTAAGATTGGTATGCCCGTTACATAATTTTAGTTTGCTTTCTATTAGAGTTTGTACTCGTCCACTGCCCACTAGAACAATCGTGTGTCTTGGAATTGTTAAATTCAAATGTCATGATTAATGAATAATTTATTTTAATATTCGAGTATGACAATCTTTAAATTTGAGCTATTTGAATTCGTAATTGATCATTTGTTATTCTCTGAAACAATTTTGATTATGATAAAATATATAATAAAAGCATTTAATCTCCAATATATAAATGGCCTCTTGACTAAAATATATAGGAGGAGGAATTTTCTCCTTGGATATTATACAATGAGGGAATTGATTTTTTGAATGCATCGGTTATCTTTGGATTTTTGATACTTTGCACTCCAACTTAAAAGTTTGGGCACTTCATATCCTGAAAATACAATTTATTTGGCACTTTGCACCATAGTGTGTACTCTAGTGAGAAAAATTGGTAGTGAAAGAATATAATAGTCATTCTGAACATTTTTTGGCATTTGCACACTAGAAATATAGATTTTGGCACTTTGCACCCTACAAATAAAAAATATTGACACTTTGCACCCTGTAACTAAAACTTTTTGCACTTTTCACCCCGACTTAATATTTTAGCTATTAGTAATTAGTTAAGATTTCTTTTTTGTAATTCCTAAATTTGACATGCTAGTAGATAATAATTATAGATTTGTAAAGTATGTCGTGTAAAATTTTTTCGGAAACAAAAAAAATTAAAACTTATATCTATTATATAATTTGGTATGAATATCACAATAGATGCAAATCAGTGTCTATTTAAGGATAAAATGTAAATATAATTTCAAAAAAAAATTGATTATTTTTGTGATTGAACTCGAAATAATTTGTTTCCCCATGTTTGATGATTGTGCATTGAAAATGACCATTTGACCTCTCCACCGACGACATTCAAGGGCTTTTTTTCAAAAGAAAACCTTCGGGTGCAAAACGCCAAAAATTATATTTCGAAGGTGCAAAGAACCAATTTTTTTGAATTGGGGTGGAATGTGCCAAAATTTTTATATTTTCAGGGTGCAAAGTGCTAATATTTTATTTTGTAGGGTGTAAAGTGCCAAAATCTATATTTTCAAGATGCGAAGTGCCAAAACTTTTAAATCGAAATGCAAAATGCCAAAATTCTATATTTTTGGGGTGCAAAATACCAAATAGTGCTATATTTGTTAGATTTTAAATCAAGATACATTTTAAATTTTAAATTTTTGTTTATACGTACTATGACTTTTCTTTGGAATCACGTGTTCCATCTTTGATTCCAGAAAAGTACTTCTGTTATCCTTTATTTGGTTGGATATATCAGTATATGTTCCTCTCGGGAAAGGGAGGGGAATGAATTGAAAAAAATAAAAAATCAATTTGAAATTGACTTAGTATACGTGTAATGGATATTAGCCATACCTGCATTCTATGGTGGGCCTTTATTATTAGGTCTAAATAATCCAGTCTGGAAATTGAACATGGTTGATGTTGGAATTAGTGGAGCCCATATTAAAATATAGGGTAAATTACGAATACTCCCCTCAGGTAAGCCCTAATTACAAAAATCACCCTCACGTATTGGATATTACAAAAAACCCCC
The DNA here is from genome assembly GCA_030819805.1 of Penstemon newberryi var. newberryi. NCBI lineage: Eukaryota > Viridiplantae > Streptophyta > Magnoliopsida > Lamiales > Plantaginaceae > Penstemon > Penstemon newberryi. The sequence goes on from JAUALY010000005.1 coordinate 38,387,489, forward strand.
TCAGGTTTGTCACCTTCTTACAATTAACCCCTTTCCCATAAAATATTTCAATTTTGCCCTTGTGTGTTATTTGTATTGTTTGTAATGTCTTATAAATGTTAAAACTTGGGATCTAATTATTATATCTTATTAATTAGAAAATAGATAATTATATATTTACTACCAGAATAATTGATAAAATTTATAATTGTCCATAAGTTTTAATAAATATTGCAAAAGAATAGGTATTTATATATTTATTAGCAATTTAAATTGTAAAATATTAAATTAAATAGAATTTTAATAATATATTTTATAAATATGAATTGTTTACACATTAGTTAAATGAATTTATTTTTTAAATTAGTAAATTTAATAAATTATATTGTATTATAAATAAGATATTTTAATTTATTAAAGTTTATATTGTATTATAAATTGAAATATTTATTGAAATTTATGCGAAATTATAAATTATATCAATTATTTTGGTGGTAAATATATGATTATTATTTTTATATTTACAAGATAAAACAATTAACACCCAATTTTTAAAATTTATAACATATTATAAACATTACAAATAACTTCGAAGGGCAAAATTGGAACATTTTAGGGATAAGGGATTAATTGTAAGAATGTGACAAACCTGAGGGGGATTTTTGTAATTAGGCCTTACCTGATGAGGGTATTCGTAATTTACCCTAAAATATAATAATGGAGCCCAAATTACATTGAAATCAAACACCAAATACTTTTGCTGGGAAAATGTTAGCCACACTTTTCTGAATTAGGAGCCACATATTTGAGTGGCACAAAATCTCTGCTTCCCTTGACCCTATCAGCCCACATGACTTGCACTGAAAAAGATTTATCTATTTCGATTTATAAAAGCAAAATAACTTGATTTTATTATCTTCACCCAAAAAGATAATTACTTTTAAATTCTCATAATAATATTTATCTTTATTTTGAACAATCACGTTAGAAAAGAATTCATAACAAAGATGACATTAGAAATAAAGAAATGTTAAGTGCCTGTCCATTTACATTCCTAATTTGTTGTGACACATATTGTCATTTTCCTTAGTCGAGGAAACTACGATCATGCAACTAGACCAGCCTACAATTTATGAAAAAAAAGCACCAACTGGGTCACAAAAATTAAAATGTTGTCCCCATAAAATGCCAAAATTCAGTGATTGTACGGAAGCATAAAATTAAATCAATCCCGTGAAGTGAAGTGAATATATAAAATTATATAATTACCCTTTTAATTAATACTACCTTTTTAGAATCTGAAAATCTCTCTTATAAGTAAGCTGCCTAAACATACACGGCTTCTCCAATCAAAAGCAACAGCAGAATCTCTCTAGCCATGGAACGAACTGGGCAGTGGTAATCAAAATCAAACTTTCTCTCTTTCATTTCATAAAATATCTAACCTTTAATTTTTCAGCTTACTTTCATCATTATATTTTAAATACAGGGTCTCATCTCAAGAAATTCCTACTGATCTTATTGTTGAAGTAGGGGAAGCAAAATTTTCTCTTCACAAGGTATTTTGGCATAAAAAACTAAAGAACCCAAGTTAGGAAATGTGATTCTTGAATTATTTTATTGAAAAATTTGATTTTTTCCGCAGTTTATGCTTTTGGCAAAGAGCAACCGCATAAGAAAACTGATTCTTGAAACAAAAGAAGTTGATTTATCAAGAATTGATCTTTCAGATATACCTGGAGGGGCAGAAACTTTTGAAAAAGCTGCTAAATTTTGTTATGGTGTTAATTTTGAAATTACAGTACATAATGTGGCTGCAATTAGATGCAGTGCTGAATATCTTGAAATGACAGATATGTATTGTGATAATAATCTTGCTGGAAGAAGTGAAGATTTTTTATCACAAGTAGCTTTAAAAAGTTTATCTGGTGCACTTGTGGTACTTAAATCTTGTGAAAATCTTCTTCCAATGGCAGAGGAGCTTAATATTGTTCAAAGATGTGTTGAAATTGCAAGTGCAAAGGTACTTTTTTACTAATGCCAAATGAGATTCATAGTGTTTTTTTTTTTTTTTTTGGTTTTATATGATTATCATGGATTAAAGTTTCTATATGTTTTAGTTAAAGGGAGATATGATTTATAAATATTTTGTTTTTCTTGATTCTTACAGGATGATTGTCTTCTTTTGTTTCTTTCTCAACTTTTCAGTTGAACTTAATTTTTTTTTATAGTTACGAAAACACGGTTTCTTTTTTGTCAATGCTTTTACAAAGATTTTGTTATAAAGTATTAGTCCATGAAATTCGAAATCCATATAATTATATATAAATTGAATTATTGTTAGATCTAACAGATAATTTATTGTTAGGCTTGTGTAGAGGCAAATTTTCCAAGTCGTTCACCTCCAAATTGGTGGACAGAAGAGCTAACAATCTTAGATATAACATTCTTTGAAAAGATCATTGCTTCAATGAAGTTGAGATGCGCAAAGGGCCTAACTCAAGCTAGTGCTATTATCACTTATACTGAGAGATCACTCGGTCATCTCATGCGTGACCACTCAGGAAACGGTGTAAAACCATTAGACTTGTTAGAATCCAATATCAAAATCCAAAAAAGGGAACTTCTCGAGTCAATAGTAGCTTTACTACCCTCTGAAAATTCCGCATTGCCCATAAATTTCTTGTGTTGTCTCTTAAGGACTGCGATTTTCTTGAGGGCGGATAGTGTTTTCATAATGGAGTTAGAGAAGAGGATATCGGGGATCTTAGAGTATGTGACAGTTGATGATCTTTTGGTGTTGTCATTTACTTATGATCGTGAGAGGCTTTTTGATCTAGATAGTGTGAGGAGGATTTTATCAGGATTCATGGAGAAAGAAAAGGGCGTGCCGGTTTTTAACCCGGGCGAATTTAAAGAAGTTTGTTCGACGGCTACACAAAGAGTTGCCAAGACTATTGATGCTTATCTTGGGGAGATTGCTTGTTATGATGAACTTAGTATTTCCAAGTTTAATGGGGTCGCGGTTTTGGTGCCCAAGAAGGCTAGGAAGGTCGATGATGATCTTTATCGGGCCATTGATCTCTACTTGAAGGTTAGTAGTACTATGCTTTGAGTAGTTTGATTTCATTGTATTTTGTATGTTATTTGAAGATGTTTATGGTGCAAACCTCGATAATTAAAATGATGTTTTACAAAATTTTTTTTTTGCTTTCCCAAGTGTATTCTATTATTAGACCTGACTTAATACCTTTTGAGGCGCGTCGGTCATTATTATATGAGAACATCTCCCAACGGGGACTCGAACCTGGGTTCGACACTTTGTGGGGGGTTATTCCAAATAACTTGGTTGTATGTTTAGTTGAGTTCTTGTTTATTAGATCAAATATGATTAACAAAAAAATTAGATATTATATGTTAATTTACTTATTAGTGAGTAATATTTGATTTAGATATTACAACCAAACAAGTTCATCAATTGTCTAACATAATTAATATTTCCCACCATTTTTCTATATATGCTCCCAAACAAGCTCGTGATCTTCGTTCTATTATTACTCACTAGTTCTCGTTGTGATTGCAGGCTCATCCTAATCTCGATGAAATTGAACGCGAGAAAGTATGTAGTGTGATGGATCCACTCAAACTATCACACGAAGCTAGAGTTCATGCTTCACAAAACAAACGCTTACCAGTACACACGGTCCTTCACGCTCTATACTACGATCAGCTCAAGATCAGAAGTGGTGTTGATGATCACACAGTCCCTGATGCCCTGACCACAAGAAACCAGCTACAGGCTGATGTTTCCCTTGTCAAAGAAAACGAGGCGTTAAGAACCGAGTTACTGAAGATGAAAATGTGCATGGCAGATATGCAGCAGAAAAATCAAGCAACTACGTCTAAGAGTAGTGTGAATAAAAAGGGCACGTTCTTCTCGTCTGTGTCGAAGAAATTGGGGAAATTGAATCCATTTAAGCATGGATCAAAGGATACTATGAATATGGATGATGGAGGTGTAGATTTAACCAAGCCTAGAAGAAGAAGGTTCTCTATTTCTTAGACTCTTGTATTATTATTAAGAAATAAAATTTTAAGTTTAGTGTAATGATTATGTCTGTATGTTTGTTTAAGGCTTGAGAAATTATTATAGGCTTATTTCAGTGTTTTAAAGTTGGTTATTTCTTGGTCTTGGATCCCAATTTCATCATATTGTTAAACTCCATTGTTTGTCATTATTTATTCCTGTTAATGATCAATATAATGACTTTCTCCTTCATCCATTATACATTCTTCTGATCAAAATAGTCAAATGTAAATTTAATGGTTATTATTTGCGTATATAAAACGTTACATACAGATGGATGTTGGGTCAGACTCAGATGGAATGAATTAATTTCGTAATATGACGTGCTAAGAGAGATCTCCATGTAATGCATTCAACCAACCCGTATCAAAATGAATTAAAACATGTTTAAGATTTGAACATCATTGGGGAAAAAAAATATAATGTTACACTTATATTTGAGTAAAAACCAGAATTACTGGTGTTATTTGTAACCGGCAAAATTTATTTGTTTATTCGTATTGACAAAAGACCCATTATGTCATAATTTAATTACCTGACCGTTTTATTTTGTTGGTTCCGGTCCGATCTCGTCGGTCTTGCGAAACTGAGTCAGAACTCTTCTTAATGGAGTTTGACAAAACCCATGAAACTCATCACAATCCTATTCAAAAACTCATATCCAAGCTCTTGAAAACCTACAAAACATTGATTTTACACATATCACATATTTTTCCCTCAAACTCTATAAAAAAGACGTTGATTTGACACACACCACCTATTTTTTTTCGCAAACCCCAATATCCAAACTCAATCCAAATAAGGTTTCAAAGTTTCATCAAAACCACCAAAACCATTTTTTTGAAATCGAGACTCACGAAACCGAGTCAAAACCCTTCCAAATATGCCCTAAGAGTTGACCGAGCACAACTTGACTAAAATAGCCTAGTTTTTCACTTTTTAAGCAACAAGGAGTATTGAAAACTTTTAAATAAATAAGGGGGTTATTGTCAATTTTACAAGTCAACAAGAAAATCGTTATTTATTTTTAAATATAAAGGGGTTAATACACTAATCCATATTATTAGATAAAACTATGCAAAAATAACACCATAAATAAAATATTAAGTCGTGTCGTGTTAAATTAATGGTAAAATATTATCTATATTATATATGAAAATAAAATATTATGTATATATAATTTATTTATTTATTTTTATTATCGAATTTCGATATCTAAAGTATCAGATAGGGCTGTCAATGGGTCGGACTCGGACCGGATCAGGGCAGATCCGAATCCGAGTCCGATTTCCATTTCTTCTATCCGGATCCGCTCGAATCTGGAATATTAGCAACCGGATCCGAATCCGGCGGATATCCCGGATCCGTTTAGCACAATAATTTTTTTTTTTCCGTTTTCTTTCAAATCACTTGCAGATTTCACCATCATGAATTAAAAATGTAAATTTTACTTATTTCATCGAAACTATTGCCTGAAAATTATAGAAGATGAATTATGGTGGACAAAATAAACAAAAATATAAGTAAAAAAATTATAAATTGGGACAAAGAAGAAGAAAACTCAATATTGAGAAATGGAAGAGAAGACAAAAATTGAAGGATGAATGGTTATGGTTTGATTTTTCTTATTAAATAGTATAAATTAATATGTCAGTCCACCAACATCTCTCATGCATTTCTTTTTAAGATTATTTTTAATATAGTAAAAGATTTTAGTGAAACATATATAATTGTATTTTTATTTTGATTTAATACATAATATATAAACCATATATAGTAATATATATCGGATACGGATATGTAATGGATCGGATCAGCCTAGATCCATATTCGCTCCATATAATTCGTATTACGGATCTTCTTAATCGGATCAGGTCCATCGGATCACTAATCGGACAATTATCCTAATAAATCGGACCGATTTCGGATCGAATCGGAATTAAAATCCGCCCCATTGACAGCCCTAGTATCAGATCGACTTAAATATAAATATATATGCGGTTCTTATATTTCTCGACTATCATATCTATAGAATATTTAATAAAATGAAAATCCTAATATGTTGGATTCGGACCCAATTGGGCCATGCTCATTCGTCCCATGGACAACCTAATTCCGAAGAGTAATAATTTGGGCTGTACGGGGAATTTCCTCTGGCTTGCTTATATGAAAATCTAATCCGTAGCGGCCCACTGGCCTCCAACAATGACCCAAAAAATAAATAGGACGAAAAAGGAAACTGTGAGTCGGTGCAGCTGAGACGTCGTTTTGACTACATTCCTCCCAAATTATACCATCATCAAATATCCTAATTCCCAATTCCATTCCCCTGTCATTCTCCAAGCCCTCGGATAATTTCACACTCATCAATGGCCACCGCCATGGTTCTCGACCCGAAACCCTCACACTCCGACCCGCCTCCCACAATACGTCAACCCGAATCCGGCCCTCCCTCCTCCTCCGACCCGGAAGACGACCTCTACTCCCGCCTCAAAACCCTACAGCGACAACTCGAATTCATCGAAATCCAAGAGGAATACGTCAAGGACGAGCTCAAAAACCTTAGGCGCGAGCATCTTCGAGCTCAGGAGGAAGTGAAGCGGATCCAATCAGTTCCCCTCGTCATTGGCCAGTTCATGGAAATGATCGATCAAAATAATGCAATTGTGGGGTCGACTACCGGGTCGAATTACTACGTACGAATCCTCAGCACCATCAACCGTGAGCTTCTTAAGCCCTCCGCTTCTGTAGCTTTGCATCGCCACTCGAACGCACTTGTTGACGTGCTTCCGCCCGAGGCTGATTCCAGTATTTCTCTACTCAGCCAGTCCGAGAAGCCTGACGTCACCTACAATGTAAGTTCTCTCTCTCTTTTTAACTCTGATATTACGTTTCTGCTGTATTATTGTGTGGATTGATTTTTTTTTTTATTAAGATGATAGTTACAGTGTTCTACTATTTGAATTTCCTATCAAGTTATTATTTTATCGAACCTTGTATCAGTGGCAAAGCTGAGGTTCCAAAAGGCCCATAGGGTCTTAGTTTAAGTCCTACCAGAAGTCCAGGTATCTTATGTTAGGTGCATTTTTCCTTGCAAATTCTTTGCTTTTATTTAATAATTCTATGTGCTATCATAAATGTATTGACTTGATGTATCAAATTAGAACTGTTATTTTTAGCTGTCGAAGTAAAAGTGCTTAATTTTAATGGGAGGTTAACCCTAAGAATTTTCATGATTTATATAATGTTCGCCTGGTTGATTAGTTTAAGTGTTGAGAATCAACTGTTGTGTTGAAATTGCAGAACATGTGTGTCATGCAAGAACTTGACATGGAAGTACCACTTGGTTGTTGGACTACTTTGAGATGCCCAGTTTCTTACCAAGGCATATATTTTGAAAAATTTATGTATTAACTACCCCAATATGGAGTTCTCACATCACATTGGGTCAATACTGGTGCTTGACTAAAGCTGCAAGTTATTTTCATATACTAAAATAACTCTCCAATTCCAGAAGGAACCTTGTTATAGCCTCATTTATCAAAGAGTAAACTTAATATTCTTTTACTGGGGTTTCTTCAGTTATCTTTTGCCTGGTAAATACTTGTGGCGAAAAGTGTGACATTTGATCTTTCTTCCATCATCAATGAGATATATTTCCGTATTGATATATCTTTGAAGTGTGAGTTTAGGCATCTCTAACACCTTGTGAACCCTTCAAAGCCCTACTTTTGCCAGCTTTTGTTTGCTTTCTTCCTATTGCCAGCCTTATATCCTCCATAGGTCTTGATGGTAGCATACCTTTGACACTATATATCTTTCACCAATCTGTGCCTTCAAAACCTGTCCCCGTGAGTCTACTTAGTTTTGATCCGTTCGATGATGTGCTTTCACCAATCTGTGCCTACAAAACTTGTCCCTGTGAGTCTACTTAGTTTTGATCTGTTCGATGATGTGATGCTCTATATCACAAATTTCTGGTATTTTATTTCTTTCAGTGATCCATTAACTGTTTAGGTGGTTTTTCTTCTTTTGTCCGACTTGTCATCACACTGTAACATTGGGAACATAACCCCCACAAATAAATAGAAAAATTAAATTTATATTGTTAGTATCCATATTATTACTTATTACTTATTTCATATTTTCCAATTAATTTATATATTTTTGGTGATTCAATTAGGATATTGGAGGATGCGACATTCAGAAGCAAGAAATCCGTGAAGCTGTAGAGTTACCTTTGACTCACAATGAGTTGTACCAACAGATTGGCATAGATCCTCCTCGTGGTGTCTTGCTCTATGGTCCGCCTGGTACCGGGAAAACCATGCTTGCGAAAGCTGTTGCTCACCACACTACTGCATCCTTCATCAGAGTTGTTGGCTCAGAATTTGTTCAGAAGTACTTGGGAGAGGTATGATTTAGAATCTGTTGATCTTGTGTGTAAGCATCATCCCCTTATCAAATAATTTTAGAAACGTTGTGGTAATCTTCCCCAATTTGTTTCAGTGACTGTGTTGGGCCTCAATTTTTCACTGAACACTAAGATATTTCATGACTGATAATATTCTCCTTTCCAAATTTATGCTGAAAAACCTTCTTCATCTTGTTGGCATCAGATATTTTGTCTTTTTTGCCCGCAGTGGGAAACTATGGATCGGAATAGGACAAGAAAATACTCCTTGATGGATTTGAATCATACTTTGGAATCTATGATGTATTATTATGTTTTATATACAATTCAATTTATATCCTTTAACAAATTGCCACATGGTGATTGCATTTTCTTATTCTATAGCTGAAGTGTTTGGCAGTGAATTTTGTTGCTTTTACTTTGTCCTTATAATAGATTAGACACTTCAACTGATTACCTTTGAAGTAAACGTTTCTTTGTTTCATTAATATGTGTAGGGTCCACGAATGGTTCGTGATGTTTTTCGGCTTGCGAAAGAAAATGCACCTGCTATAATTTTCATCGATGAGGTTGATGCAATCGCTACAGCTAGGTTTGATGCTCAAACTGGAGCTGATAGAGAGGTCCAGCGAATTCTCATGGAACTGTTGAATCAGGTAGAGTTTGAAACTTGGGTCCAACTGAAACAATAAAAAAAGATGTCAGAGAATCACCTTTTGTTTTGTCAAATTTATATTTGATTGTAATTAGGATTTTGTGCTTGTTTCCTGCTTTAGAAAAGAGAGATCCAAATTATTGACTCGTCCTGCAGTATTTAAGCACTCAAGCAATTTATTCATTTTTCTCCTTTTTACAGATGGATGGATTTGACCAGACAGTTAACGTGAAGGTTATCATGGCAACCAATCGAGCTGACACATTAGATCCTGCTTTGCTTCGTCCAGGAAGACTTGATCGTAAAATTGAGTTTCCTTTGCCGGATAGACGTCAAAAAAGGCTTGTCTTTCAGGTGAATAGACTTGTACTTGTGCTTTTCATTACTTGTTATAGGTTAACACCCGCCCCTTCCCCAATCTGAAAGAAAAAATGGGCCCACCAAATTCCTTATGTGAGAAGGGTGTAAGAAAGATAATAGAGCTCAGATATTGAAACGGATGCTTGAGCTTCTAGCTCTATTTGGATGGTTTTCTTGGATTTGTGTTAATCATTTTGGTGAATAAAAATGGTGTCATGTACAGGTTTGCACTGCTAAAATGAACTTGGGCGATGAGGTTGATTTGGAGGACTATGTATCTCGGCCAGATAAAATTAGTGCTGCTGAGGTCAGTGTTTCTCCTCACCTGGAAACAATGAGTAGCCTAATTTTGATGTTTACTATGCATAGTAGATGTGAAATTTCAATATGATTGAGATCTCGTTTATGACTAATGTGGGCTTATTTTTTGAGTGTTGCAGATTTCAGCTATATGCCAAGAAGCAGGTATGCAAGCAGTAAGAAAGAATCGTTATGTTATACTCCCCAAAGATTTTGAAAAGGGTTACAGATCCAACGTGAAGAAGCCTGACACTGATTTTGAGTTCTACAAGTGATCTATCTATCTGTAAGAGCTCTGGAGTAACAATTTAACCTTATGCAGTTTTTATCCACGCACTGGCTTGAATCCCACAGAAAAACAGTGACAGCTACGTTATCTAGATCGATAACTAAATTTGATAGCTTGAGTATTGTCTATATGCTGAACTATATGTTATCCATATTCCATCTAATGGCTCTTGTGGTAATTGCTAACATGAAGTTATTACATTGTCAAAAAAAAAAAAAAAAAAAAGAGAATCTTGTGTGTTTACTATGCCCTCGTAAAAAAATATGAAATTCCCGGTTTCTTTACCATATATATTCTTCAAAAGGACTCTTTAACTTTCGGAGCTTTATGCTTTGAAGTTTTTTAAACGCCCAGGTTTGTAAACATGTTCTAAACTCTATATTTTTGTATATTTTGATTTATTTTAATAGGCCAGTTTTCTTTGAAAATTTCTCCGAACATATTTCTATAATTTTTAATCGAAAAATTCGATCGAGCCTATAAACATAACTTCTAAAACGTCTCATTTTTTTCTTTTACATTAACGTTGTGTTTTGAGTTGTCTCCAAGGTATGTTAAACGTGAATTAAAGTACTTCCAGCCTCAAAAAAGTGGAAAATCTCACTTGAAATAACAAATCATCCCTCAATTCTATTTTAAAAGTCAGATATTTTATTTCACTAAAATTATTTCTATTTTAAAAGTCAAATATTACCTCTATATTATTATTTCACTAAAATTATATTGGTTTGGAGTTTGCTATAGTTATTGTAAGAGAGAATTGTATTTTTGATACAAAGCTATAGGTCAATTTTCACTTTTGGTACATAGCTTAATGTGTCCAATACATTTGGTACAGAGCTTTAACAAATTGTGACAAATTTGGTACAACAGTTAAAAACTGCCGCTAAGGGGCGACGTGGAAGTTAAGTCTAATTGTAAAGTTGATGCCATTACTTATGTTGACTGATAATTTTATCCCATAATATTTCAGGTTACCAAAAAAGTCACACATCTTCAAATTTAGTGACGATTTTAGTCCACATTGTTGCCAAATTTCAAAATTGACTCGAATAAGACCACGTGCGGATCAATTTGAAAATTTTACTTATTTTATTTAAATAACTAATTTAATTTATAAACAATATTAATAAATTAAATGATACTTTAACATAAATATACCAAAATTAAGAAAACATATTCTTTTTAAATATAAAAATTGGGGTAGGGGGGAGGGGAGGGAAGGGGTGGTGGGTTGGGTTGGGTGGGTGGGGTTGGGAATTTTTTTTTAAATTAAAATTATTTATTATTTATTATTTTAATAAATATTAAATAGTTTTTAATTATATAATTTATTATTTTGATAAATATTAAATATATTAATACTATTATATAAATTTTATATTTAAAAAGAATATGTTTTCTTAATTTTGGTGATATTTCTCTATTTATTATTTCACTAAAATTATTTTGGAGTTTGCTATAGTTATTGTAACATATACTAGTAAGTAATAAAATTGTCACATGTTACCCGTTAATTAGATAGATCCTGCAAATATTTCGGAGTTGACTCAATGAGAAGTCCAGAATCCATGATTATTCCCCACCATTAAAACTAACCTCAGTTTAGACAATATGCGGTCTTCCTCAAATTCAGAATTAATCCAAAGAAAATAGAAGATGAACACATGAAATCCAAAACTGCCATTGTCCCTCTCTTTCTCAAGGAGGGAAATTACCATCCAAGTACTCAGGTTCTCTTGCAATGGCGACGGGTAAAACCGCTAACAGCACCCCGTTGCAAAAGAGCCTTAGCCGTCGTGTTTCCTTCAACGAAGCCACCCTAGCCAAGCCCCCAGCCAAGCCACCCTCCGAAACTAATAGCAGCGACATTGAAGCTCAGCCAACCCGACGCCCCCGCCGTGGATGCTCCGCACTTTGCAACAACTGTTGCGCGTGGGCCTCACTGCTCATCGGCATTCTCGTACTCCTAGCCCTTCTCATTGGTGGCATTTATTTCGCTTTCCTCCAATCAAACCTACCCGAATTCCGTCTCCAGAGGCTCGACATCAATAGGCTCTATGTCAATAACACGAGGGACGACACATTATTAACGACGGATTTTGAAGTCCGCCTCAATGCCACAAACAAGAACTCGAATATTGAGTTATCTTATGGTGCATTGTCGGCTAATATAATGTCGGAAGGACTTAACCTCGGAAATGTGAAAATACCCGCACTGCACCAGAGGGCTCAGACGACGTCGGAAGTCAGGGTGCGCACGTCGGTTAATAGAATGCCCGTGGAAGAGGCTGCGGGGAAAGACTTGAACGATAAATCGAAGGTTCATTTAATGGTTATTGATGTGGTGCTTAAAGGACACATTGATTTTTTGTCGAATGGGAATAAGATGAATGGTTTCCCCTTCTCGGTTACTTGCAGGAGTATTGATCAATCCGAAATCGACAATGGGCATGCTCCTAGATGTTCTGTCAGTATGAGCCCTTTTTAGTAAGTTAAACTATTGACTTCTTTGAATTCAAAATGAAACGAAGACCATCCATTTATGGAATTTTCAGTTGGAGGAGAGATTCTAGTCACACATGTACGGCTTTTAATTGAGTCCAAATTATCTGAAACATTATTTAGTTTGATTCTATTTTTTTTAATGAACTTATGGATCAAATTTGCCTGGTAGACAAAGTTAATGTTGTTTTGAAGTTTATTGAGGTATAATGGATTAGATATATGAGTATTATTTCTTCTTTATGGAGGAGATTTTGGGAGTGAGTTTCTAATATTTGTATTTAAAAATATTTTAGACTTTAACAAGTGAAGTTGTGCATAGCTTGAAGTTATACTTGAAATGTCATTTGGTGCTTTATGTTATATACACATGTACGAAGTTTGTATATTTTAATTTGTGGTATTATGTAAGATTATTCGCTTCTATGAATTTTAGTAATGTGTATTTTTTTTACTTTTGAGAAACTAATTTGAGCTAATCCAATAGACCAATACATGCCTTAAATAAATAATACTAGTAAAATGTCAACCGAGAACAAACAAAAAGAATTTGTGTTGGTGTCTAACAATCCGTATACTTAAATATTTCATAAAATATTTTTAACATAAATCTCAGCATAAAATAAATGTTGATAATTTAACATAAAAACTAATAAGAAATACTTACTTGTATTGAAACCAAAGAACACTTCAATCAATACGTGAAAAACTAGGAAATTAGACTGAGGCTTGCCGAAATAAATTTCCTTAAGACAATATTTTCGGAGCTGCCACGGTGCATACAGTTTGATTTCCGGTAGTCTCCCAAGATACAACAGTCTGTTCTTCATTATTTGCACAAATAATGAACCCACGGCGAACCGAAGCAAACAAAAAATTCGACATAAATTTAAAGTAGAGAAGAGAGTAATTTCTGATTATTGTCTGAAAAAATTATACTTAATTGGCGAGATTAAGTCTCCTATTTATGGACACATAAATGTCTTTTCGTAAGATGCACATCGATTAGATTGCACTGTTTCGGTCCAAATGGTACCTCTTCAGATCGAACAGACGCGACCCTTAATTACTCTCAACTAATTTATTCACATATTAATTATAAAATCCAATAATTTGAACTTAGTTTGAAGCTAGATTAGAGCAAGTCAAACCATGGTTATCAAACCCAAATTTGATACCGCAATTGCTAGTTTGATACTTAATTGAAAAAAATAGGAGCTTCAATCCAATACCGAAATGGGTTGCTATTATAACAATCTCAGACCTTGTTGGGCATTTTCTACACCCCCTCCCATTCTTATGGACAAAAAATCATATCTCAATCCAGATGGTCATTTCTCTAAAATTAAAAATCCAAAGAGTCATTCGTGAATCGATCAATGGACAATATAAGAATAAGATGTTCAACGTGGTTTGAAGTTTAATTTTGTGCTTAATTTTTTGAATTTTATGTAACTTAATTTAAATCAAGTTGAAATTATAGTGTATAAATGTACAATCTTTCGATTTTTTTTTATTGTTAATTGCATTTTTAAATAGGCTTTAATTTTATTTTGAAGTTAAATGATTTAAATAAATTAAATTAAACTAAATTTAGAAATGATACCCAGTTTTGATACTATGATTGGAGTGAAATGATTTTGAATGGGTATGAAAACATTGTAATTATGTTATAAATTAGTAATTTGATGTCGGATTTTAAGACCTAGCTCTAACTAGTTCTTAACAGTGTTCATTGCAATTGTTTCTGCAGTTGATAAGTTATAAAGCAAATGTTAAGATGGGAGACTAACGGATAATAATGCAATTTAATTGTTTTTTATAAGTTATACTATTTTAATTTTCAATACTTGAAACGATTGTGTGTTTATGATTGTCAATCTATCTTAGAAGCTAATGTACAATATTCAGATAGATTTTCAGAATGTTTCTTTTTACCACATTAGGGCTGTGAAAGGATACAAATCTAGTCCAATTTATTAAAATATTTAGACGACTAGAAATTTGATGAATTTGATCCAATTAATAAGATTGACGATTCAAAATATAAATCTAAACTGAACTGATCCGTTAAAATTTTGAATCCTAAAATAAATAAATGATATCCATGTCTCAATTATTAATTATATTTGAATCAATTTGATCTAGTATCAACATTGGGATTTGATAATCGTATAAAGAGACCATTAAACTAGGTTTTTCTATTTTAAGTTCAATAAAATGATGAAAGCTTGAACTCGTAAATTAACAAATTATATACCATATTGATGGAAATTTTGATGATAAAATTTCAATGGGGTCCTACTTATATTAAATATACAACTATTGAGATGGACTTCAATATTTAAACTTTAGAGAAAATTTGTTGATGTTTTATTTTTTTATTCGAATTTGAAATTCTTTATACGATTTGCAAGTCGCTATCATTTCGTACGATAACCTTGAATATTTATTAAAATATATATTACAGTACATTTGTAGCTTCTTTCAAAACTTAACATCAAACTTAAAACAACAATAAATTGATCCCAATTTTGACTGCCACAGATTTCATAAATCAGATCAAGACGCGGCAAAGAATGTGGAAAGAATGGGTCTGAACTTTGATCCGAGTCCAAAACGGTGTGCCCGAGTTCAGGGAAACGTATAAAGGTAAAATGGCGTTGATTGTACGCCGAATCTAATAAAATATATTTACGGCTGCCACTCAGAATTTTCTAGAATACCGCCTGGACCCCCACTAAAATCATTCTATAAAAGTCTCGCCCTATTATTAATTGAAAAAAATTCCTAATTTTCGATCCCAATTTTTCAATCAGGTATTCTCTCATGCTCTGTTTAGATCTTGATATCTTATTTTTCTGGTTCATTTTATGTGTTTTATTTATGTGTTGATGAGGTTATATGGATGAATTTCTGATTGGTCGTTTGGTATGTTAGGGCTTTTGTTGAAGGTTAAGAGGTTCCTTTAATGGCGTCGAAACGGATACTGAAGGAGCTCAAGGATTTGCAGAAGGATCCTCCGACGTCGTGCAGTGCCGGTATACTTTATTGTCTTTATCTTATTTTATCAGTTTGCTTAATTTTCAGCTACTCGCTAGTTGATTTAGCTGCTGAATAATTTTATTTAGCTTGCAAACGTTTACTGAGCTGTTACGCAAGCTGATTTAGGAAAATTGGAGCTTGTAGTGGTATAATCCATTATTTATACTGTTATACCTGATGCGTGACATAGCTATGTTTGTAGTTTAGTTGGAACCCTAGATTTCAATCTTCTGCTCGTAGGGTGTCTTCTCTGTGCATTAGCATTTGGTCAAGTAATATAGAGATCAACAGAAAATTTATATTATTTGGAATATTCCATATAACTCTTTGTTGGTATGACAAAACTCTGTATCTATCATATGTTGTTGCTTTTTTTGGACCAAATATGATACTTACTATCAACTCCTGTGTGCATTGGGGGCATGATTTGATCTTTGACTGACCTGAGTATGATCTATCTAGTATCAAGGCATTTAACATTCATTGCATTATGGAATGTAGGTCCTGTAGCAGAAGATATGTTTCATTGGCAAGCCACAATTATGGGGCCTTCGGATAGCCCGTACTCTGGAGGTGTATTTTTGGTTTCGATTCATTTTCCTCCTGATTATCCTTTTAAACCTCCTAAGGTATGGTTGCATTCTGTTTATGATTATTTTTTACATGCTTTCTGTTTCAGTTTTGAACTGTGGATGCACTGTATGAAAGCCCTGTAAAAGCACCAATATTCAATAGCAATATCATTTGACATTCTTTACAGAAAACTGTGTTTAGCATGTAACTAGTTCTGTATTTTTGCTCGATTCATGTTCACTTTTTTACTGGCATTGTTTCTCCTATTCTGTTATGCCTTGCTAATTATTTTATCCAATAAGTTCATACTCATATACGTCTATTTTAAATGTCACTTCATTTTATGAAGTAAACTAGTCAATTTTTCAGTTTTTGAATGTATAATTTGATGTTGGCCACAACTCCTCAATCACTGGGATCTTTTATACTCGAAAGAAGAAAATGTTGTATAGTTTTATCTTGATTTCGTAGTGTAGAATGTTATCCTTTGATTCGCATGGAAAGCATATAGGTGCTACTTAATTCAGATAGTAATCTCAAAATTATGATTTTTGTTGTTGCAGGTTGCATTTAGGACCAAGGTATTTCACCCCAACATTAACAGCAATGGAAGCATTTGCCTTGATATCCTTAAAGAACAATGGAGTCCAGCATTGACCATATCCAAGGTATTGAGACATAAGAAAGTTTACTAAGCAAATTGCAGATTACCCATGTAAAAATATGCTCCGCAAAGTTCGGAAGCATAACTTCCATAATATATATATGTTAAAAGTATTTTTAGAAAATTCTGTAGATTTTTGCAATAATAGGGTCTCATCTTTACATGGTCGGACATTTTTTTTTTAACAACTTATCTGGAGCTCTGCAAAGAATTATATCAAAAAATTAGCTGATAACTTTATCAATTTCTGTATTATTTACTCTCTCCAGTCATCTTTTATCTGACATATGTTTTGATACTTATGTTCGACCCCCGGGAAATTATAATGCCAGGTTCTGCTGTCTATTTGCTCCTTGTTGACCGATCCAAATCCTGATGATCCTCTGGTGCCAGAAATTGCTCATATGTACAAGACTGACCGGGCCAAATATGAGTCCACCGCCCGCAGCTGGACACAGAAGTATTCCATGGGATAATGCCGATGGTACCTTGCATTTCTGAAAAACCTGCAACTCCAGTGTTTTTCATTTTATGCTCGAATGAAACAAATAAAAAGTACTTTTGGTTAATATTTACCCTCAATCTGAAGCTGGGAATTTATTCAATCTCTCAATTTGTGTATATACTTGAAAATTATAATTAGGATGGGAAGAACTGCGACCATGTATCTCTTTATTTTGAAGTCTTCAATTGTCTTGTTGGTCTGATGTGAAATTCATACCAATGATCTAGGTATGTGTTTGTTTGTTTATTTTTCTATTTTCTTTTTTCTCTTATTCTTTTTCTTGTGTTTTTACATCATACTATAGGTATTAACTTTATAGTATTATTGAGTTTAGGGTTTACTTGGTCAAATATGTATAGGTAATGTGCAAGTGTCATGGTTTTGACTATTTTTCCAGAGAACTTGCAGGTAGTACGCCGTTGACGTAAGTTTAAATGGAATATAAGAATCAAATGATAGACCATAAGAGGGGGTGGGGGGGTGTGGAAGCTAAGTAGTATGAGCAATGCGAGTCTTGGCTTTTAAATGAAATGAAAGTTTTGCATTTGTTTTTTTTTTTTTTTTTTGAAAAAATCACATTCTCCCTCTTGAACTTATGGTTAAGTTATATTGTTCTCCCTAAACTTGTATTTTTTGCATTATTCACTCTAAATTTACATTGCTTTTTCCTTGAACTCTTTTTCGATCACTGTTTTGACCAAAGTGTCCAGGGGAAACGTGCCACACAAAAATTTGGGTTGGAAAGTGTAACAATGATGTAAGTTCAGGGTAAAAATATAACTTTGATGTAAGTTTAATGGGTAAAACTCAGAATTTTGCAACCACTTATAATTCAAATTGCAAAAAAACATGGCAATTTAATAATTATGCATAATTGTAATAAAATATATAATAAAAAAAAAAGCTTTAGTATAAAATTAACAACTATAAAATATATGCAAACATTATAAAATAGAGTATATGTGATATATTTAAGTTTATTTTGCAGATTTCGCATTACACATTCTTCAAGTGAGGTTGTAAGTTGTTAAAATCGAGCAAAAACTATAAATTATTGACCAAGGCCTAAATTTACATTAAAAGTTTAATGCTAATCTTTTTATTGCATCATAATTCATAAAAAGTTGTTCATTGCTTTCACATTACTCAGTCAACAACACATATAAACTTTTTCTTATCAAACTACACGCGTTGATTTTTCTTCATAGACTTTTACAAAGATTTGAGGTGAGTTTTCGAAAAAAGAAACTCATAGCTTTTTCCATTACTTTATATTGAGTATTTTTATAATTTCTAATGAATTTATCAAGTCTATTTTATAATATTTATTATTCAATTGAACGAGCAAATATTATTCAAGTATCATTTTTGGTTATTAATTTTTTTTTTTTTTTTTGCTTCTAACTCAATGATTAGTAATCAACTTGGTTTTATCCAATTTTAACTTGGTAAAAGAAGAAGAATTTGAGATGAAAAATATATTAAAGAAAATCACATAATCGTATCGCACCGTTTGCAATCGTATGGTTCTCAAAGGTCTATTGGTATTAAAAAAAAAATTTAAACCGTAATAATTAATATGATACAAAATTTATAAAAAGAACCGTAAAATTATATCATGTGCAACCCCTAATAAAGATAAACTAGCCTATTCCCGTGCTATGCACAAACCTATAATGTGTTCTGATCACTGCAATTTCCATGCTTGTGAAAATTACAATTTGAATATTTTTTTACCGTGCTATAAATATTTGCAAAGGTATAATTGAATTTAAACGAATGTTTCATATATTTTTTTCTTCATGGGATATGGACTATGGATGATTGACAATGCATAAGTTAACTCAACAATATCAAAAGATAATTGCTTAAAGTATCTCTCATATTTAATGTAAATCCACAATTTAAGTTTTGGAAATAACTCAAACTACTCCGTAGATATTGGATTCATTATATTATTTTCTGACGGCACATATTGATGTCATAAGAAAAGAAATTTTCATTCAAGAAATACCCCTGATATTATTTTTTCAATTGTTTTTAAAATTCTCGCTACACCTCAAATTTAGTGTAATTACACGATCACGCTACAACTTTGAGAAATAATTACTCAAACTACCCCAAATGTATTTAGATTCACTACAAATACCATTACTACCTTAAAAATAAAAATAAATCTAAATGAGAAAATAAGAAGAATTTAAAGTTATCTCTAAATATACTATAGATGAATAGGCACAAACAATTTTGTATCATTTTATAATTATTTCAATTTGACATTCTTAATTTTCGCATTACACCTGAAATCTTGATTTCTTAAAATGCAGTACTTAAACTTTGAACTTTTGTTTTACTTTATTACTCTTCTGAACACATAGTATATAATAACATAAATATGCAAGTACAAAAAAAGGGAAAAGAGAAGAAATCATCATAAAATTAACACACTACTATTATAAATCTTCCATTCCGTTTCAAAAAAAATGAAGAAACCAAAAATATAGTAAAAGAGAAAAGGAAAATAACTAAAATGGAAACTGAAAAATTAAAATAATGTATTTGAAATAATTAATTAGTGTAAGTATTAGGAAAAAATAATAATTATGGTTTATACTCACAACACTAACAAATATAGCTTAAGTGGTGTAATTCATTGAAAATACAGATAATAATGTTGGGGTTTATACATATGTACATTTCTATTTTCTTTCTATAGGTAATTGTCCAATATTAATGCATATAACAAATTTATCATCACAATGAGGGGAAGTACTAAAATGCTTTACAGAAAGTTGAACAAAAATCATTATAGTTAAAATAGAATGTACTTTGAAACCAATTTTTCACTTTTTTGTTGGTAAAAAATTGACACCTTCACAATTGCGTCCATTCCGTACTTCATTTTCAAGCTTCATTCTCCCCAATTTTTTGAGCGAGATCAATCTCCTCCAAATTATGGAAACTAAATTAGCCCTTGAATCGGATATGGTGTTGAACCGAGAATTAGCAATCTAGAACTTGGTTTTCACATGTGTAAAACTATTTCCATAACTCCTTTGACTAAGTTGATTACATTTAAATACCACACTCTTCCATATTTTAGACATATTAACTTTATAACTCCTTTGACTAAGTTGATTACATTAAAATACCACACTCTTCCGTATTTTACACATATTAACTTTATAACTCTTTTCGTTTAAGCTAATTAACGATGAATATTGTAATTATTAAAATATATTCTATAAAATAAAATAAAAATCTACAAAATAATAAAAATCCACCAATTTTATTTTGTTTTTTATATTAACAATCAATAAATATCCCACTTCTATGAATAGATACATATATGGGTATATTTCTTTCCAGATGATTCCTTTGGCTAAGTTGTTTAATGTTAAAAATGTTAATACTTGATTATATAAATATGATACATAATATGTACAATGCGAAATTGCAAAGTGCAAATGGACAAAGCTTTAAAGAAACGTGAATTTTCTATGACAACATTATCATTACATTATGTTTTATATATTTAGAGTGAATTTCCTCACAGAAAATAATTAAATAAACCTCAATATTAAATCTAGGAAATATTAATATAAAAAATAGACGAATCAATAAAAAGGTAGGAGGGTTATCGAGGGAGACCAACCTTTGAAAAAATGGAATGGAGACTTTCGACAACATCTACACTTTCTTAGTTATCATTAATCAACCTACAAAGAACCAAAACAAATATAAAGTTAGGATTCATTTTATTTACACAAAATAAGCAAGTTCGTTTACATAAAAATTGAATAGAAATCACAATAAAAATAATATACACAATTAATAAACAGTGAAATCTTATATATATATATATATATACCATATCTTACTATTTGTGCATGTTTCGTATAGTTTGCAGAAGAAGAAATGAAGAATATATATAGCGATGGCAAGGATTCAAAATATATTGCTAATTAATTTCCATAACAGTAGGGAATAATTAATAGAGAAAAACGTTTGTTGCATATATATAGAAAGTTACATTTTTTATGGTAGAAATCCGTTACGCATGTTTTATGCCATGGTCATGTATCTAGACAATTAGGTAAAATAAATTAATTATGTACTTTTTTGGGGAATGGATTTAGGCTTGCATATAATTGCTTGAATCTTAAATTACGTTATGATGATTTAAAAAAAAAAGATTATGTTATGATGTTTATCAGGGAAGTGATTTCAGAAATTCATAAATTATAGGCTGGTTTATAGGGATTTTAAATTTTAATTTGAAAACAATTAACCAATTAATATGAACTTTTAGTATTTAGATAGATTAATTTGTTTATATTTGGGTGTTGCCAAAAATAAATTGCACCCAACTTAACGTATGGTGAAATCATGCATGGGATTTACTAAACTAAATTTGTTTTTAATTGGTGTAGTTAATATTTATTATTAAAATGTAACTATTTTTCTTTTAAACCTTCCTAATTTGTAAGAGAAATCACCAACCAATCAAAAATTAAGATTAAAATAATTCAAAATTCTAAGAATTCACCATTTAGTCAAAATTATACAATTTGGTCAAAAGACCATTCTCCTATATATATATATATATAAGATATATATATATATATAAGATAAGATAAGATATCATCACAAAATTGATAGCGGTATTCAAAGTGACTAATTAAATGCACTTCAATTCTCACCGCAACGGGCCATATTCTCACCACAACGGGCCATATAGCAAATATACGATTGATTATACGTTGATTTTTAAGTTCCTCTAAATATTAATTAATAGCAGTAATTATGTATATTATTATACAAAAATAATTAGTTATCCTTTGGTTTACACGCAATTTATGGGGTCTATATATAATTGCTCACGTGCCGGCCCATGGGCCAGCCTTTGCTTCTTCTTCAAGTAGTGGGCTATAAACTAATTCAATCTTTTAAGCACATCCAGATTGACCTTTTCTTCTAACAAAAAAAAAAAAATTGACCTTTTTGGTTTTATATATACATGATAAATCCACATGATTTTTTTACTTATCTGGGTTTTGTACTTATTGCCTTCCTTTTTTTCTCTACATCTTTTTCATTTATTTAATTTGAGTACATAGCAAAGAGAGATTGGTCTACTGAGAAAGGCTAGTCACTACAAAGTAGCAAATTCAAATTCGAATCTCTATTTGAAGAAATTCTCATACAACATGTCTTACGAGCCTCGAAAAAAATTAAATCCTTGAAAAACCGGAAAACAAAAATCAAGGGCACCGTCCATAATTAAAACAATTTGTAGCATGTCATCATATGCATGCACGTACTGTTGCGTGAGTGTAACATAAGAGCGACGATCAAATTTTAACAAAAAAAGAAAAGATAAAAAATAAAGAGAGATATTTTTTTGACAATTGAGTGGGTTTGAAAATAGCTCCCATTAAATCAAAATATTCCTTGTATTGTGAATAAGTTACATCAGGTTGATTCAACTAACTTAAATTTGGGAAAATCGGAAATTCTTATCTAAATCAGATTTGATCGAACTCAAAGTAACTACACGAAAGTCAATACACTTGTTTTAGGATTGAATATAACTTACATGAGAGTAACCAATCACAAAACAAGTGCAATACATTTGCTTGATGGTTGGCCGAGTTTAACCAAGTCAGACTTGGACAAAAATAGTCAATATTTAATTTAAGTTTGTTAATATACTCTATACGTTAACAACTTAATTATATATTTTTGTGCATCAATGTTTCTCATATAGGATATTAGTTAGAACACAATGACTTTTTATTTTTGGTTTCTCCAGAATATGCTTAATTCATTTTGGGATGTGTATGACACATTACGTATATGAGCCTACTTTACATGAATTTTAATATGTGTTCGTCATATTGCTAGGACAAATTAAATCTCTTTCACTAGATCAATACTTGTTGCCTTGTTGGTGATATATTAATGACTTATTGAAGCTGATGGGCGAAATGTAATTTTCTAACCAATTATATATAGTCTTATATATTCCTGACCCTAGGTTTTTAATTATTTTATAGTGTAAATATTACACATTAGTTTTCACATGGTTTAGGTTTCTAAAAATATGATATAATTAACAAAGCTAAGTTGAGCCTGAGACATAGCTAAGAAAAACCCCTAATTAACTTGTTTGATTTTATAATATATAGTACTATTGTATATTAATAAAAAGAAATAGTTCATGATCAGATACGTAAAATTGTTGAATTATATTATTAGTCATCCACCACCTCCCATCCGTAATAATGAAAATCATACGATCGAAATGCAGACTTTTGACTCAGTTGGCTTTACTAACATTAATATTTCTCGCAAAGTGGAAATTCTCAATGAATATTTATACAAATGATAATATATAATGGAGCAGTGATTTTTCTTTAATGTTTAAAATTTTAAAATAAATTATACTTGGCCTATTTATAGCACAAAAAATATATATATACACTAGCTAGTTTTTAATAAATAAATTACAAGGCTTGGCATGCAATTATTGGTGAGTGTAGAATTTTCTCTGCTATTCAAAGGAGTATTTCGTTATAAAAGAAGTCGTTAATTAAAAATATTGGATCAATCCATATCATCAAAACAGTAGTCTATGTGTCACTTCAATGCTCCAACAGGCAAGTGTGCTGGAATTTTCTGTCCTTGATGTAATTAATAATCTCATGTAGTAATTAATTAATTAATGTGTAGGCTCCCCCCTCCACTAATGAACATTCGCGTTCCTAATCCTCTTTCAACGTAATATATATATATATATATATATACAATGAAACAATTAATTTTCACTAAAATTAGTAGGAATTATCAATTAAATCTCAACAATATTATTAATTAATGACCAAATCCTAGGAATAACAAATTATAAAGTATCTAATCATCAGAGCTCAAACCGACAATCCCAAATCTGGTTTGGATTTAGCTGGCTTTGACTTTTCCCATCCACTAATTAAGATATTTTGTGTAAATGCATAATCATTAAAATTACATTTGAATTATATATTATTTCATAGTAATGTTTAAAGTTTCACTAACAAAAATATAAATGAAAATAAAATATATCAATTTATTTGAATTTGAATTGCATATGAGCTAGTAATTATATTCCATCAGAAATCATCAATACAAAGACTAAAACCTTTTTAACAAACATATATATAAAAATTAAGCTATATATATCAAACTGATGAATCTTAAGAAAGAAAAAATGATTTGCGATGCGATAATA
The DNA here is from genome assembly GCA_030819805.1 of Penstemon newberryi var. newberryi. NCBI lineage: Eukaryota > Viridiplantae > Streptophyta > Magnoliopsida > Lamiales > Plantaginaceae > Penstemon > Penstemon newberryi. Next base: position 38,412,135 of record JAUALY010000005.1, read on the forward strand.
ATATTAATATAGTTAATAGCTCAAAAATTGCTTTTAGGGAGTCTATAGTAAAACTGTATCCGTGTCCGTGTCCCACTCTTGTGGTAGTAAAACTTCAATAATTATATAATTATACGTACATAGTATAGGAGTATACATAAAAACAAACATATATATATATATACAAATATCGTCTGCACCTGCAAAACACAGACAAAAGAGTGGGAAGAAATTAAAGTAGTTAATAATTGTTCATTCTGTTTCCCGCCAAAATAAGAAATTTCTCCATAGCTCCTACCAAGTAAATTCAACATCTACTGTTCTCTATACACACATATTATTTTTTTATATATATTCATACATACATAGGCTTATTACTAATTGCCCACAATAACTTTTTTTGAAAAAAAAAAAAAAAAAAAAAGAGAGGAGGTACGGTCCTTCTCTAGATCTCATCATGGAAGAAGTAGTAATCCAACATCAAGTCAAGTTCACAGAAAACGTCGTCGTAACAAACAAGCCCATCAACCACCGCAAATCCAATCTCCGTCGCAAAGTCATCAGGATTGTCTCCACCGACGCCGACGCCACAGACTCTTCCGACGACGAAGGCTTCTCTGTCGTCATCAAACGACACGTGGAGGAAATTAACTTCCACCCTAATCCGTCGCCAAAACGAAATCACCAAAAGCGTCGTAAGGTCGACGACGACAGTACTCGGAAAAAGTTTCGGGGCGTCCGACAGCGCCCGTGGGGGAAGTGGGCGGCAGAGATCCGGGACCGGACCCGAGGGAAACGGATCTGGCTTGGTACTTACGATACACCCGAAGAAGCTGCAACCGTTTACGATAGGGCGGCGGTAAGGCTGAAAGGATCAGCCGCCGTTACTAATTTCCCGCAATTGGTGACGGAATCTAATTATACGACGGAATCTAGTGAGGGTGGTGTTTTGTCTCCAACGTCGGTCCTCCGTCACGAGGATTTCACACCCCTGTTTGATGGGCTTATGGATTTTGAATGGCCGTTGGATTTGCTGCCGGGTTTCGGATTGTCGGGGAATCGCTGTAACCAGGAATTCGGCGACTTTGACTTTGATGACTTTGTTGATGATGTCAGGTCATGACGTGTGCGGGAAGACACGTGGAATTGTTAATACTTGTGCAAGTGTATGTATGTTATGTATGTGTGGTGTAATACTAGCCGAATCTATACGGCGATTTTGTGGTCCATACTATTTTTGTTAACTAGATGCATGCATGATACGGATCGGAGTTGTATTTTATTATTGGGATTTGTTATAAATTATAAATACCTAGTATATATAATGTTATAACTTCATCTAATATAAATATATATATGAAATTATGATATATCCTTTTCTTTTCTTTTCTTTTCTTTTTGTTTATCAAATTTGCTTATACCTAAGAGACTTTCACTCTTAAATATTTTTTCTTCTACTAAAACTGTTGAGGAAATATTTCTTAATTATCTTTATATGTTTCACTCTTTTCTTAACGTACGTCTCAAGCTACTCATTTATTAAATTATTCCTCTTTTTCATTTTAAATCTTCTTCTTTCTCTCAACTCGATCTCAACAAATTAAAAGAACTAAGAGAAAATTTTAAGTCAATAAAAGTAAATGAACTTTGAATGTGACACAGCTCATACCTCTCAAAAGAAAAGGAAAAGGAGTGCTGCACTATTTTTTAGTCTAAAAACATATTCAAGTGACGCTGCGCCTGTGGCAAGGTGTTCAAATGTGGATGTTATATTAATTATGAAAAAATGCTTCAGATTGAGAAAGTCCCATTGAGAAATCTCGTGGATAAATTAATATAAATGGGTCCCTATATGTGACCTTATTATATAATAATTACAAGATGAAAGGGGTATAACTGGTATTGTACAATTTCCTTTATTATTTATATTTATATGCCGTTATGTTGTGAACACGTGTTTGGAAACAAAACCATGGCATGGGGAGCCTCCACCTAGCTTAGGATCCCACTATGTTGTTATTGTTCTTATTTTTATAATCAAGTCTTGATTTTGGGGCGTAAGGATGTAATCCATTTAATTTGATATTTAAGCAATGTATCCGAACATTATATTAGTTCATATTAATATATATATAATATGGCATAATATCCTCTATTATGTCATATCAAATGACCCCTAATGTTGTTATAACTAATTTAGTATTATGTACTTATTTTGTGATTGGTTATTTTTTGAAAGTTACGTGTGCATTTGTCATGTAAATACTTTGTGTTCGACCAAATCCGATCTCGGATAAAAAAATTCTAAAAGTAAATACTCCCTTTGTCGTAAAAATATTACTTTTTTTTTTGTGATGTCTCAAAAGAAGACTTAATTTCCTAAAATAAAATATACTTATATTTTTTCAAAATTATCCTATCACATAAAGTAATGATTAGACACCATTAATTTCCAATTATTATTTTAGGGGCTCAAATATAATATAAAGCTATCCAAAATTTTTATTTTTTCAATTCTTACATAAAAATCCGTGTGTTAAAAGTGAAATGACCAAAAAATTAAAGACGTAGGGTGCGTAAAATTTCGATCTCTTTTCCTACAGTTACAGTACTGAGTTAAAGGTAAAATATTAAAATAAATTTGAACACGTCTTTTTTTCTGAACATGATATATTCAAAATCTAGACAATAATTCCTACTACAAGTATTACCGACATGAGTCACTTGATCACTAAATTAAGAATGTCTTCCATGTGAGCTGCCAATTTTCACAATCAGTACGAGAGACAATTGACACTACTTTCATATTCATACGGTAAAATCTTAAGCATATAACATATTATGTGAATTAAATAAATAAATAAAAAGACATATTATGTGAATTATATAATTAGTGATTTATCTAACGCAGTTATATCTAGAAAATAGAAATTGTAAAGAGAATTAGAAAAAAACTTTGACTATTGAAGTTTGAGTGGTTTTCTTCAATAGAAGAATTTTGGGTATACTAACTAGTTAAATATAATTCAGGTGATCGATCAAATATCTTTTCTACTAGCTCTTTTAGTTCTATCTTTTAAATACTTACATTAAAATATATTAGGAATTCTATAAGATTCAAAATTGATCAGATATTTGATTAAAACTATTTTTTCAATAAAAAATCACTTAAGTATGATCATATATATATAATAGGTTGGACTTAATAAAATTAAAAATAATAAATCTCTTCAAAATTTTGAAGTGAGCTCAATAATTATAAAGTGATCATTGGACCAGCTTGCATGTTTCACTCTTGAAATTTGAATGATGAATAAATAGAGTATTATTTATTTTACTTTAAAAAAGAAAGGGACACCGGCGGCTGCGGTGTGCATTCCAAAATATAATTGGTAGAAAAGAAAAAGGGTTCCCGACAAAATCTTGGAAGGGGATAAGTATTTGATGGGTCCTATGGTTGGTGACCAAATTGATTTGAATAGGAGTCTCCCACTAAACAAAATCATTAATAACTAAATACTATTAGTTAATAGTAGTTAGTATATATATATATATGCACCTTGAAAAATAAAGCAGAAACAAAATATAAGATTCATGTATTGGAATTCGGATTATGACTTTTCTAGACTTTTGAGTTTTGAGGGGACAGCACTTGATGTTAGATATATAGAGGCAAAATAAAATGATTAATACGTGCATACAAAATGGATATTTTTATCACCTTTTAGCTTAATTTGTTTAAAAAAAAATAATATCATGAAGAATCAGATTTTGTCTTTAAAGGTGGATTCATTGTTTTGGTCACGGAACAAGTATTGTTTGGAAGTGGCAGAAGAAGGCTATAGACAACTCAAATTCACTGAAAATAGGAACTGGGAGTTCACTAGGCTTTATTTCTATTCCTTAGACGAAATTTAGGATACTTGTGGTTTTGTTTTGGTCCAAAATCCAAATCTTAATTTATTGAGAATAAGTCAAAATTGATATGTATTTAGGCTCTAACGTAAAATAGTCCAGACTTGTCTGTCTCAAATTAATGTAATTGATTTGAAACATACATCTAACCCTAATATTTCGTATCACAATTTATTTAGTATATTTTCAGCTCGAACCGAAAAACGTATATGATATATGGTATTGGTCCTCCACAGTGTAGTATCTTCAATAATATATATTTTCTGAAAGATGAAAAAATATTGATTAATATTGGCTCGCACTTACAATTTATTCCAAAATAAATTTGGATAGATCCACAAACCCATTAATAGCCTTAATAATTTCACGTACAATTTTGTTTAGGTCTTAAGATTTGAGCTGAACACAGGAGCCCATTATCTCTTAAAGCCCAGTCCAAAAGTGGTAGAGTTCAATTTCAATACTGCTTCAGCAGTAAATCCACAAAACCCCGGCCGCAAATCAACAATTCTAATCAGAAAACAAAAAGATTGAAAAGTAATTTTTCCATTACTGCCGCAGCTAAGTAAGTATTACTGTATCCGATTTGCTCGTCAGGGTTTATCACTTAACTTGGAGTTGAACTTCGGAAACTATTATATCCGTTATTTCTAGTAAATTTGGGGATTCCTCCATCTCATGTATTTTCTGTCTGAGAATCTGGGAAGTAATTTTGTTTGATTAGTTTTAATATTTTATTGTACGTGCACTTAGGTTTAGGGTTTCGATTTCAGAATTAAGGTTTGTGTTTACCATCGATTCGATTTGTTGTTATTTTTTTTTTTTTTTTGTTTAAAGGGTGTTGACTATTTATTTTGCAGATCTAAACACAATCATGGCAGATGAGGTTAAGGATGATGTGGGCGATGTAAGTCTTACCAAAAATTGTTTCTTGTTAATGGTTCTAATTGGAATATGAATTCATACTTTGTCTTTATGGACATTGTGTGTATGTTACATACACAGTGACTGTGGGTCTAATAAAGTCGAGTCACATTAGCAGCTTTAATTTATCAAACTATGAAGCTGACATGTGAGTACGACTTGATAAATGAATAGCTTATATGGATATTTTAGAGCTAAACAACACCCTTTAGCTCAAAATTTACTAAGGAAAAAAGGATGTCGACTATGGTGATGCATAACCTTTAATTTCCTAGGCTTGCTGGCACGTACGCCCAACATACTGAGATTTTTATTGGTTTTATTGTTAGAAATGCTAATTTAAACCTTTAAAAAACTTGTGAAGGAATTGATGCACCTTTTAACCCCATTGTACTTTGTCTCGTGTAACTATAAGAGATATTTCTTCCATACCATTTGGTTAAGCTAAGGTTTTAGGCAAACACACTATTGCTTATGCAAATTGAGTTGCCAAACTATTGTTATGATGATTTTATCAATTCACTGAACAGATAGCTCCTTTTGATCCAACAAAAAAGAAGAAAAAGAAGAAGCCTGTAGCACTAGATCTAGCTGAAGATGAGGCTGTTGATGCTGTGGTTGAGAAAACTGAGAGCTTAACAGGTACATATCTTGACAAGTTTTCCAATCAGTTATATTTTCCTTCAATATTTGGGCTCTCTTTTTCATATATGTATCGCATTTTCTTGCAGTTTCTGATAGCAATGAAACTTCATTTGCTGGTATGAAAAAGAAAAAGAAGAAAGCGGTTAGTGATTGCGTCGTTATTTTACATCAATAATGCTGCTTGAAATCTTTTATCGACGATTTTCCTTAGATGTAGCATTGTGCTAAACCATTGCAGGCACATTCTGATCTTCTAAATGATGAAAAAGAGATTGTTGGGGAAGACTTGGATGGTACGGAGTGCGTTTGGTCCTTTTATTTTATTTGATGCTGCAGTAGATGTTTATCTTTTCTTGACTTAGTATGTTTTTTATTTTGCAATTTTTTGGATAATATTATTTCTCGAAATTTCTAGATATTGATGGAGAAGACGAGGAAGGTGAAGGAATTGTCCTCCAACAATATCCATGGGAAGGAAGTGATCGGGATTATGAATATGAGGAGGTAAGTGCTTTTCACCTTGACACGTGTTCAGGTGATAAATTAAGATTTTTGGATATGCTTTATATGAATGATGTGATGCTTTTTTTTCATGATTTTATAACCTCACTGTACATCCTCTCAATTGCAAATAACTATATGTTAAATACAACCTTTGCTGGCCTCAATTTTAGCCAGCATGTTTGTAGGCGGTAGCAGGTAATGCTAAACATAATGTTTTGAAAACAATGGCCAACGTTTAGAAAATCTGGTTTCTCATTGTTTGTGTATGAATCTCCTCTTCACAACACACTAGAGCATCTCACAGTTAGCAGTTTCCTTGTAATTTTCTGATTCTTAAATTTCATGGAGGCATTTATTTTTGAATAGCTTGTAATATTCCTAATATATCATCTTTTCAAAGTATATATTATTTTGGTAGTACCAATAATGTGTCTGGCACCATATTATTGATTAGTTTTTAACTTGCAATATTTACTTCACCATGTGTAGCTTCTTGGTCGAGTCTTCAACATCCTCCGTGAGAATAATCCGGAGCTTGCTGGTGATCGGCGCAGGACAGTTATGAGACCTCCTCAAGTTCTTCGTGAAGGCACAAAGAAAACAGTATTTGTCAACTTCATGGATCTCTGCAAAACGTAGGCTATTCCTTCAGTAGTTGAGGAAATAGATTTCAGATGCTTGATAATTGCTCCTTGTGAGATAATAAGATGTTGATATGTAACTTTTTCCTTGTGTTTCCTTCTATACAGGATGCATAGACAACCCGAGCATGTCATGACTTTCTTGCTGGCTGAAATGGGAACAAGTGGGTCTCTGGACGGACAACAAAGATTAGTAATTAAGGGGAGGTTTGCACCCAAAAATTTTGAGGGGATTTTGAGACGTTATATTAGTAAGTTCTCATATTACTTTTCAAATTTGTGGTGAAGAATTTCATTAATGCAAACTACCTTATAATTGGAGATTTAGTTCATTTCTGATACTTTGTCCAAGATCATTAATCTTGTCTTCCATTTGCAGCTGTTTTGATGCAAAATGCATATAGAGTCATATTATTGTATAATCAAGTATTTTATGTTAATTTCCTGGTAGTCTTGACATTAATATTTATTAGGTTCTCTCTTCTAATATGCTTCTTGAATGAGGTGTCCAGATGAGTATGTCATATGCAATGGCTGCAAAAGTCCAGATACAATTCTCTCAAAGGAGAATCGGCTCTTCTTTCTCAGATGTGAAAAGGTATTATTTCATTCTATTTGTGGGTTTATGTGGTAAAACTCCTATGATATTCAAGGAGCTCTAACCACTTTCCTGTTAAATATGGCACCTTTTGTGGTTAATTATACGAGTAGCTTTAAATTGTAGCAGTCGCTTGTTTATTTTTGCTGGGCCTGTGATGATTGAACAATTTGCCTACATTGTCTGACTTCTTTACCTGAAGGAGACTTCTAAAATAATTCTGAGGCCTTAGGTGTAATCTACTATACTGGAACACTTTATTACCTCAGGTTTCATTTGGGTTGAGTATTTCAAATTCATTGCACTTGTTTGGGTATTTTGGTATTATATGGATTTTAAATCCCCATTTATTCATTGTCGACTACTCTTTTAACCAAAATAATTAATTTGAAATCCTTGGCCAAATCCAAATTCCTTGATCCAAATTAAGCCTTAGGTTTTTGTATATATTCAAAACCTTTTGCTTATTTATTGGAAGATTAAACTGATAAACTCTTTTACTTGGATAGTGTGGTTCCGGGAGATCGGTTGCTCCAATCAAGGCTGGTTTTGTTGCTCGTGTTGGTCGCCGGAAAGCTGGAACATGATAGAAATACCTACTAGCAGGGGGCTTTTATTTTGGATCATGCTCTTTTAGACTTGTGGATTCATAGTACTAACTTTATTGTGCTTTTGCCAACAAGAGTATATGTCTTGTACTTTCAACTCTTCATTAAGATTTTACCTAGATTCTGCCATGAATAAAAATGTTCATTTAAGCTTTGCTTTAGTATTCTTTCTCTCTCTCACACAAACGCACTCATATTCATTTAAAATTTTAATGTCTTTTGCTTTTCTGTCTTATTCTATTAACAGCTATCAAATACTCCAAATTCTATTCATTTTGGACTTGGATTGGACTGATGTAATAAGAAATCCATTAGCCAACGTGTAGGCCAAGTTAATCAAATTCCTGGGCCAGGCCTGCACGAAAATATAAATTCAGAAAATATATATATATATATATATATTCCTCATTGGGCACTCTCCAACAAATGGACTGGTATTAGAATTTCCATCCCGTCAATATCTTTGTATTGAATGTTATCTAAGTTATTTTAAATCAAAAAATGTATGTACGATTTCTCAGAACTATCTATTTGTATGGAAATTTGAATCCTTGAGTTGATTTATTGACTTGGATATTGAACATTATCTGTATTAAATTATACTAACAACGTATTTATAATAATTTCATTGATTGAAATCTTAAAATTTAAGAATTATCTCAATTCGCATCAATAGTATATGTAATGTAATGTAATCAATTAAATTTCCATCTTCATGGATATCCTTCTTTCACGTGTCCCACGATATTGATTGGTGATCAATTGATAGCATTTTTTAAAATAAAAAATATGATCAGCATGATTTTCAATCATTCAATTCATACAGTTATTAATGTATTTGTTTCCAAGTGATATATAATTCATTATTTACGACTATGGGTGGACCAATATATTATATACATATATAATTTGTAAGAAATATCTTATTTAAACTAATATATAAAACAATGTTTACTTGGAGAAGCCAAATAATGGGAATACAAACAAGTGTTAGGCTATGTTTGGTTTTTGAATTTTGGCGAGTAAAAAACTAAGAAATATGTCTTTCTTTTATCAAACGATAGAACATTGAGCTCCATTTGTCGTTCATTGTAGCTTTCTTTACCAATTTCCTCACTGAGATTCAGGAATCAAACATAATCTTAAAGTCAATTAATGTTGGACAATAATGTGTTATCTGGCAAACATTAGAACACATGGTAAACAAAAATATATACTGCTCAAAATTTTGATTTATTATTTATAACGAATTTCTTACCTAGCTCTAAAAGAAAAGATGAATAGAACTTAAATAAACATCTATTGATCACACTCAAACCAATATATTAGGTTTTATTTTCGGTGAGGAGTCTATTAAGCAAACTTGAATGAGGACTTAATCTCAGAATCTTCCACTAGTAAGTTTACCTCAACGATATGGTTTGAAATATTACAGCTTCCTTAATTGAGATAATAATAAAAGCAAACATTGAGAAAGTATTTCAAATCATTCAAATATTACAATCAGACATTTTTTTGTAACTGATCTTGAGCTCCAATTTCAACATATCGAGAGAACTAGATAATTTTCACAATAAACTCGAACAAAAATTAGGTCCCATTAGCTTCTATTTTCACTAGAATTGTTCAGATTTTCAAATTATTAAATTCACAACTTCAAACCTAAGTTTTTGTTTAATAGAAAACTTACTAATAAAAGACATTTGGCCTCGTGTGTCTTGTAAAGCCTATCATAGAACAAGCTCAGATTTTCACATTTTAAATTTTTTGAAAAAACAATACATGTTTCTCCAAAAATAAAATTTTGACCAGAAAATAAAAATATATTTCCAAATTATATAAAAAGCTTAATTTGATCTCATATATTTGATCAAAATTCTATATTCACCTCTTTTTAATTTAGACAATTTTTGAAATATTTTTTCTTTATTTCAAATCTCCAAAGATTAAGACTTTGATCCAAAGCATTCACAAGAGTATTCTACTTGATTAAAACTAAAATCTGCAATCTCATAAGATTGCCCACTCTTTTTATTACAAAAAATATGGCATACTGCAATATATTGTGAAAATTCTGAAATTAACTATTTTTTAAATTTATGAACTAAATATAAATAAAATATTATCCGTGCATGATGCACAAATAATTTCTCCATGCTTTGATTGTTAAAAAAAATTGAATATATCCAGCCAATATCCAAACAAAATTACAATGGCAACCAAATTCAGAAGGGGCCAAAATGAATAAGAAACCCAATAATCCAAGAATATCATTTCGGCATAAAGATAATCATGAAGAAACAAATGAACATATTTATTTATCATAAAAAAAAAAGGAAAAGAAACAAATGAACATGGAAGTAAGCAAGCAAAGACCTTAACAACGTGGTGGGATTAATTGTCTCTTCTCTTATTTTACTTTATTATCCCCACTATCAGTCCCTTTCAACAATAATCCTCTCTTCTCACTTATTTTATGAATTCTGGTATTGAGTGAATAACAAATTAGGTCTACCTCATGTTCATTCTATATAGGTAATTAAACTCCCTGAAATAAATAAAAATATAAAATATTTTTCCTGTACTTTTATAAAAGAAGTGTTCATCATATTCTATATAGGCAGTTTAACTCTCTGAAATAAATAAAAATATAAAATATTTTCCCTGTATTTTTATATATAAAAGACGAACATTGTCTCCCTCTTGATTTTTATATTTTTACAAGAGGGTAAAATGTCCATTATGCAATATCACAGAGTGTTAAAGTGTTCATTTACGCATGTGACAGAGAAGTAAATTGTTTATTTACGTATATTACAAGGGTAAATATGTTATCAATGGTAAGGTTAAATTGATCATTTTTACATGAAAATAAAGTCTCGGTCATATTATAGAGTGTGTGGTCAACACCTCCACTAACAAAGAGATAAATTGCTTATTATTTCATATCACATAAAGATAAATTATCTATTTTCATACCATATAAAATTAAATTGACCATTAAACATGTTACAAGGATATTTTTGTATCGGTCATTCTTTTCCTAAAAAAATAAAATAAATTTAAACAAATAATTAGATAGAAAAGTTTGACTTGGTACAATCCTTCCCATGTGAAGAAAATACAGATATTAAGTATTATATTCGCCAGTCTTTTTCTCACCGTCTCTTTCTCTCTACACCAAATAATAGTATAAGATAGATACATACACACATATACACACAGTGCCCCTTTCACCTAAAACATAGAAACAAAGAATCTTTATACCTATTTTCTGTCTTTCCTACCGGAGATTCAGAATTTTGTTTTCTTCCTTTTGTTCAAAACCCTTCTTTTAATTTTGTCTTTATCTTTTGTTGGGATTTTAAATATTTGCTGGATATTAAAGAAATAGTAGAAAGGTGAGACCTTTTCTCTATCTTTTTATTTCATTTCTGTTTTCTGAGAATTTTAAATTTTCTGCTGGTGAAAAATCACTTGAGGTCATTTGCTCCTGATCTGAGGTATGTAAATTTATCCCACTCTGTGTGTGTATGTGTGTGCAAAAAATTGAAAATTTAGTCCTTTTTAATATTTATCAGATGACCAACAATTTTTCTTGAGTTATTCTGTTGAATTAATTATTGATACGTCAATTTTCTGGTTTTTAATTTTCTTCAAAATCATCCCTTTTGTTCATTAACTGATGCATATATTCGTACTGGTTTTTCTTGTCGGAGCAAAATCATTTCCATTCAATTGAAAGAGAGAAGAAAAAGGAAAGCATCTGCGGTTCCATTCATTATTTTGGAAATTGCATACTGGGTTTTTCCTTATTGGAATTTATTTGGGTTTTTATTTTATTACCTTTTTAAATAAAATAATGAGAATAAAAAAGAAGAAAAGGATGATGCCAAGATCACGACTTCGTGGATATAGCTGGAGGTGTATGGTTGGGTGGGAGTTATTACAGTCTCAAGCTTCTTTTGATTTTTTTCTAATTTTAGACACGCGCTTACTTAATAAGTGGTGTACACGCCCCCGATTTTTTCTTTTTTTTTTTCTTCCAATAATTACGGCACTATATCTGTACATATACATATGCTAGTCAAGTCAACCCAGCAAGCTGGCCTCTCTGTTTATTGCCTCTTTGTTTTCAATATCATTTACTAATTTATTTGCCGGCACCAAAAAAATCCCACCATTTGGCTACCATGACATATATGTGTGTATATATATCTAATTTAATAAACTAAGAAAATCTGCATCTTAAACATGTATGTCTATTGATATCATCTTATAGATTGCAGGTGATTGACTTCGTTTATTTCGCGGGAGAGTTTTGATTCTGTCCTCGGTTTCGGTTCGGAATAATGGCATCAACCTTTGTAAGAACCAACTTCACTATATGTTTTTGAAAAATGAGTATTGGGAATATATTAGTTGTATCGAATTTTCCATGTGTGACAATATTATGGTCTTTCTTGATTTGATATTGGTTACTTCGTTTCAGGTGAAACCGAAGAGAATGATGAGGTTGGAATCCAAAAAGTCTCACTCGTGGTGGTGGGATAGCCACATTAGTCGCAAAAACTCAAAGTGGCTACAAGATAATCTTGAAGGTAAAATATTCCCTTTCTTTTGCCCCTAAATATATTTAAACTTTAAACTAGAAATTGTGGTCACTATGTCGAGCAGAGTTCTAAAACTATAAATATATTTCCTATCTTTATGAGCTATATATATATATGTTATCAATTCACTAAAGAACGCTTCAGAAACTAGATTGGGAATTTGTTGTCAAACAAATTTTGTCTTAGTATTTTCGTTTATACTCCATATTGATACTCAATAACTATTTATAAGATGCACAAGCTTCGGAAAATATGATACGGTTTCTAAGTAGAATCTGGCTTTTATTATGAAGAATAATGCATATATACTTTAATAGCCTTATATTATCTTGGGTTGCTAAGTGAAATAACTAAAAAAAAAAGAAAAAAGTATTTGGCTATCCTTTAACCTAGCTATATTGGTCAATCTATAACCTCTCCTCTTAAAATGTATCATATGCGGTAATTTTTCTTATCCTCGATCAAACATCCTAGGAGAACTGGACTGTGAGCAGACCCGATCCCACCAATATTGTGAAATTTCATTGCTAATTTTTGATGGGCATTGAAATTTCGATTACGAAACTTTTGCATGTTGTCATTTAATTGAATATGCTAAACAAAAAAATGATGAGAAGATCTTTGATGTCAGAAATGGATCAGCATGTGAAACGGATGTTAAAACTCATCGAAGAGGATGCGGATTCATTCGCCAAAAAGGCCGAAATGTATTATCAAAAGAGGCCTGAGTTAATTAGTCTTGTCGAGGAGTTCTATAGAATGTATAGGTCCTTAGCCGAAAGGTACGATCATGTCACCGGAGAATTGAGGAAGAATATTCCTTCGGATCTTCAATCTCAGGGTTCGGGTATATCTGATGTCGGGTCAGAACCGCCTTCCACTATTCCGTCTCCCGATCAAAAACCGAGTCGCAGGAAAACCGGTCCTCGTGCGGCCGGTTTCGATTTTTTTCTCGGGAGTAACGGAAGTGGATCGGACTTGAATAGTAAAGAAGGGGATGAATCATCTACTTTGGACTCTGAGTCGGAATCTGATGATTCTTCAGTTAACAATTACTCGGCCACTCATATCAACGATGAGGAACAAGTTCTTCGTCGGAAAATCATAGAATTGGATGTCGAGCTTCGTGAAGTAAAAGAGAAACTTCGGGTACAAGAGGAAGATATATCCGAAGGTTCTTTTAAAAAACCGAGCGATGATGAATATTCCGAATTTTCGTCTAAAGTCGCAACATATGAAGAGGAATTACGAGTTTCGAAAGAAAAGATCCAACTCTCCGAAGAGGATATTACTCGTTTGACTATCGAGCTTGAAAGCTATAAATATATGGGAGAAGATGTCGTAATGCAGAAGGATCCGAACGTCTTAGAATTGAGTACGGAAGATTTGGACACGAAGAACAAAATTCACAAACTCGAGGAAGAGCTAAAAATGGGGCAAGAGATGCTTCATGAATCGGAAAAGCAAGTCGCAAACTTAAAGCAGGAACTTAAAAGCAAAAGCTCATCTATTCAAGATTTGCAAGATCAGCTTAAATCGGCCCAAAAAGAGGTTACCTTATGGAAAAACAAACTCGATAGAGAGAAACGAGAAGTTTCGAAGGTTCTTGACCGTATAGTCAGATACAAGATTAACCTCTCAGACCGCGAACAAGAAATCAGGGGTTTGAAAGAAGCAATATCTAATGCCAATAAGAGCTTATCCGAAGAAAACGAGCAACTTAAAGCAGAAGCAACTAGATTATTGAAGGAACAAGCTTATTTGGAGGATAATCTAAAAGAATTGGATTTACGGTGCCAATCTTTAGAAGAGGAATTGAGACGAGCCAAAGCTGGAAAAGCAGAAGTTGAAATGATGTTCGAAGTCCAAATCGATAAACTTAAAGCCGATATATCCGAAAGAAACGTATCTATAGAAGAACTAACAAAAAACCTCGAAACATTACATGCTGAGAAAGCCAATCTATATATCAAAATTTCTGAACTTTCTGCAGAGATGAGTTCTAAAGATGATAGAATCGATCAAATGAGCAATCATTTGCAGCAACTGCATATGGAGCATATGGAATTGATTTCTGGAGCCGAGGGGGCTCGTAAATTTGCGGAAGAGCTTCGTTTAAGAATTAAAGAACTTGAAAGGGAAGTGGAGAAGAAAGAAGAAAGTATACTTGAAGGAGCGGAGGAAAAACGAGAAGCGATTAGGCAGCTTTGCTTCTCGCTTGAGCATTATAGAAATGGATATCATCGGCTTAGACAAGCGGTTGTTGGGAACAAGAGAATGCTTGTAATGGCATCTTAGTTTATTTGTAGTGATCGAGAGTGTTATGTTTTTACGGCTTGCTTGTAATAACATCTTTTTGCTCTTTTACTCTTTTGGGTTGTTTTTATTTGTTTGTAGATTTGGATAGATGATTCTTGTTTTGTCCCTCTTGTTATTATATACTCATGTAACTCGAGGTTTGACTTCTTGATGGTTCATTTGGCCCTTGAAACATTCGATGGTTCTTTTTTTTTTGGTTAGTTTCATGTAGATTTCTTGAGAAGCGTCTCTATTCATTTGGTCTTCAGACTAATGTTGCGAATGGAAGTGCAAATAATTTCTTCAGAGAAATTTCTTATTTCATGAATGTTGATTAATTTTTTCTTTCTCTAATGTGTTTTGAGATGTTTAATATCAAAAATTGCGGAAGATGACGAGTCATGAAGCAGAAAAAGAAAACTGGATTACCAAATTTAGGCACGTTGATATTATTAGTCTAGATCCTAGTTCAGTGAAACTAATTAGTTTTCAGGATGATTAGTGTACAATTAAATCAATTATGTATAAATATAGTATCTTAAATTAAATGGATGATATATGTTCAATATGCCTGAAAGAAAACACATAATACTCCACCCTACCATAACCAAGTGAAAGATAAAGAGTAATTGTATTCAGAATGAATTGATAGTTGCATCAAGAAAAACGAAGATGGGGAGATTCAGAAACACAGAAATTTTAATACGTGGCTGTAGCATAAATGTGCAAGCAATTCAAGATTTTGACTACTTGGCCTCGGGGATACAATAAAAAATTTCAAAACAATTGTTTCTATACTTTAGTGTAATAATTATATCCAGACCAAAAAGAACAATCCACAATAATTCGAAGACAAGAGTCAAATTCTGAGCCATAGTTAATGCCAATCCATAGAGAAACAAAAGTCATAGCTTCATTTACAAAATTTATGTGCGTATAGCACTTCAATTTCTACAAATTTTAGCATCACTATGTTGTTTGTCATCGCTACAAGGTGGTTAAAGACTACGACCCATAACGTAAATGTACAAGAAAATCCTAATTTCAGCACATTTTGCACTCGTGTCTTAATCCCATAGAGGAAAAACCTAAAATTGTTCTTCATTGTCATTATCTTTGTTAGCAAAAAGCAAAGCAAGACCCTAAGGAGGAGAAACAATCAAAGTCAAAACTAGCTAAAATGGATTACCACCAGCAAACAAATTCACAATGTGCAAGCACCAAATGGACCTTGGCCTTCGGCTGTCTTATCGGTAATTTGATCAGTCATCCCAAGCATCATCTGCTGCACCCTCTTTTCTGGTTATTGAAGGGGCAACCATGTGCCTGTACTTGTCCTCCACGTTTATTGCTGTAGAACCCACCAATGAGAGCTTTGAAACCGAAACTTTTGCTTCTTTATCAGCAGCTATTGCTTCCCTCTCCTTCCTCCTAGCAGTCTAATTTATAGGAAAAAATAATTGATTGAAGGACAAAAATAATCTCATTCTAACTAAAGATTGAGAAAGACATTGCATATTTGAAGCACAGAAAAGCTATACCTTTCCAGTCGCAAAAGTTACAGAATTGCCAGAATCAACATCTTGAATTGCTTTCTTTATTTGTGCCACCAGATACTGCACCAAGGCTCAGCGCTCGACTAAGTGAAATTACAAGAATATAATGAATGCATATATGAGGTAAAGGTAAGAAGACTGCAGAACTACCATATCACGATCAGTATAAAAGGATGTGGCTCGGCCTGTTGACCCTGCACGACCAGTCCTTCCAATCCGGTGTACATAATCTTCCATGGTCTGAATATGAGACATTCAGAAAACCCATGTAGTTAAACTTTGCATTCCAAATTGATTGTTTAACAGAACACGAAACCAGTTGCCAATCTGAAGGCTCCACTTTTATCAGATGTTGGAGATTTATTGTTAGGTGTGTTATTGGAAGAAAGATATCATGCAATGCAATTGTTTCGTGGACTACTTTGTACTTATAATTGCTAAACTGGCCTATTCTCAAACCATGAAGATATGGAACTGATACTAATTTCCCCAAACTAGTAGGCAGTTAAATTAAAGACTTTCAAGCTGTGGTAAGATCTACCTTAGGAAGATCTAGATTAATGACATGAGCAACCCCAGTAACATCTAATCCTCGTGATGCAATATCAGTGGCAACCTGCAAATCAAAAAAGTGGGTGAAAATTGTAGCAAATGTTGGCCAGTCAGAAAGTGGTTGAAAAAATCAGGTAAAGAAAAACTAAAATAGAAGCTGAAAAGGTAAAGTGAAGGTCTTGAAAATGTTCATATCCCATTACATGTATGAACAAGATTTAAAACTAAATATTGTTGAATAACACTAAATTGCAAATTGTACTTAATCTTCCAAAATTGTTATATACAGAAATAACTACTCCAGAAAATAAGAACCAAAAATCCACTGGGAATCAAGCCTCACCAATAACTGCAGGATTATGGATAATTGCATTGCATTAACAGAATATAGAATAATACTTCTTCAATATGACCCTACTCACCTTTTTTGACCAGGAAAAAATAAGATAAGTAAAATAAAATTGAGGGGGAAAATTATGTCTTTGCTGCAGTGCACGTAAAAGAATTCAATTTCCTTCGTAAAAGACCACATTGGACGTGAAGGAAATCAATGACAAGATAGCAAGATGCAAAACCAAAATTATAACCAACAAATAATTACGATAAAGGCAGGACCAAGACATACCAGTATCCTGATAGGACCATGCCTAAAATCACGTAGAGCAGTCTCCCTCTCACTTTGACTACGACCACCATGAAGGGCAGCCGCTTGCAGACCTTGCTCTGTCAATGCTTCAGCAACTTCATTGCATCTACTCTGAGAGATCATATCAATATTTAGCATTTTGAGCACAAAGCACAGAGAAAGGGAGGATAAAGGCTGGAGGAGTTCGTGGAAAATGAAGTATATCCATAACCACCAACCTCACATGAACAAGTCGTGTGTAAGTAAGAAGAAATGATCCCACTCCTTCCCTCTCAACAAACACATAAATTGGAATCAATGCCACTATTAATGCTTTGGGAATCCAATCTTGAGAAAATTGTAATATAAATATTGTACCAAGTGAGATATGAATAGCATCCTTGTCAACACTGGATATAAATCATTATCAAATTTTAAGTGTTGTTTTTCAGAAATTGAAAAAATAAGATGCTGCAATTGCTCAACAGACCTTCAGTATGCCAATTGCAAATCATAAAGAGAGGTTATGCCATGGATTAAACGTTCGAATGAGAAACATAAAAACCAACAATTTTAAGGTCCCATGTTCAAAGATATTCTAGAAGCATTGTTTAAATCATGTTGGACTTTTACAGACTAAATATCAACTGAATATAACAATACAGCTAGAAGTTTCATAATTGATTGATATAGAGACTAGAGACCCCTGGTCTAGAAATGCGGGCGAGCATACTACTGCACAGAGACGGAAGATGGAGAAACCAAAACCAGATCTTTACATCTACCAGGTCAATCTAAGAGGCTTTACATTAAACAAGAGAATCTAAGAGAGTAAAACTAAGTCAAATCAATAATAGTAATAACATGTCCATAAACTCAGCGTATAACTTAACAAGAACATAGATCAATCAACCCAAAGCAAATTGTGTGGCTATAAACTTTTTAAACATCTCATTGTCCAACTGGAAGTCCAGCATCATATGTAACAAAACATTCAGCCGCACAAATAAAAGATCAAAAATAATTTAAGAACACATTTCTCCATTAAAAAATGAAAGTTAGAATGGAAATAGAGGTCCACACAATTGATAACATTGTTTTACCTGTACTCAACTAACAGAAAAATTCTTTATAATTTTTTATTTTTTCCTAATAAGAGGAGTTTGAGATCAGACTGACGTGCAAATAGATTTGGTTCAGCAGAGCAACAGATTACTGAGCCTCTGAAATAAAACGATATATTCTCATCATTTCTCAAACTCCATTTTCAATTCTATCAAATTTGTAATAAAAAAGCAAACTATTCAATGCGATTTGATATCCAAAAGGTTAATTGTGGTAATTTATAGCCTCTTTATAATTTTTGGTTCTTCTGGGAAAGTTAGGATGCAATAGCTCATGTATACAAGTTAATACACTTGGTTTCTGATCTATTTACATGTCTTTTTTTTTAGGAAATCACCACAAAAGTACAGGAAACAACCAAGAAGACACAAGAGGCAGTAAATAGGTTAACGTCATGGGATGGCTTGTTCTAAGAGAAACAAAATTTATACACTAAAGCTTTAAGCATACAGGTCTGGTGAGCCAAGATATCAGAATTAATATTCAAAACCTCAAAAGTTGGAGTTTAAGAGAATAAAATGCTGCTGTAATTAAAGAGTGGTAAAGAACAGAACGATCTCAAGTACATGTGGGCATGGATTGCTGTACCTTCCGTTCCACAAATACAATGGTCAAGGGATACGCACTTCCACATTTTTCGGATTGAGCCGCTGCCTCAACAAGCATATCTAACAGCCTGTCAATCTTCATTTCACAAACAACTGTAAATGTACTGAATTCCCAAAATACTAAGGAACAAATATCACAAAGTATCATATATCTGTGGTATTGTTTATCCAAATATGATACCACCTTTGGAACACCAGAGATTCCACATGTAAGGTAAATCTTCACACGGCATTTGGGGAAATAATATACTTATCATAAAACATGGTTTCATTTAATACGGTAGTAGATTTTGTCCGGTCCACAAACTCAAAAAACAGATAAGCTGCAACATATTCCTGAAACTACTTTTGTCAAATTACTTTCTTGCCTGTACTAGAAATGAAATTGTTGATATTTCTGTATCTGATTTGAAACCATAAGAGGTTGTGCTTGCAAACTACTTGAAATCCTTGGGAAATAAGTCATTTTTTACATCTGAAGACCTTAGAAAATTGCTTTTGGATGGTTCCCACTAAATAGGGTAGAATTTTACAATAGGATGCCAGTCCATGTGCCATGTACCAGGAAAATATGCAATCGAGGAACGTGATATGGTATGCTGATATTTCATAAATGGTTCTCCATCATTTATGTAACTCCTCAATAGAAGCTTAAAGTAATTAACCTTCCTCATTACAAAATACAGACTTTAACTATTTAATCTACAGACAATCAGCCTTAGTCAAAACTTGTTGTCTGAAGAAATTCCTCTACTAGTACTTTAGCAACAACTTGAACTTTATTTGCATTAATCACCATCATTTCCACAACAGCGTCTAACACCAGTCTCCTAATTCAAATGCGACCGACTCCTCAGATTATTATTTTGAATGCACCACAATATCTTTTAGAAGGAATATAGCCAAAAGTAGAATGACAAAAATAACATTTAAAATTTTCAATCAAATATGTGCATAGAGATTAATTGCCAAATGACTGCATAAATACATTTTCAACATTTAAGTGCGAAGAGCAGCATACCTTCTCGTTTTCTGGTACCTTCTCCAAAACTTGAGATACATTTGCTGTGGGGCTACTAACCTTTCCCACCTTTACCCGCACCGGGTTTGTCAGGTATTCCTAAAATTGTACATAAGAAAACCAATTCCATACACATTTTGGTTAAGACAATGACAATTTGATTAAATTTCACATAAGGTAGGAACTAAGAATACTATCTACTAAAAAGAAAAGATTCAAAATGTGAACTTATAAACAGAAAGTGGTAGGATAAATACAGTAATCTCCACATAGATCTAACCTGTGATAGCTCTTCAATCTCCACTGGCATAGTAGCACTGAACAGCAACGTTTGATGCTTTTCTGGAAGACTCCGCATCACCTGCAACAGCAAAATCAGACAGAACCAAAATGTTTAATTGTAAAACAATAATGGATCATAAGACAAAAATATGCAATCAGGAACCTACATGGCCCAAATCCAACGTTGAGAAAGCCTTAGTTAAAAACCATAGCAGCGAAGAGAAAAACAACAAAATAACTATGATACAAAGATAATCATATAAATAAAATTTACATAATCCAATTCAATGAAGCATCTGACCACAGGTTAAGTACATTAATCTACTAAAAGAAAGATATTACAAAGATTCAATGGTTCAGATCTTCTCTAAAATTAGTCTTTCTCTTCAGTTATAGAAACTAGGTCATGATCAGACCTAACTACAGCTTCAACACTTGTAACCACCAAGCTAAATTAATCCAGTTGCCCTAAAACCTTGATTCACAACTTAAAATGGTTTCTCTTCCTTTGAAAATCATACAAACAATAGATTTAGTTGGGTAATCAGGCCAAAACAAAATATATGTTTGTTCCAACTTTTAAGGACCACGCAATTCAGATGTTTTTTTCACATTTCGATTTTTTATGTTGTGTATGATGATAGCAACATCATGTATACAGAGTGTCAAACATGGTTAATACAATTCCACAAGTTGGCTGAAAAAATAAATTTGATATGGATTTCCAATAAGCATAAAAAGTAGTAAAACAATCATAACATTTACTGCGAATAGTACCACACAGTTCAGTATTACACGAAATAAAAAAAGGAAAAAAAAAGGTTAATATAGTAATATTAATGATAGGACAGGCACGAGAACAATAATAAAGATAAACTTTGAATGCACAAAATCATGATTTGATATCAGCCAGGGGGGCAAGGACTGACATGCTAAACAAAAGCAAAGGTAGTAGGAAGAACAAATCAAGGAACACACTAGAAAGATTGAGAAATATGAGTAGGAAAATTAAAATGCATTGGTATTAAGATGTGAAAAACCTCTCTTATCTGTGGTTCAAATCCCATGTCAAGCATCCTATCAGCCTCATCCAAAATAACAAATGATATTCTTGACAAAGAAGTATTTCCTTGTTGTAGATGATCAATAAACCTTCCAGGAGTAGCAACCACTATATTCACCCCTGCTCGCAGCTCAGATCTCTGTCTTGGCACTCATTAACAGAAGCAAATAAAAAAAAAACAAAGATAAAATAAAAGGGAGGCACAGCCAAATTGCAGAAGAATTTCATTGTTACCTGCTCAGAGATGTTGGTACCACCCACAACAATTGCAGTTGTGAAAGAGTCCAAAGATCTACTAAAAGCCTTCACCTGGATAGAGAATAGATGATGATGATGCAACAGAGGGTCAAATGCAAACCCGGAATGATTAGAAAGGGAATAAATTAGCAGAAAAATGAGAAGCGTTCAAAATCGCAATAATCTTCCGACATAGTTACAAATGTGAAATGCCGCATCTAATATTAAACTAATGAAGCAAATATTGTATGGAAAGAAATAATGCTAAGATTGACTACAGCCTCACTTCTTTCTCTATCTGTTGAGCAAGCTCTCTCGTTGGAGCCAATACTAAAGCCAAAGGTCCATCTCCGCGCTGAATAGGAGGCTGAGCTAAGCAATGCTGCAAATAACAGAAATAAAATTATAGATTAAAAAAATGCACACATATATCCTATGAAAAAATTGAATCTGGAGTAGAACCTGTATCATAGGTATAGTAAATGCAGCCGTTTTGCCACTGCCAGTTTCTGCACATCCTAACAGATCCCTTCCACTAAGAGCAACAGGCATGGCCTGAGCCTGAATTGAAGTAGGTGTAGTATAGCCATGAAATGCAATATCTTTCATGATACTCTCATGCAAATTCTGAACAGAGAAAAGGTCAGCATTTACAAATACACAAAGAACAAATATAAGCAAAGAATAGAAACACTTTCTGATTGACAATACCTACAAACTCTTACCATGTCAGAAAACGATTCAATAGGAGCAGGTGCAAGTAGTGAATCTGGTGGAACCGTAACATCAACATTAAGCCTCAAACGGACCTCCTGAACCTGAACATACATGTATGTAGTTACTAAAATCCAAGAAAATCATTTCAGGTAAAAACCAGCTTACACAATATTATCACTACCACTACATACTCCCAAAGAGCAATAATCGTTCCCCTGAAAAAATCCATGACGCTTCACTTGAATCTAGGATTTAGCAAAGAAAAGTAGAAATTTGATCTTGTGTTTTCTACAATGACAAATAAGTAAGTTTTTTAATCTTTTGATGATAAGATAAATGAAGTTGTTGCATGACGTGGTAAATGTCTCTCAAAGCATTTGTGCAAACATTTCTTCAAGTTTCGGTTGAATATCTAAGAAAGGGAAGCGTAGGTCAACATAGCTCATTACACTGAAGCTGTTACCAAAATAGCTATAGTACTCTATCAGACAACCCCAACAGAATAACATCTACTCTATTACTTTTGGAGCCGAATTAACTGAACTATAAAAATCAATCTACATCGTATTCGTTAAGAAGTACTAGCTAATTACCATCAGTCATGAGAAAAAACTAACAATTAATAAATGAAATGTTGAGTCAAAGAAACCTTTACAGAACGAGTCCTTAGCCTTAGAGAAAATACAACGCAGGAACAAACGGCAAAGTTTGATAAACGAACCTGTTCGGGTTTTAGCCGGGAAACGCGGTCGGACGGCTTCCACCGAGGGAAAACCGGGTCCGGAACGGATGAAATAAGATTCGCGGAGCTCCGAGAACCCGCATTTCGTGAATGAGTTGAGTTACTACTACTATAGTTGGTTTTAGAGGAAGAGAATTGAGAATAAGAGCCGTTGAGTTGCTTCGAGTGAGAGTTATCGGAAATACGGTTAACATGAGTTGTGGTGGTGGCGGCGGCGGAGGAGGAGGAATTCCTCATATGAGGAGGTACATACGACATCGTTACCGGTAGATAGGATAGGATGGATTGTCTCTGTGTACTGTGTGTGAGAGAGCAGAGTGTGAGTGAAAAAAGGGAGTGATGATGTTATTGCTGGATATTGGGAAGGGAAACTGTGGGTAGTGGAGTTTTCTGATGGGCCGGACCTTAAACCCGAAGCGCCTTCTAGCCGAAAGTTTCGGATTTTGGACTCAGATTTGGGCTTGACGATTTATTTGGGCTCTACATTTCGGATCCACGTGACTTCTTCATAAAGTCTATTGGAGTTTCGATGTTTGGATAAGTGGTTTCTCCAGTACTAAAAATTAAATCAAACTACTTGGAACTCAACTCAAGTTTATTTGAGCATGGTTTTTCATACATGTCAAACAAATTGAACAATATTTTTCTTTTGAGATTTTTTGAAGCTTGATTTGAACTTGCTAAAACATTTAAAAATATCAAATTATTTAGTACTTGAGCTCGATTTATTTAAATCCAATTCGCCCATATGCAGTCCTTGTTGGCGGTTTAGACAGTTACGTGCAGGTACAAGATGTAATGTAAATTTGATCCATCCAGGATATTTGTTAATCACCCGACAATTAATTTGGAAAACAACCAAGTGCTAGCCTAACAGTCAACCACTTGTCTTGGCAGTTGAGCAACGCCAGCCCAACACTTTCAGTGGCCCTTGATGAAATTCAAATTCGTGCCACTATTTTTTCAAGAAATACTATTAAAAAAATCCCTTTTAGAGCAAGATATACATTTAAATATTGATATTCAAAATTTTCTAACATATCTTTATTGGATATATAAAATGGTAGTATCAGACTAATCTTTTCTATAATATAGCATTTCGAATCAAGAATTTTCGATGAAGAACATAGCGAAATGCGATACTTGGTGTGAAATGCAAAATCCCGTGAAAGATCGAGTCTGTGAATGCAAGTTGGCCCGAATCCATTAGGCCGAGGGCACGTCTGCCTGGGCATCACGCAAAAAAGAAAAAAATATATATTTCTACCAATTTTAATATAGAGATACTTCTTATTAATATATAATTTTTAAAAAATAAGTGTTTGTAGATATAATTTTTGACTTATCAATATCAATCAATAGCTATAATGTAAGAATATAGTTTTAGTACTTTCATAATCATGCTACAAAAGGTGGCCACGCATTTATCATAATGGATGGACAATTCTATTTAGGGCTTAAATTCGAATCAATTTATTAAATATTTGACTCAAATTCGATCAATATATAAAAGCTTGTTTAAGCTATATTTATAATAATATCAAATCAAGCTTTTATAAAACTTTTCGTGTAACAACTTTTAATAAACTCAAGCTCGACTCCATAAGCTAAAAATTTACTAATATAAACATTGAGATATTAAGTTATTTCAGCTTGTGTTAATTAAAACTCTTCCGAACAATGCTCATTTAGATACCTAATTTCAAACACAATCTCAAACTTGACAAAAACCAAAAACCAAATCAAACATGACAATGTGTAGTTTATTTCGACCAGAAATAAAATTTTACATCGATTTCTGGCCTTGCGTAATATAATCTACAAAATATATATAATTTATTAAAAAAAAAACACCCCATGCCCAATTACCCAATTGCCTCTTTGACCCTCTCTTTGCCCAATTGCCTTTGCTCTCATGCCCTTTCGACCCACTTAAAAACTCATCTCCAACCGAAGGACAACCAACCTCCATTTAATTCAATTTCACAATTTTCTCCACTCTCGCTTATATTAAATAATAATAATAATATTTTGGGTTAAAACAAATTAAAACCTTTTAAATTTAAGTTTCTTAAAGTAATATTATGGGTTAAAACAAATTAAAATTAAGTTTTTAAAAACTAATAAATTTTACACAGTAATAAATTAATGTTAAATTTCTGAAATTAAAGTTAAGTTTATTTAAAGTTATATTTTTATTAATTAAACTTACATTATTAAATTAAAGTTACATTTATTCTCAAAGAAAAATTAAAGTTATATTTTTAAAAATTAAATGTAAATGAAGAATATATCTTTTAGTAATAATTATGGATTAAGTTTTTATCCCACATCGGTTTGAAAAATTTGAGTTACATTTTAGTAGTATAAGACATGAAGGAAAAACACTATATCTTTAAAAAATAAGGTTAATTAAGTTTTTAAAAAAAAGATATTAAATCATAGTGAAATAAAACAAAAAAAATTAACTAAAAAAAAAAAAAAAAAAAAACAATGGGTAGCCACCAAATGGCGGTCACTCACCTTCAGACCCCAGCGTATGCATGGAGGCAACTGGGCAGTCATCTCGGGGTGCCTGCCCGCCCAATCCCCCTGATGCCTATTGCCATTTCTAATCGAGCATCGTCGATAACCCCTTTCATGTCCGATTGTCCAATCGATTGAAGATGGCCTTAGTTGTCTTGCCTAGTGCCGGCACTACAATTGAGGGATGTTCAAGTACAACATCTAGGTATAAAATATGCAGGAAAACGTAATAAGCAGACAATGGCAGTGGGGGTCGATTGAAAATAATTAAGCTAGGCTCTAATTCTTGAGTGAGATAGTACGTGATGGCTTCGTGTGACAGACCATTCCCGATTTGTATGAGATTTTGGCTTCCGAATTAATATTGATTTAATTTTTGAAGTATAATAGTATTTTTCAATCAACTCACTTTAATTGATTTCCGAATCATTTTTTCTTAATCTTATTGATATTCCATCTCTTCTCTTTCCTTTATCTTGAAAGAAAATTATTACTTATATTTTTTTATTACCCTTTTATCAATTTAAGTGGTTGAAGAGTCTTAACCCATTACCTCTTTTTTAATTAATTTGAGTGTCTGAACTCGCATATATTTGAGCGTGTGAACAATATAAACATTGGAGCTTGCATATATGGGGTTAAGAAGATAAATTTGCACTTCAAATTCTAATTGAAAATTTAGAGTTTCACATTTTTAGGTGAAAATATCATGAGAAGTAAGAGAATGGTGCATTTTCACTAAGAAAAATATGATAAATGATGTCACGCCCCAGTTTTTCTATATATTTATTTATTTTTATACTACTTTACCGGCGTGATGGCCGCGTCGTCATTACGATCATGCCGACGCGAAGCCTTCGAATTTAAGCTCATTTCCAAAAATTAACAATAAAATAAAAACGAAAGTAATTTCTCAACGATTTGTTCGAACTGTCGGAATAAAGTATCCAAAAGTTTTCACCAGGAACAAATTGTATGATACTAAGTTGAAGTCAGTCACAACCAACAAAAAGTAAGAAAGCCTAAAACTCAAAGAGAAAATAACAAAGCATAATTAACTAGTGGATTCCTATAACTGGATAAACTCTGAAATCAAAACCTTCCAACTTCGAGCTGTCTAACGATCTGAAAAATACCAAGCAAGGGGTGAGTTGCTCACTCAATAAGAAGTTTAAGGCACCTCTGTCAAATCCATGCATATATCAATACTCAATAATAATGCAAACAGACAACGTGACACTTTCACGAACCGTAACATGTAGGAGACAAACATTCATTTCAACTCACAAATTAACACTATGGCCACCATTAATCCCGTGACAAGGACGTCGACTTATCAAATACAAATACAAATGGTCGAAACTGGTTCTGAAGGGTAACCAGACTCAAATTTAATGCAATACAATGGGCGGAACTAGCTCCTAAGCCGACAATCCCCCGAAGGGGCCCAAACAATTCATAGGCAAATCTGAGAGATTAAATAAGAAATAAATGCGGTATCTCCATGTAATCAAACAATGGCCCAAATAGTTCAAATACATGATCAATGAAACACTGTCAATTTGCACACCGGATCTGTTATTCAAAGATGAAAACATTGTCCCAAAAATCTGTTTTAATAAAAAGTACTTTACTAAGGACAATGAGATTTCAAGATAACAGGCTTAAGCATAATATTCACAAGGGATAAGAGTAGAAGGTGCCAAAAACCCCTTACCTCAAATAAATTAACGTCACTATCTTGAGCACCACAAAAATCTCGACTAAGCTTGATCCCTAAAATCTAAACATAATAAAACACCATATAAGCTATCCAAATCTGAAGATTAATTAACTAGGAAACTGAAATCTGAGTCTAAAAACCCCTGACGAATTAATGCTATAAAGTTGAAATTGTTCGATACTCAACCCAATTCCCATGTAATCCAACACTTGCTATTAATTAATTTTGCATCCACACCTTAGTTCGACCGTGAGATTCATATCAAATTAAATAATAGTGCCTTCCATAATTAATTATGCCATTAGATTACTTACATACAATAAAATATATGTGGACTTTTCAATTGGAAATCGTGATATGCAATTGCCCATATATCCTTCCTCAATTTGCAATACTAATTGAATTACTAGATATCTCATCTCATACATCTCACTATCATTTGTAAAGACCTTGACCCACTTCTAGCCTTGTCAACATTGTTGAGCTCTAGTCCACTAGCCCAAAATACTTAAGCCCATATTGACAAGTAGAAGTAGGTCAAGTCTTTATTAATCATTCAAACAATTCATCCACAATCAATGTGGGATTGGGGTATTACAATCTCCCCAACTCAAATACTCGACGTCCTCGTCGAGTCCAGATCAATAGCCCAAGACCGCCCTCATGGATAACACCACGAAGTCGGCTCTGATACCATTTGTAAAGACCTTGACCCACTTCTAGCCTTGTCAACATTGTTGAGCTCTAGTCCACTAGCCCAAAATGCTTAAGCCCATATTGACAAGTAGAAGTAGGTCAAGTCTTTATTAATCATTCAAACAATTCATCCACAATCCACATTGATTGTGGATGAATTGTTTGAATAATTAATAAAGACTTGACCTACTTCTACTTGTCAATATGGGCTTAAGCATTTTGGGCTAGTGGACTAGAGCTCAACAATGTTGACAAGGCTAGAAGTGGGTCAAGGTTTTTACAAATGGTATACATACGTTACTTATTAATAACAATATGTACGAAACTCATTTTAGCCTATTATGCGAAATTAATATAGGGTTATTACAAATGATATATTTTGCTATCTTTAGATTATACGGGTGCAATTCGCCACATCAGATTTTGATTTTGAGGTAGAAAATGCAATTTAACCAGCACAAATATAATGGATTCCAAATAATTTTTCCGTTTATTTATAAATTATAATAGAACGCGTAGCAGCTAGGTTTAGTTTTGAATGGTAGCTGGAGATCTATTTTTTTTTCTTTAATGGTATATTTTTATCGATTTATTCTTTTTAGTGATACATCATACTAATTAATTTAATACTCAAGTTGCTTATATATAGAGATACGTGCAGGCTGCATGGTTTAGACTTTAGAGGATAAATAATTAAGTAATGGGATATAGTGAGGTTGTTTAGACCAAAGCTCGGACTTTAACTGAGCGTAATATTTTTTTCAATATATTTAATTGAACGTATTATAATAATAATACACTTGACATTTTATTCGTGTATTGACTTTATCAGCGCTTACTTTATGACATAAAGTTTAATGAAAAGTTATCTAGTGATGGGGATCGTGTAAACCTTTGTTCATCGTGGTTGCTTAAGTATTTTTAGCCGGTTTTACCAAATTAATTGATTATAATAAAAACATTATTCATGAGAGAATTGCACTTGTGGTATCATATGTTATATTGATTCTCACTTATAGTACTATAAAAATTTAGGCTGACATATTTGGTACCATAGTTTATCAAATTCATTCACATTTGATACTGTCATTTAAAATTACCGTTAAGTGGTGATGTGACAATTAAGTCTTATTTTAAAATTGATGACATTACTTATTTTGATTGACAATTCTACCCCATAACATTTCAGGTTGGCAAAATAACCTCACATCTTCAAATTTACTGACGATTTTAGTCCATATTGTTGCCCAATTTCAAAATTGACTCGAATAAGATACGTGCGGACCAATTTGAAGATTTTACTTGTTATATTTACATATCTATTTAACTAGTTTGATTTTATAAACAATATTAATAAATTAAATAATAATTTAATATAAATAAGATTGAAAATTAAAAAAAAACATATTTTTTAAAATCTAAAATTTATATAATATTATTAATATATTTAATATTTATTAAAATAATAAAGTTATATATTATTAATAAATAATTATAATTAAAACAAAACTCAAAACTCATCCCCACCCCAACCTCCCGTAACCCCCCCACCCAAATCCCAGACCGGCGATGGCCTGGGATCGCCAGTCCCAACTAATTTCTCAATGCATGTCATTAGAAGAATGCACTCGTGCATAACACGACGTGTAGCATCTAAGTTCCCCATTTTATTCCACTTGCTTCAAGTACAAATCATTGACTTAAATATCAAAGTGACTTTGACGGAGTTGCCCCAACCTAAATTTAACTTGGTTTTGCAGGAGTATCACTTAATGTGGAAGACGAGTACGTTAGTTGATCGCTAATATCGAATGAATTTGAAACCCGACCTAACAAAATTATTCTCGTCACAGTGAGTTAATTAATTTGATACTTTTGGGAGGCATGGTCTATTTTTTTTCTAAAAAAAAAATATGTAAGCCATTTTTTTTACAGGGAATTAAATTAAATATAAATTGTCCCAAATACAATAGTTAATAAAATTAAAGATATATCCAAACACATTTGCTACTAGCTAACAACATTTTAAACCAAATCAAGTCTTACCTGAATTTGCAGTCACAAAGCCATTTTGTTTTTTCTGACATACAAAACAAAAAAAGAATTGAGAGGCAAAAAGTCGTCTCTGTACTTTAGTAGCCGTCATTGATTAAACTAATTCCCATGATTAATACTTTAATTGCCGTTGTCTACCAAACCTACTCACCTAACCCCGACCCTTTCCTCCAAATCCCACCTCCGTCAAAATTGACGCCGTCACCCCCCCTCCAACTTTGTTTTGTACAGTATATAATAGGAGTAGCTTTGAAAACAAAATCCTAACGAAAAAAATTAACCATCACATCCAAACTCAATTATGATGGATCTTCTCCTCATCGAGAAGACCCTCCTCGGTCTCTTCTTCGCAATAATCGTGGCCACAATAATCTCCAAACTCCGCGGCAAAAAATTCAAACTCCCACCGGGCCCCATCCCCGTCCCCATCTTCGGCAACTGGCTCCAAGTCGGCGATGACCTCAACCACCGCAACCTCACCGACTACGCCAAAAAATTTGGCGAAATATTCCTCCTCCGCATGGGCCAACGCAACCTCGTCGTGGTCTCCTCCCCCGACCACGCCAAAGACGTCCTCCACACACAGGGCGTCGAATTCGGATCCCGAACCCGAAACGTCGTATTCGACATCTTCACCGGAAAAGGCCAGGACATGGTTTTCACCATCTACGGCGAGCACTGGCGCAAAATGCGACGGATCATGACGGTGCCGTTTTTCACTAATAAAGTCGTGCAGCGGAATCGATCGGGGTGGGAGGCGGAGGCGGAGGCCGTCGTGGAGGATGTTAAGAAGAATCCAGAAGCTTCTACGAATGGGATTGTTTTGAGGAGGAGGTTGCAGCTAATGATGTATAACAATATGTACAGGATAATGTTTGATAGGAGATTTGAGAGCGAAGAGGATGCTCTGTATTTGAAATTGAGGGCTCTGAATGCGGAGAGGAGTAGATTGTCGCAGAGCTTCGAGTATAATTACGGTGATTTTATTCCAATTTTGAGGCCTTTTTTGAAAGGGTATTTGAAAGTGTGCAAAGAGGTTAAGGAGAAAAGGTTGCAGTTGTTCAAGGAGTATTTCGTTGACGAGAGAAAGTAAGTAAATTTCCCATTTTTCTTCTTCTTTTTTAAATAAAATGCATATGGTTATGAATAAATTACATGATTTTTGATAGACATGATCGATCAAATTTATTGAGTAGTGACTAAGATAAAATATATATACTCATTTGTTATATAAATATTGTTTCGATTTAACTAAAATCATTCACAATATATTTATATAAGTCATTAGTGATTAATTTAACATAGGATATGTTTAATGTATTTACTTGTCTCTATCAAATGTGGAGTGTGGACCGGCGCATAAAAATTCCTTTATTCCTCTTCATATTAGGTTTCATGAAACATATTCAACTTCAAATAAATACTACTTGATTTGATGTACTCATGCGTAGGGCTGAGCACGGTTCTGGAAATCGCCCAAATCGAACTGGACCGAACGGTTCAGTCCGGATCGATTACCGAACCGAAAATTCGGTCCGGTAATCGGTCCACAAATTTCCAGGACCGAATATTTGGTTCGGTTCGGTTCGGTTCGGACCGTTTCAGACTGAATGCTCACCCGAATTAGGATCGAACCGTGGAAAATTTGATTGTTTGTTTATTTTAAGGACATAATCGAAAAATTTGATTGTTTGTTTGGATCAAACCGGACCGAATTGGATTGAACCGGACCAAACGGTTAAATTTTATGGTAAAAAATCGAGAAAATTTAGAATTCGGTAAACCGTGGACCGAACCGGACTGTTCGGTTTTTGTATCGAACCGGACCGAAAATTTCGGTCCGGTGAACGATCCATGGATTTCCAGGACCAAACCGGCCAGGAACCGAACTTCGGTCCGAATGCTCACCCCTACTCATGCGACAAAACATACATTAAGTAGATGTCAGGTCAATGTTTTTGGATCGACCAGATCTCGTCTAGACTAGAATCACCTTGTGGACCAGCCTAATGACGTCGTCAATTTTTCTTGGTTAGGTTCATTTGATGTACAACTATATACTGTAAGAAAACTATATTTATACATATCACACATGTATTTGTTTTAGTTTTGATACTAATTGGGTATTCCATTTTACAGGAAGCTTGCAAGCACAAAGGGAGGGGAGAATGATGGCCTAAAATGTGCAATTGATCACGTTCTTGAAGCCCAGGAAAAAGGAGAGATTAATGAGGACAATGTCCTTTACATTGTTGAGAACATCAATGTTGCTGGTAAATTTCCATTCCCTTTTTTTTTTTTTTTTAACATTATTTATGCATAAGACTCGCTTAAAAGTACTTCATTACACAACAAATTACAGGTGTCTTGAGAATGGTCTGAAATATAATCAGATCATACTAATATTGTGATTTAGGAAGCACATTTTTTTTCTTAGAGAAATGCACAATAAAAATTTAACTATTCTCTAATTTGGGAAATTGCAAACTCAGTCATGTGACCATAACTCGCTATAACATTTTTAATTCTTCAAAAAATCATATTTTCAATAATCACGTCATGTAATCAATTTTTTCTGATAATTTTAATCCGAAAGATGTAAATTTTGTACGTTAGTAGGAGTATTAGATTTGTTAACAATCAATCATTTTGATGATACAGCAATAGAGACAACGCTTTGGTCAATCGAATGGGGCATAGCCGAACTAATCAACCACCCAGAAATCCAACAAAAACTCCGAACCGAAATGGACACAATACTCGGGCCGGGCGTCCAAATAACAGAGCCCGACACGAACAAACTCCCATACCTCCAAGCTGTAGTCAAAGAAACTCTGCGCCTCCGCATGGCCATTCCTCTACTAGTCCCCCACATGAACCTCCACGACGCCAAGCTCCACGGCTACGATATCCCCGCCGAGAGCAAAATCCTGGTCAACGCTTGGTGGTTGGCCAACAACCCAGCCCATTGGAAAAAGCCCGAAGAGTTCAGGCCCGAAAGGTTTTTGGAAGAGGAGGCCAATGTTGAGGCTAGTGGGAATGACTTTAGGTATCTGCCGTTTGGTGCGGGACGAAGGAGTTGTCCTGGGATTATACTTGCGATGCCGATAATCGGGATTACATTGGGGCGTTTGGTGCAGAATTTTGAGATGTTGCCTCCACCTGGGCAAGATAAGATTGATACGACTGAGAAGGCAGGGCAGTTTAGTCTTCAAATTTTGAAGCATTCTACTGTTGTGTTGAAGCCCAGATCATTTTAATTTCAGGTTTTTATTTTTGTTTTTTGTTGATTTGTATAATATATATATACATATTGATTTATTCATGCATGTTAATTGTGTAATATTGGGATCTTATGGGATTCTGAAAATGTTGTTGTAATGTTTATCTTTTTATATGTATTTTGCATATTGAGTATTGGTTTTGGTTTTGGTTGGAAATTTTTTATATTTATTGAATTTTTTCTGAAAGATTTGATATATATATATATAAATATTGTGCAGGTGCAGCGGAGACATATACTCCTATATAAATATATTGTGATATTTCAAGATTTAGTTTATATTGTATATTATCATCGATAACTAAATTAAGTGAACCATCCCATGTAAAGTTGTTGAGGCTCTAATGCGTTCAAGATTGTGGGTTCGAATTTCACCAGAGTATCACTAATCTTGATTATTTCATTAAAAATACAAAAATATATTTAACAACCCCAATCGCTAGGTGTTGGTCCCAAAAGTGGTCAATGAGGTCTAGAGGGGGGGGGGGGGGTGAATAGACCTCTTAACATTAAAACTTTTTCTCTAACTTTTCTATCAGCAGACTCAGCTGATCTGATTTGTAAGACTACTAAGCTGATTGTGCACAAAGCTTTATCAGCAGAGTTGACCACTCATCTGATTTCACTAATCTGATTCAGATAATTCAGAGTTTCAAAACTTGTATGCAGCGGATTTATCAAGTATGTTTTTCAAACAAGTTTATCTTTCAAAGTTTAACCCCTTGTTTTATAAATTTCTCAATTTAAGATTGTTCTTTCAAAACAGTTTGTTTACTTATGAAAATATGCAAGATAAACAAGTAATCAAACACAAGGAATTTTTATAGTGGTTATATGGATGAAAATCCTTTAGTCCACTCTTCCAAGTCACACAGATCTTGGGTTATACTAGAAAATACTAAGTTAACAGTATAGAATGCTTGCGCAATTCAACAAATGAAAAGCCACAAGTGCGCAGTAAGAAATCACACAGAAATCCTACTCTACGAAGCTAGATCACTCACTCTGATGGATCTACACTCCTCACGCTATTTTCAGTACAGGAGATCACTTAGAAAACCTATACTAAGAAGTTATATCACTTCACACAGATGGATATACACTCCTCTCTCTTTTCAGTTGACAGTCACTTAAACATACAACGTTTGATCTATGTTCTTCAACAAGAAAGCTTCGTCAACAAATGACTTCGCTTACGATCAGACGACTCAACCGATGGATCTTGCTCTTAAGATGTGATCTTGAATTATGCAAGTCTCTCTTTAGATCTTCAGTTTGTCTTCTATTTATATTCTCGGATTTGAATTTCTGCCCGTTGAAGGAAGGCGAAATTACTCTTTAATCCTGAGCAACGGTCTTATTCTCTGACGGCAGCTTTTGCTTTTGCAGACTGTCTTCTGTACACTCTGTTGTACGGATATTCACTTTATGTCCAGTCGCATTTAATGCACTCAGCTAGTTACCGTTGATAAGCTTACTTCACCGACTTAACTTCGCTGATGGGAATGCTCGGCTGATGACCACTCTCCTGATGATCACTCGGCTGATGGCTACTCGGCTGATTCAAGAATGAACGCATCTATCTTGACTCGGCTGATGATAACCAATCTGATATCCCACTCGGCTGATTCTGTTACTTCGCTTCAAGACCTTGAGATGGGTTTCACTAAGCTGTTCTTAGTTGATGATTTAACCTTCTAATCTTCAAAACCATTATGGTCTTTTTGTCATCTTCAAAACCTTCTCCAAATAACACCAACAATTTCCCCCCTTTTGATGATGACAAAACCTTCAACTAAGAACGTCTTCTAAGTCTTCAGATTTTAGTCTTCATACCTTGAGATGGAAATTTATTGATCTGATACAACTTTCAAAAAAATACCAATAGTTGGTTCTTTTCCCCTTTCTGGTCTTCTGCTTAAAGGGTTCTTAGTTGCATCCTTTATCTTCCCCCTTTTTGTCATGAACACCAATACTTGAGTTGCATCTCTTCTTCCCCTTTTTCTCTTTATAGGATTGCAAACTTAGTATGCTGAAGACAGGTAGGTAAGTACTTGGCTGATCGAGGTAGTCTTCGTTGCTGTTTATCACTCCAGCTAGAAAATTTCCCCCTAACTTCAAGAATTGATACCACTTGATGCCATTTGTGGTCTGATTCCACTTGTAGTCTGATGCTACTTGTAGTTTAATACTACTTGTATGAATGTGAATCAGATTAGTCAGCTGATACCACTTGTTGATGTGATAACACTTGCTGATACCACTTGGTGTAGTACATTCTTGAATATCACTTGGCTGTTGAGTTCCAGTCGGCTGATGAGAAGCAGTCTTCTGATAGCTTCATTTTGACTTATTGAAAACTTCATCTTTATTCGTACACGTTCCCCCTAAGTTCAAGAATCAGTGGTTAAGTAGTCTGATGAGAGTTTCTCTTCAAAGACACTCAGCCGTTGAATTCCAGTAAGTTGTTTTGGGTTAGTCTTCTGATAAGTTCCCCCTCAACTTATGAATCCAAAGTCAACGAACCAATTTCTTTGTCACATGGTTGACTGATACCACTTGTATCACTTGTTGCGAGTAGTTGTTGGTCTCTAATACCACTTATTATTCTTTGATAATTTTCAACTTTTCAGCAAACTTGCGTTCCTTGAAATTTCCAAATGTAGAGTCTACCACTTGAACTATACCACTTGATGATACCACTTATTTGATAGCACTTGTTGGTACATGCTTGTTGGTGAGACCACTTGTTGAACTGGGTGAAATTTGCAAGGCAGTCAACTCATCTTTGTCATCTCACATGTACTTCACCTGTAAAACAGATGACAATTTTTGGTGCCCCTTGTTTATTGGGTCCAGCATGGTTAGTATAACCTTTAACATGTGATGATCTAGTGACTTATGTTTTATTATGATGATACCATTTGTCATGATGATACCATTTGTTGGTCATGATTAAAACAATGCTCATAAGCAAGGTAAGATGCATGAAATATGTGATAAGCATGCATATTGAAATGAGGATGGCAATCAGTACAGTGAACATGATCAACATGATAATATGAGTAAGCATAGTGCATTTCATAATATCAATTATCATAATGTGATTCAAATTCTTGCCAGATAATTCATTTTTGCCTCAATTTCTTACCTGAGTTATTTATAACTCTCCTTAGATTCAGCAGACTTGACATTTTAAATTTACTCCTATCAGCAGCCTATTTCAGCTTACTCGGCTGATGGGTTTTAGTAGTCTGATTTGTCTTAGGTAGCTTACTAGGTTTTCTAACCTGTTGAGCATCAGTAGACTTGTTCTTTTAAGTCTCTGATTCATTTTTAGAGAATTATGCAATTGCTTCTATCAAGTTGATTTGTATTATCTAATCGAATTGCACACTCAGCTTTTAGAGTTTCATTCTCATGCTCAAGCTTTTTGTAGTCAGCTGATTCTTGAGGTTTTTCAACCTGAAGTTTCAGTGATCTGATTCGCTCTTTTCAGCATAGTCTTCTCTTCATTAAGCTTGGCAAATGCACAAACAATATTTGAATTTGTAATTTAGCATTTATTCAAACGATTCAAATAGTGCATTTCATTAATCAGTAGAAGTTACCTCAATTTTCAGAATCATCAGATTCTATGACAGTTAAGCATAAAGTCTCAGGTACTTCTTCAAATTCTTTATCAGACGACTGACGGTCTGAATAAGATGTGCAGGAGTTTATTAGCTTTGCTGCATCAGCTAACTTTGATTTGCTCTTACTTAGCTTACGCTCCTTCTTGGCACACTTTTCCTTTTCAGCAAACTTCTCTGATGATGAGTATGGATGATCTTTGATCATGAGTCCATACTCATTTTCCTTGTTATCTCTGAGTTTTGCTTTGGAGGAATCCCTGTTTTCCTGAAAATGATCAGAAGAAGATGAAGTAGCATTTTTATATTTTAATTTCATTTTCTTTTGTAGAACTTCTCAAAATCATTCAGCAACAGGGTGACGTCGTCAGCAGTGTAGACTTTTCCTGAACTCAGCAGAGTCTTCTGTTTTGACTTGTCTGACGCCATTAGAGCAGCAGTAGGGTCTGAACTGGTTGACACTTCTAATCCCATTCTTGGCATTTGATACTAATATGCTTTGAGGGATGAGAACAGTTCGGAAAGAGAAATCTTCTCTAAATCCCTTGATTCTTCCATGGCTGTCACCTTCATGTTGAATTTGGGTGGCAAGGCCTTCAGAACCTTTGCTATGATCTCCTTGTTCTAAAATTCTTTACCAAACCTTAGAACTTCATTCAGAGCTTTGGTAAATCTGATATCCATCTGATCAATCGTTTCACCAGACTTCATCTTGAAATTTTCAAACTCCTCAAGAGCCACATTGAGCTTGTGTTCTTTGATAGCGTCGTTTCCTTCGCTTAGCTCGCAGACTTTATCCCACATCTCTTTGGCAGTTTTGAAATGCTTGATCTTCTGGAATCTATCTTCGTCTACAGCTTTGAACATGATGAGCTTAGCCTTTTTATCAAGGTTTACTAACTTGACTTCTTTGGGTGTCAGCTCATCCAGCTCTTTGTCAACTAGCTGATCTGGTTGGTCAGCAACCTTCACAGTCTTCTGGAATTTGAATGGTCCTTTTGTAATACATGTAAACATGTTGTCGTCGTAAGCAGCAAGAAGGATTTCCATTCTGATTTTCCAGTTTTAAAAATTCATATGGCCAATGTGAGGAACATGGCTTATGACATCCATTTTTCAAAAAGTTTTTGATTTTCGAAATATGCTCTCTTTTTGAAAAATTTGAAAAACACACCTTGGATCAAGTTCGTTTGATCAGGCAGAGGATCAGATGAACCAATCTGCTCTGATACCACTTGTTGGTCCCAAAAGTGGTCAATGAGGTCTAGAGGGGGGGGGGGGGGGGTGAATAGACCTCTTAACTTTAAAACTTTTTCTCTAACTTTTCTATCGGCAGACTCAGCTGATCTGATTCGTAAGACTACTAAGCTGATTGCGCACAAAGCTTTATCAGCAGAGTTGACCACTCATCTGATTTCACTAATCTGATTCAGATAACTCAGAGTTTCAAAACTTGTATGCATCGGATTTATCAAGTATGTTTTTCAAACAAGTTTATATTTCAAAGTTTAACCCCTTGTTTTATAAATTCCTCAATTTAAGATTGTTCTTTCAAAACAGTTTGTTTACTTATGAAAATATGCAAGATAAACAAGTAATCAAACACAAGGAATTTTTATAGTGGTTATATGGATGAAAATCCTTTAGTTCACTCTTCCAAGTCACACAGATCTTGGGTTATACTAGAAAACACTAAGTTAACAGTATACAATGCTTGCGCAATTCAACAAATGAAAAGCCACAAGTGCGCAGTAAGAAATCACACATAAATCCTACTCTACGAAGCTAGATCACTCACTCAGATGGATCTACACTCCTCACGCTAATTTCAGTACAGGAGATCACTCAGAAAACCTATACTAAGAAGTTATATCACTTCACACAGATGGATATACACTCCTCTCTCTTTTTAGTTGATAGTCACTTAGACATACAACGTTTGATCTCTGTTCTTCAACAAGAAAGCTTCGTCAACAAATGACTTCGCTTACGATCAGACGACTCAACTGATGGATCTCGCTCTTAAGATGTGATCTTGAATTATGCAAGTCTCTCTTTAGATCTTCAGTTTGTCTTCTATTTATACTCTCGGATTTGAATTTCTGCCCGTTGAAGGAAGGCGAAATTACTCTTTAATCCTGAGCAACGGTCTTATTCTCTAACGGCAGCTTTTGCTTTTGCAGACTGTCTTTTGTACACTCTGCTGTACGGATATTCACTTTATGTCCAGTCGCATTTAATGCACTCAGCTGGTTACCGTTGATAAGCTTACTTCACCGACTTCACTTCGCTGATGGGAATGCTCGGCTGATGACCACTCTCCTGATGATC
The DNA here is from genome assembly GCA_030819805.1 of Penstemon newberryi var. newberryi. Classification (NCBI taxonomy): domain Eukaryota; kingdom Viridiplantae; phylum Streptophyta; class Magnoliopsida; order Lamiales; family Plantaginaceae; genus Penstemon; species Penstemon newberryi. The sequence goes on from JAUALY010000005.1 coordinate 38,451,634, forward strand.
ACTCGGCTGATGGCTACTCGGCTGATTCAAGAATGAACGCTTCTATCTTGACTCGGCTGATGATAACCAATCTGATATCCCACTCGGCTGATTCGGTTACTTCGCTTCAAGACCTTGAGATGGGTTTCACTAAGCTGTTCTTAGTTGATGATTTAACCTTCTAATCTTCAAAACCATTATAGCATTTTTGTCATCTTCAAAACCTTCTCCAAATAACACCAACACTAGGTCAATATCATGCTTATTTATATAATAATTTAATCATCATCTTACTAAGAAAATATAAAATCAAAATCGCTGCACAAAATAATATCTCCAACCGAAGATGTATATGTGCTGTATATATGTGCCCAAGTCATTGACAACCTAAAAAAAACCAGGTTTATACTATTATTATGGGTTTTTTGCCAAGTATGATATGTTAAATGGACAATTTATCTCCATATGATATGAAATTAGGTTATCTCATTGTGATATGTGTTGGTTGTATTTAACAATCTGTGTAATAGAAATATACTCAACTATATTTCTTATAACAATAGTAATTAATAACTATAGTCTCAATTAAACAACAATTAGGATATAGTATAAAACTATATATACATAAACTTTAATTAATCAAACTAGTAGAGATTTTAAATTTCAGTAAGTTTGTTTCACTTTGAAAATAAAATTCTTTTTATATGAATTAAAAAGAAAGTAACAACAACTTAATTTCCAATGCTGAATAAAATAATTGAAGTTCTTATAGTACTAACTGGATCTTATTATTATATGAACAATACAGAAACTTAAGTAGAAAAAATTGATTTAGTTTTTAAAAGAAACGGATCCAGTTTTATTTTAATCGAGAAGTTGTTTAAACCATAATCAAGTAAGTATAAACTAAGTTAACTTACTGAATTGGAAACGGAAATGAGAAAGTAACACGAAATAAAACTGAGGCTGCGGATGCAATTTCCTTAAGACAATATTTCTGGGCTGCCTACGGTGCACACAGTCATCCCCAGTAGTCTCCCAAGATACAACAGTCTGATGCTCCTTGTTTGCACGAACAAAGAGCCCACGGCCAACTTGAACAAATAAAACTTCGACGAATATTTAAAGTGAAGAAATAGAAAGGAGAAAAGAGAGTATTTATGCTTATTTACTTGCAAAAATTCGGAGTATTGAATTGACCAGATTCTTCTCCTATTTATAGCAATTGAAAGGCTGTATTTGAAGAGGTATGTCCATTCGGATATAACCAGTTGGTCCGAAAAGGTGCAAACGGTTCGGTTCAAACCGAACCGACACACCTGTTCATTTAAACAAAAAGGCGCGCGGACCTTCTCTTGCCAAATCGGGTCGTCCGCGGATCCTATTCGGTTGGAATACTCGCGGATATTTCATGCTAGATTTTGGACTTTATTTGGGTTAAAATATTAATTAATTTTTCTTTAAAAAATTAAATCTTTTTCAACCCGTGCTCGTGCCGGCCTGCCTGTCGGACGGCGGCGGCGCGTGGGGAACCTTTGATTACCTAGGTCCTCACCCTTCAAAAATATTTGGTACCCCAAAGGGGCCCAACCCTTATATCATTTTTTAGCTTTATAACTAGCTAAAATTTTCCTCTCCAACTCAATGTGGGATAATGTCTAAAATTTATAACTACCTTGACAACATATCACTTCATTTTAGCTTTGTAATATGAATAAATAGACAATTTACCTCTATGTCATATGTGTAAATGAGCATTTTAACTATCAGTGATATTGCATAATGGACATTTTACATCCTTGTAAAAATATAAAAATCAAGATTGAGACATTGTTCTTCTTTTATAAAAATACAGGAAAATATTTCGCCTTTTTATTTTTCACACGAATGTAAACTACCTATTTAGAATATCACGTTGACTTAATTTGTTATTCTGGTAAGAATAGGCCCACTAGATTGGCTAATAGTATCATATATGAAAAGTGTAATATCAGTGCTGATACAAAGAAATGGTTTATTCACTAATTTAAATATTGTTTTATTGTTACACGTCGATTTTCTGGTTTACGATGATATTCATGGCTATTTGGACGTTCAAATTTGCAGGCCATCTTTCACATAGTTTTGTTTGATTGTCTGGAGTAGTATGGACTGTTGCTATAGGCCCAATTCGAGGCTTTAAACCCCAGAAACCCACTTTTGGCATTTGAATTGGGCAATTGGGCCATAACATCTTTTCTTTTTTGGTTACTTGGGTCATAATGTTTGTTCTCTCTCTTTTTATTTTATTTTATTATTATTTTTTTTTTAATTTCAACATTTCATTGCACCAAATAAAACAAATTACAAAGAGTTCAAGATAGATCACACAAAATACATAACGGGAGGGAGTTAAGATAAAGTTTTTCTTCCCACTTAGACAAGAAGGCCCACACAGGCAAGATTACAATTTTAATACATCGCAAATTGCCGATAGATATTTGAATATACATAATGACTAGAGACTATTTATAGAAGTATTCCTGAAAAAAAAAACTATTGAAACAAGTCTATCAATCTAAAGAAAATAACTATATAGACCCCAATTTCTCAGCAAATTAATTATAACGTAAAATCAACCAGACATTTATTTTAAAGTTAATAGACATGTTCAATAAGAAAAAAGTGGAAACAGTTGAATAAATAATTGACTGAAAATCCAAACACAAATATCAGATTGGCAATTAAATGGTTGACCAGGTCATGTTGGGTCAAATGGACTGGAGTACTGGACAGAGTCACATTCCATGGGTTAAAAAAGAGCCAGTTCAAAAATGGGTCCGGTCGGGGTTGGCCGTTGACCTTTTTCTTTTCCAAGTTTGTTAAAAATGTGTATTTTATTCAACTAGACGCATGCGTCATATGAAAAATACACCTTTAAAATGAATTTAAGATTAAATGATCTAACTTGTATTGTTCGGTTTTTTTATGGTTGAATCAATTGTAAAATTGATATCAACTTGATTTTTTGATTTGTTATTTGTATTTGTAGTTATTTGGATGAGAGTAATTTTTTAGAATGCGAAGTTTTTATTAAATTCATTAACTTCCTTTCTCTCTCACTTTACATTTGAGTAGTACACATATTTATAGTTGTCTATGGAACATTCTAGATTATCTATCTTAAATACCTAGGATTTAGTGATATTATTCTAGATTCTTCTACTAAATTGACACTAACTTATACATAAAAAATATCTTGATCAACCATGAACTTTCTAGAACCTTCAAGCAAAATATCTCACATTTCAACATGTATATTAAGTCTGAATAGGTAATTGGCGTGCCTCTTAAGGATTTAAACACACTACAAGTGATAATCATAATTTGCAAGAAATTAAAAGAAAAAATTAATTTCGGGCTCAAAATCAGTTTGATTTAAGTCATGTTGAAACTACTGTAATATTCAAGTTAGGCTGAAATATGAAAATATTAAGATAATTTTATTTGAGTGTCTTATATACTCGATGCATTTTTTTATTCGATAAACTATATATTTTTAACTCAAAATTTAAATTTAGCTCAAACTACATTCAATCCCAATAAAAATAAATAAATAGAATAGTAAGAGTTGAGCCACCCCATTTCACCAAAAAATTAAAAGAAAGAAAGCAGCAATCACCCCCTACAGTGCCATAAATGAGAGTTTCTATCGAGTTGACCATTATTATTAGGAGTATTATTTTTCTTACTTATCCAAAAACCGTGCCTACTTTATAGAGCGGCCTGCCTCAGGCACTGCCGCACTAGTTATTATCAATACAAGTGGGCACGTTTTTGGCCATACAAGGGTAGGTATCAAATTCAACGGCCCAAAATGCGTATTTCCATAATTATTATTTTGTATTTCGTCATAATTATTTTTTCAGATTTAGTTGTAAAGTGACTTTTGTATTAAATTAGCAATTGTAAGACCATGACTGTGTCACCTAAGTGAACATTTTTCTTTTTGTGAAATAACACGTGAGTCGAACCACAATGGGTCTGTTTGTTTGGCGTTTGGGAAAGTAGTTTGTGAGAGTAGTGGAAGTTTGTGAAATAATCTCGATTTGCGTAATGTTGTTTGTTTGGGTTTTGAGAGAGTGGTTTGAGAATAAAGTAGGTGTAGGCTTTTTTGGAAGAGTTGAGTTGTAGGTGTAAGATGTGTAAGACTTTATGTCAAATCATATTTGTTATGTGAGATAAATTGTGTAAGAGATAGGTTACTTTATGTCAAATCAAAGTAGAGTTTGTATAGGTTTTGTTTAGAGATATGAAAATCGTTGTTTGTTTGGCTTTTGAGAGAGTAGTTTTAGAAAATTAATAGATGAAAAATTTATTTCGGAAAATAGAAAACATGTTTGTTTGGTATTTTCCAAACAAGAAAAAAATCTGGAAAACGCCAAACAAACAGACCCAATGCTTTTATATTGGAAATTGAGATCGAGGACATTGTTTTGGAATATTTCCATGTACATGTACAATTGATTTCAAAGCATATATATTGCATCTAATGAAAGTAAAAACTTATACAGTGTGCAGTTATCATCCTTCTAAAGTGCTACATGGAAAGTGCTACAGAACAGTTTTAACAGTTTTCATTTTATTGCATCCAAATATACTCAAATATAGAGCATACCAAGCAGCAATAATTAATTTTAAATAATTCCGAAATTTATATTCTTCCCCAATTAAAACAATATTTAATTAAATTCAAGAAAATAATTGTATCTCAAATAGAATTTGATCAAACCCAAAGAATTTACATGGAAAGTGCAACATATCGACTTGCTTTGGAATTGAATGTAAATAAGTTATTCTAAAGAGAGTGATCAACCACAAGTCAAGTGCAATACATTTTTTTACGGTACTTAACCAAATCCAATTTGTGGCAATAATATTTGTTAGCAATCTTCAATACACCTTATCCAAGATAAAAATTAATACACCATTCTTGAATTACACGCTTCTAATTAGCAAGTGAATAGATCAAAAGGTCTTGGGTTCGATTCTCATGTGTGAGTATTTTTTTAGTTTATTATTAGTCTTTGTAATTAGTTTATTTTTGTAATTTGATAGTTATTAGAATTTATCTTTATTAATTCGGTAGTTATTGAAAATATTTATGATGTAATGATTAAATGTATTAACAATCTCAAAAAAATAAAAAAAAATAACAAGCGAATAGTAATTTAGCAGATATAAGTTTTGGAATCACGATCCTGTATCATGCGTAGAAAAAACAATTCGGGTTTACTTTTCTCCCGAGAGTACTGGTTTTGATTGGTTCTAAACTGGCTTTACAAAACATTATTGTTCTTATATTTTTCTTCAAAATCAAGTCCTTTCAAGTTTCAATTATTTTTAACATATTCATAACTTAAACTTCATACATATGAACCAAAATGAAATAAAACGGTATTAACCAGTGTTATATAAATGCATGATGCATGCATGAATATGTGTTAAATATATTAATGCTACAGAAAAAAATTAAAAGATGAGGATATTAAAGTCTATATATATGTATAACTAAGGGTGAGTTTGACCCAGCGGTGCGAGCTCTTAAAATCATTTCTAGACATTCATTGTAATTTTTGAAGTGTTTAGCCCAATTATATAAATTTCTTTTAGTCAATCGTGATTTTAATGGTGTATGACCCCTAATATCATAATTACTTTTGGGATCTCCAGAAGTTAAAAATTAACATATTTCAGAAGCTACTAAAGTGTTACTTTTGTAAAAACTATTATTAAAAAGCAGTTAGTTTATAATTGAATTTTATCATAAACACTTATTGCCAAAATCCATTTTAGTAAATTTAGTTCTCCTATAATTGATTTTCGAATCGCTAGGTCAAACTCACCCTAAGTCATAATTACTTTGGAACGTACATAAAAATCCTTTATTTATTATTATGAAATGGGATTATTGTACACTTTGTGCCAGAACTATAGTCCACTAGCGTTTCTAGTCCGTAACTTTTCGGGCTTGCACATTTGGTGCCACAACTTCTACATCAGTGGCAATTTTGTGTCAATTGAGGCCCAGTTTTAAAATTGGCCCAAAATTTCACCATGTGCAGGCCATGTGACATAAAAAATGGGAATTTTGACCATCCAATGTCTTTTTCATTAAAAAAAAAATTATTTCCATCCACTAAGAACTAGGCTACTTGGATGTTTTTATTCGGGGAAGAAGAAGAAGACGGATAACAATTTAATTAAGGGAATGTTTGGTGAATTTTATAGGAAAAATTAAAATTTTGAATTTTGATATTTTTTTAATGAAAAAGACGTTGAATGGTCAAAATCCCCGTTTTTCATGTCACATGGCCCATAAATGAGGGAATTTCGTGCCGATTTTGAAATTGGACCTCAATTGGCACCAAAATGCCACTGATGTTGAAGTTGTGACACCAAATGTGCCAGCGGGGTAGAAATGCCAGTGGACTATAACTATGACACCAAAAATGCAATAATCCAAATATGAAATTGTCGTGAATCACATGAAATGGAGATTTTTATTGCGATCATTGGGGAGCCATTTGAATCATTAATTTATAGTAGTCATTGCTTCAATAATAATCAACTTGTGATACTAAATATTCGGTTCCTGTGCACAAATTGATACGCTAACACAAGCTAATGTCAACGGCCGGCAATATGTGTATGGAATTATTTCGTGCATTAATTGGTATTTGGTTGTATATATTCTTTTCAAAATACATTATTTGGACTCAAAATACATCATAAAATGGACGAAAATTGATGTATTTTGAATTTAAGATAGATGAATGTGTTACACTACATTAATAAGAGGGATGCATCTGCTACGAAAAATTTAAGAGGGACCAATGTGTTACACTACATTGATAAGAGGAACGAATCTACTACAAAAAATTTAAGAATGACAAATATGCAAAAAATTATCCATAAAAAGGATCAAAAGTGCTATTTACTCATATTTATTTTGTATGATTCGGATTTTAAAGTATGTATTATTGCTGCTAAAATGTAGAGAATAGTGGAGTAAAACAATATGAGTAAAAATGTAAAATAACTATATTGCACTATTGATTAATGTGCAAAATAAATGCATAAAATAAAACCATATACTGTACTAATTTGATGCAAGGTTGACACTCGCATGCGTTTGCTTAACTTTATGCATAATTAGGGGTGGAACTTGACTAAACTTTATGCCATTTTTTTGCTCACTTTATTTGATAAATGAACTTCGACCAACACAAATTTTAATTTATCAAAAACCCAATACAAAAAATAAAAAAATATATAAAAGTTGAGTTATTGATTTATCAAATCAAGCTACACGATACTCGACTCGAGATCATTCGATAAAGCTCGTTTGAGCTCGATTAGCCATACTAATCAAACAAGCTTGAACATCATTTTTCGTTCGATAACTTTTGAAGCTCGACTCGATAAGCTAAAAATTGATAAAATACATATAAATAATAAAGATACTCGATATTTGGCTCGAGCTCGAGCTCGTTCGATAAAAGCTCATTTGAGATCAACTCGTTTAACAATCAAACCAAACTCATATAGAAAATTTCAGGCTTGATAAAATTCAAACCAAACTTAAACAATATATCGTTCGACGCTAATCAACTCGATTACACCCATACGGCGCCATCGAGCCAACTCAGTGGTCAAGATCACTCATATGAATTATTAAAAAGAAAAATGCACAATTTTCTCTTTCATGAATTTATTATATAAATATAAGAATTTTATAATACTATGTAACAAACATTTTATGACTATACATGCATAATGTACTTCCAATAGTTTCAACATGATACACGCACGGGGTTGTAAAAATCACTACACACGGCAACTCTATAAATATTATTACTTACAAACACATCAACATTTAATTAACAACTTCAAAACACAAATTAAAAAGCCACCATCAATTAATTAATTAATTATCTCGATCACGTACCATGGATCTTCTCCTCCTCCAAAAGATCCTACTCAGCCTCTTCGCTGCCGTCTCAGTCGCCGTCGTAGTCTCCAAACTACGAGGCAAACGCTTCAAGCCCCCACCCGGCCCATTCCCTTTACCCATATTCGGATCCTGGTTCCAAATCGGCAACAACTTAGACCACCACATCCTAACACACTACGCCAAAAGATTTGGCGACGTCATCCTCCTGAAAATGGGCCAACTAAACGTGGTCGCAGTCTCGTCAAAAGAGCTAGCTAAAGAAGTTTTACTAACTCAAGGAGTGGAATTCGGGTCTCGTTCGAGAAACATCGTTTTCGATGTATTCACGGGTAAAGGCCAGGACATGATATTTACCGAGTACGGTGATCATTGGAGAAAGATGCGGAGGATAGTTACGGTGCCGTTTTTTACGAACAAAGTCGTGCAGCAATACCGGGGTGCGTGGGAGGCGGAGGCCGCCAAGGTGGTGGAGGATGTGAGGGGGAATCCAGAAGCTTCTACGAATGGGATTGTTTTGAGGACGAGGTTGCAACTTATGGTGTATAATAATATCTATAAGATTATGTTTGATATGACTTTCGACAACGAGGATGATCCATTGTTCGTTAAGGTGAAAGAGACTAATGGAGAGAGGAGTAGATTGGGACAGAGTCTTGAGTATAATTTTGGTGATTTTATACCTCTTCTTAGGCCTTTTTTGAAAGGGTATTTGAAGATATGCAAGGAGGTCACAAGGAGGAGGTTAAATCTTTACCAGGATAGTTTTGTTGCTCTAAGAAAGTAAGTTCTTAATTAATATTGCTTTCTTCTTTTATTTATTTTTACATAATTAAAAATATATCTGCCCTTTACACTTTATAACTCTATGTACACTAACAATGTTGTTAACATTCTTTACCTTTTTTGTTATCTTCCTTATTTCGTTTCTAATTTTTAAGGACATATATAGTGTCATATAATAGTTGAGAAAATGCAGTACTTGAATAAAATATACTAGAACTTTTGTTCTAAAATGCAGAAGTTGAAAAAAGAGCCATGTCTTATTCATATATGCCACGTACTTTTTCTTCCATGTCAATTATTGTGAAAGATATTGGAATTATTTTAAAAGATATTCTTGTTTTAATTGTGAGACAAAACTGTCGTCAATTTTTGAATTGACAATTTTCATGTAATAGGAAACTTGCAAGCAAAGAGGGAACTGAAAGAAATGGTGCAAAATGTGCCATTGATCACTTTCTTGAAGCCCAGAAGAAAGGAGAGATCAATGATGATAATCTCCTTTACATAATCGAGAACATGAATATTGCCGGTAATTATTTCTTTTCTTTTCTTAAAAAAATAGAGAATGCATTTTAACTTTTTTTTTTTTTTTTTTTTTAAGATGGTGAGTTTATGGTTACATCAAACATTATATCAAATTGAATCTATTTACATTTGTATCAAAATAAACTAATTACAAATATAGAAAGATGCTAGTATTAAACTAGAGAAAATACTCATATTAGTGGGAGTTGAACCTATAACCTCTTGATCATGGAGCTTCATCCTTAACCAATTGTTTAAGTCCTCAGGAGAATGCATTTTAACTCTATGCTATTTACTTATTAACAATCATGGATCCAAATTCAATGCATATTCTAGTAAGCTATATATTAATTTCTTCTTTTAAAAAATGAGAAAAAAATTATTATTATATTAAGAAAAGCTTAAACGATTGATTTCATGCTTTCAACGGAAAGTTGAAAATTTAGATCCATGTTAACAATTTCAAGTGCAATGATTCACTTATATTATATCCCTTAAATTTCTAATTAATAACAACCAGCAATAGAGACAACCGTATGGGCTTTAGAATGGGCCGTCGCGGAACTAATCAACAACCCAGACGTCCAAACCAAACTCCGAGGCGAAATCAACACCATCCTCGGGCCCGGAATCCAAGTCACAGAGGCCGACACACACAAACTCCCCTACCTCCAAGCTGTAATCAAAGAAACCCTCCGTCTCCGCACCATTGTACCTTGCTTACTCCCACACATGAATCTCCAAACCGCCAAACTCGGCGGCTACGACATCCCCGCACAGAGCAGAGTCCTGGTCAACGCTTGGCGCTTAGCCAACGACCCGGCTAACTGGAAAAAGCCAGAAGAGTTCAGGCCCGAGAGATTCTTCGAAGAGGAATCGAAAATTCAAACTAATGGAAATGATTTGAAATATATTCCATTTGGTGTTGGGCGGAGGAGTTGTCCGGGGATTCTGATTGCGATGCCGGTGTTGGGGATTACTTTGGGGCGTTTGGTGCAGAACTTTGAGATGTTGTGTCCACCTGGGGTGGATAAGATCGATACGAGGGAGAATAATGGGCAGTTTGCTATGAGGATTTTGAAGCATTCGACTGTTGTGTTGAAGCCGATTGAAGTGGTTTGAAGCTCTGTTTTCGTTGATTGTATGATGGAATAAAGTTAATTGAGAACTGGGGATGCTTTTCCGGCCATTGTTCTTCTTTTTTGTATTTAATTTTGAACATGTAATGTACTAATATCATGTGTATGTTGTTGGGTTGGTTATGGGTACATTTGTATCTATGTGATTTTAGTTATAGAAAATAAAACCTATATGTGAACATCCAAATGTATTGATTTGATATAAACGTAATGTTAAATCAAAATTGTTTTAGTTCATTGCATTGTTTTAATAATATAGTATATTATATCATTATATCAAAATACTAATGCAAACTATATATATATAAAAGAAAGTTCATTAGATTGTTTGCAAAGTGAAGCAAGAAAAATATAATATATATAAATACTCTAAAATAATTAAAGTGGTAAAAAAAAAATATTTTTGAGAGATCAATGTTACAAAGAATTTTCTATTGTTTTTTCAAAGAGTGCTAATAAAAGAGTAGAAACATAATATCCAACATTTTGTTTAATTTGATGATTAGTTGAAGAGCTAAAACATTATTTGTAAAATCTGTTCTAAATATCACAAATTTCAGCATATTAGTTTAATTAATTTTTATATTGGTGTGACAGATTAACCATATTTGTGTAAACAACATTATAATGAGCTTAATTTAATTTCAAGAAGATATTACATTAAACACGTCGCGCAGCAACATTGGACTCACGAATTTAGTTAACTAGGTTTGAATAGATATTTGCTTCCCATGTGAAATTTTCGGATTTTAAACAATGGTTAAAATTAGACTTATATAAGTATCCCTTAACTTTAAATTTTAATACTATATGTCGATTATTAATGAGCTGCATTTTTCAATTAATGAGAATTGAACATGTGGGCAGTATTTTTTTTATTATGAAATTATTAGACCCAATAATTCAGAAGCCAAATTGCACGTTTTAGGAAAAATCGCCATTAACGTCACATTTATTATCTGGTCTCAGGGACATTTCACCATCCTGCTCATAGCGTTCTGTGATATTTCAGTGAAATTATCACGTTTGATTGCCAATAGAAAACAAAATAAAGTGATTAAATCTCCATCAGAAATCTAGATTCGGCGATTAATAAAAATGTAAATCAAAATCGTATAATATAAAATGAATCACATTTTGATATTAATATTCTCGATTAATAATTTTTCCAGAAATTGGGAGTGGAAATCAAAATTAAAAGCAAATTTAGGTCTAAAACCAGGCCCCCAAATCAGAAGCATCAGTGGGAGCAGACATGCCGACCTTAAAGATTTTAATCTCTGTGCACATTACCATGCTTCCTTCATAATTTTAAATCCAGAGCATCGGCTTATTGTACACAGATCCACTAATTGTTACTCAAAAATTATCAAAAACAAAAATTGTATATAAAAAAGCAAATTCAGATGATGTCAAATTACGGCCATTACAATGACTAATTACGAGCCTTATTTATAGATGAAGAAGATAGCGGCTAGGGTTTTGTATGTAGTCTCCCTCAAGTGTTTGCATTACCAGAAAAGTCCTTGTACAATTTAGGAGTTATTATTTCGTACAACTATATAACTAGAATGTTTTAATCCATATTTTTGTATTAAATTAATAGAATATGAATTTTAAGAAAAATTTGTATGGATTGATTTTGACTCAATTTTGTTTGATTTTTGTTCATGAAAATGGTTTCAAGTGAAACATTTGATACACCATTTGAATAAAGTGAAAAAATTGAGATATAATTTAGATTGAGTTTTGATGTAGATGTTTGCAAGATTAAAGTAGATAATAGGAATTAAACTAATTTTTTATTTATAGCTTAAAAGAAAGTGGTATGAGTCAAATCGATATTTATTTTTATGAATAAGTATTAAATGGAATGGGTTTAATCAATTTATTATTTAAGCTTTATGTATTAGATTTAAATATATAAGTTCAAACTCGTGTTTCACGAATCTAGTATCCACACTAGCTCCATTTGAAATGAATTTGACATAGTTTAGCGAAATTGCAAAAACGAGCAAAAACATGTCCAAATAGGCATGAATGGATCTAGTAAGGTATTACTGGAGTCTCTAGACCATACTCCATTTAGTTTTTTTTTTAATAATTCTGTAATATTATATCCAAAATAATTAAATTAATCCAAGTATTATAAGCCTAAAACACTTAAATAATTGAACCCAAACATCAATGAATTTGGTATAAAACACAAGTCCAAACTGAAATTATATGCTACTAGGGTAATCCATCACTTGCTCAACTTTCGGTCCAATCCAAAGACTTGACACACAATAAACATTCCAAAATCCTTTGTTGGAGGGAAGTTACTTATTTATGTTCTATGTATGAAATTGAATTTGTTTATACGAGTAATGTCTATGTTTCATATGGGAGGTCAAGACGTAGGATTGAACAAGTGACTATCGAATACCATTATAGATTCAATTCGGTTAGATAGGCAAATGCAAGACTCGAACAATCATTTCAACAAAGTAAACACGAAGTTGTTCTTTGTGTCGCATGCTTAAACTCATCTTATCTATTTGAGGTCTTAATGGCCTTTTATTTTTATTTTTTTCTCTTGAGCTTTCAGCCTTGCCCAATTAACTTGAAAATTATATTAGGGATGTTCGATCAAATGATGATCTTACTAAAAAAATGGTTGCAACTAAGTGTCGCATGCTTAAACTCATCTTATCTATTTGAGGTCTTAATGACCTTTTTTTTTTTCCTTATTCTCTTGAGCTTTCAGCCTTGCCCAATTTACTTGAAAATTATATTAGGAATGTTCGATCAAGTGATGATTTTTCAAATATGAATTCAACTGGTGATCTTACTAAAAAAATGGTTGCAACTAAAAGGCATGTCGGATTCTCGTTTGTTTACAAACTTGTGACACTGACATTTATTATACCCGTTGCAATCGCATCAGTTGAGAGAGTTTTTTCAACTACGAATATAGTGAATAATCGACTTCGTAATCGATTGGACGATCAATGGCTAATTGTCTTTATAGAGATAAACAATATTTAGTGGTATTTCAAATGATGCTATCATTGACCAATTTTAGAAAATTAAAAATTATTGCGGTCAATTGTTAATGTAAATGGTGTCCTTTGAAATTGTAATTAAGATATAAAAATATTTTGAGGTCATAACGATGTATCATATGCAGTTAAAATAACTTGTGGGGTTATTTTTGTCAAATTTTACCTCCTCTTTTTTGTATCATCTCGTATATTTTCTCGTGAAATAAATATAATTATTAAGTTTGATTGTTTGATTGATTTTTTTTAAATTTTAATTATTAAATTTATTGCAGAACTTTAACCCCTACTACACCAAATTCCTAGATCCACCACTGCACATAGGACATGTAGAGCATGTCCTGAAACAACCAAAAAAGGATTATTCCTACCGTTAGTAATGATATTCTTTTTATTTTCATAATCTTATTAAATTAAATGAGATTAATGGTTCAAAATATGAGACCCATCTAAAGTTAATGATTGCGAGAAATGAGCTATGATGTAATTGATGAATTAATTATTAGGGAATTTTTTTTTAATTAGACCTGATCTGGGAAATATATTTTAGACCTTGTGTTTGAAAATAAACCACATCATTAATTTTGATAATGTGATACTTTCACAATGATAATGTTATATATTTTCAACCACAAGGTCCAGGAAAGACCTGGTCTAGTAAAAAATGTCCCGTTATTAATTAGGTCCCTTCCAATTATCATTTTATGTGTCTTTGCGATAGGGTTTTCCCTATAAATTATTTTTTGTAATTTGTTCCCTATATATATATAGAGTATATATTCTAATTTGTTGGTTTAAGTCATCCCCAATCGCTAATTTTACAAGTAAATACTCATCCAATTGTGTTTAAATCTGGGAGAAACCAAATTAATCCCCAACCCAACCAATTGCTGGTTATTAATCCCTCTAATAAATACCCTTTTATTGTTTGGATAAATGATAGATACCAGGGATATACTATATGTAATCTAATTAAACGGCAAATAATCATCTCCAGCTGAAACTTTTCTAGTATTCCCGCTAATTCTATTGTTCCTTCAAACCCTACCGCCGATCGTACAACGGCCACCGTCATTGTTTTGTAATTCCACATGCATTCTCCGGTGATTCCTCCGTCATTGCTCTGCAATTATTCTTCGGTGATTATTCACTTAAGTTTATAATTTTGCAAATTATTTTCCCATTATAAGTGCGTACCTCCATCTACTGTCAATTGATACTGTTAGAATCAAATTGATGCCTATAACCCCCAACAACTGTACTCATTCTACAATGTTGTCATAATTATATCCTATATGACTTGATTTGAAGTGACTTCCGGTACGTTTTTCTTTTGCTATTTTGAATAATATGCTTTCTTCTTATTCCGTGTATAGTATGAGAAGCATTTATTTATTTACTAACAGTGTTGTCTGTAAATTTAATCAGAGAGTGAAACATAGTATGATTTTTCATTTATGAACAAGTAATGCTGAGTTATGTTTTGGTCTTGATTTGGTAGAAGCTTATTATATCTTATTTAACTGCAATTCTATTTACCAGTGTTTCGATCACTAATAATTTTACTTATATTGGCAATGATATATTAGCTTATATTTTATTTTTTTCATATGCAGTACTATAACTTAGTAATGTGATAATTGAGTAAAAAAGAATCAAATTCTGGTGAATTCCCCCTTCGTTTTATTTTGATAGATGTGTTGATCGCATTCAAGTTTTTGCAACTAAGGAAGACAAATTATCTTAATTAGCATATTTCAAAAATTTCCCTGTTGAAATCCAGCATTCATGTTACTTCAGCTCTTGTGCAATAATAATGTGTTGGTGATATTTACACTGTTTTTTTCTCTTTTACCTATACGTGGATGGAGCAGGGTATCATATAGTATTGCACAATGTTACAATGGATGGGAGGTTCGAGACGGAAAGTTACAACTGTGAGTTATATGTGCAACTGACTCTTTTCCATTTGACCTTTCCACTCTGTTAAAGGAGAACATCCACCTGTTCAAAAGAAAAAAAGATTGACTTTCTGCAGTTTATATAGTGAGAAATTATGGTATTTGGCAGTGCAGTAGCTTATAGAAATATTTTCTTATTTGGTATGCAGTCCAATCTTAGGACTTCATAGTTCGTTCTGTGCATGAGTGAGAAATTTGGGAGAGGTGACTGTGTAACATCACTTTTAATCTATGCCACCAAACTAGCATTGTAATCAGTAAACTATGACTAGATTATGAAGGCTGTCTTACGCAAGTGGCGTGGCCTTATGGTCTAATAGTGCCAGGCCTAATATTTTATGGTTGGTAGTTTGCTCGACCTGATGGTCTGGGATCTCCCAAAAGTTGCTAGCTCAGCCTAGCCAGTGGACATATCATATCTATAGGCTATAATGGGTACTATCTGATAATCTTTATGATATCAATTGAGTTTCTTCTTGCTGTAACAAATAAGCAGACCAGAAAACTTCGTTTTAAATAACACTGACCTGATCAATTTGTACAGTGATCAATTATGTAGAAAGTGATTGACCAATAAGATACTAGTTTAGACCAATTTACCCTATCCTGCTGATATAAACTTTTCAACTCTTCCACATTTTGGAAATCACACCTATTAGGAAAAGTAAATTTAGACATATATTTTTGTTTCTTGTTTTGACTTTTGGTTTCATGAGTTAATCCTTGATTTCGTTTGATTTGCGTCTTGAATTTTAATTTTTTGTTTCTTTGGTGAAATTTATTTAACATATTTCATTTTCATGGTATTTGATCATATTGGAGCGGAAAACATTCAGTCAAGAAAGTCAACCCAGAAAAGGTACAAATACATAATTTTGACTTACCGTTGTTGTACTAAAAATTTCTTCACATTGATCATATTATTAAAGTTCTTCTCAGAATGCTAGTGAACTTACTCTTACTTACATTGGCCATGAGTGCAAAACAACACAGGCAAAAGCAATATTTTGAGCAAAGGAAGCGTCAGCAGCAGCAGATAAATGATCTAGAAAGTTATGCTGATGGAAAACGATCATGCAACCAACATTCTGAATATAATAGATCACTTGATGTTCTTAGTTTGGTAAATCTATCAACTGTAGCTGAGAAACGCAGTCCCAGTTGTCTCAATGGTAATTTGCCTTAATTTTGATCTTTTTCAAAGGCAAATTTCCGGTTATTCTTAACTCCTAGGATGCATGAGCCCATATTGGAAGCGTATCAGTAGTGAATCACTCCATGACTGAACTACAGGTCGAATTTGGGATTACAATGATAGTTTTGATGGATAGGTTTTGATAAATTTGTTGGGCCCTCCCAGGCAAAATCTTGAGCTGAGGAAGCTAAAGATTACTTGTGTCCAGATTTTTTTTATGATTCCAGTATTTATTAAAGTTAGATATATATTAAGATCCATACTTCTCTTTTAAAAGTTCAAAAAACCGAGTCAGCTGCTAATACAGATCCTTATTATTCTAGCTCTCCCAAACAGCTTCAGTTGTTATTATACATAATTTTCACTAGAGGTATTGCCATCCGATTACACCTTACTTAAACAAGTTTTACTTTTAGAAGCACAAAAAGATTGTGAAATAATTGGATTCTACAATGCACGAATACCTCAGGTATACTTTGTGATGAACTCTTGGTTTACGATTGTGTCTCTGTTATAAGTAATCACATGTGATGATGTATTTGTTTATAGTTCTCTTAATTTCTGGCATAGTCTGTCTCATGGCATTTTCCCTAAGTTTTGCGTTTCTTCTCTTCACAAGCAAGAGATGACTCAGAGGATGATGGTTTCACTTTGAATCATCAGAATTTACACAGTCATCCAGATATTTATACCAATGAGAACTTTCCGGTTGACCAATCTGAGCAAAATGAAGCAGGTATGCTTTCTGAGCATAGTTCAAGTTTTTATTTGCACTGTTGACAAGAGTGTGGGCATCACTCGATACTTTTGCAGGAACTCCATCAAGCTACCACACAGAGAATGAATATTCAAAGAAGTAAGCATGTTTCAGCGTGAAGTATATAGCCTTCTGGAATCCTTAATCAGATTTATGTCAATTTTATACTTTAAAATCTATAACTAGTTTATAATGTCATAACTTATCTAAAAGTCATATAAGCACCGTCTCTGTGTGCTGCATTTTATTATCTCTTTAACAAGCTGTGTTTTGTTGTGTACAAGGAAATTTATCTTATTCTGGAGGACAGCTAACACACACACATTGCTTCGTAGGTTTTCAATCCGTTTAAGTGATCATAACGAAAATTTGGATAGACACAAAAACAAACTTGATCGTTTCAATTTGTTCACTGCACCCGGTGAGTATTAATATTGAGTGGATTTGTTTCTCTTTCGGTTCCTAAAGCATTTATGTTACTCTAGGTGGCTGCAGAAACATATTTTGCTAGCAATAGCATTTATCCTTTCTATTATCGATTGTAACCCTGTTTGGAGCAATATTGATACATGTCACTAATATATTTAGTTGTGAAATTTATTTTCCTTTATTGCTCTATTTCCACAGAGATATCTGTTATTGACTTGCTTGGTGATGGTGGAGCAAACAAGAATTTAGAAGAAATTTCAGGACATGCACAAGAAGCTCATGTTGCATTTTCAGTTGAAGGTTTAATTTGTAGATTTAATAAATAATCCAATTATTATATATAAGAAGTATTTTTCAAGGAAACACCACCCAGTTCAGTTGTCATGTTGCCTGAAATCGATGCTAAATCCACTCTCCGTGTGAAAATTTTCGTATCTCTTAAGTTACTCTCTGGTTGACATAACCAATCTAGCATGGCGCAAGGAAGTGCTCACAAAGAAGTGCCACAAATAACATACCCAGGTCCTAGGTTAAAATGAAATACTATGAGACCGTGATGGATAAATCTATTATTGCGATCTAACTTCCTCGTGAATAAATGTAGGAGAGTGATATTTCCTGTCTATTCAGTATTCAGTACTCCCTCCTTTACTATGCATAGCTTCAGGTTTTCACTTTACTTTTGATCCTTTTCGATTATCGCAAAGAAATCTGTTACTTAGAATTGAAGAATATATTTATAACCATTTGCTTTGAAAATATATTTTCATTAAATATGAAATCATGGAACTTTTTAAGCATGCTTTTTGTGTTGAGAGTCTGCTTATCCATTTCAGGTTTAGGGAAAGTGGAAACAGTAACTCCAGTTCACTCACCAGAGACGCCTGGGAGGTAACATATATGAAGATATGCACTCCAGATTATATATTCTTTAGACTTACAGCAATAAATTTATACCTATCAACACAAACAGCAAAATAAAGTCAGATGCACATCAGAATTAGGACCCTAGACCAAGTCCATGATACAAAATTAGATGCATTGATATAGATGAATATTCCCTTGCTTTCTATTTTGAAGACTTTCAATTTTTCATTCCCCCCAGTCAGTAAAAATTACACAAAACAACTCCATTGACCAGCTAATCTGATTATGTCATGATTCTGAACACCGAGCAAATGGATGATTTCATTCCCATTGGTCCGTGGTCTACCTGCAGCATTCTTTTATTGATCTTATCTAGTACCTGCAGGCTGTAAATGTCTGTGGAATTTGCAAACTCCATCCCAATTCTGTTATCTGCCTGTTTGTTTCCTTTGCCTGTTCATACATTTCCATTTCTTAATTTTCATGCTATGCCCTCCAGTCAATGTCTTCCTTGTGGTCCATTTGGTATAGCAAGAAAAAGTGAGTCATTCATCATGATCTGTGGTCTTATTAGAGGCCCACACAATCTACTAGAAGAACTTGAAATTCACTTTATATGTAATTGCTGTTGTTTTATTTGCACTTATGATTCCATAAGGAGTTCATGGCTCCTTTTGCTCAGTGTCCTTAACTTTTGCTTGACTGCAGCTATTTTCTGAATGGTTTTCCTTCACCCAAAAAATCAAGAAGACAGCCCATTACACCCAGAACGCATAATGGGTTTGATGACCTTGAGTCCCTAGAGGTGAGAGCATTTATGTTCCCTGTTTCCAGTTCTAGAATTTCTAAGGTGGTATTGAGATGTGCCCAATGCCCATAGGTAATGGCGTAATCCTCACCATGGTTTCCACAATTTAGTTCTAGCTATAATTTGGCTCATCCAGAGATTTTCATCAGCTACAAACTCAATTTTTCTTCTTTATCCTGCATATTGTGTCTTAGTCAGAGTCTTAGTTAGGACGTTATTAATGATGTAGTTAGAATTCTATTCCATACATTCAATTGTGAAAACCAAGGATGGCAGCCTAATATGGTGTCGAAGTTGGTAATTAATTTGGTTCTGTATTAAGATGTATTAATTTCAATATATGAACTTTTAGCAGTTCGTACTGAAGGTCATAGTTGACCTTCTACTATTCTTCCTCTTAAATAAAATTATGCTGAAATTTATTGCGGTAAGAACCATGAAGCTACTCGGATGGAAACCAATAACTAAACCTAAAATAAATTTCTTTCAAATTCAAACTATTCCTGTTTGATCCACTGTCAATAGAAGCGTCATATGTTCTTGAATAGTCCGATTTTTGTGTCTACTTAATATGTAAATAACAATCTACATGTTACTTAGCAAGTTTACTTTTGCCCCATATTTCTGGGCTATATTTATAATACTCTCAGATTAATACATCAACTGAACATACTACAGGATGTTATGATGGAGGATATTGATTTTCCACCATATGACAGCTTGATAGAACATTCCTTCCACCCAAGGGGTATGATGAGTACTGTTAGCAACACAAACCAGGGGTTCTCAAGTTGCAGAAAGTCCTCACCATTCGACTGGGACACTAATACTTTAAAGGGTGCTTTTGACAATGATGATCTCTTTTTCGGCACCCGTCGCAGTGGCAGAAACATTTGGAATGGTAGTGTTTATAGTGTAACTGCTTTTGTTCTGTTATTATTAGTAGTATTTATACTTTTTTTTATGATGTAAAGTGGTTTACCAGAACAAATAAACATTGTTGTGCATTAGTGGTTTAAATTACTAGATCAACGATTTGAGTAGAGTAGGGTTGCAAATTTACTGACTATATTGATTTTTTGTGGCCACGGATTGCATCTTGAACTGAATTAGAACCTGGGATTGTTGTGGTTGGTTGAGAATCGAGATACTTACGAGAACTCTGGTTCTATCTATGAAATTATCAAGAAAAGTACTTGCAGATCATTTAGACACTATTTAGATTTAGTGAGTAATAATTTGAATTGTGGTAGTTTAGACTATGGTTGTCATAGAATTTCTAGTTATAATCAAAATGTGTATTACGTGCTTAGGGGCTTATTAATGGAGTTCTTCGCTTAAGAACGAAAGTTGGGTGTGGGCAATATTGCTTAGAGGGTTTAGTTTGTACTTCATTCTGATTGCTTTGGTATATTATTTAGTACTAGGACCGCCAGTAATTCTTTTTCCAGTTCAGCAGGACCTGGTTTCTCAGAGGAAAGTATCGGCGAGCTGAGAGAGTATGGTCAATTTGGCAAGAATTGGGCGGATCCAAGTGATGATGATTTTCAAAGCTGGAATCTACATAACAAAAGGTCTGCTATTGAAAGAAATTGTTATTCTTACTGTAAAAATGTATCAATTGGTAGGATTTCTTATTACTGTACAGGTCCAGCAGGACCAGCACAAAAAGAACAAATTTTTTTGATATGACAGGTGCTTCCTCTTTTTCATTTTTTCTCTTTCTTGAGATAATTCTTTTGTTTTGTGGAATGAGCCAAGCAAAGAATTTCATTATATCCCTTGTAAGCATTCTACATTCATCTGATATTTCTAAAGATAAAATTAAGGGAAGATTGTACTTTTTATTTCTTTTTTATGAAAATTTTCTTCACAATTTCTTGATTATATTAACCCTCATCTGCTACTGTTCATGTTTTCTTCTTTTTCTTTTTCCTCCCACTTGATCAGAGCCACACGTTCCTTATTCGAAGCACGTGATATCAGAAGACTTTGATTTCAAAGTCTCAGATAGGAGTTGGTAAGTAAATATTGCGGAGAGCTTCTCTAGTTATATGTATGTTCACTTAGGATTTTGTCCCTTATTATGGCAGGTTTTCTACTTGTCGAATAGGTGATGATGTTAAAGCTGATGATCACTTTGTGGATGACATGAAAGACAGCATGAGTCTGCTGAGGTTTCTTATTCGTCTTCTTGTTTAAATTATCAGATCATTCCTTTGTTCATGTTGAGACTGATGGAAATTCTGAATTTTTTGACAGTGAAGAATCGTGCTCCTCAACTGCAGGTTACTTCCATCTCATTGTTCTCTATTCATTCTTTTTTGTAGATTTTCAACGTAATAATCTCTTTTCGGTAAATTTAGTGAGGGGAGATGCAATGAAGGAACAACGAGAAAACTGATCGTTGTTAAAAGCCACGTAGTAGCAGACAACAGAGTATTGGTTTACCATCTCTTGCTCATGCTCTTTTCTGGTTAGTGCAGTATGTACATGTCTAACTGTGTATCAAGATAGATATTTATCGCATGTTCTTTTAGTGGCATTGCAATCTTCTTGTTAATGGATGGTGAATTTGGTGATTGTTTTGCAGATTTGGGGTCAGGGCAGGATTATTTACTAGCTAATGGACAGAAATTAGTCAAATTACTGGACAAATAATTGCTGAATGTTTCAACTTTTATACACTCAAGTATCATCGAACAGCAAGGTTTGATTCTTCACAAATATATATAGGTGATATATTTTTTTCTTCGGTACTATAAATCATTAAGAATTTTAGGTGAGTTCTCATATCATAAATTCAATTAAATAAGTCCAAAATTGGATTTTTTCATTAGGAAATAGTAAATGTTAGCTATTCTCCAGCGAGTTTGTTCTTGAATGTGCTCTATACTCTTTTAAATGCAAAGCCCTTCCCGTTGCATGGTTGGCTGAGTTTTCATCATATGACACATCGGTTTGTTTGAGAGGTTTAAGCATGAATATTTCTTGAGCTCCTCCTTCCAAACACCTATCATATAACATCAATTTAATTCATCTTAATAATATAGATAATATCCAACAAATTGAAACACACAGAATGGATTTTCTTCATCGATCTTCAGGTTAATTACAAAGATAAGGATTGCTATAAAAATGATTTACTTTTTGTTAAATGTTGCAGTATTCTCAGAAGATAATATCACCACAGGTACTTCTTTGAGGTTAGATGATTCCTGCATTTCAGTTATTAAAAAGTTAAACCTGATTATTAATATGGAGGAACAGCATAGATAGAGTGTCTATATTTGAGGTTGAATGAATCAAAAGTTTCCTTTTGAAGACATAAAATCAGTGGGGGTATGAAAATGAAACCGATGGGCCGGCCAGTGGTTTAGATTATTATTACTTGATAAATATATGCATAGTATGCATGCATGCAACGCACATGCTCCCACTGCCTCATGTCACTTTTGGTATCAAAATAATAATTGCCAATTTCTAATTAATGGCTACACGCACTGATTCACGTGGGTCATCATTTTATCAACGAATTTATGTTTGGCTTGTCTACCGAATAAAATTTATATACTATATATAAGTAATAATGGGTAGATAGATGGTAAATTGCGCATGAAACTACAAAAGCATCGAACTCAATAGTTAGATAATTGGAACTCGGTAACTCTAGAAATAGATGTAGGATTCAATCACATCAAAATTAGTAAGAAGGTCAATTCAATATATTTATTTTATGATTAAGTACTGGATAATACTTTAAAAAAAAAAAGTGTTAAGACTTGTGCAAATTAATATCTACGTAAGATTGGCACATTTAAGCATGATGATTTATTTTCAGAGATTATTGCATCTTTGGTGTCACAACTATAGTTCACTGGTGTTTCTATCCCGTATCTTTTTAGACTGCCACAACTTCAACATTTGTGCCAATTGAGGCTCAATTCTAAAATTGGCCCGCATCCCCCACGTGCGGGCCAATTTTCATGTCACATGGCCTGGACGTGGGGAATTTCGGGCCAAATTTGGAATAGAGACCTCAATTGGAACAAAAATTGCCACTGATGTTGAGTTGTGGCACTAAATGTGTCAGTCCGAAAATATACGAAGTAATAAACGCCAGCGAACTATACTTATGGTACCAAAAATGCAATAATTCCTTTATTTTCAGGTTTTACAGCACTTGATAGGTTTGTATGGTTGCCAAATGTTTCTAAACTCTAATCTTATGTATTAGTATTTTGTCTTTCATAATAATAGTGTTCCCAATTAATTGATTTGAAATTTACGAAGTTAAACTTTTAAAAAAAATTAAATTAATGATATCACATCACTACTTTGTGTAATTTCATAGTCATATTAGAAAGAGAAAAAAGGATTTTTACTTTGAAACATCCTAATTATAAAAGTGAGAATAATGTTTTCAAAATAAATGAAATATGTAACACTTAATTGCTAAAAAAATCATTTTTTAACATTGCATGTCTACGTACAAGTTATTCTAAGACTGAGGAGTAGACGTTGTTATTAATATTTAATTAATGAAAATGAGCCTCGTCAAAACCTAACTTTGACCACATTCAATCATAATTTTTTTTTTAGAATCATAATATTGTATGCATACATATACCTTGTGAATACTAATAGAACTCTCCTAAAAATATGTTGTAATAATCAGTTAAAACTACTGTACTTCACTTGTGAATAATTAACCAATCTTTTTATTTATTTATAATATATTCTACTTTTTATGAAGGTAAAACTCATCTTTTGTTGGGCAAATAATTATTTTAATACACTCGTTAAGTACTTAATACTCTTGCTTCCTCTTTCTTGTTGACAATGTAGTTATGTAGAATCATTGTAACCAACCTTGCCAGATTGCTAGATTGCTGACTATGGCAAATTACTGTTTAAATCAATGGTTGTGGAATCTTTGGAATAATTGTCACCAATAAGTTCAATTAATATATTAGGAGGAAGTATTAAATACTCTTTGAAATAGTAGTTAGATGCTTACTTGACATTCTTTAATGGGCCCTTTGATCCATTCCAATGGCCCAGACATTGAACTCATGCCATTATTAGTATTTAGTAATCGGTAAATGCAATAAAAATAATCTTGGAAGAAATGATTTTTTGACGTAGACCTTAATTTTTTATAATACAACATAACAATCGACAATCCATTTTCAGATAATTGTACTTGGATGATCAACTTATCTTCAATATTCTTTTTATTTTTCAGAAAACTTATCTGAACTATTGTACTATTAATATAACTTCACTGTAGGGATTAAAAAAATTGAAAAAATTGTATATTTTTGGTATTACAACTTATGCGAATCAGCACCTAGCTAGCTCTATTACCTTTAATTTGTTTAATATTAAAAATTCATTTAATATTATAGAAGAGTCTTCTATAAGTTTGGCTACTATGTTTAGGAAGCGTATAAAGAAAGTGGTTAAATATTATAAGTTGACGGTGTCCGCAAATTCATTATATATTCTCCCATCGTTTTTGGGCAAAAATGTACAAATTAAATTAGCGTTATAATTCTAAATTTGAAGGACACATATGCGCCCCATGTAGTCTTTCTAATTAAAAAATTAATAAAATTAAACTTACAAACATTTGTCGACAAAATATCACCAATGAAACACACTATAAGTCTATAACATTGTAGTATAAAAGTTCAATTTTGTCCTTGTAAAAAAGGTGCCATTAAGAGTTTCATATCCTAACAATTGAAATTAACAGTTTGATTCATAACGTTATATAGAACCTAAATGTCATTGTTACCGAATTAGATTTTCATTGTTTTTCCCTTTTTTTATTTCTTTCATTTTGAAAATTATTTGAAAATTAAGATGCCTCAAAAGCACCACTCTACCTAAGTTATTGTTTGGCATGAGATGCTCAATCTACACCTGCCAACTAATTTTGTCCCATTGCCTTATAAGTTATGTGGGGGTTTCACAAATCTGGTTATACACGAATTATCGATGAATTAATTATAAATAGAGAAACATTTACCAATGATAGATAACCAATTTCGATCTACTTATTATGGATCGAGTATTAGATAAAACATAATTGACTTGTAACCTTTATGTAAATTATAACTAAAATACTACAATTAAGATAAAGATTTATTAGATTTGGGATTAAAATAGAAATATATGTTTGTTACGTATCACATTAAGAAATCCTAGACATTGACCGTGATGAGTATTGCATAAATAAATAGTCCTTTTATAATCAAATCATATTTTCCTAATAGTTGTATGGTCAAACATACAAGCAACTTACCATTGACCTTCCAAAATTATAATTTATGATGCATGCTATGCTAATCATTGTAACAAATACACATGTCTATGTTTGGTGTTACAAAAACACTAGTATAATTTGTATTTTCATTAATTACAAGGTTTCCAAAATTCGAAAGCATAGTTTATTTCGCATAGCATTTTATTTTATTTTATTTATTTCTCACTAGGCACTTCTACCAACCTAAATATAATAATATATTTTTCTAATTGGAATTTCAAATGTCACATTAATATGCTTATACATGAATTGATATCATCATTAAATTTGAATATTTGTAAAAATAAACGTTACAACAAAATACGATAAATGTGTCCAATTCCAAGAACTTAGTAAGATACCAAAATTCAATAAATAAACACAGCTATAAACCGTGTAAAGTAAAAATCAACTTGAGTCGAATAACAAATTATTTGAACTTAGTCTTAATTTGATTTTTTTATTAAACGTAAATCGTGTTAAACTCGCTTTAACATATATACAAATCAACAACGATTTCGGTCGAATATGTTTAATTTTGTACACATTTATATATATCTATCAAATTATCACTTCAAAACATCCAACTATAATTGTTATGTCCTATGTAACGAATTAAATTTCAAATAATCCTTCGTCATCCCCAACAACTACATAAAAGCTCATATACATTTTTCACCAACAAAAAGAGAAATAAAATTACGATTTTACTAACATTGACTCACAATAAAAGACTGTCCTTTTAAATTTACCAATTACCATTTGTTATGGGAATCTACAGAAACAGTCGGGTCATCATATCGCTGTCCGAAACACTCCTTCAAAAATATTTATATATATATATATATAACCCCCATAAAGAAAAGTAGTTTCTATACATGCAGGCAAAAAACTACATACATACATACATAACTTATAAAATACATACACATATAGATTCATAGATTGTGAGATGCAAGTATAGAGCGAGAGAGCCGTGTCTTTCAATTGTCGTGCATGCATTTTCTGCACCTGTTCCCCTTTTGCATGCACCCAAAACACTTTCTTTCTCTCTCTTCAGTCATCAACACTTTCTCTCTCTATCTATACACACCCACACAAAACTCTTGGCCTGAATTTCTCTAATTTAATTAATTTTACAAGTAGTACCGCCTTCTGGGGCCGCCCACCGCCGCCGCCGCCGCTTAATTTGGTTTTGCCTCTTTTGTACTCTCAGATTGAATCGAATACTTGGAGTTTGTGATTTGAGTAATTGAGCACGTGGGTTTTGTTTTTGTTTGAAGATATTCACATGCGAACGTGGGATTTGATTGATTTGAACAGGGTGATTGAAAAATTGAATTTTTATTTTTGTGTAAAATTGCTTCTTCTTTTATAGTATTAAATTTCTTTAATTTTGTATTTGATCTGAGTCAACAAGATTTCGTTTATGGGTTTAGGGTTTTGATTTTTGGTGGTTTTGTGTTTTGGGGTTTTGATAGGGATTCACAAATTGATTTGCGAGGAATGGGGTCAAACATTTGCATGAATGAGGGGTGCCGTGTAACGTCGTCGTCTGAGTGGAAGAAAGGTTGGAGCTTGAAATCAGGTGGATTTGCTATACTCTGTTACAGCTGCGGGTAATTTCTTGAATTCCAATTTTGGAATTATTTCAATTGAAATTAAGGTTAATCTTGAATTCTTGGTTTGAATTTCTGAGGGGTATTATTGGGATGTGCAAAATGAATTCCTAATGTTTCGCACCCCTTGAGGATTTTTCGATTTTTTGTTATCATGAGTCAAATCCATGACCAAAGTCTCTGTTACAAGAAATTTTGAATATTTAGTATTTACTATATTTAGTTCCTTTTTTTGGATGTCATTTTTAGCCTCGTGGGATCTTAGTATTTTGAAAAATTTGCATTTATTGTTGGGTAAAAATTAACAGATGCTACATTATTGTTAGTGCTGGAGTCAATTTTGCTTCTATGTTGAAAAGCTATACTAAAATATTTGGAATTCGATATGAAGAATAGGATGCTAGACATTAAGGCCTTATATTTGTTATGATGTATATGATATCTCTATGCTTGAAATAAACATTAGATGAACACATGGAACTATGTTCTCTCTCTTTTGGGTCAATATGATTTTAATTAGTTATAAGTTTATTTTCAGCTACATTCTATGGTAACATGATTTAATCATTTGCTTCTAAAACTTTGATTTTATTGGTAGACTTATGTGTTCGATTTTCTACTCATTTATTTTCAACTCGTTTCTTGCTTGACATGGCCAAGTTTGGATTTCAGATCTGCCTATGAGAATTCAGTTTTCTGTGAAACATTCCACTCAAAGGAATCTGGTTGGAGGGAATGCACAGTATGTAGAAAGGTAGAGTAAGAACTCGACAACCACATCTTCTCGAGTTCTCGTTGTCATTTTATTTTGTTTGTTCAACAATTTTAAATTGGTATTTCAGCGTATCCACTGTGGATGCATTGCTTCAAGATATCTTCACGAGTATATGGATTTCGGTGGTATTGCGTGCATAAGCTGTGCAAAGCGTTTGGAAATTCGTTTGGTACAATCAATGCAGGTAATTGGTCACTAGAACTTGCAAAACACAAGAACATGAATGCATGGACTTTTCAGTTGATTTCAATTCCATTCAAAATGAAGAACTTGTTTGTTCTGTTCTCAACTACTTCTATTTTTCTTGCAGATTCCTGGTGATATTCTTAATGGCACTGTTGTCACTAATGGAAACCCTATAGTTAACGAGAATCAAATTGGTGATAGCCATCTTAGTTTTGGTGGGCTTCTCCGATTAGCCAAGGCTATGGAAACCGATGTTGTGAGTTCAGGGCTTGACCGAGTCAAAGTAGACAAACCCATGCTTAAAACTGGGGATCAGAACAAACGCTTTCCAAATCTCGCCCAACAGTGTTCCTCATCTGCTTTCGTTAAATCAGACATCAGACCAATACAAGGGGTTAAAGATACGAATGAATCTCCACCTCAGCCACCGATAAACTTCTCTTTGACTAGTTCGTTACTGCCATTTCCTGGTAGGAATGTTGAAGGAATTACCGAACAGAACAAAGGTTCTTTCCAGAAGGAGCAAAAGTCACGGAACATTTTGCCTAAACCTCCGAAACCGAGCCCTACAGTAGGCACGGAGGCAAATAATAATGGGACTGTGTCACAAGTACGTGTGGCTAGGCCTCCTGCTGAAGGGCGGGGCCGTAATCAGTTACTTCCTCGGTATTGGCCTAGGATCACTGACCAAGAATTGCAGCAATTATCTGGAGAGTATCCTTAATAATTAATTCCAATCTGTTGCTTCTTTCGCCTTCTTGGATTTATATCTATTATTTGCCTTAACTGAATTTTTCTAGGTTAAAATCCACTATTGTACCATTGTTTGAGAAAATTCTGAGTGCCAGTGATGCTGGAAGAATTGGTCGTCTGGTACTTCCCAAAGCATGTGCCGAAGTGAGTTTCTTAGAAGCAAGTTATTCCCTTTTCTGAAATGGGAAAATTTTACTAATTATTTATTTCTTTTGCATTTTATATTATACCTTAAAATTATATTGTTATGCAGGCGTATTTTCCCCATAT
The DNA here is from genome assembly GCA_030819805.1 of Penstemon newberryi var. newberryi. Taxonomy (NCBI): domain Eukaryota; kingdom Viridiplantae; phylum Streptophyta; class Magnoliopsida; order Lamiales; family Plantaginaceae; genus Penstemon; species Penstemon newberryi. The sequence goes on from JAUALY010000005.1 coordinate 38,481,033, forward strand.
TACTCAGTCAGAAGGTATACCAATAAGGATTCAGGACATAAAGGGAAAAGAGTGGACATTTCAGTTCAGGTTTTGGCCTAATAATAACAGCCGGATGTATGTGTTGGAGGGTGTAACCCCTTGCATCCAGAATATGCAATTAGAAGCTGGTGACACTGGTAATAATTATGCTTTTGTTAACTTAATTTGCTGAAAATATAGTCTTTGGAAATGCTTTTTTCCTTGAATTGTTTTGATTCTGAATTCTGCACCCTCTTCTGGAAAGTCCCTTAATATTGAGTAGTTGTCATTAAATCATATGTGCCTCTATTGCGTCTGTTTGTTTTGATACTTACTGTTAAAAAATTATCAATATATTGTCTCCTATGGTATCAGAGCCAAGCCAAAAGTGGTCTTGTGTTCTAGTTTTTCCGCCACCTATTCCACTTGACTTTGTGTGAGTGTGAGTGTTATAGAAGTATACTAAAGTAATATCGCCTATATTTGAGGAGGTGTGGAAGTAACAAATACAAATGCCTCTTTTCTTTAACAACCTAATCGTAAATGAGTCCAAATATTCAAAAATGATATCTTATAGACGAAATGAAGGTTTTGTTGTTTCCTGAGACAATTATTTTTGGAAATTTCTTTTAGAGATTTTATTTTTCCTTGTAGTTCTTCTTACCTTCCTTTTCTACTTTTTCTTTTTCTTCTCTGAGATGAACTTACAAATTAGCAGTCTATGTTAATCTTTGAATGTTAAGCATATAGTTTAATTCTTAGCCTTAACTTTTACCATTCAAGAGTATTTGCTACCTTGCTCGTTCTATATAAATACTCACTTTGTGGTTGAGCCTCATTCCCATGGTATCATATGTTCCTTGTCTTTTGATCAGTGACGTTTAGTAAAATCGTTCCTGGGGGTCAACTTGTCGTAGGCGGTCGTAAGGCAACAAACAATGGTGATGTGCAGGTCAGATATTCTAGGCAGCATTAACTCTTGAATCTTTCTTTTTACCTTTTTTTTTTCTTTTCAAAAAATTAACTTTCTGAATTATGTAAAATAGCTGATATGTATAATTTTGGCAACCAATTAGGATTCCCAAGCACCTTCAATTCCAAATGGTGATTCGACAGGGGAAACATCATTTTCTGGTGTCACTGATAATATGGTCACAGTAAGTTTACTTCCCCATTTTCTTTAATTATCAATTTTTTACTCTCTGTTCTCACTTAAGATTCTCGATGGTTTGAAGAATGGAGGCAGGACGTCAGATGATTCTTCTATGCAGCGGAACATGAGCATCCCAGAGAAGAAGAAGTTGAGAAACATTAAAAACAAGAGACTTCTCATGAACACTGATGAAGCTATGGAACTGCAAATTACATGGGAAGAAGCTCAAGAGTTATTTCGTCCATCTCCAACTTCGGAACCAACAATTGTCATGGTTGAGGATCATGAATTTGAAGAATTTGAAGTAAATTAAGTTTTATGCACCCATTTTATTTCTTTATTAAAACTTTATTTTTGTTATGATACTTTAGGTTTATTATATATTTTTTTTGTTTCAAGGAACCTCCAATATTCGGAAAGAAGACAGTCTTCACGTCTCGACCTTCTGGGTAAGGATTTCCATATTTTATCTCGTACAAGTTATAAATAATTCAAAGTGAGCTAAAGTTAACTGTAGTTTCTTATGGACTCCTTTCTGTCATCTTGATGCAAAGTTTATTTAGATAATCAGATTTCAATAGTAACTATTTTGAAAGTCTTCATTCTTGAACCATGGAAAATAAACTCCAAATAGTTGGATTAAGGTTAATTGCGCTGAGCTAGTGAGATGGTATAAGTTGTAGAACCTTCTGAATACTCTCTCTGTCTCTCTCTGTCTCTCTCTATCTCTCTCATTAGGGAGCAGGAACAACTGGCTCAATGTGACAGTTGCTCAAAATGGCGAAGGTTGCCCCTGAATGCTCTTCTTTCTGCAAAGTGGACATGTTCGGAGAATATATGGGACCCCAAAAGGTCAGAAACTTTCAAAATAATATAGTTTCCATTTTGAATTTAGTACATTAAGTAAACGTTATGTACTTGTGAACTCATAGGATCAACTCTAGCTTCTAATTTTTGTCCAGTTTGTGTGATGAAAGAAGTGATCTTGATGGGGAAAAATGTTGTTCCATAATTTATTTTATCGATATGGTACAAAAATTTTGCTCATAGGAACTCAACAAAGCTGAAAAACAACCCGGTTACTCTATATAGTTGTACTTTCATGGATTAAGTACTTTTATAACTAAACAAAGCTCTTGCAATTTTTTGTTTTTTCTTTTAATAATAAAAATCATCCTCTTTTAATTATCAAAGAAAAAAAAGCTCTTGCAACTAAAATTTTCGGTTCAAATCTGAATAGGGAAAAGTACATTGATGAAATGCTAGTAAAGCCAACTGAAAACAATAACCCGTGCTTGATTTCATGGAATTAGAGAATTTGAATTAGAAGTAGAAATACTTTTACATAGAACTGAGGAGCTTTACATAAATTCCACTTCCATGAATTAGTAAGAAAATCAATTCATTAGTTACATCTTGACAATTTTGTGCACCTTTACTAAACAGTAGAACAATTAAGAGAACTCTGACTGACGTTTTATGATTGATGATGATTTATACCAGGTCTTCATGTTCTGCTCCAGAAGATATAAATCCAAGGGATCTAGAATCATTTTTTAGTATAAACAAAGGTATGAACCATTATGTTTGATTCTCTCTCTCTCTCTCTCTCTCTCTCAAGTTTCCAATATGTTTCTTCCAGATTCCAAGAAGCAAAGATTTTCCGACAACAAAACGAGCAACGAAGGCGAGCCATGTGGCCTAGACGCCTTGGCCACTGCTGCAGTTCTAGGAGACAACATAGTCGAACTGGGGGAGTCTTCAGTTGGAGCCACGACAAGACATCCTAGGCACCGCCCTGGGTGCACTTGCATTGTCTGCATCCAGCCACCAAGTGGAAAGGGTAAACACGAGCCCTCGTGCAAATGCAATGTCTGCCTAACCGTGAGACGTAGGTTCAAGACACTAATGATGCGTAAGAAAAAACGACAATCGGAGCGTGAAGCCGAGCTCGCCCTAGGAAAGGAGAAGGTTCCGGAAGATATTGCGGGTCAAGCACTACTGAGTATAAATCCTCTAGAAAATGAAGTGAATTATAATGGTGCACAAATCGAGTTGGAAGAATCGAGCAACGGAGGACAATTGGATTTGAACTGTGATCCTCACAAGGAAGATGATCTTCTTGCAGCAGCTGCGGGTATGAGTTTGACGAGTTTAATGAATGCTGCTACCTTGCCTTTGGATATGTATTTGAGGCCGTGTATGATCTCTAGAAACGCAGTCGATAGTGAAGAAAAAGTGGGTGGCTTAGTATGTGGGGATGTTGGAAAGGAAAATGATCGCGGAGATGGGTGAACGCTGGCATCCATCCCTTTACTACTGATATTAATATTATTTTTCTCTTGAGTATTATTTTACCTTTTGTTTATATATCATAAATTATTACATACTTTGGGGTTTTGAGAGTTGTGTTTCCTTTTGGTTATACTTCCTTTGTGGATTGAGTCATTAATATACCTTAAACTGCGAAATAGTTACAAGTGAAGAGTGGTTTGTACTCTCCTCCCTTCTCATTTTTTTAGCTTTGTTGGTCACTATGATTATGATTACTATTATTATTATTTTTCGAAAAATATATATGGTGGAAAAACAGACAAGGGTACAACTCATTAACTTACAGATTTGTGCATGAAATGTGGTACTTTACATATTGGGAGATTTGCCATAAATTTCCAAGAAAATACACACTGTGAGTGATTTGATCCGTTCTTGTATGATAACAAATACAGTAGAGACAAAAACGGTTCTTAAACTACCACTATTAACATTTAGTGCAATAAAATTTGTTATAAAAAAAAATTCATTTTACAAAATTAGAAAATAAATTGTAAATAGATCAAAATGTGACAGCTTATGTATATGTATATAACACTAATTACAAAGTTGAAATCTACATCATCATCAATACTTACTTGAAAATTACATTTGGCCTGCGCATAAAAAGGTAAAACATTGTTCAACCCGGCCCCCTTTTTCTTTTGACGCGCTAAACCAACCGGCTTAACATCTTGGCATTATTTATTATCCCCCCTCCCCTCTTCATTACATAATTAATAATCTGAATTCATTCTTACAATCCAAAATTAAAACAACCTAAAGAAAAATGGGAGACAAAGAAACATTAGCAAAGGCAAGAAAAGAGCTTGAAGAATTATACTTAGGAGTCCCTGATGACTCAGTAAACCTCACTTTCCAAGACTTAGCTCAAGTCAGGCAAAAGAAACCAATTTCGAGCCCCGAAAAATCATCTCAATCACATTTAACTAAACTTCCCAGTTTAGACTTCAGCAAAGCCTTAGAATCATCTTTTCAAAGTGCCAACAATATCAATCATCACATCAACTATCATTATCAAAATCCTCAAAATCTCCACCACCAACCACCCCCTGTAGAGGGCGACTTTATGTGCGGTACTCATGATCGACATTACAATCATCATGAAAACTTACATAGTGTCGATCAACGGAGCATGGTTTACGATGATACGAGTTATATGAGTCATGTGGCTTATGGGACTCAAGAGAGAGGAGGAAGGCGCAGGCCCGGGATACCACACTCGAAAATTTGTGCCCTTTGTTGTAACTATATCTATATTTTTCGACACCGTTGCTTGGTAATTAATTAGTATTTCATATACAAAACATTATATAACTATATAAATATATAGTCTTTTTCTTTCTTTCTAATAAATATACATCAATTGGTTTTTTTTAATGATGAAATTTTGGTTTGTATGTATTTTTGTCAGGTATGTGGAAGAGTGTATTGCAGGCAATGTGTGAACATTGGAATGGGAGAGATGACTGAAGGAAGAAAATGTGTTGAGTGTTTAGGAAAAAGATTTAGCCAAAGGTAACAAAATATAATACTACATGTAAATTAGTTACTTCCTTCTCATTAATACTGGCATGTCCATTTTTACCTAGTTGTTATGAATTAGATCTAGATAAACTACTACCTTTACCTTTTTTTTTTTTTTTTATATATATATATATAAGTAGGAACACACGCACAAGTTTATATAGGTTCGTTATGACAATTGAAAAGTTTTACAATAGTCAAGATTTCAATACTAAGATAAGATCCTTATAAGTCAAAACTATGCAATCGAGTTACGAGTGTAAAGTCTCCAAATCATCTATTTTCGCGCATAATTGAACTTTCACTAAACATAGTAGTGTAATTTCTTCCACAGTAATTAACATAGTACATGAATTGATTGATCTCTAACTTGGATGTACAGAAAACATATCCATTGTTTAAAAACATTGAATATATCTATGTCTCTGTTTTTATCTCATAAAAGGATTGAGTCTTTGTCCTGCCGGCCAATAATTAATTACTACAAAGTCTTCTCACTTTTTGACTCTTATTATGTCATAATCAAGAACATCTAAAATTATTTTATAAATTAAAATTCAGTAAACTACAAGCTAATGGGATTGGATATATCAAACTTTTGACAGGTACATACAGAAGGCAGGCAATGTAGGATGCTGTATGTGGTACCCTTCAACAGTTAAACAACAAGAGTTGAAGTGGGCAGAGAAAGGGCCAAGGAGGAGCGGTGAGAATCGATACCGTAATAGTGTTATGGTGTCAAGATCAAGAAGCCCTGTTGTAACTCCCAACGGGACACATTCTCCGAGCAATCCTCCTTCGTTCGTTAAGAGCTCGACTTATTCGCCAACTAGCCACCATCCCTTGCCTTTCTAGATGAAAGCTAGTACTAAAACTCTTATTGCATGTGGTTTCATAATTTCATTTCATTTCTATGAAGAAGAAAAATCCTATTTTATTTTTTAATATGTTTGTTTTTGGATCTATTGTATTGTTGTTTCATATGCTTTTTATGACTATAGCCTTGTTGTATGCATTATTTTTCTTGGCAAGAGTCTCTACTTTTTTTATCATATATATCTTCTTGTTTCACTTGCTTGTACAGAGGGATAAAAGATTGATCGACTCTCATATTTTAAATTTATTGACCAAATCTTAAATGGAATTAATCATGGATGAAAACTCATGTGAAATCGATTAAATTAGACATTTAGCAATGGCAGAGAGAGTATATCTGGTCATGAATATCTGAACTGATTGTTGGCATTTAAAACGAATATAAAATCCAATGATTTCAATTAACCAATAAATTTGTGGCAACTTTACTAATAAAACATGGAAATCAAGATTTGATACCAACTGATCAATATATTATAACACCCTTTGGTAAAGCTAGAACATATTAATTAATTTCCCTAATTAAAATGCAACTAATTTATTTGAACACTCACATAATTTTCAATCAATTGCTGCCTGCAAGTAGGACATGAAGGATGTAAAACTAACCATCTATCTATACACTTAACATGAAAACCATGATTGCATCTCGGCAAAATCCGTACGTTCTCTCCTTCCGTGAACTCTCCCAGACATATAGGGCAATCTGTGGCCGGAATATGGAGTCCCGACTTATATACCACCACCGGAATTCGACTCAAGGCTTCTTTCTTTAGGCCTGTCGAAGCTAAGCCCCTACTCACCTCATCTGTAGTACGGTAAGCAAATCTACGGGTGCACCGTAGACCACAACGCACGATCGAGTTTAGCCCTAGCGCACATATCAATGCACAAAGCAAAACTGCTAATATGATCACCATGTTGGCATCGAAATTTGTGTCATCGTTGTAAGAACTTGTTGTTGTGTTTCCGTTGATTGATCGGACATTGATGTATGAGTCGAGGAGCAGTCGAGGTAGGTGATATTGATAAGTCACCATAACCTTCAACCTATATATCTTCAACTGCACAAATTCTACTCCATGTTACAAGTAGCCCATGAGAGAAAAATAATACTTTTTTGCATTAAAAAACTGAATTTTAGGCCAAACTACAGAGTGTTGGAAGTATTCCAACAGCATAGAAAAACAGAGGAATTAAAGGCAAATACAAATGGTTATAAGGATAAGGGAAGAAAATGAATAAAGGGCTCTCTTTTATTGGTTTTTGGGACCAGAAGATTTTGATCAAGAAATGGTCCAGCATAAATAGCATATTTCAAAGAGAACCATATAAAGTTATAATAGTAGTTGGGAAATGAAATATGTTGCCATATTCCTAAGTAGTACAATATTAAATAGTAACTTATGTGATTTATGAAAATTGATTAGGACAGATGAGATATTTTTCTTCCAGTTGGAATGCATGTGAGATTTTTTTTGGTTTGTGAGCTTTCATGGGACTCCCTTTCAGTCTCTCAATAAACAGACCCCTCTGCTGGAGAATAAAGAAAATGTTTGATAGGTTTATGGACTTCTGTTTGTGCATTTTTATGCATTGAAAAACAGCACTTTACCTATTACTATGAAATTTTGCCAAAAGTTGGAAGCTCATCATCTAAAACTGCAAACCAAATTCAGTAGAATTCATTACTACATAAGTCATAGTACTCACACAATGGTTGCACGTACATTCTTGCAGCTCTTTTGATTTGTTCAATAATAACTATTGATACATATTGGATGACAAGTGAGGAAAACGATGAGATGTACAAAAAGATATCTGAACATTGAGACCTAAATGTCATACTAAAACTACGAGTGATAAATGGTTCAGTCGAGCTGAATCAGGATTGGATCCATGTGGATTGCATCACAAATGGATCCAAATTAATGTGTCCAATATTGAGCGGGTAAAGGTCCGGATCTGATTCATTGATAATGTCACCCCTTATAGACTAAACTGAGTATCAGACTGACAAAAAGAACAATTAAGTCATCTAATAACTCTTCCCAGTTCTACAATTCGATTAAGCTTCTCTGAAGAAAATTTTGTAACGATAAATTGCTGATTCAAAGTTCAAACAGCATACAAAACTATTAACAGTAGAGTACCCCCCATGTTTTCCCAAGTAATACAACAATAACTCATATTTAACAGAACATATAAAGTGAGACCTTTGAAATTTAAGCTTTTATGTGCCACTGAATTCTATATATATCTAGTATACTCGGATGAAGATTGGTCTCCCGCCTTTCCTACGCTTACTTCCAATTACCAAAAAGAATCTTCCGTTAAAACTTACATTAAGAAAGACGTACTTTGCACATCCTTTCTCTTCAGATGGTTACTTTTTTCTGCTCAAATATATACGGTATACAAAATTTTTAAACCATGAAATCCCTTGGGTACAAAATTATCTACAGTACTAAGGTATTGACCTGTTAACCTCTCCAGTGACCTTGTTTCAGCCATCAGGAACTGGCAGTGAGCAACTGTTATCCTAGCTTCACCATCGTAACATCGCCTCAGAATCTCAATCTACAATAGTTAAAAGGCATTCTCCTGCAAAAGTAGACACTTAAAATGTCAAGAAGTGACACTCTATATCTAGTATCCTAAGAAAAAGTGGCAGCAGAATATCAAAGACTAGTCTAAAGCAAAGACTTGTGAAATCGATCACAATAGTTCAAATTGAAACTGGTCAAAAGTGTGTTCAGTCCATGCCAAATTGCCAACCACTCCAAACCGGCCAACCCGATACATATATTTCAATAAGTGTCACGTGACATTATTTGGATGATATAATAGCTACACATATTTCCAAATATTCCTGTTTATTAATAATCTTAAGGAAGTAATGACTGCATTTCGATATTTTGGCATAACACCAATTGCTAATTTATCCTATAAATATAAAAAGAACTGCTAATTCATGTAAAGATTAAATTGGAAACACTTTCCTCAGGTGACCTTTCATTAAAAAAAAACAGCAAGATGCATAATCATCAGTGGCATAATGTGAAGAAATATATGCTCCATAGAGAAGTCGTAAAAGCTTCTTCATTTTCAGGACAATGCAAAAGCAGAACAAAGAACAGTGAATGATAAATAAATACTTCAATAAAATTTTACACAATAAATCTAACATTAATATATTAGAGCTAGCAAAAGCTTAGTTAAGAATTAGAAAAATTGCATCAACATTTGTAGTTTCATTTTCCCTGATTTAGGTGAGACTTAAAGACAAATGTGACAACATCGATATTAACATACACCTACCTTTTTTCTTCTCTCGATAAGCATACAACTACTTGTTATCAAATAATATTGTGATAATTCACAGCCACATTCCCTTGTTAACCATATTCACAAGTGTTTTATGTCAAATATAGCCCTCGTTAGAAGCCATACCTATAAATTACAAGTTTTCTCGAGTTCTAACGTGTCAAATTCCTCCACTTGTCCTTCAAGTCAACCTAAATAAAACAATCTTTAGCATTAACCAAAAAAAAAAGATAAGAAATACAGAACTAGGAGAATACTTACATCAGTTCTTTCTTCAAATATGTCATGGTAGGCTGTCAAAATGACCTTCCAATTTCCTTTCCCATACCTTTCAAGGAGAAAAACATAGATTAGCATAGAAGTGTAACGAATCATAAACAACAATATATGAGACAACCAAGTTCAAGGCAACATAATTCCAAGGAGTGACAAACTGAGAAGCCAGACCCAAACAGTAATGAAGGGGGAAAACTAAGTCATAAATGTGTCAGATTGTCATGAATAGCAAATAGAAAAGCTAAAACCAAAAAACAGAATTCTCCAAAAACAAAAGTAAGAAATAACATAAATATGTGATTCATTCGATTATAGTACATACTTCTGTACTCCAGCCCTCAAAGTGTCTTCTTCTAGAACACTCCATTTTCGTCTTCTCCTCCTGCCCTTTAAACTTTGATTTTCATACTTCTTAAGAGGAGAAACGTGCACTCTTTTCGGGCTAGGTAACTGAGGCCTACTCATGCGATTTGTTGAGTCTTCTGGTGAGTCATTAGGTGATTCATCCCACTGTATACACAATTCACAAATCACAATAGGTTACTTCACCTTACATGAACAATATATGATAACATCTAGATAGAGTCTATCAACCTCACAATCATTTATTATTCATGGACAAAATCAATTGACTGGTGAAGAACACAAAATGGCCCCCGAAGTATATAGTTACATAAAAAGCATACTTGCGACTTGTGTGATAATAAATTTTGTGGATTAGTTAGTGGTTTCATTTGTTAGGTACTAATTGGCAGTTTGAGATAAGAACAAGTTGTTATGCACATTATAGACTACAATCCACGAAGTGGTTTTAACGTATATGTGTCTCGTGGTGTTTTAAGTCCATATAAAATGTCACTTCTCTGGCGTTATATTTATTTTAACGTGCTTCTTGTTTACTTTGAAAAAAATGGAATTGTGGCATATACCATAGACACAGAGGTAGGTAAAGTATATGACACTCATTACTCAGGATCTGACTATGAACAACTATGAGTATATTGAACACCTAGAAATATCCAAGTAATGATAACAAATAGAGGAAAGCAGTAGATTATCACCTCGTAGGTATGTGCAGAATTGTTCCATGCCACCAAACTTGACCTGCATACATTAGTGACACCTGCTTGAGCAACTCCAGCACTACCCACATTACTCGCATCGCATTGATTCGCTTGAACTCCAGCATAATCCGGATTGCTCACATTGCATTGAGCATCTTGAACAACTCCATCACTATCCACGATGAACATATTGTTTTCATCGTGATTCTCTTCTACAAAATTATGACCGCTACTTTTTCTTTCCATGTCAGATATTTCCTCTGCAAGTCGAAGTGCATCAGGAAAGGGATCCTTCACAACTGCTTTGAGCTCCATTGAACTAAAGTTAAGAGCTTCCCTAACTTCGTTAACTTCTGCATTACGTGATAAGTTGTAATTCCTAAATGATGGCCTTACTGGCATTTCATCAGAATCAGAAAGTTCCGCTATTTTCGCTCCTCGAGGATTTCCAGATGATTGTCCTTTGGAACGTTTAAGACCAACAAACTTGTTTCTGAGATGAATTTTTTGCTTGCGCACTTCTATCAAAAGAAAAATAAATAACAAAATAAATAAACAAAACACAAACTATAACTAGAGAAAAATTGCCTAAACATAGGCAAACTTCATGCAAGAAATTAACAAAGAAAAGAAATGCAGTCCACCAATTTGATAACCTGGTCATCAAAGTTAAACAAAAAAAGAAGAAAGTAAATCCCCGTGTACGAATAGATATATAAAATTATTTTTCCGGGTTTGCACATAATGAAACAAGGACACATACTTGGTTACTTGATTCATATAATAGTTAGTTGTTATTCTTCAACTAATTGACTGCAGTCTGCAGCAGGTTCCCTTTGTTCAGACCCACAATTCCCAAAACAGAGATTAAAAGCAAATTTAAGGAAAAAGACAAACGAAATTGAGCCAAGGTAAAAAGAGTCCATTGTAAGAAAATAATACGTTCACCAAGTGCAGATATTACTCTATGGACAACTCAATCCAATCTTGGTTAATTCCATTGTTTAAATTACTTTCTTTTTTTCTTCTATTCACATAAACATTATGTATATGGTGCACCCTAGATTAAAAACAATCTTCTCCCGCTCCTATCCTACAGATGAATAACCATGGCAGTTAGCCTGGGAAACTTTCGTTTCCTACCCAAATGCTATGTCTCTGGCTCAACCCCATTCTAATAGGTTTTTGGGTGTCTCTCAATATTCAGACCAAAAAAATCAATTGGATTCTAGCAAACTTAAAGATGGCGTGTCCTTTAGCTAGTGACTTATAGAAAGTCCAAATATTGAAAAATGTGTTACATTGTGGGAATGCGGTAGAATGATGGGTGGGATTAAAAGCGTGTTAAGTTCAAGGTATTAAATGTTAGAGCATCGTGTGTTGATTCTTGCAGAAATTTGATTGGATGAGGGTTTGAAGGGTGGGAATTCGTAGAGAGGTTGGATAGGGCTGAAGAAGAAAAGTAAGGGAAGATGATTAAGAAATTAGGAATCTCCACTTCATTAAAACTACAGTCTCTGAATGTTCTATAATCTTGCAAATTATCTTCTTCTGCCGGTGATTTCACTCCTTGTTATGTTTGTATTCTAAAAAAAGTAGGAATAAATACACTCAATCAAACATGTGTTTTCATTTTTTTTATTTTTTTCCCTTTGGTGAATGTCTTTATTTTATGAAATACAGAAACATAAAGCATGAGAACACTGAGTTACTAGATGCGGCAATCGAGATGAAATTTGGTGTCTATTTAAGCCAAACCAAAACTAATAATACTGACAATCACAAGACAAGTGATATTGGATTATTTGTTCACTCCGGAAGCCTCTTTTGTAAACTCACTATGCATATCACCAAACATGATTGATCTTTTATAATGTATAACTGAATATCACAGCTAGTTCACTAATTCCAATTTCACATACAACTAAAGAGATACTCCTATCTGCAATTAAACTACCATAAACATACCTCTGTCCTCATTTCTCTCAGTATCAGGACGACTCAATATTGCTTCTTTCTCCGAAACTGGATCAATATTCCCCACTCCTAGCATTCCCTGCATGACCTTATCATCCTTCACTCTGGCAGCAACCACCTCGAGAAACGAAGGCCCCGATTTCTCTTTCTCTTCTCTCAAATATGTACTAACTGCCTCAACCGCATTAACTGCCTCACTCTTCTTCACTACACTCTCACAAACACTATCATCCCACACCGCAGCCTCAATCTCATCTTTCCAACCCCTTAGCTCCTCCGAACCTAATCCTCCATTCCCCAACACCTTCTCCATTCTCCGAATTCTCCCCCTCCATAGCATCTTCACAGCCTCAAAAAACTTATATTTGCTACTATTTTCCAAATCACCCTCATGTGCCAATTGCTTCACCGTGCATTCCACTGCCACCGCACAATATGCATGCTTAATGGCGTCAGAAACCGTTTCATGCCCTAGACGAAATTCTATTTCCTCCAGTTGCTCCAATACTTCGAGGGAGCTCTCGGAAATTGAATTGCTTGAGACTTCGGACTCGAGCTTCTTTAACAAAAGCGATTTTTGAAGATTATGGTTGTTGTTTGGGAGAGGCAGAGTACGAAGAAGGGAATTCAATGTCCGGTCTCCGAGGGGTAGTTTGAGAATGAATTCCAATACCCAATTTGATAAATCCGAATCAATATCCATGAAAGGATGACGGGATATCAAACCCTAATTTGTCGAATATAGTAGGATTTCAGAGAGTTTGAGCTGAATTGGGAATTTTGACGTTTTGTCTTTATATTGTTGAACATGCCAAATGAGTTTTTGAAGATTTGTTTTCTGCCTTTTCAGAAAATGAATTTAGGCCTGAATTGAATTGAGGGATTTGAATTTGGGGAAACATTTTGAATTATCTCAATGACTTTAATAATATTAAAAAAAAACTCAATGACTATAATTAATCTCTTAATTAAGGGTGATTAACCGGTGAGTCGGATCGGGTTCAAGTGTGTAAAAGATGGATACAGTCAAAAGTGGGTTAATAGTTATGGATAAAAAATGAGTTAGGTTTAAAATGAATCGGAACAATAATAGGTTGGGCAGACTCGTTTGTGTTTGTTGATATTGTGTTAATTAGATTTTTTTTTTCAAATAATGAAATGTTTATCATAATTTTAATTCAATTTTTGTCAGTAATACTATATGTACTTCTGTAAATTATTATTTTTAAACCATATAATTTTATATTAAGTTAGGTAATAATTTACTTATAAAAAAAGTAATATTTCATATATTTCATATTTATTTTAAAGTTTAATATATATTTATTATTGAAAAAAATGAAATAATACTTTTGAGTCAAAATAAAGTCATTAAAAGTTAAATTATCATGTTTTGGTAAGTGTTTTCTCCAGTTGATCCTTGTCTGACCTATTTGTGAACTTATTTATAATTTTGGTAGGTGTTTTCTTCAATTGATCCTTGTCTGACCTATTTACGAACTTATTTATAACTCATAAAAATATTAACTAAGTTCAACCCTACCGATCAACCATAGCTTGTTTGGAAAAAACAGTCTTTTTATTTTCTCACTTGTTATTTGAAAAGTAGGAAATGAAGTCAATATTTTCCATAACCTTCCTCCAAGAAAATTTTATGTAGAAAAAATTTCCTCGTCAATTTGATGGGAAAATCCAAGAAAGTTTTAGAATAAAATGCAAAGACACCACTTATACTTTGTCTAACTATCGAAACCCTCATTTGCGATATTTTTTTACCACGAACCTCTATGTGCTTATTTATTATTAGCAAGAAAATACTCTCTCAAGCCGTAAGGACAATTATGCCCCTACCAAATGATGCAAAAACACCATTCTTTACCTAAAAAAATATCAACAACCCCCTGTTAATTTTAAAATTTGACAATAACCCCCTTTTAACTTTGAAAATTGGCAATAACCCCCTTGTTCGCTTAAAAAATTAACAAAAACTTCCCTATAATTTATGAAGGAATTTCAAATGAATTTTCTTGCTAATAAACAGAGAACACGTGAGGGAGTTTAATATCGCTATCAACAAAATCTTTGATGACAATAACAATGATTTTTATGATTTATTTTAATTTTAATCTGTTTCTTTCATTATTGTAAGTTTTTATTTTGATTCCATAACTCATTTTGTACTTAATAAAATTGATAATATTCATTTCACAATCGCTTTTATAATTTATAATTTTAAAAGTATTCATAATCAAACAAAGATATTTATCAAAAATATTACTTTTCTAAATTTTCTTGACAACCAAATATCTTGTAAGAAAATAGTTTTCCTGACAACCAAACGTGTAGAGAAAAATAACTTTCTTTTCCTTTTCCTTTCCTTTCATTTTTCTTTTCTTACAAATTTTCCTCATTTTCTTGACAACCAAACAAGCTATATAGAAAATATCATGGATTGGATCGGACCGAGCTTGTCATGGGTCAGTCCATGGATCATGACCCATATTGTCACCTGACTCTAGGGGTGCATATGGTTTTTAAAACCGTACGGGACCGTCCCTTACCGTACCAAATCGTACCAAATGTTGAATTTTTTTTCTCAAAACTGAAGGTCTTGGTATGGATTAAAACCGTACCGACAATTTCCATAATATATATATATATATATATATTAGAACTTATAAGAGGCGATACCAACCGTGAACAGTGTTTCGATTTTAATTTCGATTTTTTCCCACTTTAAATACTAAAACGACGTCGTTTTAGCATTTCTGGCAGAGATTTGTGTGTATCCTGATTTTCTTTTCTTTTTATGTTTGGCGGCTAATTTTATGGGTTGTCCATCTCGGGGGGGCCCATCACAATTACTTTTCGTTTTTGATATATTTTTTGCGGCTATTTCATTTTGTTATCCGTCTCTGTGGACCCCATGACTTTCTTTTTCGTTTTCCCTTTTCTTTTTTGCCTACACGATCTTCAAATTGTTGTTTTTCCTCCTTCCCCTTCTTAGCCTTTCCCACGCGCTTTTCTTCTCCCTCTTTCCTACTCTCTCATCTCTATTTTTCTTTTCTTTTTTGTATTTTCTTTTTCCTTTCTTTTCCTTTCTTTTCTTTTCCGCTTTTATGTTAATTGTCTATAGGTTTGTCTTTTTATTAGTCGGTTAGATAATTGTACGCTTATAAATAAGCTTGGATTCCCCTTTGTAAACACAATAACAATTTTTACAATTTATGAAGAATTTATTTTTACGTTTATTCCTTCTTGCATATTCTCCAAGAAGTGTTTTCTTCTCCAGGAATTACACCTGCGTTTTTCTCCATTGAAATTTCAATCTATCTACGAACTTTAGATTTAATATCAAGATTCATAATTTGGAATGTTGTTTGGTGTGAGAGTAATATAATTCAGTAAATTGGATTTGTTCACTTGAAAATACATTATGCAAGATCATCTAAATATCACAATGTTAAATGGTCCCGTCACTTAGTTTAATAGCTTCGCTATTACCATAGTATTCAAGTTAATTCAGATATATGCACATTGATGAAATAGACATAAAGAACATGGATCGAAATCTCGAAATGAAAAATTGTTTGAGAACTTTTCGGACACCAATCTACATGTCCATTGGAAGATTACACTAGCAAGGCCAACATGATTTATAACGATCAACCCACTATAACCTATGCGACCAAACAAATTTGAACAATATTTTTCGCTTGATAACAATTGAAGTGTGATTTGAGCTCGATTTGATCGGTTAAAAAGTGATAAAATACCCTCACAAAGACAAGGTGATTATGGAAAAGCTTCGGGGTGACGAAAGCCTTGTCCAACAAAAACTGCAACACAACAAAAACTTCAACCCAAATCAAACAAGAAATTGAGGCTTGCCTAAGTGCATAGGCACCATTTCCAAGTTAGAAGAAATAAGGAATCACCCAATCTTATGTATTATCAGGTAAAATATTTTCTTGATGAAACTATTTCATAATATGTATCGTAGACATGTTTTCTTATATGCTAACCTATGCCATGAAAAAAATATGCAACACAACATTACAAATGTAGCGAAAACCCAACTAATGGGCCGAGACACCGCGCATTGAGCGGTGCTTACACCCCTAGTATATATATATATATATATATATATATATAATCCATGTTACTAACTTATACACCAATATGCTAAATGTTAGATGTATTAATTCCTTTTTGACAAAAATCTTGGAGGCCAAGCCCCAGCCCCAGCCCCCTCCCCCCTCCCAATCAGGGCTCTGCATCCGTCATTTACTATAGTCAACAACTTAATCGATAAATTCTACCTCAGTTTAACATAAAGTAATTTATATTTTGTATTACTTATATCATACAATAAATATGATTTGATATAAATAATTTACACGATTTGTGTTATTTCCATAATTTTTTAAGGTAATTGTTACTACTAAAAATAAAGAAGATTATGACTGTACATGTAGAAAACTCATTGATGAAATTAGGAGGACTTGGAGTTGCTAGTTCAACTGACAAATGAAGTTTATTTAGTTATTTTTAAATTGTGCGATTCATAATCTTTCATTTTGAGTTTTTATACAAAGAAAAGGAAAAGCATCGACATTTGACTTTGGTCCGTCTTTTTTCTTTCTTTCTTTCTTGTGACCAGAGTTTTCCTCTCATTTGTTTTCTTGAATATTAGAATAACATATTTCCATTATGAAAAGGATCTTCCTTTCGTGCTTAGGAGGGGATTCGGAAAAGAAAAAGAGAGAATATTCCTCAAATTAGAAAGTTACTGACAATGTTAGGCGAAAACTTAAATCGATCCATATAATAGATGAGGAAATAAAACAGATGGAAAAAATTAAAATAGCCCAGAAAATATACCTCCCGTCATTGATGCGCTACTTAGATATTGTTGTTTGCTTATGCTGTGTTTTGGTCTTCCAAACTCAATCTCACTCTCTCTAGATGGTGTATAATGAAGTGTTTGTAATGAGTGAGTTTGGGGACCAAATACGTTATGTAATTATAGCCAAAACTAACCATCATAAACTTGGTAAAAACGCGATTCTTGCCACGATACTAGGGATGTGTTGATTTAATTTTTTTAGTTAGCTAGCAATAATTATGGAAGAGAATCAACGAGTCACCTTAATTAAATCCCTCAGAATATGAGATTTGTACAAAATCTCTAAGAATATTGAGTTTGTACAAAATTCGTAAGATAAGAAGATGGGATTTGTCTTGGGAATTTAACAGACAAAACAAGAGTAATTGAAATTTGAAGTAAATTAATTTATTGCAAAATCATTGGATCAAAAAGTTCAATTTCCAAAGAATATTGGACCATGAAAGATAAGTTAAGGAAAGAAAATATTAAAGAAAAAGGAACCAATAAGGCAAGATGACTCAATGGAGTTGTTCAGTTGCCGCCCCGCGCTGTACCCTCAAATCCAAAAAGGAAACTCAAAGAACGGATATTGTAGTAGTATTATTACTACTAGAACCATAATTTATCACAATAAAATTTTCCCCAAAATCACTCGCTCTTCCTCTCTCTCGAAAAAAATGGCGGTCGGCGGCTGCGCACTCTCATCTGACGACGTCGTAGTAAAGTCCCCCAATGACAAGCGTCTCTACAGGTTCATACAGCTCAACAACGGGCTATGTGCCTTACTAGTTCACGATCCAGAGATTTACCTTGACGAACCTTCTGGAAGCGGAAAACCGGAGAACAGTGTCGATGATGATGATGATGATGATGAAGATGAGGTAGAAGAAGAAGAAGAGGAAGAAGATAGCGGCGAAGAGGACGATGACGAGGAAGAAAGTGAAGCAGGAAAGAAATTGAAAGGCTCGATACAGAAGAAGGTCAGTTTCTATGCCGCTGGAATTGAATAATTTGAAATTTGATTAATAGAGTTTTACTCAATCGTAGGATGTTTGTTTTGTAGGCGGCGGCAGCAATGTGTGTCGGAATGGGAAGTTTTGTGGATCCTCATGAAGCGCAGGGCCTGGCACACTTTCTAGGTTTTTTTTTTCCGCGTTTTCTCTGTTTACAATTAGATGTTATATCTACCAATTAGTCCTGTCAAAGTTATGGGAAAATGTTCAGTGATTTCTGAGGTATTTTTTGGAGCAGCTCTTTGACAAGTTGTTAAGTTGTAACCGACCATCCACATAATATGACGATAGTCAAAATTGTGAAATTATATCACAAATTGCTGCAGTTATTATCTGTTTGCACTAGTATAATAAATTGTTAACTGATTAGAAGCAGGTACAATAAGGAAATAGTTTGCTTTATTTCCTCCTTTTTAATTTGGAAAAGATGGTTTCTATTCCTTGTAACTGATTCTCCGACCCCCAGAACATATTTATGACGTGCTTGTGGATGAGTGGATTTATAATGCTCATATCTGCAGAGCAAAGCACATCCGACTGCATGGATAATCCTGCTCTAGGTTATTTCTGCAGAGCGAAGCACATCCGACTGCATGGATAATCCTGCTCTAGGTTATTTCAGGACAATAGAAATTTGATTGAACAGTATAAAAGTTGTACACTTTCTTTTTGTAGCCAGTTTTAAGATGGAAACTCAAAAATATACTTGGCAAGTTGAAGGTGCTTACTAAAGCAGCTGATAAATATGACTCGTTAATCTAATATGTAGAGTGTAGACTAAGAGTTCAAGAGATGCAATGGCGCAAATATGAGAAAATAATAACAAATGCTACTTTGAGAGGTCCAAATATTGTGATAATTTAAACTTATTTTGCACATTTCATTGCAGAGCATATGCTTTTCATGGGGAGTGCCGATTTTCCAGATGAAAATGAGGTTTGTCTGTGAATTATGTTCCCTTTATGTGGCTTTAAATGTGTGATCATATATCAGTGGTACTTTTCCGTCTGTATCCTTACCCATGCCCCTCAATCTGAAAAGACACGCTCTAAGCCATTAGGTCTTTTTGGATGGAACAAATTTCAAGAAATTTTTTCAATTTTTGAACGTGAGAATGCATTTGGTCGCCTATAAATAGTGAGGTCATTGAGTTTAATGGAATTAGTGGGTAAATGTTTGTGATATACCAGAAACCCAACAAGGCCCAAAAAGATAAAAAAAAAAAAAAATCTTCAGCATCATCATCACCCCCATCATCGTGAATCATTAACCAATCCCCCTCTAGCAACTCTGCCCCTCTATCTTGACCTACTTTGCAATCGCCAAATAACCTTTTTTGGTCCAGCATTGTGACTGCTGCCAGCTTGGTGACCGTGGGTGCTGCAACGAAGTTTAGAGGAGAAGTGAAAGTTGAGGTAGGAGAGAGAAATAAGAAGAATATTATAAGCAGAAATAAGAATTGTCAAATGGAAATTTCTGGAATGTTGGATGCTATATGTTTTAATGCCACAATTTATTTAAAATACATTGATACAGTAACACATACAATACGGTTTTTCTTTTATAAAATATGATTAATGATGTTTATCCGACTTCAATTTCAAGACGTGTAAAACTCCTGAAAAACGGGTCCATTACCAAATCATCCTTCAGAAAACCCTTTGAAAGACCAAAAATATCCATGAAAATGTAATACTGAACCACGTTTCATTGAATTGTTGAAGCATGGCTCATGTTATCCTAGAACTTCACATTTTTAGTACCTGTACCTTGTGCAATAACATGTAAACTCTAATTTCTTGTGATGCTTTGAAGATAGAAATTTTGGCTCGCAAATTGACTCTTTTCTTTTCTAGTATGATAGTTACTTGTCTAAGCATGGAGGCTCATCAAATGCTTACACAGAAACTGAGCATACCTGCTACCATTTTGAGGTAAAAAGGGAGTTTCTTAAGGGTGCTCTGACAAGGTAAATGAACGGAGTTTAATTATATGGTATTTCTTCAATTTTTTTTGCATTCATGAAACAAGGCTACAAAGTCTTTTCTATGTAACTGTATTTGCTTGCATTTCCTTACTTGAATGAGATTGTATTTGCTTGCATTTTGTATGTATATTAGTTTTCTATAGTCGTCAGCAGTTTTGCTTCTCACTCTTGACTCGGTTCTCAATTTGGTTAAACTTTAAGAGTATGCTTATATGGTTTTCAGATTTGCTCAATTTTTTATTTCACCTTTAGTGAAGGCTGAAGCCATGGAACGGGAGGTATTAGCTGTGGATTCAGGTAGCTCAATCATTCTACATCTGCTATTCATTAGTTTGTTTGCTGCTTCCTTTTGAAGCCTAATGTTCTTTTTAATCATGTGCCTGGGTCACAGAATTTAATCAGGTTTTGCAAAATGATTCCTGCCGCCTGCAGCAACTGCAGTGCTATACTTCTGCCCTAGGCCATCCTTTCAATCGATTCTTTTGGGGTAAGTTTACATACTTATTAGTTCCCTTTCTTTTTGGGATCTACTGCACAAGTTCTAATGCTCAATAAATATTTCAACTCATTTTTGTAGGGAATAAGAAGAGCTTGGCTGATGCTATGGACAAAGGAATTAATCTAAGAGATCACATTCTAAAATTATATAATGATAATTATTTTGGTGGATCAATGAAGCTAGTTGTCATAGGTGGAGGTAATTCATTTTCTGTATATTATTTGTTAATGCGATGGCTTGATGTCACAGGTCTTTGGTTGGCCTGATTTTTTCAATTGAATAATGAGCATCTTTTTTTATTTTGGATTCTTATCTTGAGACATGTGGCGAACCAGCAGCAACATTGTAAGTAGAGATTTAGCCTCACAACTTGTCTTTAGGTAGCAAATCTCTAATGTGAAAAATGTTTATGAAAACAATGAATGCAAGTAAAACCAACTTATCTCGAGTCAATTATTCAGGTAGGTAAAACCTTGTCTTAACTTTGCCTTTGCACAGGCATCCTCTTCTTTTTCTCCACAAGGGCTACTTAGGTAATCACAAATGTTCAAACTTTTGTTAACTACCTTGAGCCATGTGATATTTGGCTGATATTTTCCTCTGGGTTTATTTTATGCTAATATCAGATGAAGGTTCATCCCCGCGTCCCAATACTCAATATTTCCTTATGATTCTTTTTTTGTGAGACGGAAAAGTGTGGGCTTGCATCTCTGAGATATTGTAATTTATGCTCATATACTTCCTGACCATGTATGCACTAAATACAAAAGAGATGTCTGATCTGGTGACAGGAATCTTATTAGAATTCTAAACCAAGATTATTACATGTTAGCAAGAGGCATGAGGTTGCGGACAAGCTCATGGTCTGAGAATCCTCATATTTTGATTAGATAATCTACAATTGCAATCACAGTTACAAGATTCTACTGTTGTTTATCAGTTTTCAATCACTTTAATGGCTAACCTCTAGTGGTTTGCATTTTTTTGGGGTTTGACACATCATGCACTCAAATAATAATTAATAAAAGTTGAAAATGTTGAAAAATTAAGTGCACGCCTGGGAAAACCGACTTTGAACCCATTTAGACCGTTTCTTTGAAAAAAAGAAAGGATGCGACTGTTGCTCAGATGGCAGTCATGCCATGGTGAAAATTGGTGAAATGCAAGATGTTCTCAGATAAACTACTAGCACGGTAAAATTGAAGGTCGCTGCAGCTAATCTGGAACTGCGTGATGTCCACTTTTGTATGTGGAAAAAAATGTGGTTGCTAGTGCAATGCAGGTGCTACTAATTGAGACAGTATTGGTAGTGAAGTGGCTCACATAAGAGCATTTCTTATGCTTTTGGAGGATCATATTATAGAAACATATTTGCTCTCGAGTCAATGTTTTGACTGGTAACATCATTTGTCTAGAAGTAGAAAGAGAGAGACAAGAGGCATTCTTATCTCCTGATTTTTGAGTGAATTTAAATTTTGCAGAAACTCTTGATGTCCTTGAGGATTGGGTCCTTGAATTATTTAGCAGCGTCAAGAAAGACCTCTTGGTTAAGCCAGAGCTGGGTTTAGACATGCCTATTTGGAAAACAGGCAAAGTTTGCTGGTTAGAGGCAGTTAAAGATGTTCATATCCTTGATTTGTCATGGACATTGCCCTCAATGCGGAAAGATTATTTGAAGAAGGCTGAAGACTACCTGGCTCATCTCCTTGGTCATGGTAAGATAGTCTTTTGCTGTTATAAGTCTTCCTTATGATGGTTAGTTCGCTCTCTTTTGGAATATGAAGGGAATGTTCACCCGTAAAAGTGAGAAATGTCGATATTGTTTTGTTTCTTCATACAGTGTTAGTTTTTAGCCCTTGCCTAAGGAAAAAATGCTGTAACATGTATATATGTTGCAAAATGTTATTTACTATAGTAGTAATTATTACATTAAGTAATCTTTGTTCTTTTGCTTTTTCTTAACTATTTGAGATTGGAGTAAGGGATTCGAACAATGCTGAACCACAATCGTACTCTACTTGACATGTACAAAGTGCCATCAATATGTTTATGGGTGTCTAAAGAAATCCGTTGGTACATTGTCGTATGAGATGATGGGACAAGTTTATTTAGGTGACATCCGGTGTATTTTTAAAATTGTTTATATTTTTATTTGGTTTTCCTTTTATATATACGGATATATGAACTTCAATTGCATTTAGATGTATGATAAATTGCAGCTATATGCAATCTAAGCTAAAAAAAAGATAAACTAGACATTGTGGAGAACTAGTGCAATTGGGGTTTCAGTAACTATACTCCCATGAAGAAACCTTTTACTACTTGGCAGAAGGCAGTTTTTCTAGTATATTGATAAATCTGGCTTCACTAACTTATTACTTATCAGAGTCAGACTTATGGCTCCTTATATGGACACACTGAGGTGTATCTTCGTTATAAATATTTTTGAAGTATCTGAATAAGATTATGCTTAAAGCTCCTCCTTTAAATTTGGCCTGTCCTGATTTATTAATGACACACCGTATCTTGTCTCTATGTGGTTTATCGTTTTAAAAAAAATTGGGTATATTTTCCTTTCTGATTTTCTTTAATTTGTCATCATTTGTAAATTTAACATTGATTTCTACCTCATTGAAAGGAAAAAAAAAAATCCTGGAAGGATTGGCGCAGATCAGGGGGAAAAAAATCCTTGAACATGCAAAATTCAACATATATGTCGAAATTATGCTATTAGTATTCCTGAAGGTGATGGGGGAATAGAAAAATTGAAAAGATTTTTTTTTTAATTTTTTTTATATATAACAAAAATTGGAAAGAGTTGATATCAGGAAAATTGACCATTTTTATAAAATTGCTACCAGAAGAGGATTTTAATTTACTTTTCTGGTGGGCTGGGAGTGAAAGTTCGTAGTTGCAGGTTAAACAATCTTTCACCCTTTCCCGCAAAGCTGATATATGCATATGTTTATGTTGTGGCTTTAATCTCAATAATATGATTTCAGAGGGCAAAGGAAGTTTGCTTTTTTTCTTGAAAGCTAAAGGGTGGGTAACTTCTATATCTGCTGGTGTTGGTGATGATGGAATGCATCGTTCTTCAATAGCTTATATCTTTGGCATGTCTATACACCTCACAGACTCTGGCTTAGAGAAGGTAATCTTTTCCTTTTTTCTATCAAATCATTGGAAGAAAGCCACTAAGACTTGGATCCACTCCCTCCACTATGATTAGTGAGTTGCTTTCTTCCAAATTGCAAAGAAGAATAAAAAAATGATAAATAGATGACCTTTGGATGAAAAGAAAACTGTTTCTTTCCGTAAGTACCATTGTTAAAACTGCAAGATTTGTGGTTCATTGGTTTTGAGGTAAAATGAAAACTTACATTATAAACACATTTCCAACTCTCTTCTAAAGCTCCATGCCAATTCAGTTATATCTCATTAGTTATAAAGTAGGAGAATGATAGTTAATTCCATGCAGACTTATTTCAAACCGGGAAATTGATAACAAAATATAAATGCACACTCTAACATTCTCGAAACATTAGGCATAAAATATGCATTGTTCCATTTGAGCATGTATACATACGGGTTTATGTCTTAAATCTTTGAGCTAAACCCAATAGGTGGTTTTTACGTCGGGCTTTTGTCCCCAGCTCCCCAACCTTTAGGTTTCTCAGATTTATTTCCATCTCTGGATATTAACCATTCTCATCACACTCTTTTTTGTTCCTTGTGTTTTTACTACATGTTTAAGTCTTGAGAGCTGCTTATGCTCAAATTCTTTTATGCTGTCGACTTTGCAGATCTTTGACATCATTAGTTTTGTCTATCAATATCTCAAACTGTTGCATCAAGATCCTCCTCAAGAATGGATATTTAAGGAGCTCCAAGATATTGCAAATATGGATTTCAGATTTGCAGAGGAGCAACCTCAAGATGATTATGCTGCAGAACTTGCTGGTATTTTTCAATCAGTTTTCGAGTATCTAATCTTTCTTCATTTTTGGTGTTATGCTAAATTTATGGTCCTTCAATTTTAATTGTTTCAAGCTGCATGAATATGTTCGTTCGAGTACTATGTTAAGTTGCTATTGCCTTTTCATGCAATCTTATGGTAAACTAAATTCAGATTTCCATTTAATGAATTTTTAGGTTTCACGGGTAATTTTACCCAGATAAATGTCAGAAACTATATTTTGGAGTAAAATAGTTTAGTAAGAACAAATATAATGAATGATTGCTTAATTAGTTATGTTGACTAATATATATTTATAGTTTTTCCAAATAAAATAGGACACTAGAAAGAAGAGTAGAATAGGTTTTGCCTTTCCGTGTGTGACATCAATGTCTGACCATTGAAGTATTAGTAATGCTCTCAAAATATGTAACTATAAATATAAACTACAGTCAGTCAAAAAATTGGATACAAGTTATTTAATATATTCTTTTAGATAGCACTATCTTATTTTCTTTATTGGAATAAATAAAATAATTTGTTGCCCATCTATTAGGTATATACAGGAAATCCCCTTGGTTTTGATTGAGCCGTATTGAGCAAATGTAACCAATAAATTCTTCTGCCAAGAAAGTAGCATATTTAATCTTATTTGTTTAAACGTGAAT
This sequence comes from Penstemon newberryi var. newberryi, assembly GCA_030819805.1. Taxonomy (NCBI): domain Eukaryota; kingdom Viridiplantae; phylum Streptophyta; class Magnoliopsida; order Lamiales; family Plantaginaceae; genus Penstemon; species Penstemon newberryi. Next base: position 38,506,580 of record JAUALY010000005.1, read on the forward strand.
AGCAAATTATTATATTTTGCAGCTTAGGAGTCATTAAGAACAGCCTTATAACAACAAAATCACAAGAACAGGGGTATTCCTCTAGTTCCAAGTGCTGCAGTATTCTACTTACTTGCATTTTATGTTTTGCAGTTGGTAAAAGATAAGATGCATGACATAAAAGAATTTTAGTATATATTCTGATCCATCCTGGAAACCGAGGCATGTTTCACTTCCATAGTGTACTGGCACTAAGTAACCACCACTGAATTTCCTGTATACTAAATATACAGGTCATTTTGGGACTGGACTTCCTGAAAAGTTCGAAATTTCTTTTGGAAGCTTCAATATCATCTCACTGTATCTTTGTCGTTTTGATTTTTTTTTTGGCACAGGCTTTAAGAAGTTTTCTAAAGTTCAGACTTTTCTATGTGTTTAATCACTCTCTGTGTGGCACAACTGTGACCTCAAGTTCACACAACCTTGAGATTTTATTTGAATTAATCATCTTTTGCGTTCTTGTTTTTTAATTGACGAGGATCGGGGATGCTTGTATCTAATTATTCTTTTCGAAAAAGTATTTGAATAAGAAATGGTTTCATGTTTTTGAATGGTCATTTGAACAGAGGTTTTTGGGTAATGATGATTGTTTTTATTTTCAAAAAGATATTAATCTCAAAACTATATATGATATGAATGTCAGATAGACATGAATCTTTTCAATGTTTTTCTTTAGGGTTAAAGAGAAGAGTCTTCGGCATCTTTGCTTGCTTATATTAAATTAGCTTGCATGTTAATTGAGTAATATTTATCTGTGCAGAAAATCTACTTGTTTATCCCCCAGAGCATGTTATCTATGGTGACTACGCGTATGAAGTCTGGGATGAGGAGACAGTAAAATATCTTTTGGATTTCTTCAGGCCTAGAAACATGAGAGTTGATGTAGTAACCAAATCTTTTAACAAGTCACATGGTAATGTTTTATGCGCCCTCTCTCCTTATTGCTATGTTTTTATTCTTACTCCACTTGCTTCACTTTTTCCTCAAATTAGCGTTATGGATATATAAAACAATTTGTGTAAATTTTTAGAAATTATATCTTCTTTTATGGATAAGGCATGATAACTGTATGCACTCTTGATGTATATGGTTGAGTAAGCATGTCTTGTTAGTAAGTTTGATGGTACAGAAACCATCTGTACCCTAAAACTCTCATAACATAGAGGCTATTTATCTTCAATGCTGCTTGCTTTACAAAATTGGCTTCTCATAGAAATTAGATGACAGACTTATTTCGCACAAAATGTAGATTTAAGTTGATTATCTTGCCGATGCAAGGGCTTTGTTAATGAGAGTGACAACAGTTGGCGCCTTGGAGGTATCTTACATAAAGACTGGAACAAGGCGGGATTAGCTTGTTTTTATGAGAAATTTTGTGTTCTTGGGGGCCTCTATTTGGGTGGAAAGACTCTTTGAAAGAATGAAACACACTACGCTTTAATGATTCTTGCTTGTCAATATTCTTCACTTATAGGTTTTACTTTTATGAAGTATACTGATCTTTGTAAGAAAAAGATATGTATGACTGAAGTATCAGATTGATTAACTTTAATACTAGCAATGGATGCGGTTAGACGACTAGGGAGAAGCAAAGGAATAGATTTTCTCAATCTCAATATACACTGTAATTAGCTTTGTGGATGAAACATGTCATTGATATGTGGTTGAGCGCCATTCTAATTGATTAGTCCAGGAATGAAATTTGTGCTGATGTGCATCCCTTCATATGTAACTGGTCTGATTTTACTTGGTTGATAACAAAATTTCATTTTCATCCAGTTCTTTATCAGACCTGAAACTGAATCATCTGTTTTTACATCCTGACCCAGTTTTTGGTTTGCATCGATGAATTGTTGGTTCAACATTTGTGTCACTTTTTGGTATTATCTCCAAAAGAACCTGTTCTACTTGTCATTTTGATCAACTATTTGTCTAATAAGGCCAATTATTTATTGCAATGTTCATCCTGTGACATCCTTTGCATGAATTTTAGATATCCAGCTTGAGCCATGGTTTGGATCACGTTATACCGAGGAAGATATTCCATTTTCTTTGATGGAGTCATGGAAGGATCCTCCGCAAATCGATTCCTCTTTACATCTACCATCAAGGAATAGCTTCATTCCGCGTGATTTTTCCATACGCGCTGACATGGCATCTTCTGATGCATCATTCCCGAAATGTATTCTAGATGGACCTGATATAAAGTTGTGGTACAAGATTGATAAGACTTTCAAACTTCCTCGTGCGAATACTTATTTCCGCATTACACTAAAAGGAGGATATAGTAATATAAGGAATGCTGTCTTGACTGAATTATTTACATTGCTCCTGAAAGACGAGCTCAACGAGATTATTTATCAGGTTTTCTTTCTTTTTTTTTTCTTGTGCTCTGTGCTTTTTTTTTTTTTTTGGTAATCTTACTCTGCATTTTGGATGTTATGTATTATGTAATCAACATCATTTTTTTTTATTGCAGGCTAGTGTGGCAAAATTAGAAAGTTCTGTTTCTCTATACGGTGATAAGTTAGAGCTAAAGCTCTATGGTTTCAATGACAAGCTTTCAGTTCTCTTGTCCAAAGTTCTGGCAACAACTAATTCATTTTCGCCAAAGGATGATCGCTTCAGGGTAAGTGATATTTTTCTCTTCTTAAAATAAAAGATGAAATTTATAAGAAAGAAAATAATAGCAGCTCTTTGTATTAGAGTTTAAAGCAAGAAGAAAAAGGCGTGAGAATGATATTAAGAGTATTAGTCAAAGAATGATAAGAAAATATCATCTTAGTTTCTCCTGATGGGTGACTGTAGACATGATGATTTATTTTCTTTCATTTCATTTCTCATTTTCCTTCTTTCGAAAACCACCAAAATAGGATTCTTGTATCTTCCACATGAGTATGCTCTTTCTCCTGGTCCTTTGGCTACATTCATGATAATTGTGTCATCACGTGTGAAACTACAGTTATAATATAGGTTCTTAGCTCTAGAAGGTTAACCCATTGAGACGTTTAGTGCATGGTCTGCAAAGTCAGCATTCAGTTCAATCAAATTAAGTTATAGTTGTCATGATAATGTTTGTACATTTGCCAATGAAAGATTTGCATCATTAACTGTTAGCAACAAAACTGAACATTTGGTGCATTCCTCCGAGTGAGTTCTCTGCAAGTTATTCTTTCTATATATTTCCATGCATTCATGATCAGTTTCTGACAGGTTCTTAAGGAATCTCTGGAGAGAACTTTGAGAAACACCAACATGAAGCCTCTAAACCATTCTTCCTATTTAAGATTGCAAATTTTATGTCAGAGTTTCTGGGATGTGGAGGACAAATTACGCTTGTTAAATGATTTGTCTCTTGCAGATTTAAAGGCTTTTATACCAGATCTTCTTTCCCAGGTTGGAGTCATTTAACAATTTTTATGTAAATCATATACTTGTTGGTGTAAATAACTTTTACATATAGATATGTATTGTGGATCTTGTCCCATGTGAATGGTTTGCAGCTTTAGAATTACAGAAGGTAAGGTCTAAATACATGTGCCCTAAGCTATGACAAATTTGAGTTCTTCAAGAGAATGAGTTAGCTCAAACTAGTGCAGGATCATACCCCGTGTCAGCTTTGGGTCCTTGTATACTTGTTTTTAGTATATGGATTTACTAAGGGATACAGGATTGGATCCTGTAATGTGTGCTCTTGATGGACAACCGTGAACTAGTTTGTTGCCAGGGGTGAATGCAAAATACTCCCCTCTGTTATGCTAAACCTGCAAGAAACTACCCTATGAATTTTTTTTTGCTCCAAACTTCCTTGTGTTTTCAAAAACCCTGCAAAAAACACCTAATTTATAAAAAATAGGTCGTTTTGGATCGACATATTTCAATAAACCATTTTTAAAATACTTCAAGTTGGTCCCTACAACTTCACGTGATATATTTTTAAAATTATTTCTTCAAATATGTCGATCCAAAACGACCTATTTTTTACAAATTGGGTGTTTTTTGCAGGGTTTTTATAAACATAAGGAAGTTTCGCGCAATAAAAATTTCACAGGGTAGTTTCTTGCAGGTTTAGCATAACACGGGAGAATATCTTGCATTTTCCTCTTGTTGCCAAGAGGAGTTATTTTGACTGTGTTAGAAACAAAAGACAATCATTAAATATATTCAGACAGTAGGAGTTGAACTTCCATCAATATAGTAGTACATATTGAGAGACAATGCAGATTGAAGATTAGATAATTATATGGGGCCAAATAAACTTGTCGTAATGATGCCCCTAAAAGCATTTTATAAGCAAGTTGCTCTATTAATAAATAACCATCTGTGTCACATGGGCCCTTCTATAACAGGCTAAAGTACTGTTGCTGGGTTTTACTAGTTGGAGAATAGCTACTTAAATTTCTCTTCCAGGAGATTTTTTTTTATTGAACTCATCACTTACGTGCAGCATGGAGCAAATGCACAAACAAGAATTATTTTATTTTCTCTTGTCCTTCTGAAGGTTGAGAAGTAGATGATGAAATGGCAAACCAGTCATTCTAACTCTTGGGAAACTAGAAAAAGAATCCTGGAGGCAGTTACAAGTGTACTAAATTAACAAGAAAGCAACTATCAAAAATCATTATCCAATTAATTATAAAATAGCATTTACAGTTGCTTGTGTGCAAAATTGTTCAATTAATTTTATTTTTTGAGTCCTACAGCAGTCTGTATTAACTTGCATCTGCCTAAATGCAGTTATATATTGAGGGCCTTTGCCATGGGAATTTTTTGGAAGAGGAAGCTCTTCACGTGTCAGATATATTCAGAAGTAATTTATCTATACAGCCACTTCCCTTTGAGTTGAGACATAAGGAGTTTGTGATGTGTCTTCCTTCAAGTGCTGACCTTGTCAGGGATGTCAGGGTGAAGAATAAGCTTGAAACAAACTCTGTGGTAGAGGTAGTTGGATAAGTCACATTTATTGTGCTTTGGTAGTTATTACTGATATAAAATAAGTTTACTTATGCTTTCTTTCTTTCTTTTTACAGCTTTATTTTCAGATAGAACCAGAAGACGGAACACAATTGATCAAATTGAAAGCATTAACTGACCTTTTTGAAGAAATAGTGGAAGAACCACTATATAATCAACTTAGGTATATTACAGTTTTGATTAAATATATTGGCTTAGAAGGAATGATGGAGTTGTTACACCATTTTTTTGGTATTATTATACGTAAATAAGACAACTCTAATTCTCTTTGACGCACTAACACATGGTGCAAGTAAGTGCATCCAAATTCAGAGAAAATGGTTGCCCAGAAGGCACACACTCCTAACATGTCTGCGTACAGCTGCCTGCTGGCAAAAAATAACTAATTCATGATTTCTTGATTTTAATGCAGGACAAAGGAGCAGCTTGGTTATGTTGTTGACTCTAGCACACGGGTAACATATCGGGTATTAGGATTTTGTTTTCGTGTTCAATCTTCAGAATACAATCCTGTCTACTTACAAGGGAGGATTGACAACTTCATAAATGGCTTAGAAGAATTGTTGGTAAGCCTGAGATCATAACTTTTGCATAATGCGGATAGTTATGCTCAAGTTGTTTGTTAGCTTCTTTTTTGCGTGGTCAGCCTGTTATGCTTTTTGCCATACTGACAACCCCTGTCAAGTTTTAGTTCCAGAGTGAAATGATTGACAAATAAGCTAACTAATGCTGGATATATACCGATAGGATATTTTTTATTTTAGCAAGTACACAAAGAATGTATCACAGTATTGTTATAATTTTTTTTTCAAGGTTTAAAGGTGATCCCACCCATCCCCCCAGCCCCCGGACACACACCAACAAAAGAATAAAAAAGGAAGAGAAAACAGAGAGAGAAAGAAACCAGGTCGGTCAGTCGATGTAAGAGAATGACTCAGAATAGGACAAAGTAATTTAATACAGATATAGTATACGTCATATCGATTTTTTCTCTGGTAGTGCCGCTTTTTTCTGTTACTGCTGTGCCCCAGTGTTTGAGTTTGAGCCAAACAAGGCTGTTATTGTAAATTTTTGGTAGTTTTTTTTATTCAGTGGTCGCCTCCTTGGCTCTTCAAACAAAATGAGACAACATGATATCTGTTTCTCTAAATCAAAATATGTCCAATATATGGTTTCTGTACTAAAACTTCACTGGTATTGCAGAATGGACTTGACCAAGAATCCTTTGAGAATTACAAAAATGGTTTAGTTGGGAAGCTCCTCGAGAAAGACCCATCTCTTTCATATGAGACGGACCGTTTTTGGGGTCATATAGTTGATAAAAGGTAATGCATTGTTCTCCGTTAATCTAATGCTGTATAAGTATTGCAGTAATCTTAGTATACTACAGGATGAAATGGTTTAATCTAATGGTTGCATACAAGATGGAATCATTGCATTATGTTTTGTAAATTTTAGATAACTAGCAAGCCTAATATGTGAATTTTGTCATAAATTTTTATCAGCTAATGTCTAGTTTTAGGTGCTATAAGTGTGAAAAAATCATTTGTCTTGGGGATCTTCGGCAACCCACTTAAAGAATGTTTCTGAACCCTTCAATTTAAACAGTTACATCCGAGAGTCTATCAAGACTTCAAATTAAATGGTATTCTTCACACCAAATGGTGCAAAACCTGTTTTGATTTGCATTGGGTCAGTGTCTAGAGCCCTAATATCCATTTCCCTCCACTTTGCTTGTGGTTTCAAAGATCCCAAAATTTCCTACAACCTCATAAATTGGAGCATTACTAATAGCTTCATGACTTGGATGCATTGATATCACTTAGGTTAGTCATCAGTGAAAATGTGAATCTACTTTCTTACAGAACTGTGGCTTTCAGGTATATGTTTGACTTGTCCGAAAAGGAAGCGCAAGAACTTGTTGGTGTCCAAAAGAGTGATATTATTGACTGGTATCACACTTATTTAAGGCGACCCTCTCCAAAGTGTCGAAGGCTTGCAATCCGTGTTTGGGGTTGCAACACCGACTGGAAAGATGCAGCAGATGCACAAGTGGCATCAGGGCAGGTCATTAAAGACCTGCCCGGTTTCAAGAAGTCATCTAAATTCTATCGAGCTTTTGCTGAAAGAGAAATTATTTTTGGGACCTTGAGTTTAGCAGCTTATCTATAAAAAAATAGGTAGTATTAATGGTTATCATATATGATACATATTTGAAAATGCATTGAGGTTTAATATTTTTGATTAGATGGTTGAAGATCAAGAAACAAAGGTAGTTTACATGTAGTTTTTCTTATTAATTTTTCCATTTTCTCTGAAATAATATTGTAATAGTTGACAAGTTGTCAAAAGCTCTGCTATGTTTTACATGCTATTTTGATTTTGTTTAATCCTAATTTATAAAGCATATAATTTAGATACAATTTGAGTTTCATTTAAATCTTAGAACTATCTTTCAAGCCATTGCAAATTTCATCACCAGGTATGTCACAACATCATCTTAATACCAAGTATAGTAGGCTAAAGTTTGATAGATGAGATGCTGCAAAAGTCTCATGAAAACTTACATTTTGTCGGGATGGTTTGAGTTTTCATTTATTTGAATGACATGTAAATGTTAGCTTTTGAGCAATTACAGGTGCATGTTTTTGCTTAAAAGTAGAATATATAATGAAAACCATCCGAGCTTTTAAATCTATATATGTCCCATCAACTTTTTCTTCTCTCTAGGTGCCTATTAATTTTATTCTTGTGGAGTGGAGATGGAGGTAATTAGTTTGGCCTGAAGATTGGTAAACCGAATTTAGTCAAATTGTTTTGTACAAACATTGAATACAATAAAAGTTGTTCCAACAAATTGATTTGATAGATTGTACGTGTTAATGGGCAACATTTACATTTTTTAACTCTTGAAAAGTATTGATTTTTTAGTTGGACGACACCAACGTGATTTTGGTTTAAGTTGTCTAACACAATTACAAATTAATATAAATGTGATTTTGAAAGTTTCACGTCAGAATTTGGAGAAAGACTTATTGTCGATATTAAGTTTGTAGGTTTGTGTGACATTAAATTTGTTTATGTTTATGTCGTTTCTTGATAGCAATGAATATTTGAGTTTTTTCCAGTCAACATGTTTAAACTATTGAACACAGTTTGAAGATGATGAATTAAGAGGGCGGACCAGAAAATCTTCAACTTCCATGTGATCCTAACATGGTAGGTCCAATTCCAAGACTTCCCCTCTACCGTATGTTTATGCTTTAGGAGTATAATGTAACTTATGTATGGGTTTTCGTTAACCTTAATGTACACAAATTATTAAATCAAACAACTTAGAAATTTCTAGAGCTTGTAAACAAGTGATTATACAAAAAGAAGTTCTGTAAATTGACTTATGTGTCATTAAGCTAAGTACTTATCTAATCTCTCGTAATTTCTCTTGTTTATTCACACAATATTAGATATTAAATGATTGTTTCGGAGCAATGAATTTAAATGTATTATTAAAGACGTTATAACCAAGACGGTTGGATCAAGTGGTCATGCCTTAAGACTTTCAGAGGCAAATCTCAAGTTCAAATCTTACTGATGACAACACACTGAGAAGAACATATATCCTATGCGCTCTTCAGTCCGAGCGGTAATTAAGTTAACATTTTAGTAGATAAAACAAATCATTAAAGACGCCATAATTAGTTACGGCTTAAACAAAGGATTCTTCCAACTTGACTATTTTGTCATCTTTTTGAAGGAGAATTAATGACGCATATTTTGGTGTTTTTTCAATTAAAATAATGACATGTTTTCGGTGTGGAATCAGGATTTTATATTGGGATGGCGAGAATAAATTAAAAATTTGCTAATATTTTATTATATAAATTTTTGAAAAAGAAATATTCAAATAATTTTGTGGAAGTAATTAACTATTTTAAATACATGGGTAATTTTAAGAAGATTGAATTAAGTTAATCGCAAATCTACTGTGTAATATAAAACCAATTCTATAAGATGAGATAATTTAATAAATAGAATTTAGTTATTTCTCATTTTTCTAATTATATACATCAAATTATGTATGAAATCATTTGGATCATATTCAAATTATTGCAACCATTCATATTGAGTGAATTGGCAGCTCTATCTGTGCATGGAGGATTCATGTAATTAGGACATCTTTTGTGACCCAACATCCAACAAAAACCAAACATACCATCCATCATGTCCTGGGGAATTCCCGTCTAAAAATAAATGAAACATTATTTATTATTATTATTATTATTATTTTAATAACAGATAAATTGATATTTCAATTTTCAAAGAAGAAGTTAAAATTTGTCATCACGGTTTTTTTATTTGTCGCTTTGACAAAAAAAAAATTGTTTACTTTTATTTGTCGTTTTAGGAGTTCAATGCAAAATTAATTTTTTTTTTAATCAATTTTACCCTTTTTGTTAATACTTATAATTAATGCTAATTAATGCAGTGATTATTTGATAAAAAGGGTATTTTGAATTTTTGGCTTCAAAAAAGTTTTTATTTATTATATTTTTTAATCCGTGTATAATTCTCCAAAACGAAAATAAAAATAAAAACGGAGGGAGTATAGTCTAGTGAAAGGAACTATTTACTAGGGAGATGTTCCCAACTAATTAATATGTCCGACGCGAAAGGAATTAACCTCTTAAAAAAACCAAAAAAAAATTATAATAAGAAGAAAAAGTAGTTTTGTCCTGTACCCTTCCAACTCAAAGAAAAGTACAAAACATATTTCAGTAATAAGCTACGTTACTTTAATTAAAGGATTGACGCACGGTTGCCTAATAATTTATGTCATATGTAAGGTCCAAAATTACAAAAAGAAAAAAAAATCAAAGAAAATTTGTTACTTTATCATGTGCAGATTTCACGTAAAACTTGATATGTGTAAATTTGTGTGTAAGGGTAATTTTCCAAATTATTCATTTCATATTATATAATCAGAAAAAAATAAAGTTTGTAAAGTCTTTATCATTTATATCTTGTAGCGCCTTTTCATTTAGGACAATCATTATTATGAAAACCATTCGGATTATCGACCGCTATTATAATATATGGTTCATTCCGATCAAATGTAACTGAAATCATATTGCAATTTTAATACAAAGATGAATTCTCTCAATGTTTGTGTGTGGACCGATTATTCTAAATTTTTTGGTGCGAGTCGTAGACGAATGGACAAATAATTGGATCACGAATTCCCCAATATTTTTACGCCATATCAAAACTGTTCATGAACGAATAAAAATAACGTGATGTGACTAGCTATTGGATAAGAATAATGGTGCATATATGTGATGATCGAGGGAGAATAATTCGAATTCAATACAAGTCAAGTCTATGGTGCATAGATTTTGATCATGAGACGTCCTCTACATAAACTTGATATATTTTTTTTTAATTTTATAAAATATGGTTAGAATTAAGCGTATCCGTGTTATAATAAGGTACGTGGAGTGGATAATCTCATGATCAAAATCCGTTCGAGATATGAGAAATTGAGAATGAATAACAAATATCGGAAAATTCGTAAAACTATATAGAGTACGATACATTACTTTTCTATCTTTTGATTATGATACCTCTCCATTTACATATTATGTCCATTCTCAAGTGTTTTCGCTGTCGACCAATTTATTACTTTATCATCTATTATGTAATTAACTACTTAAACGTCATATTATTTTCTATATGTTGAATGTGCGTGATTGACTACTTCCTATTTTTTTACTAAAGACAATTAATCATGATATAATGAAATAAACACATTTAATTTTTTGTTGGTATGAATTAAATAATTAATTAATAATCAAAGGATTTTAGGGGTATCTAGCTAATGCATGTGGACGAGATGGACCTACACAAAAGTTCAGCATTTGGTACTTGACAGCCCAACCAGAACCAAGGCATGTGCAATTAAGTAATTAACTGATGATTCATACATAGGCATGTGTGGGTATGGGAATTTGTATATATAGTCAAGGGTATGGAACCAACACAGCAGCTCTAAGCACGGCCCTGTTTAATAATGGGCTCACTTGCGGCGCGTGCTATGAAATGCGGTGCAATGACGATCCAAAATGGTGTCTGCCGGGCACCATCAGTATCACGGCCACCAATTTTTGCCCCCCAAACTTGGCCTTGCCTAACAACAATGGCGGGTGGTGCAATCCTCCAGTCCAGCATTTCGACATGGCCGAGCCTGCTTTTCTTCAAATCGCTCAATACCGTGCCGGTATATTGTACCAGTTGTCTTTCGAAGGTTGGGAGTATGTATTTTGGCGCCAAAAGTAGCACTATATATATATATATTGCATATAAATTAAGAAGTCATGGCATCAAAATTAATTTGATTTACAGGGTGGCCTGCATGCATGCATAAAGAAATTAGGAGGAGTTAGATTCAGAATCAATGGACACTCATACTTCAATTTGGTTCTAATCAGCAACGTGGGAGGTGCAGGGGATGTCCATGCAGTCTCAATCAAAAGTAGTAGTGCAGCTAGCTGCAGGTTGGCAATGGCAAGCCATGTCCAGAAATTGGGGTCAGAATTGGCAGATAGAGCAATTCATACCTCAATGGCCACACTCTCTCCTTTCAGGTTACCACAAGTGATGCATGGTACAACGCTCACGTCCTACAATGTTGCGCCTGCTAATTGGCAATTTCAATTCGTCAAACTTTTCAAGGACCTCAATTCATCTAGATCACTAAATTTAAATTACTTAATCTTTTAAGTAATTTATCTAGCTAGTTTAATTTTTATATATATATGACGTTTTAAATATTAATATATGTGATATTATCAAATTAGTATTCAAATAAACTAATTAGACTACTTCTTATAACTTTTTGAAATTTTATTAAGTTACTTAATTAAGATGATTTAACCAATTAAGTTGGAAATGGATGAAATTTAACTTATACTCCACTTGTGTATATACATTTTTTATATTATCGGATGCAAGTCCTAAATACCAGATCGATCCAATTTTTTATTCGATCCACATATTACGAATTTTCCTAACATGATCAGATCAAGCGAACCTTTAAAAATATAAAATATCTAAGAAATAATGTCATAATTGAATCAAATTCAAATACAACCAGTTCATCAACACTACATGAACTTAAGATTGCCGAAGATGCCGTAGTCCAATGGAAAATTTAAGTTTTGGGGTTCGATCCCTATTAGTAGTTTTATAGTTTTATATTAGTGTTTTATAGTTGATACTCTTTTTGTTATTTGATTATTATAATCGAATGAATTTTTAAATTTAATAATATTAATTAATATAATAATGTAATTATTGTTTCACTTAACTAAACCTTAACACCAACGTATGTGAGATAATATCTGATGCTTTTGTGATCGAATAATTTTGATAAGATGGGGTTTGAATTCGTGACAAACAAAAATACTCTACTCACTTTGGTCTACTTATCAAAAAAAGCAAAAAAGAAACTAACTTGGGAGTTGGATCTATAGTGAGACACCTTAAATTATTATGGGCCAATAACGCAATAGTATTAATTTTTAAGCCCAATAGAACGAACCTAGGGCTCCATGAAAATACAATACCATCTTGTTAACACTAACACGCCCAGCGCAAAACCAATCAATCGACAATGGTAAGTTTTAAAATTTTCAATTATTTTCTGTGGTCGTTCGTATGTTCTTTTTTAATTGTAATTGCTCTTTATTTGTTACTGGTATTTCCTTTTTGTAGACATTCAAGAGAAGGAACGGAGGGCGTAACAAGCATGGCCGCGGACATGTTAACTTCATCCGTTGCTCCAACTGCGGAAAATGCTGCCCAAAGGTACTTTTATTTGATTTGATCCCCTTAGATAATCAAATTGTTGTATTAAATGCATGGATCAATGTCAATGATGCCGATTTAGTTTTAGCTTATCAGAATAATTTTTGGGGTTGAATTTCGTCTCAACCTTTAGATTGAATTTGAGCTTGGTTTGATTGTCAATTGAGCTGAGCTGAAACAAGCTAAAGGTCTATTTGGTAGTATTTTGTTGGTTTTAGTTCATTGAGTCGAGCTCTAACTCAACTTTAGCAGAGTTCTGACGAAAAACATTTTCAAGCTATAGGAATAAATCTGGATGCTGTTATACTAGCAGATTTTATGTTTTGGGTAAATTTAGATCCTGCTTCTATTTGAGTGCATGATAGTGTGTCTAAATATATAAGGCCATCTCCAATGGAGATGGCCGGGGTCGGGGGCGGCGGGAGAATTCATCTCCAACGGAGAAGGGGCCCGGGTGGGGTGGGCAACGGGCCGGGGCCCTGGCCGGGGCCCATTCCCGCGTGGGAACTTTGGAGAAGAAAGAGGGGCGCGCGCCCCTCTTTAAGTCAGGGGACGCCACTTGGCGTCCCCTAATTGGCTCCTTTTTTTTAAAATTTTTTTTTTTAATGATTTTAATGTTTTTAAATAAGAAAAATTAATTATATTAAATAAATATATAATAAAATTAAATTTAACAACTAAATTTAATTTAATTTGTAGAATTTAATTATTTAAGATAATTTTTTTCATTCAATAAATTCTAAATTAATTGTTTAATAATAAAAAATAATATGGAGATAATTTTTTAGCATTTAATTAAAAAAAATTGTTAGTACCAATTGTTAATTGAATATGCAAAAATTGGGTTTATCCGGAAGCTAGAGAATTTGACTGCATTCGTGTCCGCAGGTCTTGAAGAGACGAAGTGAATTTCGATTCATGATTTGCACCCCCCCACCCCCCACCCTGCGCGCGAGGGAAGAGACTTTTGGTGGCTAGATTGTTATACCACTATATTGTCAAATCATATATAAACCTCAAGATTTTTCCTTCCAATTCCAATGTGGGATGACACCACTTCTATTTTTTTTTCTTCCATTTCAAAGGGTGATCTTTGAGAATCAATTTATCATTCACCCGAACTCCGATTTGGACTTACCATATACCGTTTTAATCTATTAACGGAGTAGAATATAATTCCGCAAAGACCCGAATGAATTTTTATACTTATCAAATTTATTTTAATTTTTTATTGTAATTAAAAATTAAATAATTTAATTACAATATTGGTGGCTATATATTTCTAAAAATATCGAATTAGTTGAAATAATAATTAAACACTTACACAAACAATTTAATTTTCTTCTTATTTTTGTGTGTGCCGTTTATTTAATGTTGTAACTCGTGTTTTGAATCAATTTTAATTTTATTATTATCAACTCTCTTTGATTTTAATATTTAAATATTATTATTTTAGTTATTAGTAATATTAATTTTAATATTAAAAATAAAATTAAAACTATAATTATAAGTGAGAGTGGGCAAGAGTTGGAAATTGAATTAAATCAACATCGGAGCCCTACCATTGGAGACGACTAGGCAGGGCTCGGGGTGGGGGCAGGGGCAGCCCCGGGGCTCTGGAGCCCCCCCCCCCCCCCCCCCCCCCCCTTGGAGATGGCCTAATGTGCCTCATAGAGGTGCGGATTATTCTTTATGGAGCTTGATTTATGTCATGTGAAATTCTGGGTGCTATATAATGTAACTTGTCTTTGAATTGGGGGAAATCGTTTGATTATTTATTAATTGGGGGACATTGTTTGATAGGACAAGGCAATCAAGAGGTTTCTGGTGAGAAACATAGTTGAACAAGCTGCTGTAAGAGATGTACAAGAAGCATGCGCTTTTGAATGTAAGCTTTAATTGGTTATCTTATTAGGCTATGATTGGAAGAGGTTGATGGATGCTCTAATAATTCTTTTACTTGGTTTGGTTTAGCGTACGTTCTTCCTAAGCTGTATGTGAAGATGCAGTACTGCGTTTCATGTGCCATTCACTCTAAAGTGGTGAGGGTAAGGTCTAGCACTGATAGGAGGAACCGTGAGCCCCCACAGCGCTTCAGGCGTCCAAGGGTTAGTTTTCTGTACCTTAACTAATTCTTGTGAGTTTAATAGTGTATTCTTTGGTTATCTAGTCGTATCTCGTTTTCTCAACTTCAATGTGCTATTACATTTTTTTTAGTTATATCATTTCGTACCCAAGTTGCCCCTTGTGTGGATCAACCTGTGTAGTTAATATGCTCTATTTCTGATTAAATTCTACCTTGCTCTCACACGGGAAAATAAATACAAAATAACATTTCCGTCCAAGTTGTTTATTTCCTTCCACAGATATCTGGATTTACATTTCTATATGAAATAGATAGTCTCTAAATAGGGTAACATTTTATGAGGGAACTAAGCAAAATCTTTTCTTATATTATAATCTATGGGATCACATAAGCCATCTCTCGCAGATAAGTCATGGTATCCATATATCTTGAGTTGGCTGAAAACATGAATGTTTCTTTTCACTACTTTAACCAGATTGGTTTTTCATGTATATTTTTTATAATTAATATATTTTTTATTAAAATTATTTTCAATTAGCGTGTTTTACTTGTCTCAAATTTGGTGGCTTTTCCTTTGTTTTTTATTTTTTGAGGCTCCACACTTAATTTGCTTCCATAATTTTGTAACATTTTCAGGATGATGTTCCAAAGCCAGGCCAACCTCCACGTGCTGGTGGAGCACCCGCAGCTGCCCGGGCTTGATTACTTGTTCTTGAACATTTGCTTTGATTATATATCACGATTTTGACAAAAGTATCTGGTTTTGGCCAATTTTGCTAAATTACTTGATCAGTCTTTCAGCTGTTTGGTAATTTAATTTGAACTCTATAATAGCATTTATTTTAAAAGAAAAGAATATATAAATTTATAAATTATCTATGTCCTTAACATATCAACCAGTTCTAATTAATCAGGTATAATGAACAATTATACAACAAGGTTACATGAGAAAAAGTTATCGGAAAAAAAAAAAGGTTACATGAGAAACTTCAAAAAGGAAAGAAAGACTACCATCCGAATCCATAATTGAGGGCTTCTTGGTCCTTTCATGAATATAGAATTGAATAGTTAATTATATTTTTTATTACATAATTGGACTACTATTTAGCGGATTGCAAGTGATTTTTCTGTGGTAGGTAAAATCACAAATTAATGAAATAAGGTATGTCATGATGATGACGATGACAGTTGCAAAAGAGTGCATAAAATTCAAAAGGTCTCAATCGTGCAATCAGCCCCAGATTTACATAGAAGCACCACGTATTAGAATTAGCTGTTTGCAATAATAATTTTAAACGCCGGAGATAAGAATCCCAATGAATTTTATTGTTGGAAAAGCGTGTGAGGGTCTAGAATTGCTTCCGACTTCTTCATGATTTAAGTTTTTGGTCGTTCTAGCTAGAGCTCAAAGTTGTAATTTTTCCATCCAACGAAAAATACTGGGCCTGTTTGTTTGTCGTTTCCCAGAATTTTTTCGTATTTGGGAAATGCCAAACAAACATGTTTTCTATTTTTCGAAATAAATTTTTCATCCATTAATTTTCTCAAACTACTATCTTAAAAGCCAAACAAACAACAATTTTCTTATCTCTAAACAAAATCTATACAAATTCTACTTTGATTTGACATAAAGTAACCTATCTCTACACAATTTATCTCACATAACAAACATGATTTGACATAAAGTCTTACACATCTTACACCTACAACCCAACTCTTCCAAAAAAACATACACCTACTTTATTTCTCAAATCACTCTCTCAAAACTCAAACAAACAGCATTACACAAATCGAGATTATTTCACAAACCTCCACTACTCTCCCAAACTACTTTCCCAAACGCCAAACAAACAGGCCCACTTATTCTCAATTATAAAGAAAATACTAGTTCTCTGATTTACATTTATTGAGCTCTTAATGTTTATGTACTAAGTTGTTCTGGATCACTTATTAACTATTTATTGTGTGCATATCAAACAATTCCTAAGGTGAATAATTTTCAACCACATCCATAAGGTGAGTTGAGTTTTCACTTCAGAATTATAACGATTAAACATGATTTGAGTTTGAGCCAAACTTCAAACGTTATCAGACAATGGTTTGTTATGTCTAGTTAATTGACTAAGCTTGAACAATCTTTTATCATCCCAACACTTTGTAAACTTCGATTTTGAGTTTCCCAAAATGTTAATTTTATTCTTTTAGCCCAATTATTGAACGGATGAGTGACACTATTCGTTTATATTACCACCCTAGTCCAGCTAACTAGTGATGGTTTGGACCCAAAATATGTTTCATTGCTCTGGCACGTGAGTATAATCTCTCGCTCTCTCTATCTCTCCTTTTTAATTCTCATTTAAATGTTGTTTGTTTCAATTCGTTGTGGTTTACGTAAATAACAAACAACCACCAATTATAACTCAAGAGACTACCGAGAATTAAATTGTATGCACATCGACTGCCCTAAAGTTATTATCTTAAGGATATTTCACTTTAATAATTTAATTGTTCATTTTATTGTATGAATTATCTCCATCCAAACATATTAATTATTGTTTATATATAATCTGATGTTATTAATGGCAGCAAATGCTATATTATCTGATTAGAAGATTAACTTTTACATTATAGAAATAATAAAAACAATATTGTTAAACAGCCAACATGAAGCCCCCTATTTCGAGATCAACCTATATCCAAGCATTTTTTGAATTTTCATGCAACCACGAGTACTAGTTAAAAGTTGGGATAAGATAATGCTTTATCTCTTCCAAATATGTGATAAAGTGAAAATTTAATGAAATGTGTCTAGCTTATGTATATGAGAAGAGTTCGAACCTAGTAAAAAGAGATTGCCTCAATCTTCACATAATAGTTTGAATTTTAATAATTGTTGAGACACGAGATGGTAAATCAACAACTTTATTTATTTCATAAATGTATAATTTTTTTAAAAGTTATATAAATCATAATCATGATTTTCTCATTCCAAATTTCAGAAAATCTTTAAAAAAAGTCTTTGGTCCAAGCAATTGTTACGTAAATTTATCGTACAACGCACCAGTTGATAATATTTATCACACTAGGTGAATTTCATTTTCCAAAACCAATCTTCTATTGTCACAATGCAATTATGCAAAATCTCAAGTGTGGACACAACATGTATTAAACATCATATTTAATTAATTCTGTTAAAAAAAAATATCGACACACTAAACTATTTGATACGCATTTAATCTAATACGGTAAATTACGATAATATGTTAAATAATCTTTGATCGATTTATTAACTTTTGTTCATCATACAAAGAAAGTAATCCGTTTATATCTTCGTACACATGTTTTGACTATAATAATAGCATAACTTCGAAACAATAACTGCAAAAATCCATTTACATACCCAAGAAATAAATTAAGTTTCGTCACAATAATCATTCTATTATAGATCAACTTCTTTATAAGTTTAATAATTCTAATCATTGTAGTGATTAGTGAATATGTGCAACTATATATTATAATTATTAGTTTTGACGCACGTTTGTCTTTCCTGTCCCATGTTTATATAAGTAGTTATAATCATGTACTATTATTTTTCACTTAAGTTCTTACGAAAACCATGTATATTATAATATCGCAAACTCCGTAACCGAGCTCAAATGAAACATAGTAGTATAAATATATGTAATACTAATGATATAACCAAACGGCGTATATATAAACAAAAGATTCCCTTACAATGACGCCGTTTAATGCTTTATCGGTTTATCCCATTATTTTTTTTTTATTTTTATTTTTCGGTGAACCCCATTAATTAATCATAGGTTTTCTCTTTTCCCCTTCCTTTTCTTCGCGTCTCGTCTAAATCCCGCGCCACATGTAGATTTTTCTCATAGGAAAAAGGAAACTTTTCTTCTTTGGTTTCTAACCTGATGTCTATACATACACAAACTATATATATATATGTATAGAGAGAGAGAGAGAAAAGAGGAGAGAGGGGGAAGGGGGGGAGGATGATGATAAAATCATAAAGGAGTGTTTGGTTGTTTTGTCTATTTCTCTGCAAATAACTGAAAAGGACAAGGAGGAAAAGGTTTGGAGAAGACGAAACAAACAAATACAAGAAGCTAATTGTCATTAAAGTTTGTCTTCTTCTCCTAATTTTTCGTTCTCTTTTTTCCTTTTCGGATTTTTTTTGAAATCATTTCTATCCCCATAACTAGTATACATACACACGTATATATATATATAAATGCATGTATGTATATTTGTATCACATAGAGTGGGGTTGGGGATTGGAATTTTCAATAAATTTCAGAGAAACCCCAAAAATTCTTAAACCCCTCTTTTTTCCTTTTTTTCTTTTCTTCATGTAATGTGACAACAAAACAAAGGCCAAACCATGGGCTGTAATACTTAATGGAGAATATTAGTTCGTAACTCTTTAATTTTCTTTTTAATTTCCATTTGTTGGAGTTTATTAATAAAATAAAGAGATGGGTGAGGTTGGGGTGGTGAATTTAGACGGCAGGGTTTTAGAGCGTTTCGGTTGGAAGTGTTCTCCTCCCCCACCGCCTGATCCGATGTCGTTTAGTGAGGAGTGTTTGTCAGCTGCGGAAGAAGCGGCGGAAGAAGTGGTGAATTGCGTACGACCCACACTTGATACACAGGAGACAAGAAGAGATGTCATTGATTATATTCAGCGGCTTATTAAAAGTCATCTTGGCTGTGAGGTGATCCATTTTTTTCTTTTCCTTTTAATTTTTAAAGTTAATTGCCTTCTATTTTATTGATTTATTTTTGTTTATGAATAGTAGGTGGTGTGATTCTGTTGAGTTTTACTTTATTACTTTTGTATCTTCTTTTGTTTAATTGTTTACTTATGTGTGGGAAACTGGTGTTATATTCTATTATTCTTCGAGAATAAAGTATCTTATGTTTATTTTGATCTTTGATGCAACATTTTAATATTGATCTTTTTCTGTAGTTGAGTTCGGTGTGTGTTGGGGTGTGGTAGGGTGGAGTGGGGGGTTATCTGTTTCGTTTGGATAAATTATGATCCAAGTTAATGTAGTATCTGGCAGTTTGCTTATCTTATTCGATGAAAAGGAGATTTGTTATCAAGGCTTGAGTGTTATGTTAGATTCCACTGTCCTGATCACTGTGATCTCACTTTTCCGTTTGTGGAAAAGCATGGCACGGCAACAAAATACGCCTACACAAAGTTAGTATCTGGCATGTAGCAACATGAAGATGTGATATCCGTGATAGGGGGACCTGGGAGTGTTAAAAGAGGAATATCTATGTCCTCTGGCCCCATTTACAGAGGTACTTTGTGTTTCAGCTTTACGTAGGTGCAGTGGGATGTATCTTCAAATATGTGTTCGGGATGGACACTTTCTATTCCTGGGGCCTAGGGTAGCATACTGCCTTTAATTTATGTTACCGAAAGCGTAAGCTTGCTGATATCACCAATTTGTTCAGCCTTGATTTCAATTTTTCATGGTGTGGAGTGAGTTATATGCAAGGTGGGTCCAGATAACTGATGTGATAACTGTATTGAGAAGAAATGCCACTTACAAAGGATGAAAATAGTGTAGGAGTTATTATTATTTTTGTATTCTTTTCAAATTATCATAAATACTGTCTCATGTTTTTCTGAGTTTTGGGTTTCCTCATGATGGATAAGATGTTCTTCCTACTAAATAAACACTTAAATTGAATCATTTCATAACTCCAAACTGGGGGGGTCTCTTAGTTTAGTTCATATCAATCATCGGAAGCTGGTCATATTATATGTATATTGAAGTATTAAACCTAGACAATAAGATCATGGCTCTTAGTGTTTACTATAATTCGAGTACGTTTTATGTCCATCTTTTATTTGTTGAAGTTGATGGGCATTTAATGTTGATGCTTTGGTGTTCGCTTCCTACAGGTTTTCCCGTATGGATCAGTGCCACTCAAAACATACTTGCCAGACGGAGATATTGATTTTACTGCTCTTAATGGTCCTTATGCTGAGGAATCTCTGGCCCATGATGTTCTTGCTGTTCTACAGGCGGAAGAGCAGAATGAAAATGCTGAGTACCAAGTAAAGGATACCCAATTTATTGACGCTGAGGTAGTCTGTGTTTAATATTCATTAGAAATCTGTTAATGCTCTCAATGTACTTTTGACTGTTTGAACCAACAGTTATTTGGTTCTTCTTTAGTTTTTCATCTATGTGAGTACTTTTTCTTTGTCAAACACGTGACACTCTAGAGATACATTGATTCTGTTGCGAGTATTTCTTTGTATTTTTTTGGGGGTTTTGTCATATTAAATTTGTAAATTCCACACCTCAATAGATATTCATCTTGTATGTTCTTGAGATCCTTGGGAGACTCGGTTAAGTTACTTGAATATCTTAACTTGCATTTATTTTGTGGAACCTTATGCTGTTATGTCAGTCAGCGGTACACTTTTAACTTCTGTTGAATATTCTTGACAATGCAGAGGTTTATATTTCAGCCCAATTTTTCAATTGTTGCTTTAGTTTTTACTATTGTCAAATTTACTGTATTAAAGAATATTGGAATGCTAATTATTTGATAAGATACATGTTGTGTTTGTGATTCCATTTGAGAGAGTACTTGTACACAATACTCTTTTGCTTTGTTAAATGGTCATTGTGAAGAAGCTGTCAATTACATGAAGGTTTTGCTTTAGTGAGTGAATTTGTTTGCTTTTCTTTAGATGTTAATTTTACGTTGTGAGGTTCTCAACTGAATATGCCTATGCTTTTGATGGCAGGTTAAACTTGTGAAATGCCTTGTGCGGGACATTGTAATTGATATATCTTTCAATCAGTTGGGTGGACTCTCTACGCTTTGTTTCCTTGAGCAGGTATTGATGAGTACTTTTTTCGGAAAGTTAGTAATCAGGGTTTTGTTTGTTTTAAAAACACATAATTATGCTAGTTTGGGTGAGCAGGTATTGATGAGTACTTTTTTTGGGAAGTTAGTAATCAGGGTTTTGTTTGTTTCAAAAATTCATAATCATGCTAGTTTGGGTGTGTTTTTCTTTCTTGGATTGAATAAACTGCGTAATGCTTCCTCTTCTATATACTTCATATATTTCTTTAAAGCAAAAAGCTGCCATAAGTTGAAGCTGCTGAATGATTTTGGTGTGTCTTCTAAGTTTATGTGTTTGAAACTATATATGTATCTTGTTATTTTCGGATAATATTGGCTTAATAATGGTACACTTTTCTGACTTTGATTAAGGCTCGATATCGGTGTATCTCTTCTTTTTTTTTTTTTTTTTTGGTACAAGGTGTATCTCTTCTGAAGTGTGTTAAATGTGGCTGGTTTCAGAATATGGGAAAATGGAGTACTTCAGATATTTGTTTCATCTTCTGAACATCACTCAGTTTAATATTTGCGAAGTAGTGATGAGATTACCATGAAGTAAATAATACTTGTAGTCAAAGGTTTCTTTGATAAAATTGACTGTTTTCCTTCACTCAGCAATTTGTTCCATATCCCTTGAGGTTGGACTTGGATAGTGTGATGATTATTGCTGGAGCTGTACTCCTAATATTTTTAACTGTTCTATCAAGTAGAAGTACTATTAACTTCTATTTACCAAAAAAAAAAGTACTATATGACTTTCGAGATTGCAATCCATGCAGTTATAACAGATTATGCAATTATAACAGATTGTTTATAACATGTTTGTCAATGCAGGTCGATCGCATTGTTGGGAGAAATCATCTCTTTAAGCGCAGCATTATTCTGGTTAAATCTTGGTGCTACTTTGAGAGTCGAATCCTTGGAGCACACCATGGTTTAATTTCTACATATGCTTTGGAAACACTTATCCTGTACATATTCCATATGTTCCATTCTTCCTTAAGTGGCCCATTAGCGGTAATTACTACGATTATGCAATATTGATGGTTGTGAGTTATATGCTAATCCATGCATTACTCAATTGGTTATGGTTGTTCGTTGTACGTAGGTACTCTATAGATTTCTGAAATATTATAGTCAATTTGATTGGGAGAATTATTGCATCAGTTTAAAAGGGCCAGTTTGTAGATCATCTCTTCCTGATATTGTGGGTAAGTGATGTGCTTCAATTTATATAAAGATAGTTTGGGTTTAATATGATTGCAATTTTTCCTACCCCTATTGAAACTACCCTTTTCATTGTTTTTGATTTATGGTTTATTTATTTATTTGCAGTGAAGCTGCCAGAAAGTGGATGGAATGATCTGATGCTTAGCGAAGAATATCTGGAAAATTGCATGGAAATGTTTTCACTTCCATTGAGGGGGCTTGAAGAAAAACCTAAATCATTTCAAGCAAAACATCTTAATATCATTGACCCACTGAAGGAAAATAATAACCTTGGGCGCAGTGTCCACAGAGGTAAGGAAAGTTGAAATGATTTTATGAATAGATGGATTATTTAGTAGAATTCAGTCCATTGGATGATACTAGATCAAGCAGCAACAGTTCTGTAGGCTTCTATCTAGTAATTTTTGAATTCCTTGGAGGAAAGTGGGCTCAGTCAACTATTATATGCTTCAGAATATATTGATACATAGTCATTCCAGTTACTCGTCTGCAAATTCTTTTTGGGGAGACCACTAATAAATATGTTACTGTATTCATGACATGTTCTTAGTGGAATAAATGGTGCTTCTAATTGTAAGAATGTTAAATAGTTCTTTGGTTCAGGTTAATACTTTGCTTTCTTTTAGGAAATTTCTACCGTATACGAAGTGCTTTCAAGTATGGGGCTCGCAAGCTTGGCCAAGTTCTTTCACGACCAAGAGATAAAGTTGCTGAGGGGATCCGTGATTTTTTTGCAAATACCCTTGCAAGGCATGGACTTCAGCATAGAAGTAGCATCCAACACTTGGCCCTAGGATCTGGTGATGAAGATGATTTGGCGGCGTCTTTAGCATCTCCTGTTGAATTGTTTTCTGAGGATAATTTGTATCTAAAATCATCGGTCAGTGATTCTGACTACGATAGTGTTGGGGTGGAAGAAAAATTTACTTCGATGTTGAAGAACGAGCTTAACATATATTCTATGAAAGAAGTTTCTTCAGAAATGACATGTGCAGCTTGCTATTCTGCTGAGGGTGTTGCAGTTTTAGGACACTGTATTCCAACATCTAATTCAAGTTTGAGGAATGGTACATCAAGTTATACATCAAACAGTAACTATAGTGCATCTGTTTCTGGGAACCATTGTCAAAAACCTGAGTACTTATCTTCAAAATCATCTGCTGAAAATGGAAACTCCGAAATTGGGAACTTGGCTCAGAAGGTTGCTTTCAATTCATGGCTGGAGAACAGAGAGAAATTTGGGGAAATGAATAGTTCATATCATTGGTGTATGGACAACTCACAGGCTGTCTGTGTAACTGGTTCAGGTTCTTCTACTCCAAGCATAGGAGAATCAGAAAACTTCAATCCTTTGGCTGACCTCACTGGAGACTACGATAGTCATATTAGGAGTTTGCTATATGGCCAATTTTGTCATGGATATCCTTTATCTGCATATGAAGTGTATAATCCTCCATCTCTACCTCCTAGGATTCCGTACAAGAAACCTTGGGATATCGTACGTGAGTCAATGCCACTTAAGCAGAATCAATTCTCTCAAATGAATTCACACATGGTGTCTATGGAACAACGTGTGTACCCTGCTCCTGCTGATTTTGCCTTGCCTGCTACTGCTTTTCGTTCTGAGTGGAGACCAAAGGCACGAGGAACTGGCACTTACTTTCCGAATATGGTAGTGTTTTTTTCTCATCACTTTATCGTCTTTTGTGCTCATACCTCTTTTGTTGAGTTTACAATCTTACCCTTCCAAGTTTTTGCAGATTGGTTTTTACAGGGACAAACATTCTCAAGGTAGGGGCCGAAATAAGGCACCGAGCAATCGCGATCCATATCATAGATATGGCCGTGACCATATGGATGACTTTCATCCTGCTTCTGATGAGACTAATAGTTTTGTGACTCGTGAAGTTCTGCCTCCTCGAGGCAGAAGATACCAAGGCAGAGGGAGATCAGATATACGGGGCCAATCTCCTCAGTCAGTTGGAGAGACAGAGTGTAAAATTGAGTTTGGGTCTGTTGGAAATCTTGCACAAGAGTTGATCACGGCACATGCTAGTGTTGGGCAAATTGAGTTTGGATCTGTTGGAAATCTTGCAAAAGAGGTGATCTCAGGACGTGCTAGTGTTAGGGGTTCAGTCCCGGGTGCTACACTTGAAACACAGGGTACAACAGCAGTGATGAAGCAAGACAGGTAATTGAAACTTCTTTCACTCACTCAGGCTTCTCATTGCACGATATATAAACCTCCTCGGTTTGGATTATGGTTTCAGGGCTGCAGTAGCGTCAACGGACGTTAAGATTGAAGAGAAGTTTCCTCCACTGGGCTAACTGAATGCTTGAGAAAGGATGGTTATTTTGTACAAAAGAGTGAAAAGGGATATGGATTTAGACTAATAGACTTCTGGGCTTTTAGGTAGTTATATTGGCTTTTTACTTTAGTTTTCAAAATCTTGACCCTTTGGATAATCCGTTTCGGCCTTTCATGACTTTTAAAGAAAGAGATTAGTGGTAAATTAGTGTTTAGTACTTTTGGTTGAGTTAGAATTTACCCCTTGCTATTTAAATTCTAATGGCTTCATAGTGGGTAGAGGACTAATGGTAATACAGTATTAACCTTCATATTGCAACTGCTTTCTTGTTTCTTTTATATGCTTGTTGATATGAGAAACTTGGGTTTGAATGTTGATAAATCCTTCCATTTCTTTAAATCAGTTTCTAAATCTCTTTTTTTTTTTTTTTTTTTTTTTTGAGATAAAATCAGTTTCTGAATCTTGGTTAGTAAATATGGTAAAAGTGATTTTTTTCTTGAGGGTGGGGAAAGAGTTTTATATGATATATAAGCATTAGATCTTTTTGTTTGATTGCTATTATTTTGTAATAAAAAGTAGGTATCTGATTAGCAAACTGAAGAAAAAAGATCAATGAAGTGAAAATCATTTTGCAATGGATGAAGAAGATTAGATTTGCCAGTTTCTTTCCTACAGTCTACATCAGTTAAATTGTACTCCAAAAGAGTCTTTTTCATCAACCAGAAGGATATTTCAATGTTTATTATTATCACTACAAAAGTCCAAAACAATCGCCAGAATCCAGCCAGACATTGCCAGCGACCCGCCCGTTCCATGTATTACATCGTTTTAATTTTTTTTATTTCTTTTAGTTTTGACCTTAGATAACGTTGAAAGATTACGGTATGTGTTGTTTAGTGTTTTCCAAAATTATTTCGTGTTTGGAAAATGTTAAACAAACATGTTTTCTACTTTTTGAAATAATTTTTTCACCTCTAAATTTTCTCAAACTACTATCTCAAAAGCTAAACAAATAATAATTTTCTTATTTTTAAACAAAACATATACAAACCTTACTCTGATTTGGCATAAAGTAACATATCTCCTACAATTTATCTCACGTAACAAACAAGATTTGTCATAAAGTCTTACACATCTTATTCCTATAACATAACTTTTTCAAAAAAATCTACACCTGCTTTATTTATCAAACCACTCCCTCAAAGCCCAAATAAACAACAATACGCAAAAATCGACATTATTTCACAAACCTCCACTACTCTCCTAAACTACTTTTCAAACACCAAACAAACATGCCCTATATCTTTTTAGATACTTTATGCTTGTTTAAGTGTACTAGTTCACAATTAGTATTTATCAAAGTGATAGTGATTTGTGATCTCCAAATACGAAATTTAAGTTCGAATCCTACTGGAGATACCACACTGGGAATGACTTATACACTTTGCATTATTCGATTCGAGCTGTAAATGCACAGTTTGGTAAAAGAAATAGTAGTGTCACACAGTAATTTTACATGGAAATGTGGTTTGGAGAGAAAAAAAAAGTTTTATTTCAGAAAAGAAAATTTGAGGAATATAATAGGAGGTATTTCTTCTAGCCACTATCCAAAATTAAGTTAGGCTTAAGCTTTTTTTTATCTTTTCCCTTGTATAAGTTAGGTCGGTCATGATTTCTCCTTTGTGATTATTGATGGAATAGACTATATAATTAATTCCCTTGTGATTTTGTCATTTACGCATGAATTTTTCATGTTTGAAATAATTGGCAATTTTATCATCGCTAGCTGTTCACTACAAATCAACTGATTCGTGCACGTAAGTCCCCACCAAACAGAAACATGGGGAATTTTAACTAGGGAAAGAAGTAAAGTCAGAAGTCAATCAATAATATTTTCACTAAAGAAGAAAAGGAGTGAGTTCTTCTTTGCCATATCTCAAACTAGTTCCTTTTTTTCTTCATTATATATATATAATTACTTTCCATTTATTCTAGTTGTTTTTGTGAAAGCGGTGAATTTTTTTATAGTACCAGATTAATTTGAATCAAATGCGATTGAATATGATCATGAAAAAAATTAACTTTCAAGAAAATGACATCACAAATATCATTTGAAAAGACCCAACTGTTTTATAAATTATAATGCATAGCCAAGGGATGTGTAGTTAAATAATAAATAGTATTCAAAAAAGAAATTATTCAAAAGGCATATGCCTTTTTGAATTATCCAACTACAATAATTATGGAGGAAGAAAACTAAGTTTTGGCATCTTGAGAAATTCAAAGGTTCACGACACAAGCTGCCAACTCAGTTACGTACTAGTAGAGTCCTGGTTGAATATCAAATAATTTCGACTCAATCTGAAATAACTTGAATATTTTTCAATTTCAATTTAATCTTAACTCGATTAAAATATTATAACACGCAAATTGGAATTATATTCAACTTGTTCGAGTTCGTTTCTTCTAAAATTTAGATAAATATGAGCACAACTCAAATTAAATAGAGATATTAAAAATTGCATCATTATAGTATTAAACTCCATTTGGTTTAATAATTACTAGTAAGTATAAGTACAACCGGCAATGAGGCAGTAGCTAGTTGGCTAAAGCTGGGGTTCCATGCCGAATAAGTCATGTATTCAACTCACACTAGTGTGAATATTTCTCTAGTTTAATTAATTATTAATACTAATCTTTGCAATTAATTTATTTTTGTACTTTCATACCAATGAAATATATTCAAATAAATTTTTTAATATAGTGATTGATTGATGTAATGAAATATTCACCGTCTCAAAAAAAATATTTGTACAACCATTCCGTCCAGTCTTCACATACGTCCAAACCCAACATCCTAGTACCCATTGTCTTAAGGGCATGTCTACCGATAGTTCATGTTGATCAGAACTATCGGTAGTTCAACCTCCATTACCACTCATTTATATTATTTTAATTTTTTTTAACCTGAATCACAAGTCATATTAGCAGGTCATATTTTTGGATTGATTTAATTACATTACCATAATGCCCTTCACTTATTAAAAAAAATAAAAACAAAAAAAACTAAACTCCCCACACTCTCCCCCCCCCTCCCCCCCACATCCCCAGGCCGACGGCGGCCTGGGACGACGGCCTGGGATTGACCCGTCCCAGGCCGCGGTGGCCTAGGACGGTTCGACCCAGGCCGTGATGGCCTGGGTTCGTCCGTCCCAGGCCTCGCCGCGGCCTGGGATATGGGGTTGGGGGGTTACGGGGTGAGGGTAGTGGGTTAGGGTTTAGTTTTTTTTTTTTAATTATAATTATTTATTGATAATATATAACTTTATTATTTTAATAGTATTATATAAATTAATGCATTATATAAATTTTTGACTGGAATTTTTTTTTTTTTAATTTAAAGTATCATTTGATTGTTAATATTATTTATAAAATCAAATTAGTTAAATAAATATGTATATAGAATAAGTAAAATCTTTAAATTGGTCCGCAAATTAAAATGTGTTTACATTATGATAAAATTCAAATTTTGACATTAACCATCATAATTAAGGTTATGAATCAATAATTAGTATCAATTAGCTCAAAATGTGCATATTATCGATTTTTATACTATAATGAAAACATAACAAAATTACACATTTTGTTAGGTTAAGTTTAAATAAACTCTCACAAATCATTGAAATTTTTTTTGATTTGAATTACGATTAACCTAGTATACATTACCCCTAATGTCAACAGTGTTGACTTTGGTCAATTAATCGAGTCATCTATCGATTTGGATTATGATTAACCTAGTTATACATTACCGTAAGGTCAACAATGTTGACTTTGGTGAATTAATCGATTTGAAGATTTTGCTTATTATATTTACATATTTATTTAACTAAATTCATTTTATAAAAATATTATCAAATTAAATAATACTTTAAAATTCAAAAAAAATTAAATCTAAAATTTATATAATAGTATCAATTTATTAAAATAATAAAGTTACATATTATTAATAAATAATTATAATTAAAAAAATTAACAAAACCCTTACCCCCACCCCTTACCTTAAACCTATGTCGCTGTCGGCCTGATAATATAAATTTTTGTCTACATTACCTTAGGGTCAACAATGTTGATTTTGATTAATTAATTGAGTAATTTGTCGATTTGTATTACGATTAACCTAACTATATATTATCCTAAGGTCAACAATGTTAACTTTGGCCAATTAATCGAGCCATTTGTCAATTTTTATTATGCTTAACCTTGTTATATATTACCCTAAGGTTTTTTTAGGGATACATTACACTAGGGTTACGATTAATCTTAGGGTAATGTATAATTACGATTAACAATGTTGACTTTTGTCAATTAATCAGTCATTAATCGATTTAAATTATATTTAGTTTAGTTATACATTACCATAAGATTTGACAACTAAGAAATTAATCTCGAAGAAAATTGATAATAAACTTATGTAGATGACCTTTTAAATTATTTCTACTTCAATATATAGAAAATCAATTACCGTGTACTATATATGTTCAATTGTTTAAGATATTTTGTTCAACGATTTTTTTCTTTTCAAAATCATATAATAATAAATCTCAAAATATATACACACATTAAACAACACATTATTAAGATTATTTGATTTTCCATTCCTCATTAAGTATAAATGAAATATATAAAAAAAATAATCTCAAAATAAAAAATATATATTTTTTAAATAAAATATTTATATTATGTTTTAATTTATTTAATATTTATTAAAATAATAAAGTTATATATTATTAATAAATAATTATAATTAAAAAAAATTAAACCCTAACCCACCCCTTCCCCGTAACCCCCACCCCAATCCCAGGCCGTCGCCGGCGGCGGCCTGGGATCTTCCGTCTCATGCCGCGGCGGGGCCTGGGACGGACGGACCCAGGCCACCACGGCCTGGGATCTTCCGTCTCAGGCCGCGGCGGGGCCTGGGTTTGTCCGTCCCAGGCTGCCGCCGCCGGCCTTGGAAGACGATCCCAGGCCGCCGGCCTGGGATATGAGTGGAGAGGGGTGTGGTGGGGTTAAGGGGGTGGGTGAGTGGGTGGGTTTAAATTTTTTTTTTTACTTTCTCTGTAAGGGTAAAATTGTGAATTTTCATTTGACCTAATAGAAATTTTCATCCGGTTACAAGTCTCTTGATTGCCACATGGCAGTTTGTGAGTGATGAACTACCAATAGTTCTATCGGTCTTGAACTACCGGTAGAAAGCCCGTTGTCTTAAACTCTTTCTTCTTCTCTTAAAGCTAGCCAAAATCTCCTTAACAATTGAATACCAAAATCCTGTTTCTTTGGCTTTTCCCAAATTTATTTCGTGTTTGAGAAAAACAATACAAACATGTTTTCTATATTCTGAAATAAATTTTTTATCTCTCAATTTTTTCAAATACTATTTTAAATTGCCTATTTTTATTTCACAAGGAGGTAAATTGCTCATTATTTCATTTCACAGGGAGTTAAATTGCCTATTTTTATTTCACAGGGAGATAAATTGCCTATTAGACATATCACAGAAAGTTAACTTGCAAAAAACCCCAGAAAAAACTAATTCGACAGTCAGAAACTATCAACAATTAGAAATGTTAAACACCCACTTGTACAATTCTTTTTCCTTAATCGTTCATGCGTACTTTTGCTCTTTCCTATCTTAGTAAAAACAATACCAGGTGCCCTGTTTCTAGTGCATCCTTAATTTTACTTCACATGTCTGAATGAGTATTTAATTTCATAATTCCAATTTGATTAATTCTTTAGTTGTCTGTCATTTTCCATCAGTCAAATGGGTTATGGGTATTATGTATTTTGATTGAATTTGGTGGCGGGCATGAATTTGTTTCTTTATTCTCTGTTTCTCAGTCTCATCAAAATCATTAGGAAAAACCTCCACTTTCCTAGATACTTCTCTTTTTCTTCTGCCCACTTCTTTTCTTAGCTGAAAGCCTTAAATAAATTGTATATATACTAATTTAGTTGCATAAAATCTTTATTTAATATTTATTTCCTGAAAAATCTGCGTAATTTTGGAAGAACTATGCATAAGGCGAGGTTTAGTGAATCAGCAGATTATGATGGATATGTTGAAATTGATCCAACCGGTCGTTATGGTCGAGTAAGTTTTTATGTTTTTCTCCCTTTTATTTTTCTGGGTTTCCTTATGGAAATTAAAAAAAAAAAAAATGGGTTCTTGAGTATGCTTTGCATCTCGGACTGTTGAATTTAGTGATCGAATAAAAACATTTTACATGTTTGTTTCGAGATGTTACCAGAATTTTATTATTATAGTAATTTTATCTATTTGAAACCATAGTTCTTAGCAAGTACCATTAGGACTTCAACATTTATCTAATCTTTGTACTAAGATCAGTTCTGATTCTTTCTTTTGGTTTTTCAAATTATGGTATTATAAATTTTTGTAACAGAATTCTGTGTTTAGTAATAATAATTTCCGTTCCATTAAGTTGAAGCACTTGATCTTTCTTTCTTAAATATGAGATTTCTGTTAATATCATATAGTGATTGTTCATTGCTATAACTCATTGACCAAAGAAAGATGGTTTTTTTAACTTCTTTTTCATTTTTTTTTCTTATTTAAATATTTGACAGTTGGATGAAGTTTTGGGGAAAGGTGCAATGAAAACAGTATACAAGGCTATAGATGAAGTGCTTGGGATGGAAGTAGCTTGGAACCGAGTCAAACTCATCGACTTACTACAGTCACCGGATGATTTGCAAAGGTTGTACTCTGAGGTACACCTTCTCGGAACCTTAAATCACGACTCCATTATCCGATTCTACACTTCTTGGATCAACGTGGAAAGCAGAACATTCAATTTTATTACTGAAATGTTCACTTCCGGCACCCTCAGAGAGTAATGTCCCTTCTCAATTCAATCTTGATCATAAAATCTGATTTCCAATTGTATTACTTTGCCTTAGAAATACTAACACATTTCGTCTTGAATCTAGATGTCATTATCTCAAACATTGAATAAGACATTCTTGAAGGGATACTAGGTTTACCTAATTTGAAGATAATTAGTTAAGAAACAAGTTGTGGTGGATAGTGTGCTTTTTATATATTTTTCAATTTCTTGACATTATTATTATATTCAACTTGTAAGAATATGTCTTATGTGGCTGCGTATTATGGTCTTGAACCAATTCAATGCATGTAAGTTTGTGGTAGAACCTGACCAGTTCAGTAATCAATTTTTTCTATATTAAATAAGAAACACTTCTCTCCTTTTCATAAAATTTCTGTCGATTTTACTTTTTTGCTTGGTTATGTGAGCCTGTTATTTTGAGCAAAACTAACAAGTATTAGACTGTTGTATCTTGGGAGACTATTATCTTTGTTAGTTTATTTAATTCTAAAGTCAAATTTATCAGAGCAATAGTTTTGTTAGATATTAAGAAATCTATTTTATTAAATTGCGAGAATCTTTTGCAGAATTGTTTCTAACTACACAGCTTGTGTTAAACAACAACATTACAAGCAAACAATATGCTTATGTGTCTGCAACTTCCGTACTGATGATCTAGGCCATATTGGATTTGATGATAATTTCTGAACTTTTTATAGTTATTGCAGATACAGAGCAAAGTATAGGCGAGTGAATATACGAGCCATAAAGATATGGGCTCGGCAAATACTTGAAGGACTTGTATATCTTCATTGCCATGATCCTCCAGTAATTCATAGAGACCTTAAATGTGATAACATATTTGTCAATGGCCACCTTGGACAAGTGAAGATTGGTGATCTAGGCCTCGCAGCAACTCTACGAGGATCACATAGAGCACATAGCGTTATAGGTACTTACTTTTCTTTATTTGTTCTTCTTTTTTGCTTAACTAAACCAAGAACCAAAATGAATGTTAAATTCATAAAGCCATGCCCGTTAAATATACCGGTTCCAACTTTTATAGGCACACCGGAGTTTATGGCACCAGAGATGTACGAAGAAAACTACAATGAACTAGTTGATGTATATTCATATGGGATGTGTGTTCTAGAGATGATAACTTCTGAATATCCTTACAGTGAATGCACAAACCCTGCTCAAATTTACAAGAAAGTGACATCGGTAAGATCATACTTTCCAGTTTGCAAGAAAAATAATGTGAAAATGATAAGAAATTGAAATAAATGCCACTTTTTTTCTTTCTTAAAGGGTAAAAAGCCAAGGGCATTTTACAAGGTACAAGACTTGGAAGCACAAAGATTCATTGGGAGATGTTTAGAGACTGCATCGAAGAGATTGTCAGCGAAAGAACTCATGCTTGATCCATTTCTTGACGTTGATCACTTTAATGACCTTTTAGAGTCGAGTCTCGAAAACCAAAAGCCCTTTTTGAATGAATGTTTTGAACTTGAGAACCTCAATTGGAATGATGATATCCCGAGGACTAATATGACTATTACTGGGAAGTTAAACCCTGAGGATGACACTATCTTTCTTAAAGTGCAGATTGCTGATAAAGAAGGTATCTCCGAATTTTTTAACAGGGAACTTTTTTTTCTTTTCATGTTATTCTCCGTGTTTCTTTGATTTGCAATTTTTCCTGAAGATTCTAGAATGTTTTTGAGAAGTTTTTAATATCTAGTTGATCAAAAATATACACTGATGCTCCTTTTCAGGTGATGTGAGAAATGTGTTTTTTCCGTTTGACATTGTTAGCGATACCCCAATGGATGTTGCAAATGAAATGGTGAAGGAATTGGAGATTACGGACTGGAGACCAGCAGAAATAGCAGATATGATCGATGGAGAGATATCAGGCTTAGTTCCTGATTGGAAGGCGGAACATCCTCCTCAGCATGTACTAAGTTATCAAGAAGATGATTATGATCATCATAATCCTTTCTCACCTTCTTCATCATCACAAGTGTCAGTCTTGAATTCAATCGCGTCTCAGAGGATTTACGCGAGACCAGAAGGTAGATTAAAGAAAGGGCTAATCACTTATAGAGGTTACGTGAAATTACAACACGGTTTACCAAAACCTTCTTTACTATGAGTTTCACCTTACAAGTATCCACTGCAGTTTGTCTCCATAACTTGGCAGAGGTGACTTTGTCATAAAATTTATAATGACATGCCCATTTTATCCTCAAGTAAAATTTGGTTTTCACCAATTTTTTAGGACGAAAATACCCTTATCTTTGGAGGGATGTTTTTGTAGTTACACGTGTCCTCTGTGAGTGTGTGGGTAATTATTCCCGAGCTAAATGCAAAAATACCCCCTGTGCGTTGCCTAATTGGCAAAAACCCCAGCCCTGTGTAATTTTTATTATAAAAAACCCCTCTGTGTTCTTTTTTTTATTAGCCAGAAAACCCATTTGAAAATCCTTCATATATCAATAGGGAGTTTATTGCCAAAATTTTAAGTAAATAGGGGACTTATTGCCAATTTTCAAAGTTAACAAGGGGGTTATTGTCAATTTTTTATGTGAATGTGGGTGTTTTCGCATTTTTTGGTGGGGGTATAAATTCTCATTTTACCTGCAAAATACGTAGGAGGGTTTTTTTTGCTAATAAAAAAAGCACATAGGGATTTCCGGTAATATATATGACAGTTTTTTTTTTTTTTTGGCTAATTAGACAAATCATAGGGGGTATTTTTGCATTTCACTCAGTTATTCCTTAAAGAAAATAAGTGTGCCTTCTATTTTGATCTCATGTTCCTTCTCCATGTTATAGGTTACGCATATAATCGGAGTCCTAATTAACAATAATATCTTGTTGTAGATGACTTGTATGATGACTCGAGCTCCCAGAGCTCATTGCACTCTGAAAAGTACTCCAATTGGGCTTACTATTCAGCGGAAAACGATCCCACAATGAGCCCAAGAAAACATAACCAAACAACTTCCGAAGACATGCAAAGCCCTTCAAGATTCTATCCTGGGGAAAGTGCAACTACTGGGCAATATCTTGGTAAAATTTACGAAGCTGCCACTTGTAAGAATAACAAGTTGAAGATGGAAATGCCTAAACTGACAAGAAACAGGTCTCTAGTAGATACGCGTAGCCAGTTGCTGCACAGGTCCTTAGTCGAGGAGGTTAATAGAAGACGATTGTTTAATACTGTTGGTGCCGTAGAGAACATAGGTTTTCAATCACCTTTTGAAGTTTCCAATAAGAATACACAAAGAATGAATGGTACAAGTCATTCTAAAAGGCAGGACCAAAGATCCAAAAGAGTTTAGTATTTCGTCTACTATGATTGCGATTGATCACGGGGTATGTTTGTAAGTATAAATAAACGAGCTTGTGAAGCGCAATTAAGTGCATCAAAGCTATGCTCCTTGTTTCGTATTGTAAGTATATATTTCTAAATTATTTTAATAAATTATAATGTTATATGTATGTATATTAATATGTTTCTTGATTTCGTGCCATGGCTTCTGTGTGCTTCATGTGCAACCGTTGGTTATATTGTTGATTAGGATGGGCATGATTGAGTATGGGATGATTGGATTTTAATTTTCAGTTTTTGTAGGGAACAAGGTGTTAGCTAGTTTTAATACATGCATGGATTATAGCAATCTTCAATTTCCATTTTTTCTTAGGAATCTACATTCACTTTAAAAAGTTTGTTGCATTAAATTTGTCAAGTCTTTTTGGCATATACTGAATAGGTGTGTGCTGCATTAATTCCCGGCCATCCTGTTGTAGGATCAGCAGATCTTCTCCATGATCATTTTTGCACAGAAATTAATTAATTATTAGGACAATTACAATACTATATATAATAATAACCTATCTATCATTTTCATTTGTGGACAAAGTGGTATGGTTGAAAGTTAAAACATGTCGAGGAGATGGAGTTGTCTTTAAGTATTTGTCACCTTCTTCATTGGTTCACACCAAAAATTTGTAAAGTTTGAGATGCATGTGTGATTTCAAGTTAATATTAATATCTATTAACTTACATAAACATTTAAATTGCTTGGGTATATGGTCATATTTTCCTTTACCAAATAATCTCTGCTTTTACATTATTAATCATATAAAAAGAAGATTTTAATTAGAAGTCAACAGCCCAAAGTCATCATTTTTGTCATATACAGCATATTAAATTAATCTAGTTCCCATTATGTGCTTTTGCATGCTATGTCAATTTGTATTTTGGTTAGTAGACCACTTGAAGCATATATATCCTTGTAATTTTGCATGTCCATTAACCTGTGTCGACTTTCAAACTTTGTGGTGGATCCTACCTAATTATGAAGTTCCACCTTTAAAAAAAAGGTAAGCATTATTAATTTTCTTTTTTTCCCCACATAAATTAATTTCCAAGTCTCAACAATAATATTATTGTAGGAGTCGTCTTTACAAAATTATATATTCGAGACATATAAGAAATTTGAGGGTCTAATTGGAATATCCAAGTTATGCACATATTTGATTCAACTGCAAAGTATATTATAACAAGTCAACATTTGTCCTATGGTTATAATGATACAAGAAATACAATTAACTTTTAAATGATTAAGTACAAACAAATTGAATTTGATTTATCACATCAAGGTAAACTATCTCAAAGAAAATGTATGGTCCTCAATATTTAGAACTTGATTTTACGTGTGAAAACAAAACTATTACGCAAAGTTAAAAGAAAGTCAGGCCAAAAAATCAATTGTTTACAAGAGTTTACGAATCAATTGTTTTTTTTTTTTTATATGTATATATAGTTTTAACACGATAATGAACTGAAATTAATTAGTTATCTTGACATCCCCTTTAGTGCAAAAAATCATAATGTCGAGCAACTCTAAAAGTCCAAATAGACTTTTCAACACATTAAGAAAATAATGTGGCTGTCGTCCATTGATCAGAATTTCGGTACCAAAAGGATCTAAGATCTCGTGCAATTGTCGCACGTAACACATTTGATTGAATGTTTAATAAGATATACATTTTTCCGATCACCTAACTTTATATTTATTTAATTGAATATTCAATAAGATTCTTTAATTGTAGTAACATATTAAGTAATACTCGAATTACGGCTATTTGCAGTGGTTAGGGAGGCTAAATCTTATTTGTTTAAGTCTCTAATTATGTGTGATCAAGTGCATTAATCTAGAATATAAAAAAAGTTTAAATTCACACATGAGGCTTTAACAGAAATTAAGATATGACTTGTAAGAATGGCAATCGGTGATTATATAAGTTTGTTAAGTCCCCTAACTGCCATTCTTTTATGGACACGTTATTTTTGATTGATTTGCAGTTTAATTTCATCATATATATAATGATATATATATATATTTATTTTCATGCGACAAAATTCAATTAAAGCCAGAATATCAGGGCCTGTTTGTTTGGCGTTTCCCAAAATTTTTTCGTGTTTGGGAAATGCCAAACAAACATGTTTTTTATTTTCCAAAATAAATTTTTCATCCATTAATTTTCTCAAACTACTCTCTCAAAAGCCAAACAAACAACAATATTCTTATCTCTAAACAAAACCTATACAAACTCTACTTTGATTTGACACAAAGTAACCTATCTCTTACACAATTTATCTCACAAAACAAACATGATTTGACATAAAGTCTTACACATCTTACACCTACAATCCAACTCTTCCAAAAAAACCTACACCTACTTTATTTCTCAAACCACTCTCTCAAAACCCAAACAAACAACATTACGCAAATCGAGATTATTTCACAAACTTTCACTACTCTCCCAAACTACTTTCCGAAACGCCAAACAAACAGGCCCTGAGGCTTTCTGTTGTGTTATGAGATAGGATTTTGACTCACTTCACCCAACCAATATCTCAAATCTCAGGTATATATCAACAAATTAACAAACAATTTTAATTAATACATTAATTACTTAATTTAGTTAAATGGATTTACTCGAAAAATTAAATGACAATACTTGGTTTGATTTGAGATAAGAGTCATAAAAGCCGTGGTTAGTGATTTTTAGCATGCCTAATATTTGTTTTTGATAATATTTAGCATGCGTAATATGATGAATATGTAAAAGAGATTATGCCATTCAATTTGGAAATTCTTCGATTTATTAGGATAAAAAGGAAAAGAATACGTCTTCTTCTTTCTTTATTATGCATAAACAGCTAAAACAACCTTGAATAGAATGATTGAGCTTTTACTTTAGACAACAACTCAAAAGTGGTCTTTACTTTGTTCTACAAGCTGCTGCCTTATCTACAAATTTTGGTGATTGCACTATTTAAAATTTGTGGACATCCTCATTTATGACACTAAAGTATTAATAAATCAAAAAGAGCAAAACTAGAAGAAGCAAAACTTTTTCTCTGTTGATCTTCAGAGCTGTCAGAAACAATTTAAAATTGTACATTAATTCTTCTAAACATCAATAAATTCCTTTTTCAGAATGAAAACAAGTCTTTGCTTTAACTATATTCCAAGATGAGAATTACTTGTAGGGAAATTGCAAATTTTGAAATTCCATTCTAAATCTACATAAAGGCACTTATGTGATCCGGTCGAATTTGAGTGAATTTCGTTAAAAATTCGAGCCGTCTGTTTGAGTTGGGCGGAAAAGGGTTGGTGCTGGAGAATGTTAGGTATTCTGACACCATTTGAGATCATTTATCAAATTTTCACTCATTTTCTTAAGCTTAATCCAAGGTAAATTATTTTATGCATCCGCTGCACGGTTGACGTGATAAAACGCACCAATGAGTATACATAATTTTTTAATGCTATAAAGTAGTGATACTCAAAGATTTCATTCCACTTTGTATTGTCAGCAATAAATTGAATTGATTGCACCACGTCATATTCAGCCGCTGCATAAAATAATCTCTACTAATCTAGACTATATGCAAATATTCTACTTACAAACACAAGGCAAAGGACTAAAATTATAGAATATCTTGTATCCTATGCCTAGAAGATTTGCACAAAATTCGCACAAGTGTATCTTCATGGCATTATAGCATAAAGATATGGAAACACAAAATATATATATTCAAGAAAAGAAAGTAACCATTAGATAAATTACATACATTAATCCATATATATGAGGTAAAACTTTATGTACTACAAGTACTTACATATCTAAAATTACAGTGAAAAAATATACTCAAGAGATGAATAATATTAACTACTAGTAGTGATTTTGTGGCATGTTGAACCAGATTTGTTCAAATGCCTTGATAATAAGATCATGATACTGATTTGAATTTAAAGAAAGATAACAAGCTAAAAGTTCTTCCAAATCCTTTGATGCTCTTATATTATTCTCCACAATCATTTCCATCATTGATTCCCTGAAATCTTGTTCTGGATCCAATGATGCCTTCACTATTGCAAAACTCTCCGAATAAAACAACCCGTTCACGTTCTCCGGTCCCCGATTTTGGTTTTTCTTGTTCGGAACTTTATTATTATTATTATTATTATTCCAGCTACCCTTAATCTTCACTCCACCCGAACGTGACACTGATTTTCTCGACTTTTTTCTTTTGTCCGCGTGAAGTTTGGTTGAAGATGAGTTATTGAATGTACGAGGAGATTGTTTTTGAGAATTGATAGTTTTGGTTAAGATTGGTGGAAGTTCTGGCTCTGATATCATATCGAATTCTGACAATTTCTCGATATTTGTAGATATATACGATGTTTGCTCCATGTCCATTATGATGTCAGTGGCTGAAGAACTTAACTTACAACTGCTAGAACTCGACCATGAGGCGGTCCCAAATTCGTTAAATGATCGAATTGGGATATCGAAAGAATCGGGAGATTCGAGAAAATCGTGATCAGGGGAAGTGGGAAAATCGATGCAATCGGAAGAAACAGAGGAAGGGTTGATTTGTATTGGGGATGGCTTGTAAATTGTCTTTCTCTTAGTTCTTTTTTTGGATGATTTTCTTGGAGGGTCATGGGGAAAATGAGTGTCAAAAAATTTTGGGTTAATGTTTGGTGAAATGTATTCTGTGGTTTGGTACATGGAGGATTTTCTTGGGTTGTGGACTTTTTTGTTGATGGATTGAGAAGAAGGGTTTTTGGTTTTGTTCATGTCTCTCAGTTTGTAGAACCAGGCATTTGGCATCATATCTGATAATCTGAACTTGTAATTTCCCATTGGATTGGTTTGAATGTGATTGAATTGGTGTTGTATTTGATTTTGAGGAGTGAGTTTATATAGGGGATGAGAGAGTTAATTTACTCTGCTCTGCTCTGCTCTGTACTACATAAGAATGATGGAAAATGAATTACTAGAATACATACATACATACATACAATGATTTAAAATGAAAAGCTAGGAAAAGGATGATGCTTTGAGGGGAAAAATATATATAAAAAAAAATTGATAGAGGGCCCCTGTGGGAAACATTGGCATGCATGAAAGGCAAAAATATTGTCCTAAAGTTGTAAGTAGTAAAACTCTGTTTTGATGCATTTTAGCTAGGCTTTTCATTTTGAAGTTTTTAAAATCCAAAATTTTAAATATTAAAAAATAACCTTTTAGAAGCTATAATAATTCTAAAAATAACCCAACTTAATTTAGTAAAAGTGGTTAGTTAATAGATTTAAAATGTAATTAGTTTATTCTAAATGTAATCTATAACTAAAAACTAAATTCGAAACAAACCAACTAATTAAAATCTAAAATCAAACCCTCTCTCTCTCCTACGTCCTAACATGACAACATCAATTCTTGGGCGCTCATTACAGATTCTTGGACGCTAGTTCTTTCTCTCTTTCTTCGTCGATTTTCAAGACAATTTCTTCTTGCTCCGGTAAGTGAACATTTCCATTTCTATGAAGTTTGTGTTATGAGAGTAGAGTTGATGAGTGAGGAATTGATGGAGAGGGAGAGAGGGAAAGGTGTGGGTATGTGTGTGAGTGTGAGGAGCTAGTTGTGGAAGTGCAGGGTTCATTTTCGTTAAGGAAAATAGTGGCGGATGATGTTAATAGAGGGGATTTAGGTCCGTTCAAATTTGAGAATGAAGGGGTTTAGGTGAAAATGTGATAAAAATATTAGAAAAAGAAATAAAAAAATAAATTGGGTCAATTTTTAGAATATAAGTACTTCTCAATATGGTTAATGTGTGCCTCAAATGTCCAATATTTGGCTAATCCCAATACATTTTATATTTTTATTTTTCAAAAGAAAAATCTTAAAGCTCCAAAAACCCAAACATTGAAAACACAGTTAATTCTATTTTATAGATTTCAAACACTTAAACCATGTATTGGCCCTATATGTTTCTCTAAAATCTATATATATACTTATATTTTTATAGTGACAATTTATCCGTATGATAAGCATAAAGTTCAAGTTAACTCTGTAATTTGAAAAAAAAAAAAGAATTTTACCACTATATGATCTTATAAAAGTTTCACACTGTCTCCCTGATATTTTTAAATTTAAAAAAAAATATGTATTGACAAAAATACCCCTTCTATATGTGACACTTTACCCCCTTGTGTTATGATAAATGTGGCACTTACCTCCTTGTGTTATGATAAATGTGGCACATTACCCATGTGTTATGATAAATGTGGCACATTACCTCATATGTTACAAAAATATTTTCCATGCCACTCTCAGGTTCGGCCTGTGATTTACACTCTCCTGTTGAAGTATATAAATTGATCATTTAAAATTTTCTCAGAGAATAATTTTTTTTTTAAATCACATAAATAAATTGAATATTATGCAAAACTCAAAGGATAAATTGGCATTAGCTCTCCATATATATGCACAGGTAACTTGACAAGCTTGACCTCAAGACATCTAGACAGCTATAAGATGAAAAAGAATTGACTACTAAAAATATTTTTGGTTGATTACTCGGGGCAAAAACCAACTTATTATATCCAATAGTTCCTAAGTTTTTTTTTTTTAAAACCGGGATCTCCTCTGATCCAGTTTTTAAAAGCGTCATTATGCATTATGATTGAGATCTTATGATGGAATATAATTCTTTTATTGCTAAAAACAATGGCCATTGTGGCCTCTTTTTGCTTTTGAACTGTTTAAAGTTCATGAATCCCTGGCGTGCTAGGCCATATGTTGATAAATAAATAGTTTGCCAATTATCATGAAAATGATTATTATTTACAAACTTATTACAACATTGTCCATCAAATGAATATATTTATTGAGTGCTTGCCGTTTTTATCAGTTGATAAAGTCGACGTATTAGGTGGCGATGTCGTAAAAAATTGGAGTTCAATTTTGACTTGATCATAAATGTTTATGTCCTGTCAAATGCATGTTGCTAGATATAATCTTAATTTAACCAATGAGCTGATGTATATTTGATACACGTAACAATCGAATTTGATACTTTGTTAGATTAGATGATGGGTCCGTCTTATTGAACTTTTTTGTATTAAGAAAAATGGGCCTAAAGGAAAAAATTGCTAAAGTTTGAGAAGAATTTGGTCCATAAAAGGCCCAAGTTGCCATTGGATTAATATTTCCACTGAATCTGTTGCATTACCACTTTTACTATCAACAATTGGCATTGATGTTGT
Source organism: Penstemon newberryi var. newberryi (assembly GCA_030819805.1). Lineage (NCBI taxonomy): Eukaryota > Viridiplantae > Streptophyta > Magnoliopsida > Lamiales > Plantaginaceae > Penstemon > Penstemon newberryi. The sequence goes on from JAUALY010000005.1 coordinate 38,549,523, forward strand.
TCAACAGTGAACAACATTTGACTCTTTCAATGAGACAAAGTTGAATATCATCTCTGTTTCCTTTTTCTGGGTGCTTGCCATGTAATTAGTTATTACTTTAAAAAATAAATCCCCAAGTCCTTTTCAATTACATTTTTAATACTTGTGCGCAGTTAGCTCAGTTTTTTTAGAAGAATTTGAAAGCAAGAGTTTTGGCAAAATTACACATTTAGTCCTCTCATACTTATTTCGCGGCAAAAATAATACTAACTTATATTTATATCCAATATCTGAAAATTTAAACGTCCATCGGTCATTCGATCACTTATCTTCTCGGTCAGACTCTTTAATCTCAAATGTATTAGTTTCAGTTTTATTTAGAAAGAAAACCGAATGCTATAAAGTATAACTTAAAATATGTTGCATCTAAAAGATTAAGAATTCTAAAAGAAAAATAGATTAAGAAAATTATGACAAAAAAATGTCTGAGAAGCAGACTAATTAAGTAAACCATTTTAACAAATAAAAAAAAAATAGTGGACAGAGAGGAGTGATTGCAACTAATAAATAAACATTTGAGAGGGCTGAAAATGAAAAGTTCCATCTTATGGAATAGCACTAATTACTTTGTAACTTAAAACCAAACCAGACGTGAAATCCACACATACATAAATGATAATATATATATATATATATATATATATATACTCTCGTCTCCCCCCTTTGTTATAGCTCTTATATATATATATATATAAGAGAATTAAGTGCATGTACATACATATATAAACCAAATTAACAAAATGAGAATCAAGAATCTATCTTCTTCCTTCAAATGCAACATTTCCAAACAAAGCAAGAAAGTACTCCGTCTCTTCGTATTGATCAAGCTCCGTAAACCCGTCTTCCTAAGAGCTCACCAAATTCGTCGCTCGGCCAAGAAGCCCGCCTCCCATGAAGGTCATCACTCAAAACTCGTGTCGTTTTTCCGTTGTTCAAGGCCAAACCGAGACATGGACCGAGTCACGGAGCTCAAGAGTTTTTCGGAAAGAAGCCATCAAAAGGCACCGTGCCCGTCGCCCATAACCCCGGCATATATACGAATGGGTGAAGCCCGAGGCACTACTAAAAGGGGAGTAGCAGTTGTTTCGGAGAAAGATGATAATGAAGATGCTTGTAGGAGCTTTGAGAAGTATTTGGTAGAGATGATCGTGGAGGATGGTAAAATGAGAGACCTGGTTGATGTTGAAGAGTTTCTGCAATCTTGGAAGAATATCAAGTGTCCCTTGTTCGTCGACTTGGTCGGTCGATTCTACGGGGAGTTGTGTAGAGACTTGTTTTCTAACAGCAGTGAAGCTTATATCAAAGTATCCAAAAACTTGTAATGTTTAATTTTTTCTGCACTTGTAACAGCAAAATTAATTTATTTTCAGAGGTTGTGAATTATGACAAGACTCAAAATTGTGCTGGAATTCTATATGTCTTTCAAATTAAATTGAACTAAATCAAGTACTATGATTTTGTATCCTAATTTGTGTGTACTAATTTCTTGGGGTTAAATGCACAATCTCCCAATAGATTATGTGAAACATGCACGAAACTCCCGTATGTTATGTTTATTCTAGAGAAACCTCTCCTTTGATCTCCACTCAATAGAACTAATACTGTTAGTTTTCAGGTCAACCACCTATTTGTACAAATCGAAAGCGTGTATCAAACAAAAGTTTGGGTTTTCAGATGCATAAAGACACCAATTGACCTAAATTTATAGAATTTGGGCAAATTTCGAAACCTTCAGGAATTTAGGGGTTTAAACTACAAATTCAATTTATTGCTTATGCTGAGAAAGCATACAAAATATATCGTGAATTTAAACTGATTCTGACCCAGAACATAGTAGATTAAAGAAAGCGGCTTTGCTGGAAGGATTATATACAAAGGCCCAATATTATTATCTTATTTGCTCAAAGGATTAATGGGCCTATTCAATCAAAATTCGTGGGCCTATGGGCTAATATTTTTAATTTGAAATTTTCTTTTATTTCTAATTTTCCTATGAACCGTCAATTTTCTTCCAGGTCTGTCTTGACTTTCTAAGTTCTAAGGCCATTTCCAAAAGCACTCTTATATTAAAATATAAGGGGTGAACAATGTTATACATTCCCACTCTTTTCTATACACTCCAACAATTAGTTTATATTCTAAGATTTTACTTTTAAACAATCACACCACTTCACTTCAACAACTCATTTATATATTAACAACTTTCAATTATTATTTATATATAAATAATAATGACACAATTTTTTCAAATATTTCTATTATTTATTAACTACATCTTAACAGAGTGATCTAGTGGAAGTAAGTAGTTGGCCAACTAACCCCACTTTAATGTCAAATCCAAGTTCAAAAATAGGTTAGAAGAAGTTTTGATATAATATATATTTAATTAACGTGACTCAAAATGAAGTAAGTTTTGCTGAAGACCTAATTACTCTTTAAAAAGAAAAAAATACAGTAAGATCCTAGAAACAAAACTTGAAAGATGTAATGTAACACACGCAATTGAATTAATGGTGAAGCAAATAGTTGTATTATTACGAGGTGGCTCCCCGCCTCTGCAAGGAAGGGTCAATATATTTCACAAAATAAATAGTTGTACTGTTCCCCATAAAGTTGGGTTTGGAAGAAGCAATCTCAGTGAAAAACATTGCATGATATGGTATTTCCTTGTTAAGGACACTGTACAAGCACAGAATATGTAATTAATTATTAACCACCAGAAGCCCTCACGTACCAAAATATTACTATGTATAACTTGTACAATATTCTTGCTTTTCAATGTTTTGTCTCCATCTTTTTGCCTTTGGAATCTAACAACAATTGATAGATGGGAAAGGAAGAAATCAATATGCATATGGTCTTTCAATATACCATTTTTGTGACTTGTGAAACTGTACCTACAAAATTATGTGCTTCCATATGCCCTTGAATAATTTAATTAATGTCATATAATAATTAATCATTTAATGCAAATTGATTCATTGTTGGGGTCGATCTAAAAGTCTCATCGCCTAAGAGAAAGGTGTTCAATTTTGAAAAGTTTAAAATTGACTAGTTGGTATTCACTAAATTTATGTCTGGTGTCTCTTGACTCTCTTTCAGTTAGAAGTCATTTTCTTGAACTATTTTAAGACACATATATACACCAAAAAAAATGTAAATTACGATTACCCCCTAACGTAATATCTAATTACAAAAATTCCTATTACGTATTACAAAAATCTTTCTTAGGATTGTCACCGCCTTACAATTAGCCTCTTACCCTTGAAAAGTTTCAATTTTGCATGTAATGTTTGTAATATCTTATAAAATTTTAAAACTTGCATTATTGTAATATCTCATAAATTTTATAAACTGATAATTATATATTTACCACAAATTAATTAAATAAAATTATAAAATTGCCCCTAGTTTATATTAAAAGAATTGTATTAAATATTTATTAACAATTTAATTATTCTAATAAGAAATTAAATAGAATTTTAATACTAATATTTTATAAAGTATTACACATTTTATTAAATATATAAATTTTTTATGTTTATAATATTAAATTTTAAACAAATTTTCTATTTACACATTTGATAAAATAATAAATATGTAATAAGATTTTTTTAATATTTATTGAGACTTATGGGCAATTTTATAATTTTATCAATTTTTTTGGTGGTAAATATATAATTATCAATTTGTAATTTATATGATATTATATTTAGCACCTAAATTTTAATTTTTTGTAATATATTACAAACATTACAAAATAATCGCCCAAGTGCAAAAAATAGTATTTCATATATGAATGATGTTAAGAAAAGATAGGAAAGACTCAATGTATGAACACCACTTTAAAAGTTAAAAAATGTGAAAAATAGAATAAAGAACCTAATATAGTAGTTATAGATAATTAAAATGAATGGTTTTATTATAGTAATTATGAAATGAGATGGGGGAATACAGTATGGGGAGTTGTTGGGTGTTACTTTGTTTGGGAAATGAAGAAAGACAGCCTAGAAAAAAGAGGATGTTGTTGTGACGCTCAAAATCTCAACCTCCAAACATGGCAAAACTGAGGAATTGACCACACCATTCCGGTCCCCATCTTGTTTTCTTACTTCTTAATTAATGTTGTCAAAATTATAACAAAATATTTAATTACGTGTCTTTGGTGTCGCGTAAAAGTGAAGAGAACGTTTTATGCCGTTGACATAATTTAGAAGTAATTATGTAAATTTTAGTTACAATCTTGCAATTATATATGTATCTTGTCATTTTGGTGAAGTGCGACAAAAAAAAAAATAGGGTCTAAGCTAAAATTTTCCATACATGCACGTGTAGTACTATTGCTATTGCTACATGATTCCAATAACACTATTAAATATGACTAATCATTATACATGAAGTATAAACAATTTAAATAATTTGAATTCGATCAATTTAAAGTTTTGCGAATAATATAAACATACATACATATATAATAATGGAACCCCTCGGTTCAAGACTCACATAAGCAAAGCCCCTCTCACTCTCAGCACAGAATGCGACTGCACAATATCTCGTCGATCATCCGTACAAAATTCGACTCTTCCATTTCAACTATATATTACATATAAAGCCCCACAAAATATCTTAAGAAAATAGTATTACTCCTTTTTCCACTAAATGCTTAAGAATTAAGATGAACAGTTGCATGGGCCGCAAGAAATCATCACAATCTGAGAAGGGTTAATCAATTTTCTTAGTTCTATTACTCTGTTTTTCTTCACAACTTCTGTTATTACAACATATATATTTTGTCAATTAATTGTTGTCATAAATGAAGAACTGTCGAAGACTAATTCCCATTTCTGCCATATTAATCTTCTTCTCCTCCTTCTGCTGTATCTATATCTGCATTCAGAATGGCATCCCAACTTCTTCTTCAGGTGAGTATCAAGAAGTGATTTTTAATTATTTATTAGTATGAACTATAATTGGGAAATCAAGATTCAGAACGAAGGGATTTTGCTATTTCTCTGTAAATATTTATCTCATGTCCCCTTAAATTAAAATTAATGTATAAAAATAAGATTTTTATTTTTGGTTTTTTCCTTTGCAGAAACAGAGACCAGTAGTTTTATGAGTGTTAATGGTGGTGATGAAAATGGCTTCAAGGTAATGCATTTAAAATCATTATTTTGCCCTTTGCTGCACAGTGCACAATTATTGAATGTATATCTTCTGGTTAGGAATCATCAATCATGTTATCCTGTTTTTTCTTTTCTTTTATTTTTTATTTCTTTTTGGATTTTCATGTAGTTGGAATAATTGGTCCTTGGAGTTGGATTTCATATAATTTGAGAAAAAAACCTTATTTTTTTCAACCAAGTTCGAACCAGTTTGCGAACATCTCAGCTGATCTTATTGAAATACCCTCAATTTTTGTACTCCTCCTTGATTAATTGTTAATATTATCAAAATGGTCGATTTTTTTTTGGTAGGCATTGTATTAATTAAACGAAAAAGTTACAACAAAAGAAAAGCTGCAAACCCCGTCCCCGTCACAAAGGAATTTGTTGGGGAGGGAGTAATTTCATAGGATTTAGCAATTTACTTTCTATCTGATTTGACGGGTCTTGCAGAATTGAGTCTGGTGTAGAATTTTATTGTGGTTAGACATTAATATTTTTAATGAGAGTAGCATTAAGATTAATATCTGAATTATAATCGTTTCACATGACAACAAATTATACAAATATTATGACAACATGCAAGTCAAGTGTCATTGTACCCCCTGATTTGAGTGCGATAGAGTTAGATTTTGACTAAAATTTTGATTGGCTTGACCATCTCATATTATGATTTTTAGGAGGAAATTAAAATACTCATATTATATCACAAGTAACTAAATGTAAATGTTCCCTTTGATTTGGGCCAGTTAATTATCCTATTCAAATGCTTAAACCCAATTGATAATCTGGTCAAATTAGGGGGCCCATGGAACACATAATCTGGCGCGCACATGTTCCACAACAATTGTGAAAGGCTAAATAAGCTTGGGTATGCTAAAGGGAACAGAGGTGTGTGTGTTTTGTCGTCGGTGTAAAAGCTTGAGCAGCGTAATGAGCGGAGCCATGTTCTGCTCCATCCCCGTGAAACATGGCCCCTCCGCGCACGTTAGCCTTTATTCATGATTGACACTAGTAGTAAAAGAGAATTCGGCACTCGTGCACAGATTTTACCATCAATTTTTTTTTGACCCAAAAGCCATGAAGCTTTTTTCTTAAGTATTTTTTATCCAAATTGAACAAATGTTACATATTTCTTGATTCTTACTTTTTTCTTTGTTTGCCATTGTTAATTTATTGAAACTTGAAATTATTGAAAAAATAACATTTTAGAATTTAATGTTGAATAATGAATGGATGGATTGTGCAGAATTACATAGTGAGTATCATGAGTATGAGAAGGCGGCTATTAGGAGGTCTGGGATCATCTCCCCCACGGTGTAAATCAAAATGTGGGCAATGCAGTCCGTGCAAGCCGGTTCATGTGCCTGTGCCTCCGGGGACACCTGTCCTTGCAGAGTACTACCCGGAGGCTTGGAGGTGCAAATGTGGCAACAAGTTGTACATGCCATAGCTAACTATTGCCTCCGATCCGATCCGATCCGATCCTCTTATATATATATATATATATATATATAAACAGTGTAGTTAGCTTCTGCATGCTGTTTTCTTAGTTTGTGATCAGAACATTCACTTTGCTAGCTATTATTAATTAGCCTAGACTTGAGGCCACACCGTATACTAGCATAGTGTATATATATATATATTGACCCATTTCATTTAATTAAATTAATGTTAATTACTTTTATACTATTGATTAATACATATGTATATATATGCTTATAATTTGTGTGAAGAAAGTACATATATTGGGCTGTCATTGGGTGAGTTTTAAGTGTTGGTTAGTTCAATCTGTTGGGCACACTTGTGGCCCATCAGCAATGGCATCTACACATGCCTTTCCACTCCTCATCATACGATTACGAGCTACATATATATCATGGCATTCTCATAAGCCTCCTGCAACCCTGAATGATGAAGCCTGCTAGTGGGTATATATATATATATATATATATTCGCCTCCAAAAGAACTTTCGAGTCCACTTCAAGCTTAACCCTCCGTACGTAGTATTCCTGCCCAAGATAAGTTGAGTCCTTTCCCTAGCCGCTAGTAGTTCAGCCACCGTGATTGATATATCCTCCGCCCAATTTACGGAGGAATCCAAGAAGCTAGCTCCCTCATCATTTCGTATAAGGCCAGCCAATGCTGCACTAGTTTATGTGACAATGTTAAAATTGTCACTTCTTATATATATTAAGTGACAAGAACTCAAATATTGTCACTAAAATGGTTCATAAACCTACTAGTTATGTTGCACAGACAGGGACACGATACGATTCGTATACAGTGACTCGTTTTCTGAAAAATCTTAAAGAGACACGGCATGGATACGTATATTTAAAAAAAACTATATATCTTATATAAAAATAAAATACCTTAACATAATAGTCAATGAATGAATAATCATTCTAACATTTAAAACACAAAACTAAAAGATGATTTAAACAAATGATAGTAAATGATTCAAAATTAAATTAACAATGAAGATGATTTAAACAAATTTTCCAGTTTTTTATTTTTTTTTTATTTTAATAGTAATTTTTATTTCTTGAGAATTGTTCTTATTTGATGAAATTGTAACAAAAAATATTTGATGAAATTTGTGCAGATATTGATGTATTCATGTAATTACCAAAAGCTTTATGCCTTATTTACCTTTATCTAGCTTAACTGAAAAATACTACAATAAATGTATGTATATTTCTTAGTAGGAGTATATAATTCTTGATATATATATTTGTTGTTAAATTCAAGATTCAATTTTTCCATATGTGCTGATCTTTTATGACAAAGTTTGAGAATGAGTTGAATTGAAGAGTGAAAAGATAACTAAGAAATTTTAGAACCCTTTTTCTCAGAATATTAGTCCCACCTCGACAAAGGTTAGATGTCAAAAGAAGGTGAGAGAAAAAGAAATCGCAGAACACTAACTGAAAGCGTGAACTCAGCTAGGGCGAGGGGAGACAAGTCACTCACTACAGTGTCAAGGAAAGTCCCTTTTGTCAAAGAAGAGAGCTAAGACAAGCTCAAGTCATTGGGAATAAGAGAAGAAAGATCACTAATACCAGTTAGCGCTATGGACAGATTCCCAGCCGAGGCTTGCCTTTTTTTTAGTTTTAGTTCTATGCTGGCCGTTTGGGCCTTAGCATAGACCTACCAAGACTGGCTAATTTCAAGAACTTGGTACACTGGCTCACTTTCGTGGAAAGCGCTCTCGGACGGCATTATCTAGAAAACTATTCCATGAGGTGAAAGTTCGAAGGTCGGGTCACTCGAATCGAATCCAGGCAAACGTATACCTTAGTTGCTGCGACGGTAATGTCAGTTGCACTTCCATCATGGCGAGAGCGGAAATCAGCTCCGTTTTTGGTCTCCTATCTATAGACGTGTGATGTCATGTCTGTCGCCGGGCGGATATTTAGGTTGTGGCCAGACGCCTTTGTAGCTCCTCTATAGTTGTGATCCCCGCATCCTTCAACTGAGAATTCTCGTCACCTAGAGTTATGCCCTTCGGTAAGCATTTCTTTGGGCCTATCCCACATTGAATCGACAACACATACTGTGCCTGTAAAAGAAAGAATATTTTCTTGGACCGACTAGCGGAATAAACACTTAGATGAATAGTTGCAGTAGGACTTCTTACTTTACTTGAAGCGGGTGGCATGGATGTCTTTAAAGGGATGACTTATAAATAATAAAGGTGTGCACTATGTTTTTTAAGCTGCCAGTAAGACCCAGCGAGTCCATGCCGAGTCAACTCAGTAGTTGATCGAGTCGGATACAAGTGTTCGGATGTTATTTTATTTTATTTTTTCGGACTCGCCACATGGCGAGTTCGATGCGTGTCCTAGCCGCATGCGTATTCGAGTCCGTGAAGAGTTCGACTCTGTATAGTGTCTTTTTTTTAAGTATCCGTGCTTCATAGCATATTAGTGACAAGAATTGTAAAAAATTTGTCACTATTGACATTTAACGATACTCCAAAAGTAACAATAAAAAAGTTGTCACTGAACTTTGTTACTCGGTTATCACTAAAAGGGTATCGTTAATTGTCAATAGTGACAACTTAAGTCACCATATATTTATCATTAATAGCTATTAGCGATAATTTAAAAACTTATTTTGTCATTATTGCACTTGTCACCATTATTATTTTGATAAAATTAATATTTTTATCACTAAATGCATACAAAGTGACAACTTTCACATTATCACTTAATTTTTTGTCACTTAAGCTCAATTTTCTTGTAGTGTTTTTTCACTAATTTCACATGTTATTTTAACCAATTTCTCCTGAATTTTCATTGATTTGACATGTTTTCACCGACTTTATTCATTTTTCATCGATTTCACCTTCTTTTCACTGGTTTTCTCATTTCACCAGTTTCATCATTTTTCACTAATTTCACCCGAATTTTCATCGATTTCATGGGCTCTTTTCTACCGGTTTCACCCAAATTTTCACCAATCTTGCCAGTGTTCATCATTTTCTTCCGAATTTTCATCGATTTCACATGTTTTCAATGATTTCATAGATATTTTTTTATCGATTTCACCATTTTCCACAAATTTCACCCATTTTTCACGAAAATGATTCCATGAAAATTTGATGTTATGCATGTCTTGATATTATTGAATATTTTTTATATTTCTCTATTCTAACCATAATAAAATTACGTAATTAGCTAAGTCATAAGTATTTTTTATTCTTTCATAGTAAGATGCGATTCAATTTTAATTTTTTTGTTTGTAACATGATGATATTTAAGAGAATTTCATTTTAAATTTTTATGTTAAGAGGATTTATGACTTATGTTGTACTAAATCTTTAAATTAACATTTTCTTACTTAAATAAATATTGACGCTAAATCATTTATATATATATTTTAGGGGCTATTTAAAATTATAGTTTTTTTTTATGGTTCATTTTTATCTATTATAAGATAAGAAGATTACAATTATAAAAATTGAGAGAATTTATAAATTTTATGAATTTATGTAAGATAGGCATATCTGGAAAAGGATTGTTGGGAGGACAGAATTTTAAAATAAAATAAAAGGGCAGTGTTTTTTTTGCTTTAATAAAAAGATAAAAAAAAATCAAAAATAAAGTATAGTAGTTTTATTCAAAAAAGTTGAAATACAAATTTCTTAAAAGGGATGTTGAAATCTGATTCCAAGGACCAGCAAACCCCCACCGGCCAAAGAGCCATGCCGCCTAGACGCCGCCCTGAAATATTAAAAAAATTGCCGAAGATAATAGAAAATGAAGTTAAAAACACGCTTATCGAATGTGATAAATGATTTCTTTACCAACTAGAAACCCGAATTATCGTCTAAAAAGAAAAAAAAACCGTATTATGAGTTGCAAAATGGGTCAAAACTCGAATATATCTGGAACCTTCAAATTAGATCAACACGTCAATTAAGCAGGGACGGGTCATCGTCCAAACTTCACCCACCATTGAAATTTGACATACCTTAACACGCGTGACGCCTGGCACATCACTATCTACTATTCCAATAATTCAAAACTCTTAAACACCACAAATATTTTTTGTTCATCTTACATCCACTAAATCAGCATATATTTCCCGAATTTTCCCACACAATCAATCTCAACCACTCTATACAAATATTCAAAGCGAAAACGATAACCAAGTAGATTAATCTTATAACCATTACCATTTCAAACCTAAATTCACTCTTCCCCTCAAGTTTTTCATCTGATAAAAACTCTCAAATCAAATTCGTTTTTCTTCGGTCTCTGTTTTCTGCTGATTTATGACAGAGACCGATAGGGCGTCGGGTACAAACCGCTCGTACCCGCCATCCACCACCATGGCATTATCACCCGAAAACGCCTTATTCAATAAATACGAGCTCGGCAAACTTCTCGGCTGCGGCGCGTTTGCTAAGGTCTACCACGCCAGAGATATCGCCACAGGCCAAAGCGTCGCCATTAAAGTCATCAACAAAAGCAGACTTAACAACGCGAATTTAATGGAAAATATCAAGCGCGAAATTTCAATTATGAGCAAATTGCGTCACCCACACGTCGTGAAGCTTTTCGAAGTTCTCGCCACAAGGACTAAGATCTATTTTGTTCTGGAATTCGTTAAAGGCGGAGAGTTATTCGCTAAAGTCGCCAAAGGCCGATTCGGAGAAGATCTGAGTCGAAAAATTTTCCAGCAGCTGATCTCCGCCGTGAGTTACTGCCATTCTAGAGGTGTTTATCACCGAGATTTGAAGCCTGAAAATCTCTTGATCGATGAAAATGGCGACCTCAAAGTTTCCGATTTCGGGCTCAGCGCGTTGACGGATCATGTCAGGACCGACGGACTTCTACACACGCTTTGCGGAACCCCTGCCTACGTGGCGCCAGAGATTCTCTCCAGAAAAGGCTATGACGGAGCGAAAATCGATATCTGGTCATGCGGCGTCATTTTGTTCGTCCTCGTTGCTGGTTATTTACCGTTCAACGATCCGAATCTGATGAATATGTATAAAAAGATCTACAAAGGTGAGTTCCGGTGTCCTAAATGGATGTCGACCGATTTAAAGCGGTTTTTGTCTCGCCTTTTGGATACAAACCCTAGCACGAGAATCACAATCGAAGAAATCAAGCGAGATCCTTGGTTTAAAAAAGGTTACAGAGAGGAAAAATTTCAACCAATTGAAGATTGCAGTAATGTTTTGAAGGAGGAGGAGAAAAAATTGTTGGATCTAAACGCTTTTGATATTATTTCTTTCTCTTCGGGTCTGGATCTTTCTGGATTGTTCGATGATAAGTATACAACGGTGGAGGATGTGGAGCGGCTGACGGTGGAGGAGCCGCCGGAGAAAGTGATTGAGAAGGTGGAAGAGGTGGTGAAAGCGGAGAATGGTAGTGTGAAGCTAAGGAAAAAGAAAGATTGTGGGGTTGAGCTGGAAGGGCAGAATGGTAAATTCTTGGTTGAGCTGGAGGTTTACCGGTTGACTGACAGTTTGGTTGTTGTGGAGGTGAAGAGGAAAGGTGGGGATGCCAACTTGTTTGGTGAATTGTGGAAAGACAAAATTAGACCGGTGATTATGCCGCGACCGGAGGTTCAGGTTGCCGGTCAGTAAAATAGAGTTCGGTCATATTAAAAATGTATTTACTTTAAATTGAGTTCATCTACATTTAAACAAAAGAAGAAAAAATAGTTTATGTTAGATTTGATGATATCCAAACACTTGTCTCGTTATTGGATAACCAGTAACTTGTAGTTGGATAATTTATACTTTGTAAATAGTATGTAATTTGTGATTGTTTAAGAGCAATCAAATTAGATATATAGACTAAAAATTGGTGTTTTTCACCATCTCATTTCTTTTTCCTAAATTTATTTAACAATTAATGATCTATGCACTTGCTGTGGTTCGTACATTATTATCATAATGATCCAGCGTTAGTTGAATACATTTTATACTATAGATTCTCTGTATTTATATTATAATTGTAGTCTGTACTCTCTGAAGAAGTATAAGTACAAACTTAGGTATTTATACAAAATTAGGCCATCTTGTGAAAGGAGGTGATTATTATAAACAAAACAATTGATCCTTCATGATTGAAAATTTTGTAATTTTTTTATTTTTGGAGATAATAATTAATTAGTCCTTTCTTTTATTATTTTTAGCGTGTAGTGGAGTTTTATATAGGTATTTATACAAAATTAGGCCATCGTGCTTTCGCTTTGTCCACCACCGCACATGCCCACACGTCGGCGCTTGTCTCAAAGGCAGTATGATCCCTTACTCTTGTAAAATTATGGTCAAACGTTAATCATATTATTATATTCATTTTGTCCTACTCTCTTTTGCTCATATTTTCTTTTGAGAATGTTTCATACCAAAACTTCATTTGCCCATCTTCAATAGTGAGGGGAGGGGGAGTTTGGAGGGGAAAAGAATAGTGATCTTCAATGTGGGGGGAGTGAGGAGGGGGAGGAGAGTGGGAGTGGGAATGGGAAAGAAAGGGCAAGAGCTTGCCCTTCGATTCCCCTCCCAATTCTCACTTGTTGCACAGGCATATGCAGCCAAGCATGTGGCGCCACCTGCTTGTTCCATCTTTTTTTTTCATTGCTTATGTATTATGTGTAAATCTTTTATTTCTAAAATGTAGTATCAATTAAAAGTAATCTTTATCTAGTTATTATTATTCTTCAAATAATCAACCTAAATTATTGTTTTAGATTTTAGTTAATTTTATTATTTTAAATTATTTAAAAGAAAACCTTAATAAAATCAATTTTTTTTAAAAACCTTAATAGAACCTCAATGATAGACCTTCTTATATTTAAATTTTTCTTATAAAAGATTTTTAAATTAATATAAAAAATAAATTTATGTATGATTTAATAAATTTATATTTTTAATTAATCTTTAACATAATTAGTTTTAAATTAGATATTTTAAATTTGTCTAATAATTTAGACAAAACGTACAAATTAATTGAGTTACAAATTATTTTTAATCAAATAAATAAGCTTTAATATGATTCATAGAGTATAACTTGATATAAATAAGTGATTATGATTTTTAAAAAAAATTAGAATATGCTTAAATAAAAATATGATTTAATTCATTGACAAACTTTTATTATTATTATTAGTGAGTGCTATTATTATTATTATGATGTTGAGAGTGATGTTGGAAAAGAAAAACATAAACACGCCCCTAGCTATTGAAGACGACTACGGAGGGGGAGGGGACATTTATGCCTCAACAACTGAAGATGATCTAAATGAAATAATTATGCTCAAAATTACCTTCACACATGAAATTATAATTTTAATAATACTAATTCTTGCCCCCGGGGCATTTCTCCAACTGATTGACCAACAATTCATAAGGCTTGCTTCAGCGGCAAGGATGGGGGTTCGAATCCCATTTGGAACTTGGATGGAAGCATTATCATGAGTCTGTCTAAAGGGTCATTTGTGGTCAAGACCCCTTTGTGCGCAGAGTGTACAGCAGTATGGTGGGATCCTGAGACTTGGTGGAGGCACATCCCGCGATTTACATCCTTCAGGGTTCTAGGGCAAAGGTTCTGAAGGTCCAGGATTAGTCTGGTGTAAGCTTGGACACCTGGGTTATAAAAAAAAAATAATAGTAATTCTTAACCACTATTTTTCAGAGTATAAATGTAAAGTTACACTAAACTATATTTTCTTAACTTTTAACTAAAATTTCTATGTCAAAAGTAAAGAAGACAAAAATAATGAGATTGTTTATTTTAAGGGATCGCCAAAATGAATAAGAATAAAAAATATAATGTTAAAGTTTTCTTACAATCTTTTTTTTTTTATAAATTACAACTTCTGTTTATTCAAACATATTTTGAATTGAAAAATAGTTGGCAATGTCTCCAACGTGCTTTGCTAAAAATTGAGGGTCAGATCAGGCAAGTTTGATTTGCAAATAATTGAGGAGTAACATCTGGCAATTTATTTTATTTTATTTTGACAAATTTCACAATTTTCATTTCGAATTTGTGGTCGTAGCTCGTATGGCAAAAAAAAAATGTAGAATAAAATATATCTAAAATCTAAATTTTAATCATTGGAGTGAGTAGTTAAAACTTGATATGAATCTATAATTTACATTAAATAATGAATTTTCCTTAAAATTTTTGGAGATATTCTTGAACCTTGAATATTTGTACTCACTTTTTGTTCATCTGCGCCCTACTTTTCTAAACAGAATTATAGTATTTTGCATCCGCTTGCTTTTCTTTTCGTTACAAAACTGGATTCCTAAGTAATTTGAAAAATATTGGATTTTTATTTTTTTTAAATGTATCAATACAAGATACCTTTCTAAAATAAAATTATTGTCAAAACTAATTTCTAATTTAATTATATAACTAATAGCATTCATCCTAGTTCCTACATACTTTCACTTTTTGACTAAAAATTGTTTTACATGATAAAATCCAGTATCTTTCAATTTCTTAAAAATCAAATGAACCTACGAATTACAAATATAGTTTAATAAAAATATTAAAAAATCAAATCTGTTATCTAGCTCTGACTTATCGCAGGCAAAAATATAACTATCTAATTATGAAATATCAGGAAAAAAAAACACAAAATCTTAAATCGAAGTGGGAAGATATTACTTTTCCTCTCAGACAAATGCCTCGATTGGTCATCAATTTTTTTAAGAATGGATTTCCATCAGACTCGTCATCTTATGATTGTTGTTCATCACCGAGTAAAACATAAAAATCCCCACTTAAGTTCAAAATATCATATACAAATCAGATATAAAAAATGAAAAGAAAAAAAAAAAAAAAAAAAAAAAAAAAAAAAAACCTCTTCAGTTCAGGTCTCCATTTTTCTTCCGCATAAAAATTCTCAGAAGAACGAAAGTTCTAATTTTTACTCATCCCTAGAGGTAATTCGTAAACAAAAAGAAGAGTTCATTCTCCATGTTAGAAAAATGATTAACAACTTAATCAACAAAAACAAAGAAAAAATTGCAATAATAAGGCCATCTCCAATGGAGAGGGCCAGCCCCGGGGCTCCGGAGCCCCGAGCCAGCCCTGCCCTCCCCCCGAGCCCTGCCTGGTCGTCTCCAATGGCAGGGCTCCGAAATGGAATTAATTCCATTTTGAAGACTTGCCCACTCTCACCTATATTTTTAGTTTTAATTTTGTTTTAAATATTAATATTAATAATAGTAATAATTATTAGTACTTGTAATTAAATTATTAATTATATTAAAATATTAAAATTAAAGAGAGTAAATAATCATAAAATTAGAATTGATACATAATAGGAAATACAACAAACAAGAAAGCAAATACAAGAAAGAGGATTAAATAAACGACACACACACGAAAATAAGACATTTTTACTGATGTTCCCCCTGAAACCAATTCTAATTTTCAAATAAAATGTTGAATTTAATTATTAATGATTTGTCCATAAATAAATTTAAATACAATTCTAATAAATTATTAATGATTTTAATTTAAAAAAATTTACAAAAATTTGAATTTTTATTATATTAAATAATTCAATTAAAAATTTATGACTGCATATATTTATTAAATACTAGTAAATATACAATAAATATACTAAAATTTTTTATTAAATAATTCAACTCTAAAAATTTAATTTAATTTAGGAGAAAATTTTAATTTTACTAATTATTTATTTAAATAATTATTTTTTTCCTATTTAAACACATTAAATAAACAAAATTTAATAAAACAAAAAGGAACCAATCAGGGGACGCCACTTGGCGTCCCCTGACTTAAAGAGGGGCGCGTGAGATTCACGCGCCCCTCATCTTCTTCCTCAGCTCACGCGAGCCCCGGGCCGCGGCCAGGGCTCGCGCGAGCACTGCCGCTGCCCCGTTCCCGCCCCCGTTCCCACCCCGCCCCGAGCCCCCAGCCGCTGGAGACGGCTTCCCTCGCCACCCCCGACCCCGCCCCGACCCCGGCCATCTCCATTGGAGATGGCCTAAGATGACAAATAAATAAACTTGGTAAAATCGGAAATCAAGGTTGCAACTTGCAATGAGATAGAAGAAAACACCAGTGTATATATAACAAAAAATAAATGGAGCCCTAGTACTTTTCTGCCGTTATTGGGCTACCTTATGGACTGGGCCATATTTGGCTTCAGTGTAAGATTGGCCCATACATGGTAAAATACTACCCATTTATTTGAATTAATGTGAAATTTCCTTTTTCTCAAAAAATAAAAATAAAAAAAGAAATAAAAAATCCCGACCCATTTCTTCATGCCCCGCCATCATAAACTAACCTAGAAATGCTGATAAACCAAACAGAAATCTCAGTTGATTACCATTCAATTTCAGACTTTGTATGAAGTTCCAAAATGTCCATGGAAGAGAGTACAATGGAACAAGATGAAGCATAGAGTACAACAAATATACTAAGATAATTGGAAATTAAAATTTCAGCGAGCACACCGCAGGACAACAATCAATTGAGGTAAACTGTTGGTGCAGAAAGTGCGACACTTTTTCTACTTTGAACTCCTTTTCGATTTCTCATGTTAGTTTTTAACTTTTCTCTTCATTTTCATTCATGGCATAAATCCTTTTCAATGTGTGAAATGGAGGAAAACTAACACATATTGGCACACGCACAGAAAGTAACAGTCGAAGCAATTAGTATTTTATTTTTTGAGTTGATTACTCAATACGTTTACTGAATTGTTTCTCTCTATTCCACGGTGCAGATTCTGTTTAGAGTGATTTGCTCATCAGCTGTTCTTTATTATTTGTTGTTTATGTGTGTCCATTGAGTGTACCTTTGAACAATGCCTTTAAAAACGAGTCCGACTAATGGTGATACTGTTAGAGTTCGTAGGAAAGTGAAAATTTCTGTAGGGAAATTGAAAGGGTCAATTGATGGTGTTAGAACCCTAAAACCCAAGAATAGTAATGCTGATAAAGCTGATAGGACAGAGAGAGTTGATGCAAGGAAATCAAGAGCTTCGAATGATGGTGTTAGAACCCTACAATTTAGAGATGCTGATGAAGCTCATAGGAAAGTTGGAGTTGATATAGGGAAATCAAAAAGGTCAAGCAATGGAGTTAGGACCCTAGAGCCAAAGAAAAGGGGGACTAAAAAGGTACAAAGTAGAGGAAATGGTGATGATTTTGTTCCCTATGACAAAGTCAATGAGAAATTGAGTAAATTTCGTGGCAAGGATAAAAGGGAGTTGAAAACAAAGAGTAGAAATGATGGGTTTGAGTCTGGTCAGAAGAGGAAGAGAACCTATGCTGATCCTGAAATGGTTGAGGACAAAGGCGATGTGAAAAGACTTGTGAAGAAGTTCACGCCTAGAGCTATGAAAACTTTGGTTGGGTCGTATTTAGATAAAGGGAAGAAGGCCCCGAGAGGAAAAGCTCGTGAATTTGAAGATTCTGGGGAAAACACATTACCATTTACAGGAAACAGAAAATTCAAGGGTTCTGAACTACGTGATAAGAAAGATATTGGGGGCAAGATGAATGGTTCTTATAAACTGAAACACGTGCAAGAGAATTTACGGGATGGAGCATCAAAAACAAGTGACAAAAGGATACCTCATTTGGCAACAAAAAAAGATCCGGACCATAGAAAATATACAATTGATTCTGTTGAGAGATCTCGCAAAAGTAAGGTTCAGGGCAAGAAAAGCTTGGCCACTCATTCAGAGTTAACAGATCGACCGCCAAAGAAGAAAAAACGAGGTATCCGGATAGATCCACATGATACATCCAACAAAAGATTGGATGACGACATAGCTAATAATGGTTAGTTTTGTTTCTCTTATAACCATTTAATCTGTTTTTACTTTCTTTTATAGTTTAGCATATTCTCTTAATTATTTTTTTAAAAAGTAGTATATAACATCTCCGCCCCTTCTCACTTTTTCTTGTTACTGGTTAGTCAAACTCAGGACATGTTGGAGATTATTTCTTTTAATTTCTGATAAACATTCAAGTGAGCTTTTGGTGAAAATGTTTTTTTTTGTCTATTTGTTTTATTCTATTCCCCCAAAGTAATTTTTTGTTATCGAAAACTCTGACAAATATGCAATTTTTTTAACTCCATTTGTTTTCACTTAAAAATAAAAAAAAAGGATTGCCCTCAATTTGCTTTTCTTGCATGCTATTCAGGTAATAGTCAAGAGAAGAAAGATTTGGCAGAAGGTGAAGTTGAAATATCAAAGAATGCACAATTCCGTGCCATACGTCCAAGTTCCTCCATCCTTTCTTTTGTGGATGACAATGTAATTAAATTACCTGCACTCTTGTGTGCTTGACAACCTTAATTTCATGTTCCAAACCTATAAACTTTGGTGTTCTTTATTTTTTCCTCAGTTATTAGGACGTAGGCGTGAGATTGAGTTTAGGAGGGCTGGCTACAACATTGAGCTTCCTGCCCCTCTGGACAACATTCCCTTCTCAACAAGTTCAGAAAGGGAAAGGATAGAAGTACCGGTATGAACATATTGCTAGCCAAAATATGGCTTAAGTACATCAGATATATTTGACTCTGCTGTTAATTCTGAAACATGAAATCAATGTCTATTGCGTAAAAGATTGTACTATCTTCTTCCCCTACTTTATTGTGTAAATTTGGGCCCTTCTATACATTTTATATCATAAGTAGATCAAACAGGCTAACAGTCCACTCATAAAACTAAATATTTTATTAATGTTGTATCCATATGTTGCAAAGTTTGAACACTGTAATAAGGTTTATTATTGAATTTGAAATCAAGAAACTACTTGATCACCTTCCATTATTTCTACTTACAGTTGTTCATTCTAATTATATTGTAGGTATTCAGGAATAGATTGGAATTCTTTGCTGCTGCGAAGATTTCATCATCGTTTCCCCCTCCTGATCTTCCAGAGATTGCGTTTGCAGGTAATGATGAATCATCTTCTTAAAACCTGTGAATATTTGATTATATATTGAGTTATGTATTTCCATCATTGAGTTTTGTATTTTTACTTCCTAGTGTTTTCTTTTATCATGAGATTGTTTTCCCAACTATTGATCTGACAACTATTGATCTGACATGGTTATATGACTATGCCACTGTTAGTAAATAGATTTTGAAGTCTATTTTGATAACATCTCAGGCTGCTATAAACTAATAAATGTTACATTATGTTGACATAAAAAAAGATGTCACTAGTTTTAGTAAAATGAAGCTCATAAATTCCAAAGTTGAATAAAGCTACTTGGCTACTTTGTATCTTGGATGGTCTAATCCTGTTTGAGATAGTTTGCCTTAATTCAAGAATAAAGTACACACACATCTTTACATTGAATTTGAATCTTTCTTTTTAGGGCGGTCTAATGTGGGAAAGTCGTCTTTGCTCAATGGACTAACCAGGCAATGGGGTGTTGCACGGACATCGGACAAGCCTGGCCTCACACAGGTAAACTACAAGTGTTCTTGCAGCTGTGCTCGGACTATGTTGGAAATGCATGTAAATAGCAACTTATAAACCTTTTGCAGACTATCAATTTTTTCAACCTTGGACCAAAGCTATGCTTAGTAGATTTGCCTGGATATGGGTTTGCTTATGCTAAAGAAGAAGTGAAGGAAAATTGGGAGGAACTTGTGAGTATTTGATGTGCATTAGAACTTTTTTATCTTTCACTACACACGTGCATAATTCAGTTATATATCTATACAGTTTGGTTCTTGTTCTTCAGTAACTGATAATAAGTTCAGACATTTAGTCACTCTAGGACACAGGAAAGACAACAATCTTATGTTTCATGGGAAATCTAGCTTATCTTCTTCTTGCAAAATCAATTCTGATGGGAAAATGTTGGGGAGACTTGAGGGATTTCACTATTTTAACATTATTATCTTACTGCTGATATATAAATAGAACAAGTAGAATAGTGGTCCCATAATGACATGGCTTGAGATCCTTTTTTTTTTTATATATATATAATTCAATACTTCATTAAAAAAAGGTTCAATCAAATCAAAGATGGGGTAACCACCATCACAAAAAACATTACAACGAATTAAATTAAAAGGGATCGTAGCCGACCAATCCGAAGCAAATGGCCACGAAGCTAGGTTGTGAGCAGCGAAGTTGGAACCATGGCTTGAGATCCTTTACATAAGATGGCGAGAACTAACACATGTAATCACAAGAACTCAATCAGTAATAAGGACCCTTCTGACGTTCAGCCAATTTACTGAAAGCGAGATTCGATATATACAATTACTCTATTGTAAAAGTCGTAGCCTACCCTTACACAAAGTCCAAATTCATATTTGGATAGAAAGACAATTATGTACACCTGTCCTTTTTCTCAGTGTTAAGTGTTGTCCTATATGATAAATATTTTACTCTATATGAATTTGGAAAAATTGTGAATATAGCAAGTGATTGTCGCATCAAATAATAGTGCATCATTTGTTTCTGCTTAAGATCAGAATGATATGCAATGTGGGAAATCTGTATTCAAGTTGTTTATAATAGATCAATCAATTTTAGTAGACTACTTCATTGCTGTGTAAACTAAATTGCGCAAGTCTTCTTGTTGCAAACTTGAGGTGATTATGCTTTAGTTAGGTATCTACTGTTGCTATTATGTGTTTATAGTTGTAATTCATGCGCTACATCATGCAAAATTTGTAGGTGAAAGAGTATGTTGATTCACGTGTTGCTCTAAAGCGAGTATGCCTTCTCGTTGACACAAAATGGGGTTTGAAACCAAGGGATCATGAACTTATAGATTTGATGGAAAGGTACATAAATTTTCTGCAATGTAAATCAAAGTTACTTTATTTGTAACTCACACTGAAAAAATTTGGCGTAATGCCACAAAATCTTGAATTTGCAGGTCCCAAACTAAGTACCAAATTGTTTTAACGAAAACAGATTTAGTTTTCCCAATTGATGTAGCGCGCAGAGCTATGCAAATTGAAGAGGTAAGTGTGGTACAAATATGTGCATCTAAAAAAATCTCTATTTTTTTCTCTTTTATTGATTGGAGCTACTATATCTTTGATATTTACAGAATCTTAAAGCTAAGAAGTCTGCAGTTCAACCTTTGGTATGAAGGACACATGCTTTGTTTTTTTAAAATCTCTGCAGCAATTATAAGAATTATAATTACACTGAGCTTGTGTAAAACTGCAGATGATGGTAAGCTCGAAAACTGGGGCTGGTATGAGAAGTTTAAGGACAGTGCTTGCTAATATTGCTCGATTTGCTAAGTGATAGAAGACACTTCTTTACAGGTATTCATACATGCTAAATTAGTTTAAAAACCAGGGGAACAAGTTGTCAATCTAGGCTAGGGGGTCAAAATCGATCAGTATTCGACCTCACACTCATGCTCAATTCATTTTGTAAAATTTTATTAGAAATTTAAAAACATTTTATCTGTATGCACAAATTATTATTTCTTAAACAAAATATATTAATTTTTCTATCGTCTTCTTTTTCTGGAAAACAGATTTGGGATGTCGAATGAATATTAGAATTGTGAACACGGAAAATGGAGGATGCAGATAATGTCTGTTTGAGGTAAGGCTTGTTTAGCAACCATATCTTTGATCTGCTTTTTGTGACTTTTGGTCTCAAGAGCCCCACAAGATTTTGATTTCTTATGGTAACGCCCAACTATTTGGAAAATTTTGGTTCGAGTAGACATTATTTACATAACTTATCTTTGGTTGGGAAATGTTGGACTTGGACTTGTGGCATGAAAGCAACTTGTAATAGTTTTTTTGCAATTGTCCTTTAGGTTTAGTTTGGTTTACTTTTTGTATTTCTCACATGTATACTTTACATTAGAATTGATTATTTGACTTTTCTTGAAGCAAATGTATATAGTTAAATAATAGAATGTGAAGGCAAAGAAGAAGAAAAAAATTGGTTGTGGATGACCGTACATGCTCAAAACAAAGACCATTTCAAGAGTGGGATCTAATCTTTTTACTCTGAATCATAGAAAAGGTCTTATTTTAATTCTGGATAAAATAGTTTACACTCACATTAAAAACACGAGGTGAAAAGGTCACATGGAAGAAGAAATCAAACTTCAAACGCAATTAACCATTTATGGCTTTTATTATACAAAGCAATTTTCTTTTTGTTAAAATTAATATGATGATCAAGGAAAGGTATAGAATTAAGTGGTGATGAGGAATGAAATTAGGTAACCTTGGAATTGTGACCCATTGGGTCGACCCAGTTCCAGATCCGATCCTAAGTTATTATTGTACTTTTTGTTGGGTTGAATTAAGTGTTTTTCCCCCCCTTTTGAGAACCGGGTGGAATTAAGTTAAAAATAGTGAAAATGTATTTTGGACTTAAGAGAATAATTTAATAAAACAATAAGACAATGGAGCTTATCAAGTTATCATTCAACAAATTACTCAAATAAAGCTCAATTATAATTCATCAAATTAGGTAGTGAGTCGCACTACTATCCATCACGAGTCATGACTGCCTCGCGGCTTTTGCAAGTTATATATTGGAAATGAGCTGCACCATGTATCCAAAGTAAAATAGCAATTTTAATGGGTGGTTACCTTCAAATATTTCCTACATACGATGTCCAAAATGATTTGCGTGTGTTTGATCTTTAGATTATACTCCCTCCGTTTCATATTAATTGGCTCATTTGTCAAATTTTTTTGTTTCAAATTAATTGGCATGTTTGAGTCTTCAAAGTTTTTTTTTTTTCAAATTTTGCCCCTTTATCTCATTGGAGTTGGAAAACTCAATGTTTACCACTCACTAATAAAAAAATAAAAAGTAGTCATCATTATAAAGGGTATTTGAGATATTTTACCATAAAAAAATATGTAAGTATGAGATTTTTTAATCTGTGTAAAAAGTAAGAATGTGTCAATTAATATGAAACGGATGGAGTAATTATTATAGAGGTTTAAGACCATACATATGTAATTTTGGTACAAAGGGCCATCTCCAATGGAGAGGGCCAGCCCCGGGGCTCCGGAGCCCCGAGCCAGCCCTGCCCCTCTCCCTCCCCCCCCCTCCCCCCGAGCCCTGCCTGGTCGTCTCCAATGGCAGGCCTCCGAAATGGAATTAATTCCATTTTGAAGACTTGCCCACTCTCACCTATACTTTTAGTTTTAATTTTGTTTTTAATATTTAATTTAGATTAAGTATGTATTTAAATATTTAATTTAGATTAAGTATTAATCTAAATTATTTGTATAAGTGTTTAATTTTATTTTTAACTAATTCCGTATTTTTAAAAAAATATAGCCACCACCAATGTTGTAGTTAAATGATTAAATTTTTAATTGCAATAAAAGATATTAAAATAAAATGGGCTATTTATTTATTAATGATTTGTCCATAAATAAATTTAATTACAATTCTTATAGATTATTAATGATTTTAATTTTAAAAAAAAATTTATTATATTTAATAATCAAATTAAAAATTGGTGACTACATATATTTATTAAATATGTACAATAAATATACAATAAAATATACTAACATATTTTATTAAATAATTCAATTCTACAAATTTAATTTAATTAGGAGGAAAATTTAATTTTATTAAAAATTACTTTAAATAACAAGTTTTATATATATAAAACAAAAATTAATAAAACAATTAAAAGAAAAAAAAAAAAAAGAGGAACCAGTCAGGTGTAGCCGCTTGGCGGCACCTGACTTAAGGGGCGCGTGTTTACTCCATTAAGCCGACGCGACCCCAGGGCTGGGCGCAGGGCTCGGCCCGTTCCAGCCGCCCCGCCCCCCAGCCCTCGTCCATTGGAGATGATGATTCCGCAGCCCTCCGACCCCGCCCCCAGCCCAGCCCTCTCCATTGGAGATGGTCTTAGGGGGATTATTTTATTTTAATAGATGGTAACTTAGGGTTCTATATTATATTGAATGAACGTGTTAATAATAGTGACAGAGTAACGTTTCCTAATCCTAAGACAAGTTGAATTATCAAAAAAAGGAAAATCCTAAATAATTGAGTCGGGGAAAAAGTCCTAACTGGTTTCGGTGAACCACTACGACCACCAAGGCAAGGCATCCTCTCTTCTCTTCTACCTAATCCTAATCCTAATCCTAATCCTAATCCTCCTCCTCCTCCATCATCACTTGTGTTTCCTTCTTTCTCTCTCTACCCTTCCTCAACAAGGAAATAAAAACTTCTTCCACACAACTTAAAAGGACAAAGAGAAGCAATCGAGATTCAATCAATCAATGTGTCCGCTGAGAATAATCCTCATTTTCCTCTCCGCTACTCTCGCCGGATTCTTCGTCATCAGGAACCTAAATTCTTCTCCAATTCCTCAAAACGACGACGTTGGCGATGAAACTGAATCTACCAATCTAGCTCCTCTTTCCTCCAAGGTTTTAGATTTATTATTTTATTATAATCTCTCTCTCTCTCTTCCCTTTTCTTTTTTTTTTAAGGCAAAAAAAAAATTCAATTTATTGAGTGGAAATTGTGTTATTAGGTTTGCGCGGCCGTGGTGAAAGGTTTTTGGACGTCTGTGGATATGGCAAGCGGCAGATATTTGTGGAGGAATTTAGTTTCTTCTCCAGCCAAATAATTATGCATGGATTAATTTGTTGTATGGTGTAAATCATCTCAAATTATTGAGTTTTATGCTGTAAAATTGTGGTGACTTCACGATGTTCCTTATTATATGAAATACTTGGTATAGAATTCAAGTTTTCCCTATTTTTGTTTTTTATTTGTTGCTCCATAGCTTGATGTTATTTATACATGTAGTAAATTGGAAATATTGAATACAGTCGGCTGGTTTATGTGGTTAAGTTTGTGTTTAACTGTCAAAAAGTGAAATAGAAAAGAGAGCATAAGAAGCTTGTTAATTCCATGTTGTTTAAATATATAATATATATATGATTCAGTCGTGGTAAAATTATACCAAATTTGATAAAACAGCCTTTGCAGGAGCATTAGATGGTATTGATTATTGCAGAAATTATCAGTTGTAAATGCTCTGATTCTGATGTTTACTTTTCAATGAACGCTGTGAGAAGGAATTACTTTACTTTCTTCCTATTTACACCAGTTCTGTTGATAAATCAATCTTATCATATTCATATATATGGATACAGTTTTTCTGCTTATGCATTTAGTAGGTTTCTTTAGCTCTCCCAGATAAAACAATCATAAGTAAATATGTTTGATGCACAACGAATTCTTTGAACATACTTTAATTATACCTCAACATTTTAATTTGTTGCCTTCCCTATTTAACAGCCAATTTTTTTGGTTTGATTGTAATTTTATCCGGTTTTGACAAATTCATGTTTTGAAATACTACTCGTTTTACTTATATAACCATTTCCTTACTCTCTTATTCGATCAAATTGGAGTTGGCTGGCATATCCTATCGTCATGAAATACAGGTTCTTGGTAAAGATTGAGACCATTAGGAATCATTTGTCACACGTTATCTTTCTCAAAGTCTCTGAAAACAGTAAACCAGCATTCTTTACTTCTTGGTCATGGCATTATTAGAGATTTTTGCAGTAATTAACAATGTGAAATTCTTACTAGTCTTCGGCCTTGAGCTTTGTATGAATGGAAGCATTTCCTGAACGACCCTTTTGTTTGTGATGGTTGCAATTTCTTTCTTTTGTGGCATGCAGCACCCTCATAAGTTGTTTTTGTTCTCTATATTGCTATCCATGATCATGCTGGCATTGTACGGTTAATTTGACATTTTCGACAATATAAATTGCTATTATGCTAGCTAATTTATGACTTTCAATATAAAAATATTGAAAATTATTGTGAGTTTGACGTTGAAGGATTGTTTGATTATTGAGTAAACAATAATACTTTGAACGCGCATGATTTGTGCTGGTTATTCTAACTACAGCTGTCCGGTATAATAAAATAAAATAAAATAAACTAGCCAGGCCTGGCCAGTCATTGACTTTGTATTTCATCCTTAATTTTCTTTTCCTCCTTCCTGTTTATGGAATATTACATGAACCTCCAACATCAAATGGCAAAAATTTATTATCTAATTACTTTATGCGAGATTGATTATAAAAGTTTGTTTGAGTTTAATTGGACATGTATATAAAAGAACAATTAATATTTATCTTCCAATCTTCATTTTAGAAATTTTGTTCAATTTCGACTCATTTAGTAAAAATGATAAATTAATGAAAACAAATACTAACAAGTTTGATCTATTTTCGATTATAATTCTTTTGAGTTTAGGTCATTCAGTAAATAAATCAATTTCAAACACGGTTTTAAATTATTTGTTTAATGGATTTGCATAGATTTTGTAATTTTATGTACACTACACCCCCATGTGCCAAGAGTTGGGCTGTAACGGGCCAAAATGCGGGTTGGGCGGCATCAGGTCCAGGGCATATTGGGCCTGTATTAATTTTTTACTGTTCTGTAATTCTGTTATGAGTTGGAATTATATAAAGTAAGTGATTTTGACTATGGGCAAAAATACGCATACTAAAGACAAACAAATAGTAACAACCAGACCCAATTCCTAAACTTAAGAATTTTATGGTCCAAAGTGGAAAAGAAGAAACGAAAATTCTAGGAGTCGCAACGGTCGAATTTCTTCTATTCACATCGGAAGGGAATCGTCGGTTGTGCGCATGCGAGAGAGAAGCTATGGGTAAGCGTAAGGGACGAAAAGAGAGTGAGGAGACCCTAATTTCATCACAAGAGAATCCAATAGAGGAAAAAGAAGAAGGAAAAGGGGGAAGATTTTTTGCGTGCTATCTGCTGACGTCACTCTGCCCCCGATTCAAAGGCCACACCTACATAGGGTGGGTGCTTTTCAAAATCTCAGTTTCTCTTAAATTTTCTGAAAAATTGTATTGTTCATATATATTACTATATGTTATGCTGCAGATATACGGTGAATCCACGACGAAGAATAAGACAGCATAACGGTGAAATTGGGAGCGGCGCGTGGCGTACGAAGAGGAAACGACCTTGGGAAATGGTTTTGTGCGTCTATGGATTCCCATCTAATGTTGCTGCTCTTCAGGTTTCCCTTAATTTTCACTTTTATTTTCCAGAAAATGAAAAAAAAAAGATTAAAAAAGGAAAGGAAATTGTTTCTACTTATCATATCTCCCCTTTTGTGTTATAGTGATAATTTATAATATCTCCATCTATTAAGAAAATAGATATTTTTTTCTATCAGTTAATCCAATTGATTGATTCCACATATTTCTAATTTTGAAGTTTTTTAAAAGCTTAATACATACTTCTCAAATTAATTGAACGACTCAAATAATGATGAAATTGATTTGTTCTTTTGTTCGAAATTGTAGTTTGAATGGGCATGGCAACACCCAGTCGAATCTCTAGCTGTAAGAAAAGCAGCTGCGGATTTCAAATCGCTTTCTGGAATTGCCAACAAGATTAAATTGGCATACACAATGCTCACACTTCCTTCTTGGCAGAGGTATAACTAAATCCTCTCTGTTCTATGTTTATGTTTTCAACTTGGATTTTGGTTTCGATATTACATAAACAAATTTTGCCTGTTTCTATGTTTTTCAGTTTGAACCTCACTGTAAATTTCTTCTCAACAAAATACCAAAAATTTATCTCTGGATGTCCTGTATTGCCTGAACAAATGAGAACCAAAGTCTGTTCCATGGATGATTTGCCCTGTTACAATGTGAATGTTGATAAAGAAGAATGTGATATAAGTTGCAGTTCACATGACGATTCCACCAAAGAAGAGTCCATACAAGAAGAAGTTGACAATTCTCCGATCAATCATTGTAGTTCTGAAGAGATTCTTCATAACCAAACCAATCAGAAAGATGAGGCCAGTGTCGAATTATTGAGGGAATATGTGACTCCTACAAGCCAAAAAAATCAGGGACGGTCTTTTATCACTATGGAGCTCGACCATACAATTGAGAAACAACCAACGATAATGGACAGTCCTGGTATTGTTAGTCGTAAAATTGAGATCATAGATATTTTGACACCATCGCCATGTTATGGAACGAAGTCGGACAACAGCAAGAAGAGAAGAACAACTCTGTTTCCTGAGATAATTGACTTGACTAAGTCTCCCATGTATGTATAATTGTATAGTTTTCCAGCTTTAACATTAGGTAAACGATAAAAAAACGAACGAAGATATAGATGATGATCACATATGTATATCATAGCAGTGTAATTTCCTCTGATACTTCTGTTGAGAACATATTATCTATGAAGATTCTTTATTATAATTTCGTTTGCAATTCTCTCAGTTATGCTTTATTATTTCTGTTATTCTTTACTCAATTTCATTATTTTGACAAGAAATGAACACATTTAATGCATGTTATGTAAATTTAAATGGCACTAAAAGGACCATGGAGATTCTGAGGTTAATGAAAATGAGATTTAGCATAACATGTGAAAATTGACCAGTGCAACTGGGTGTATTGTACACTTCATCTGGTGGTTGGAACTTGGAAGTTGCAATCTTGTTCATGAAACTCCTAAAGGAGGTTGCCAATGTCATGCCTATCATGTTATAAACCATTACATAATTGTTATAAAACACTAGTAACTAAAACAATAAAACATGATTCAAACATATGATCAAAATTGCAAGTACCTCAAGAAACAAAATTCTGTTTACATACAAACTTACAGTCAAAAAACAACAAAACCATGTTAATATTTTGGATGATTCTTACAAAGAAAAACCTTACTCGGGACAAAATATCACTATAAAAATCTACATAATATTAACGAAACAAAAGAGTTCGAAAATTCTTACAATTAAGGTAACTGTTCTTGAAGTTCTTGTCTTTGTTGTAATAGAGGCTCCGGGAGCTCGTTTTCTGGCTCCGGCTGCTGAGCCGGTGGCTCACCTTGCCAAGCCCAAACAATATCTTGAAGACCTGGTCTTATACCCTCGTCAAATACCTTCTTATATTCCAACGTATCTCCACTTGTTTTCTTCACTTCCACCAAATGAAAGTCCGAAGTAAGCACAAAAATCTCAGCGTCAATGCCCAAAATACCCTTCCGACCTTCTTTAATTCCTTCAAACTTGAACAAGCCTCCATCTTTTTTATTTATCTTAAATTTCATACGCTTGGCAAGTTCTTCTAGCTTAGAAACGATAAGGGATGCAGGTCTCCAAGAAATGAATCGAGCTTCTTTCTTTGGACTAGAGTCCTCAAACAATCTAGATAAATCAAATCCAGCAGATAAGGAAATAATATCAAATGCATTTAAACTCGAAAGCCTCGGTAAATCTTGCTTGTTCTCTTCCGCTTTACCACCATTTTCTTGCCGAAGAAAAGCTGAATCTGTATCTGATGAACTAGTTGTACTGCTTTCTGCTTCATCGATTCTTGATTTGAGATTTAAACCTCGTTTGAACCACGTACTTTCCTTGATTCTTGCAATAGAAGTTCTACTATTCGGGTTCGGGTCCAAGATTCTTAAAAGCAATCTACGCACATCAGCAGGAAACCAACTCGGGAATTTAAATTCCGCCTTCCCTATCTTTCTATACATTTCCATCAAATTTGAATCATGAAAAGGTAAGTAACCCGCCAACAAAACAAAAAGAATTACCCCACATGACCAAATATCGGCTTTAGCCCCATCATACCCTTTTCGGTTAATTACTTCAGGGGCAACATAAGCTGGGGTCCCACATGTCGTGTGAAGAAGCCCATCTTGCCTTTTTGATTCCGCAAGAGCACTCAAGCCAAAGTCAGAAACTTTCAAATTTTCATTCTCATCTAACAATATATTTTCAGGCTTTAAATCCCGGTGATAAACACCCCTACTATGGCAAAAATCTACGGCATATATCAATTGTTGGAAATATTTTCGTGCAATATCTTCCTTTAACTTCCCTTTAGCCACCTTGTTGAAAAGTTCACCTCCTTTAGCATATTCAATCACAAAATATATCTTGGTTTTGGTAGCCATAACTTCGTAAAGATGAACTATATATGGATGTCTTACCAATCTCATAATCGATATTTCCCGTTTGATTTGATTAATGATCCCTACCCTCGTAACCTTATCCTTGTCTATAACTTTAATCGCCACACTCTGCCCAGTTAGGACACTCCTAGCATAGTAAACTTTCGCAAACGTACCTTGTCCTAATAAACGTCCTACTTCGTATCTTTGCATTAGTACACTGCTCTTATTATCCATACTGAATTTACAAAAAAACCCTCTACAGAATTAGTCTTTTTTCGTGTTTAGCTTACAATAAGTGATACAACTGGCATTTCACAAGTAGGCGACTGGTTGTGTAATCTCAAATAATATCTACATGAAATGTACACTATATCTTCAATTGCATCTAGAGTTAACTCATTTGAGGCCAAAACTGTGCACACTTCAGAGTTCAGAAACATTTTTCAGCATTCCCTGATTTTTCTCTACGAAGACCAATAAAGAATATGCTGAAAAGTTTGGCAATAACTGGATAAACTTCGGCAAACTGCTTCAAAATTGATCCAACAAATTTTGCAAGTCAACAGATAATAGAGGCTTAATGCTAATACAATACATTTAAGAGGAAAATACAGCTGCAAATATTGTAAATTTAAGCAATTACTGCAACAAATTACGTTTATACAGATCATAAAATAATGGAGCATATGCTTATGCATATTTGAGATAGGTCATAGCAACCTAGACGTATAGACTTCTCTAGAAGTATCACACCGTAACCAGGGCTGACTTGTTCTTTTCTGATCATTTGGACTGAAGATTTGTTACTTCAAATGATTAGTACTATTAACTACATATGCCTAATTTACATGTAACACGAGAATCGAGTACTATAACTCTTTTAATTAGAATTCTATGCTAAAATAAGTCGAGCAAAAGAGGAATAAGGTATTACCAACTTTGTTAAGTGATAAATATTACATGGCTCCTCTCTCTAACAGCTTAAGCTTTTAGATGAGTTGGTCATTAAATAAACTTTGAAAAATCAAAAGTGAAATCTTCGGTATTAGAACTTGTACCTTTTATCATTACAATTTAAGTAAAAAACGGAACAATTGGAAGTATTCTATGTGTTATGGAGAAAGAATTACACATGGCTATTTATTGATGGTAGTGTTTATAGATTACAAGAAACCAAATTCAATTAGAACTAGCATACTTGATAAACATATCCAGACTCAACTATAACTCTACTACGTATCTAAACTAGAAAGATATAATTACATCCTCGAATTATACCTCTGCTAGATATCTAACTAAATCCAATCATTGTCTATTACTATGCTTTCACAATTCTGAATAATATATGTAGAAGAAGTCATTAACTAATTCGAAAAGCCCCTTAATTTAGTAAGAATTACTGCTATGCTTATAATTTACTCTTTTTTTTTTTCTTTTAATTTTTTCTCTTTTGCTGTTTACTAAATTACTACTGTGCTGATCACCGGATGGATCATTGATGAAGTATGCCCCTTACCACTTCATACAATTGAAAAGATATTTCAACCCATTAGATTCAGACATAAATGATTTCAGGTTTCCACTATCCCAAAACAATAACAGATCTTTCATGATTGAAACATGATACCAATCAAGGATCGAATAACAAAGTAAAATCAAAATTCCTAAAAATCACTCAAATCCCATATCAAGAAGATAGTAAACAGTAAACACACAATCAGAACATAGTTCAGGAGAAACTGTAAATGAATACCCCCTTACCCAATTAAAAAAAAAAAAAAGGAATTAATATGACTATTTGTTTTGAGGATTTCATGCCATATAGTATAATTTAAGGAACTGGGAGTTTAGCGAATTACCTTTTTTGTTTCTTTAAGCTCAAACAGATGGGGAGAGAGGCAGAGTAACTTTTACGAATGATACTTGTTGATTCCGTAAAGCAGAGACAAATAAAAGAAGAGAAAAAAGGAATTGTCAAAAAAAAAAAAAAAAGGGAATGGAGAAAAAGATGTAAAACGTGATACGCACAAGTAGCCCGCTGTGATAGGTCCATGATATAGGTACAAATCCCACCATTTATATTACAAAGATCTTGTATATTACAATTTTTTTTTTTTTTTTTTTTTTACATTTAGTAAATAACTAAATACCATTATATAATTTCTATTACAATATAAAAATCATGAAATCCTAGCAGTTAATATATGTCAAAGATTTTGTATATTCAACTTTTTACCCAATTCAAACATAAATAAAAAATTATCTTCTGTCTATTTAAATTAATATAGTTTGTTGCATTCAAAAATATTATGGTATGTTGCATTCAGTAGTTGTTAATATATAGAATGAAATGATGAATATGCAATTTCATAAACGGTGAATAATGAATATAACAAATCAAGCACCCATTGTTTGGGAAAATTACACTCTAATTGTTTTGTGTTTTAGATTATTACCTTTCACATCATTTGATTTTTTTAGAAAGTCTTAAGCCTATTGTGAAATAGTAGAAATAAATTGACAATTGAGAATACATTTTTATCTATCAATCGAAAGCTTTTCTTATGATTGCATAATCTCGAATCTCTTATTTATTGATTTCATGTGACAGCATTACTCTAGGAATTAGTCGGGATTATAAATGGTGTTACGCCCTAATATAAAATGACGATAGTCGAAGTTATTTAAGTATTTTTTTCTTCCAAAGATGACATTAGAAGAAAATAGGGCACATAACAACGTCTTGTTATTAATCTATAATATTATGGTCATGTATTATATAATTTCACATTTTCAAATAAGCGGTATACCTCATGCAACTGAATCGACTGATGTTGAGATTGTGGTCATAACAGTTTTATAGCTTTTTGAGTTGCGAGAGCTCTTGCACATATACCAATGTTTGAACATTGTAAAAATATTCTTTTGGGATGACACTAACACTAGAGACTTTTAAATATTAAAAAAAATCCATCGAAGGAAAGAAAAACAAGCATAGAAAGACTGTTCGATCGGGAATGACCAACTTTCCTGACAGCTAATGTGTCTACAAGTTTATATTGTTCAACAATATATATATGGCCCGACTTGTATGTTCGATTCTTAAAAATATTAAGAAATAAAAAACGAGTTTTGTTATTCCCTTATAACTAACAATCTAACATCCAATGTATTTGATTGAATTTAAAATACTTTATGTTTCTCTATAACAATTCAGATGCATATATGTGTTGTATACCTACCTTTGTGTCCTTTAAATTTTCATTGCTGTATTTATTTTGTGTGGTAATCAGGTCATTGAGTGCATATATGTGCATCAATTGGTTGAAGAGGTTAATAAGAAATGAGTGAAAGACAAAAATACCCCGCTTTGTCTAACTCCAAAAAAAACATGTTATTTTAACTCCTAAAACTCCCCTTGTGATTAGTTTTAATTACTACGCTTGACTCAAGTAGAATTTGATGATTTTTTTTCTTTTTATTTGTTCATTTTGAAAATCGAAGTATATAGTATATACTACTTGGATCGATTGTGATAATTAAAACCAAATACATGGGGTTTTTTGGAAGCTGTTAAAATAACACAAGGAATTTTTTGGGGAGTTAAAATAACACGAAGGTTTTTTTTTTGGAGTTAAACAAAGCATAAGGGGTGTTTTTGGCTTTCGCTGTCAGGGGTAAAATTATCATATCAAAAGCAAAATGTGAACAAATATTTGTAATTTCCGCGTTTGAATCACACTCTCTTTTCTGGAGGGTGTATTTGGCACTGACTTGAGAGTACAGAGGGGGATTTTTGGGAGTTAAAATAACACAGAGATTTTTTGGGGTTAGATAAAGTATAGGGGATATTTTGTCTTTTGTTCAATAAGAAATATAAACGAGCGAAAGACAAAAACACCCCCCTATTATTTGTCTAACTCCCAAAAAAACCCCTCTGTTATTTTAACTCCCACAATCCCCTTCTGATTTCAAGAAAGTGCCAAATACACCCCCAGAAAAGAGAGTGTGTTTCAATCGTCAAATTTGCAAGTATTTGTTCACATTTTGCTTTTGATATGACAATTTTACCCCTGACATCGAAAGACAAAACACCCCTTATGCTTTGTCTAACTCCAAAAAAAAATCCCATGTGTCATTTTAAATCCCCAAAACCCCCATGTGTTTGATTTTAAATACCACACTCAACCCAAGTAGTATGTACTTAATTTTTCAAAAAGAATAAATAAATTTTAAAAAAAACAAACACATAGGGATAATCTTGTCATTCCACCAAAAATCAAAAGTAAAATTATACTTGGGTTGAGTGTGGTATTTAAAACCAAACACAGAGGGGAGTTTTGGTAGTTAAAATAACACAGGGAGATTTTTTGGAGTTAGATAAAGCATAGAAGGTGTTTTTGTCTTTTGCTCAAATATAAACCAATATTTTATTGGTAAAAGTAATAATAAAATAAGAAATGTCGGTTCCTTTCGCCTTCAATTTTATGATACAAACAAGACGTGGAACTAAAGATGGTGGCCAGCTTCAGTGGAGGATTAAAGCAGTTGAAGAAAATTGTTCACTGAGTTGAAACTGGACCGGGTCATGCCGGATTGGAAAGGGTTTGGTCGACCCATTAAATATTGAGAAACATTTACTTATTAAATATATATTTTAGTTATTTAATCTATGGTTGATTTGCTCAGAACTGTAATTAATCTTCGTCCAACCAGCCTAACCCATATAATTCAAAATATAATAAATTATTAAATTCTGGTCAGTGTCCAGATTAACCCATTAACGATATTTTCTCCAATATTCATTCTTATTTATTGTTTTCTTCCTGCAATTTTTGCACGCGCTACTCACAGGTATAAACTTAATCTTTATACTTTCATAGTATGTAATAAAATTTTATTGTAATAATTGATGTATTGATATTCACTGCCTTAAAAAAAAAAAAAAAAACTCTGCATCAGAAATTTAAGGCCTATGTGGATGGGTTCTGGTCCGTTATCGCGAAACTGAGTCAGAACTTTCTCAACCGAAGTTTGACGAAATCCATGAAACTCATCACAAACCTATTCAGAAACTCACACTCAAACTCTTGAAACCTATAATACTTTGATTTGACACATACCACATATTTTTTCTCCCAAATTCTATTAAAAAGTATTGATTTGATACTTACTACCTATTTTTTTCCCCCAAACCCCAACATTCAAACACAATACAAATGGAGTTTCAACATTTTCAAAACCATAAAAACCAACATCCAAAACCTATCCAAATGAAATTTCAAAGGTTTCACCGAAACCACCCAAATTACTTTCAAAACCCTTGCAACTAGGGCCTTAATATCTCAAATTAAATATAACCATACTCAAATCAATCCCAACATAAGTACTTTTATACTCGATATGCTTTGTAAATGGGCTCATAACAATTTACCTCTGCAAATCGTAACACACTTAGCTGAAATTGGACCGGGATCATGCTGGATTATAAAAGGCTTTGGTCGACCCATTAAAAGTTGAAAAACTTTAATGACTGGATTTTTTTTCTCTATCTTTCTAATGACTTAACTAATTTAATTAAATGTTATTATTCATTTGATTTATTGTTAATTTGTTCAGAATCTTCATTAA
Organism: Penstemon newberryi var. newberryi; assembly: GCA_030819805.1. Classification (NCBI taxonomy): domain Eukaryota; kingdom Viridiplantae; phylum Streptophyta; class Magnoliopsida; order Lamiales; family Plantaginaceae; genus Penstemon; species Penstemon newberryi. Next base: position 38,585,833 of record JAUALY010000005.1, read on the forward strand.
TTTTGGTCCAAGTCCAACCAACCTAAGGCCATCTCAATTGAGGTGGGGAAAGGGGGAATCCATGGGGAGGGGGGCGAAGAAATAGACTTTTATGGGGAGAGGGAGGGAAGAGGGGGGTGCCAGGTGTGTGGGGTGGTGCCACCGCCCCACACACCCCATTTTGGGGCTGGGCAACGCGCCCAACCCCATTTTTTTTATTTAAATATTAACATTAATTTTCCATTAAGATTTAAATATTTACAAATGTATTCTTTTAAAATCTTAACATTAATTTACTTTTATTACTTGTGCATTTTGTACTTTTATAACTTGTAATATTGAAATTTTACGTACAATTTTTATTAATTGTTATTATTTAGCTCTATTATTATTAATTTTATTAAGCGAGAGTGGAAAAATATGAGAATTTGAATTTTGTGGAATAAATGGTAATAAACTTAACATTAATTTAATTTTATTACTTGTAATATTATAACTTTTATGTAATAAACTCAACGTTAATTTAATTTATTGTTTGAAATTTAATCACATTGTAAAAAAAAATTATGGAAATTAAATACATTGAAATTAAATACGACTAGTGGATTAAAAATACTGGTTACATAATTTAAATACGATAAATTAAATTAGAAACGACATAACCCTATAAAATATATATTGGAATTATTGCATGACCACCATTTGGACCGTGTGTTTACCACGCATATTCGACTAAGTCGGCTTGAAGTTGGCGATTGACTTCTATTGATCATATCTGGTGACGACGGAACATATATATATTTTTCTTGGTGATAAATGGTGGTTCGGGCCCTACGAGATTTTTATTATTATTATTATTATTTTATTATTATTATTATTATTAGTATTATTAGTATTATTATTATTATTATTATTATCATTTTCTTAAGTGAGAGTGTGGAAGTATGAAAATTGGAATTAAATAGAATGTGAAGATTGAATCACTAAAGATGACTATAAAAAGAGGAGTCTGAAGGGGAAGGGGAGTCTGAGGGGAATGAGAGTCTGAGGAGAAGGAGAGTCCATACCCAATGGAGATGGTTTAACCCACTGAGTTTCTAAATATAATTATATAATTAAATCTGGCCAGAGTCCAACTTATTTCTCTAATTTGTATCCCTATTACTTGGTCCCTTGCCGCACATATATATTTATACTGAAGCCACGGTAATTAAAAATATTTTATTTTTGTGGAGGACATATCGGGCCTATTGTTAAAGGCTAAAGCTAATTTTGATTGTCAATTGAATAATTCCACTTTTATCATCCATTACCATTAGGGTTCAATAGTACACTGAGCACCATAACCCCACTTCTAGTAAATTCATCGGGAAACTTTAATTCAAGTCGTTCGGATATATAATTGGACAGACCTAAATCATTCAAAAATCAAGTATAGTGTTTTACATTTGTATTATGGTTGGAACGAGTAATTTTAATATATGCAGGAATTCCCTAGCTAGGTCCGGATTTCACCATATATTCAAGTAGACTGAAGTAAAGGACGATCGACGTGTTTGAATCTCCTATATATATAGGTCCAAATTCCACCATTTAAGTAGACTGAAGCAAATGTTGATCACCGTTTTTTGTATCTCGAATATAATTTGTACCAATATATACAATCAAGGCATGCAAGCCTCTTTCAGTATTCTTGATGTTGTAATTTTTTAAGTCTGAGCTCGAAGCATGATTTGGGATAAAACGTACGGGGGTCTACAACTAACATCGACCTCAAGGACGTTAACATGAAGAAAAGTCTCATAATATATGTTTCTTTTCAAATTTGATCTTAAAGCAGTTCAAGATCAATTGAAGATCATCTTCTAATTAATCAAATATTATGAAAATAAATATTCAACTAAGATTGAACCTATGTTTAACTCCATTTTTCAGACATCTAGTCCAGCGAAAGAGACGAAGCAGTATCCCGATCATGTATAAACATATACTTAATTACAATTTTGTCCATCATGAAGCTTAGAGTCGATCAGTGATTGGTCAACTAAATACTAATACTATATGTAATGAGACTTTCTTCAAAGTGGAAATTAATTCTTCGTAAAAGACTGAAACGATATTTGAATCGTACGTTTCAAACCAAAAAATTCAACTATTCTGTTTGATGACATGAGTGATTCATTATCATACAATTAATGATAAAAAAAAATGGACTAATATATATAATTATTCAAGTTTTTCACTAATTTTCTCTTTCCTTCATGGTGGTCTTTCCTGTTTGGGGTATAGATGAATAATATATTATTCTCTTGCTATTAAATTAATCTCATTTGCTCTTGTATATGCAGTTTGGCTACTTTTGATTTTTCTTACTTTTTTTTTTTATATAATTTGCTACTATCATTTTAGAATATACTGTATTAATCTTCACTCATTATATCGGAAATCATTTTAAAAATTGTCCAAGTATTAAAAGTTATAAATAATAAACAACTATCAAATACTAGTATTAAAACTAAATAAATACTCACATTCGTGAAAATTAAAACCAGAACATTTTAATCCTAAGACCTCAACTTTACCAGTGATCACCTCAGTCACATTGACTATAATCTGATAGTAACTTGCAAGTTGCTTTATTATAGGGAAAGTCAACTTTCCTTGCATTAATGCAAATATCCACGTGACCCATGAGATCATCACGTGAGATTGCCGTCAGATTTGGGCGCCATTTCAGAAATTGGTTGGTTCGTTTAAAATTTCATATATATTAGTAGTAAGTTTCAAAACTCAACACGTGAAATTATAGGAAGAACATTTGGCATCTAACTAGTACAATTTATTCACCTAGAGTCCGATTATCAAGTTGGAAAATTATGACTCAAATTTTATTTGAATATATATATCCAATCACAAAATTCTTATATATATATATATATATATACTGCATGGTTTATTTAATTAATTTCTTAGTAATAGTAGTCAATCATACAAAATAATGTACTAGACTTTACTTGTAAATTTATTGATGCGACCACCAAGAAGTTTATGACGTGTTTTTAAAATTATAAGAGAAACACTACTTAATGATCCAATCTCTACTAATTGGTAATAAAGTAAAAGAAATTTCATTGATTCCAATCTAAATATGTTGAACTAAGAGAGTGAAACATTATTAGTTGAAATCCATAAAAGAAAATGTTTTTGTAAGTACGACTAAACATCATTTGAGCTATATATATATGTTAGCATTCTCATTGAAAAACTATAATAAAGAATTAATTAAAAAAAGAACTAGTATAATAAATGGGTCTTTCTAAAATAAGATTTCGTCGAAAAGGATAGCATATGAGATATTTCATCTTAACCATTTAAAAAGTCAAAATTAAACATGGCCCGTATTTTTTTTCAAAATGTCCGATGATAACAAGGCAATGGGATATTTAAAAAAATTAGATATTCATTAAATTACATAAAGACCCATTTGATAAATATGTTTAAGAAAGTAAAAAATAAATCTCTCTGTTTCGTTATTCCTATCATTTTCTCTTTCCATCTTCATCGATGTTCATCTCCATGTCCAGATTTATAACCCCCACCTTCACCTTCATAAACAATTATTCTCTCCTCCATTGTTATTGTAGTTCTTTTTCTATCTAATTTTTTTTATTACTTTTGAAGTCGTTTATATTAATGAACATGGTCTCTTTTGACAAATCAGTGTGACATATATTGGACTAGTTTCCTATAAACTGAAAAATAAGAGTAATGAACTTTTTTTTATTTTTTGATAAGATGTTTAAATGTTTTTTATGTGTCATGACTCCATTGATAAAAAGCTTAAATGGGTAGAACTATGAAGGGTCGGACGGGACGAAATAATTTAGAGGCATGAGAGATAATTTAGGAAAGTAAAGTTAACAGAGGAAAGATAAGATTTTAGCAGGATAATTTATTCCTCCAATCATAATATTTGATATATTTAGAAGGATAGAGTAAAAAGATATAGCAGGGTATATTTTTCTTTCTAAAAATTAATGAATTAAAAATAATATAAAATATGACACATGTCGAGAAGAGAAGGGATATCTCACGTGCTTTACATTTAACGAAATCTCATTTTAGACAACCCCTAAATAAATCTCGGACTACGTACCCAAAGGAAAAGTATTTTAATTAAATAGCAATTGCGTATACGTATATCAGTAGTCCCTTTGCCTCTTCTTCCTGAACTAGAATCAACAAGTAGATTAATTATCAAACCCCAAAAACGTTGGTGAACAAATCAATGAAAATGCCAAGCATTAACAAAGAAAACATAACATTAAACTCCATCAAAACTAGGCCATCATTAGAAGAAAGGTTCTCTTCTCGTGAGCTTTCAATCACCGACGCTAATTCGTTTGAAGTTTACTACAGAGATGTTTCCGTCGGCATTCCATTCGTATGGGAATCCCAACCCGGAACCCCCAAATTCAAAACCCTAGATTCCCCAATTCCACCTCTCACACCCCCACCTTCATTCAATTCCACTTCCAATTCCACTTCATCACCAATCTCAAAAAAATCCACCAATAAGAAGCGCATTCTCAAAAAACCCCAAATTCCGCAGCGTTCTTCCTCCACGCCGTCAGATTCATCATCATTCTCCTCGCCGTTGTCTTCAAGTTCTGTTCCTTCGTCTCCATTTAGCACGCCAATTGAATCGAAACAGGGGAGGTCTTCGCCGTGGAGTTCACGATCCGTTCCGTCGTCTCCGTTTAGGGGTAAGTTTTCGAGCCCGAGGATGTCGTTTGATAATTCGAGATTTGATCTTGATCATCATCATCGTCGTTCTTCAAGGATTGAAGAGGATGAAGAGTCGTCGTCCCCTGTTTCTACTCTGTGTTTTCGTGGTGGGCGTGTAACAAATGGGAGGTCTCGCGGGTGTTCTTCGAGTGTTATATATCAAGCTATTGTTAGGAGAATCTGCTTGAGTTTTTAGTACTTTTGATTTTTTGAGTAATTATCAGATAATTGTGCAATGCAATCAGTTTCTGTTCATGTTTTATGAATCAATATTTGAAAAATGGAAATGGCATGTACTGGGATAATCATTGAATTTGCTTAATTTACTTGCTTTTTATTTTCCAATACACTCCCTATTTCGGTTTCTAGATTTATCAAATGTCTTGCATTTTTTATACTTAATCTAATGTCTTGCATGTTGAAATAACAAGACAGTAGTTTTATGATCATTAAATCAGACTTAGTTATAAACATTTACTGAATATATAGTTCAAAGTTAAAACCATTCAAGTAGTTTTTTTGTATTGGAAAATATCGTAATTTTGGTGTATAAAAAGGCTCTACAATAATATATAGTTTTTGTTTAAATTGGGTTTGATCGAACTCAAAATATTTACGTGGTAGAAGAAATAACATTATTAGGAGAGACATGTGTAAGACTGTTAATTGAGCAAGGAATAGTGAAGCCCAACGACTCAACCCAATTAAATTTGAGTTGAGTCTAGTTAACTATGAGATGTAACAAATTAGAACCAAATTTTTTTTTAATTATGTCTGATCAACTTATTCGTCAAACGCATAAAACTTATAATTTTTTTAATCTTAATTATTGATTGATGAAGTATGGGGGAAAAGGTTTAAATCTTCCGAAGTGAGAGTTTGAGAATATTTTTATTTTTATGATTTACAATTATTTTAGATTTGATTAGTTAATCATTTTGTAACTTTTATGCTTTTTATATATAGTCTAAATAAAATGTTGCTTAATATGTATGTGAATGACTACGAAGTAAATATACTCCTATGATCCTATCCTAGAATTATGTGAAATAATATTCTCTTAATGTGTGCATAGTAATGTATGATGATGATCTATTGTGTGCTAGTTCGATATAAATTTGAAGGGGCGAAAAAAGGTAAAATTGCAGAAAATGTTCTGAATTAATCGGTGATTTTGGATTTTTTTTCCAAATTATATTACTTAGTCAAATTCGTCCCGTAATTTTATATTTTTTTGGAATATCGTCCCACTTGCCACATGGTTGCTTACGTGTCACGATGTGGCAAATTTTAGCATAAACAATTATACAAGATTGCAGAATTCGTCCCAAACTAATTACAAATTTTGGTTTTCGTCCCAAACTATATTAACTCACCGAATTTCGTCTCACAATTTGTCATTTTGCATGAATTTAGTCTATTATTAAGTTTCTAATTTAATGGAAATGACGATTCATCTTTTACTATTTTAAGGGACTAATGGCAATTTATCCCTTGTAATATTAATAATGTTCAATTTACCCCCTATATTTTGAAAAAGAGCAATTTACACCCTGTGAGAATTTTAAAAAAGTATTTTATCCCCTTGAACCGAAGAGTGTAACTCAATTGCATAAATTGAGAGTGGGCATGCAAAGTGTTTTATAACAAGGGGGTAAATTGCTACATTTATTATCATACAGGAGGTGAATTGTCACATTTATCACAACATAGGGGGTAAACTGTCACATTATCATAACACAGAAACATTATGAATATCACATGGAAGTAAATTGCCATTAACTTTTTTTAAGAGAAAAATAGTATGGATTTTAAAATTCTCAATGCGCTTTTGAGAAAAAAATCCTATCTCAGTTCATTAGGAAAAATTTGTACATTTTTTCTTGTATTAATAAATAATAAATATTCATAATTAGTTTGGAACGAATTCTTTTTTTCCATGTCATTTCAATTACGGGACGGAAGTCGGCGATTTAATATAGTTTGGGACGAAAAATCAAAATTTGTAATTAGTTCGGGACGAATTCTGCAATCTTGTATAATTGTTTATGCTAAAATTTGCCACGTCGTGATACGTAAGCAACCATGTGGCAAGTGGGACGATATTCCAAAAAAATATAAAATTAAGGGACGAATTTGGCTAAGTAATATAGCTTGGGACGAAAATTCAAAATCACTAATTAGTTTGAAACGTTTTCTGTAATTTTGCCAAAAAAAATATATGAACCGAGTTTGAGCGGATTGAAATTAAAACTGTACATGGATCGAGGAGGTAGTGGCATTCCTTGTGATATCTTACATAACATTGGGAAAAATCTATAAATTTAATATCTTTAATTATTTCCTTTGTGGACTTGACTTTATTAAATGTGTTGTAACAATAACATAACAGAGCAGATGGCATCTCTAGTTTCATAAATGCTTTGAGCATTATAATTAATATATATATATATATATATATATATAGTTTAAGATTGACAGAGATGCATGTATCAGTTTAATGTTGTTTTTATGATGGAGCATGTGAAATTGGAACCAATTAATATAATTAATGTAGGAAGGAAGGAGGAACTAACATAAATAGTATATAGAAGCTTCCATGCAACATCTGCTGCATCTCAAGTTATCATTAGTTACAAGTGAAACAAGTAGGAAAGTACAAGTGATCCATTCTTAATATTTTTTTTTTCCAATGACTTCAGTTTTGTGCAACTAATATAATTGAATTTCATATATGATTATCATTTTTGAAGTAAATGTATGTGTCTGTCTATCTTAAAATATAAAAGACACGACGTGTTAAGCCCTAAATTAATTTTCATAGAGATTAAATTTGTTCCAGTAATTTTGAACGATAAATGACTATATAAACCATTTTAAAAAGTTTCTTGTTAAAGTACGATGATATTCTTGCTACCAGTGTTGTCAATGGGTCGAATTCGGGTCGGATTATGCTCTCGACCCTGATTCGACTCATTTATGTCAGATCAAATTCAGGTCGAATTCGGTCTAGTATCCTATTTTTATCAAATCCAATAAGATCTTCATTTTCACAATTTACACCAGTGTTTTAATTAGCTATAAACTTTGATAACTAATATTCATATTTTTAGATTAAAAAATATGTATAGAAATGAATGTATCTTTTTATTTAGAATCAATCTCTCTGTTTTTACGGATCATTATCAATGATCTGGTCCTGTGACTTACATATATAGGCAGGTAGCAATTTCTGAACAAATTAAATTTCAAAATTTTAGCCTGCCTAGCTAGTTGCATATTATTATGTTTATAAATCTTACATAATTTTCATGATATTTTATATGTATGTATGTATGTATGTATGTTTGTATTTTTGTATATAGGATGTGCCGGAGCCTGAAAGAGCTGATGCAGCAAATTAACAGTTTGGTTTACGAAGCGAAGGTGAGGATTAGAGATCCAATATACGAATCCATGCATGGGCGCTGTATCAGCTTTGCAGCAACAGATTCAAAGTTTACGAGCAGAACTAAATGCAGTTAGAGCTGAAATACTAAGATGCAAGTATAGAGAATTAACTATCATTCTCGTCTAACCGCTAAGAGTTATGCATTCTCGTCTACATGGTTTTTTGCAGTTGCATATGATACAAAAATTACTTTGTTCAAGGCCAAAATTGTATAAAGTTTTAGTTTTCATGTAATTTATAAAACACTCATAATGCACATGTATTACTTGAAAAAAAAAATTGTGCATATGTTGTAGATAATAATGTAGTTCAACTTAAGGAAAAACGGTACTTCAAGATCTCATTTCTACTATGTAGTGTAACAACATATATATCGAAGTAACTTCATTACATCATATGAAGCTGCAACATAAAATGAAATGTTTTAGTTTCATGTGGTTGGCAATGGCAATGACACATGTCCAACACGATGGAGTAATTCTTACCCACATCGGGTCTAACCAAATAAAAAATATTTACGTTATAAATACAATATACTTGCTTTGAGTTTGGACTAGAATTTTTCTACTTGCTTCGAGTTTGGGCTAGGATTTTTCAACACATGAGGATGGATAGTTTGCACATGTGCAGGAGAACTAGGAGTTTGACTGAGCAATACATGCACAGATGCATGTCTATTAGTCTGTGCCATTTAATTAAGGCATACGTATAATTTAACAGTAGAAGGGGAAAATAAAACGAGGAGACAAAAAGGGAAGGTGATTGTGCTGCCCAATGCTCTAACTCTAGGAAACAATGTACTCCATATGTAAGAATGATCTGAAACTTGACTGTAATAATATTAAGATCTAGTTTAGTAGTAATTGAAATTATATGTAAGTGCAATCATTTAATACGCATGAAATATTTTTTCAATTTTGTATGGCTATATGCAATAGGAGATTCGCTCTGGCACTGTCACTGGCGGCCTTATTAATTTATGAAAAAATAAAGAGTTTTGTTTACAAAACACGGTCTTTCAATTTTCAATATACTACTAGCATGTTTTTATTTTACCATTATTTTCCTTGACTTACTAAAATTAATTAAATACTTGTAGAAATACTTAGGTTTCTAACTAAAAAAAATTAACTTACTGTATATGTTGGTCCATTTTTTATTCTCTATTCTCTCTCAATTCAACAAAGTTATATGTTTCATTCATTTTTTACACTTTCGTATTGGAGGCATATACACAAATATTGGAAATTCGTGGCTTCCCTTAACTATGATAGCCAGTATTAATAATTAAGAAATAAAAAGGGGGAGGGGGTTGCTAAGTAAAATATGTAGATAAATAAAACAAGAAAGATTTCTTTATCTGAAATGGACGAACAGTGAATAAATAGAATGACAATATATAATTAATTAAAAAAAAGGTGTTACAAGTTAAATACTCCTTGAGAAGTATTTCTGTGTATAAATATAATCTTAACATACATTAATTAGCCCTGTTTGTTCTTACTCTTACCTGACCCCTTTAAAAAAATTACTTTCTGCAGTGAATCAATCACATGGATGTTCTGCACTTTCCACCAAAAAATTTGCCAATTGCATCTTTAAATTGGAAGAAGTTTCTTAGCAGACTGCAGTCTACAGTGTTCGTTCTGCAACATGAAATTCGCTGCTGCGTATTTCAAAGTTTTCTAGCACAAAACGTACCAAACACTGGAAGGAGCATTAAGGTAAACTCTGGTTAGATATCCTCTAACATTTGAAAATTCAGTGCCTAGAATCATAAAAAAATTGCACATTTTAGCATCTCAACCACAACAAGATGTACAAACCACTATGCATGCTAAGAATGAAAAACACAACTCAAGATCATGGTAAACTTAGAAAGAATGCCATAAATACAACTTTTTGATCATTATGTGGCTAGAATCTTGAAAAACCGGCACATAGAAAGAAAAAGAAGAAAAGAACACTACCTCACATAGGTTGTCCACTGGAAATTCCAGGGTGACTGGGATCCAAAAGCTCATCCACGCAAAATTGATGTAGATTATCGTACATTGTTTTCCATTGCTGGATCATTTGCAGAGATCTTTGCTGTTCGCTTTTAAGCCTTTCCACATCCACTTCAGCAGCTGCAGAAGAACCTTGTTGCTGTGGAGGGGTAAATCACAAGTAAGAAACTTCAACATCATATTGGCTTGCAAAAGTTCTTCTTGTACTATGGACAATAATAAAAGCAAAAGCAGCAAAGAAACTAAAAGCAATTTTAGCTATACTAGGAGAACGTACTGAGAATTAAGAAACACATCTCGACACTCAATAATCATAAATCTGATAATTCATTCTATAGGCCACCAAATGACAGATAAAACAGGTTCAGAGGAAACTTGATTATTGGGAATGTCAGTCCAGTGTAATAATACAACAAAAATTACATTATCAGATGCAGTCTGGTCTTGCAAGTGGTAGATCACTGACATTTGAGATTTTTCATCAATATGGTTAACATGAGTGTAAACTAACTCAGAGTTTCTTAGAAGATGGAACCAAAAAAAACTCAATTTGTACTGATACAGATAATACTAATTGAAAAAAAATAAAAACCGAAAGTCAATATAAAAACTGCTGGAACATACTCAGTGGGCGAGGGAGGGAAGCGTAACATTAATGCATCTTTTATGTAAAATTCAACACCTTGAATACAGCATGAGGCACACTACATACACATCTAGACACAAAGTACAAATCAAACTCTCTTGATGCCCTTTCATGTAATGAGTCTCTTAATTAACATCCTTATCTTGAAAACATAGAGTGTGAAGTTGTTCTTTTATTTGATTCTCCATTGTTGAAAAGAAACTTTAAAAAAAAAAAAACCTGCAATTCTTTTATTTGATTCTCCATCGTTTGAACAGTGATGTATGAAGAGTCCAAGTGTTGGTTGGAAGTGGTATGAGGATTAATGAATACTTTAACATAGGCATTCTCATCTGCTGAATTAACAAACTTTTCCAGTGGAGATGGTAATGGGGCACCATGCCTCCTTAATGGAGAAGCCAGAGTATGGTTAGATGTCCGAGGATTTGTGTTTTGCAGCTGTCTGATGACAAGGACGTTGTTAATTGGACCTGCACAATGCAAAAAGTGAACAACAAACTGTAAACAATATTCATGTCCCAAATTTAATTGTCCAAAAGGAAGAAAATTAAGATGATAAAATTGGAGACAGATTAACCAAAGGTTCATTATAATCGACTGTAATATTATAGATATACTGTCGTTTTGTTATACCTAGCTCTTCAACAAATCCGCTAGACAGTTTTTGTAACAAGAAGTAAGCAACTATTAGCAATAATACAAGTTGGAGCAACCATTTTTGTATCAGCTATATTACATTATTATCTACAAATGAGAATGTACAGCATCAAGCTGGAGTAAGAGAAAATACAAGTTGCACCAGGCCAAAAACATTAGAAACTGAAAATGAACATAAACAGTCCGACCTGTCGTCATCAGCACAATAAGCAATTTATTGTGATATGACCAACCATTTTTCCCAAACTCTATTTTAAATTGTGATACTTCATGTCAACTAAAAAAACTGATGAGGACTGAACAACAAATTGAATATAAAGAACAACAGTGAAAATTTAAATCAATGATTAATACAGTCGATATATGGTACCTTTCGTGTGTCTAAAGATACGAGTAATATTTCGAGTTCTAGTATCCCAAACTCGAATCATGCCATCTTCTGATCCAGAAACTAATAGAAATCCATCAGCACTAGAAGCCAAGCAGGTTATAGCTTTGCTGTTTCACAAACCAAAGATTCCAAATCATGAAAAGTTAGAAGTCTACAAAACCAATACTAGTAAACCAAGTGGCATATCTTAGTAAGTGAACCAGGCAACAAATCAACATTAACTAATTCAGGCTTTACATCAATTGAGAAAGGGCGAACTAACCTGTGCTCAGACATTGAACCAATTATATGATTTCCATAAGAGCTGTTGGAGGCTCCTGGAGCACTTAATCCAGCGATATATATTTTACCATCTCTACCACCCGCATAAAAGACGTGCTCCCCAGGGTCAAGGGAAATGGCATCAATTATTGAAGGGAATACTATATTTTTCAATAGATTCCCTCTAGATAAGCTCCACACCTGGGATAGGACCGGAATGACTGTAAGTCAATAAGCTAAATTAAACACCAAACGTTATGTTATAGTATAAAAGGAGATATTGCTCTCATCAGATCCAAATTAAGCAATCAGAAGTGAACGCATTGACTGGGTACATGAGGTAAATTCATTAACAGTCAACACATGAATATGATAAATAGGGCAGCAGAAGTGAAAAAGCAAATAGCAGCCTAAAATGACATATATTCCCCACATACTTCTTTAAAGAAACATATTTTTCTCGTCAAGTTTCTTTTTGTCAAATCATAACTAAGTGATGAAATTAAGTTAAGCTGGAAGTATAAAAAACCTTGCATGTACGGTCCTCCGAAGCAGACACAATTATAGCATTACATCCCCCATAGCCAGTTTTAACGTCAGTCACTCTCAACGAATGCTCGTTGAAACTGTACTCAAACAGATGCTTGGCTTCTGCCCTCCTTACTTCATCAAATATCCTAACGTAGAAAAAAAACTTCAATTAAGACATATTTAGAAAAACTTGCAACATCATAACACACAGACGGAAGTTGCACATACAGGAAAAGTGACCAAACCCGAACACATCCATCCTCAGCCCCTGAAATCAGAAGGGACTGGTCATCATTAAATACCAGGCAAGTAATGGCCCTGTAATGTGCATGCCATTTCTCAAGCAATTTCCCAGTCGCAACCTGCATATGTTATTACAGAAGGATAAGAGAATTCCCCATTCACTAAAAGTCATTTAAAAATTTATTAAAAGGCACCAATAAGAATATAACTAAAAATGATTCACCTCCCAAAAGTATATATCGCCTGAAACACCTCCTCCGGCAAGATATGTTCCTTGACTATTGGACACTAGTGGCTTTATTGCTTCCGCAGGGAAGCTCTTCACTTCAGGTTGAGGCTGCAAAATTAACAAAAAGAAGACACTGAGTGTTGCTCATTCAAAATACAAAGTCTGGTTGGATTGAGATTTCATCGTTCCTCACCTAATATTAACATAAAATTATGCATATAATATTATTGCTTTAATGAAAAGCCACCTCAAGACCATCCAAATAAAAGCAAATATGAGAAGACCTTGAGATAATTCATCCAAATACTATATTACCTTGTTCCACGACCAATAGAGGATGGTTCCAGAAGCAGAGGACTTGGGGTTTCGGAGTTGGGAGGATGCAAGGAAGCGGCCAGCAACGGAGGCGAGGCCGTGAGGTGGGGAGGAGCACAACTTATATCGAAGGTGCTCGGCTCCAGTATGGAGGTCCCAGCAGCTGATGCCATCATCTGTTGGGGATGACGCAATAACTAATTCGTCTTCCATCCTTAGGTCCTGCATTGGGCACTAAGTTAATAGCTATGAAATTAGAAAATTGACAACTCCATGCCCTAGATAATTCTCCATATACCTCCAAATCCTAAACTTAATTATTGCAAAATTGAATTATCATTAAAAAAATTACCAAAATACTAAGATACAATAAGTAGAAACACTTGTACCATCAATTAGCGACCCCAATAATATGAAATAATCATTTTAAAAACATCAATTACCTAAACGGAGCTTACATAGCAGAGACAAATAAATTTTGGCTAATATAACAGAGAAAGAGAATTTCAATAGAATGTGAACTGTTATTCGAAACAAACAAAGCAGGAAGGAAAAAGAAAGAAAATATGAAAAGATATAAGGAATAGAATCCTTGCCAAGAGATGAACGGCCGACGGAAGGAGAACCGGAAGAGGCGGACGACGACGACAGGCTTGGTGCGAATTTCAGCGCAGAGGTACGTGGGGCTAACCTAGTAATAGAACTTGAAGCCAGAGTAGAGAACGTGGGTTGAGGGTTTAGCTAGGGCTTTTACTGGGGAGGATAAATATAGAATTCTTTGTTCTAAAAAATAAAAATAAATAAAAAGTGAGGGTCATCATTGGACTTCATTAAAAATAAAATTCATAATTCGGCATTAGCGGTTTCTCTAAAATAAAAAAGGAAAGGTTTAGTATTTATATTTGTATTTAATACCAAATTGATATTTCAAAATTCGATTTTAACACAATTCAGTCAATTTATCAAATTGTTTGCAAATTCATAATCCTCATGAATGGACATATGTGAGGAAGAAAAAAAGAAAATGACAAATGTGATGTTAATATTTGACCCAACAATACTTTGATCAATCAAGTTTGACTAAATAAAATAGCACACGTCGTGCATAGTTGTTTCTAAGACATTTGTAGATATTTCATCCTTTTAAGTACTCAATATAGCATAATACATTCTAATTATGTCCATACAAATATATCGTAAGAGTCTATAGAGTATCATTTATAGTCATCTCAAATTGATTTTCACCGTCCATTCTAAAAGGTGGTTATATAAATAGAGCATTTATAAATTATCCAAGTTTGACAGCAATAAACATTTCAAAGTGTTATTCCAACCTTCTTAGGTTGACCACAAGTTCTTACAATTTTATTTGACTCTATTTTGTTCAATTTATATGTTTAATTTTTTTATACATAATTTATGTTTATCAAAATAATATATCACCTATCAAATTGAAAAAACTAAACTACATATACATTTAAAAAGAATTTGAAGCCCATCTATAGTCGGAACCTTAAGCGAGCGATGAAGTTGCCTGGCCATAGGGTCCGCATTGCGCAATAAATAACTCTAAAAAATAATTATTTTACTGCGGGAGAGATTAACATGTTCCCACCTATCCTTTCAACAAAAGAACTTTCCATGCACCCCATCATTTGAAAAAATATAGTTACATGCTTCACATTTATTAATGGCTGCAGTTTACTAACATGTATTTAGGTTATGATTTTCGATGAGCTATTAATAATTTCCAAGGAGAAACAACATGTAAGAAGGCTTCTCCAAATTAGACAATGTATTATATATACAATAATGTCTGCAACATGAATAAAGAAAAGACGCGGAGACATAAAGCTACCCACTCTCCGTTGAGTGCCTCCTAAGAGATGCGCCATAAATGATTATGTATATTAGGCAGTGGACAAGCTTGGAAAGCTTCTTGAAATCAATCTCATCGCATCTGAATAGGAAGAACTGAAAGACTATTTTCGCAAAAGTCGTACCTTGCTTGACTAAATTCATTACGTGTACATCTACCAAAAATATCGATTGGAGCAAATGTCAAACCAATTTACCAATTGCAATTGTTGCGATAATCATAGCATAGGTAACAAGAACAAAATAGACGACATGATTGAAATAACAGTGCATCTCATCAACATTTTTTTTTTGATAATTATCATCTCATCAACATTCATAGAAAATATACTGTGTTAATAAAGTGCCTCATGAGGAGCAGAGGACATTAAAAGCAGGTATTAATATGAAATTCAAAAAGATATTATAATACAAAAAATTCATATATAACTAAGATGAGCACGAAAACAGAAAACTTAATGAATGACATTAACAAGAAGACATTATACCTTGTTCAGTGGCTTTAGTGGCCGAGTATGATAGGTATACTTTTGAGTTTTGAATTACTAGGAAAAATGCACACGTGTCGCGTGTGTCCAAATTAATCAATATTTGAATTTTCTTATACATTATGATGCACATTTTCTACATTTTTTTTTATTTTCTTTGAAAAAAAATTGGTACAATTGTTTTATTTTCTTTAAATGGTTAAATTCTTAAAGATATACTTTACCAAAAATTATAAGCAGCTGCGTATTTCCTATAAATTACAAACACAAATACATTTCCTTTTTTATAATTGTTTTACAATAATAGATTAATAGGTTATTTTATATGGAATCATTTGAGCTGTAATTAAGAATCTAAAAAATCTATTTATGTAATAAATTGGATTGATGCATAAGCATTTTTTAGTGCAAGAATTTAAAGTTTACCAACTACTTGAAGCACAATCTAATTTATTTTGTAGAACTTTCACCCAATGTTTTCAGAACCGGACCGGATAGTGAACCGGTGAGCCAACTGACCACTGGTTTTACTGGTCGAACCGGATGACGTCATAATGATATAATAAATATATTTAATTTTAAAGTATGTATAATATGCATAAAATTTAAACATTATCCTATAATTGATTAAATATATATAAAATCTTAGAATATATTTAAATTAAATCACATAATATTTTCTATAACTTATATCATAATTGTAATATGATACTAATTTGTAAGCTCATATAAATATAATATGACTATATTTCTTTATAAAAATTTAAAAGTGTAAGTTAAAAATGCAACAAACTAAGAGATTAATAATTTTAAAATATGATTATGTATAAAAGTCTAATTTTCAAAATCAAACTTGCATAATATATCGATTTGATTTTTAAAATTTGACACTCTCCTAAAAATAATATTGTAAAGAAATATCTGATAGAACAAATTTTAATAAAAAATTATTATTTGATTATTATTTTTCATTGATAATGTGTAAAATATTAATTTGAGTTATCATAATCTAATTTATAAACAAATTTGGCTACAAGTTTTCTGTAATTTATAAAAAAAATTGTACTAGAAATTCAACAAAAATGATGTAGCTCAAATGGTAAGGAAGTTATCTTTAGACTTTAATGCAAGAAGTTAGGTGTTCAAATCCCACATTCTACAAGAATTTTTAGTTTATTTTTAACATTAATAAAATTTAAAAAATCGGAAAAAAAAAGAAAAAAAAAAGGAAATTTAGAATCGGGTTGAACCTGCCCAAACCGGTTCACCGGTTTTGGACCGGTTCAACCCGGTTCAGTCTGGTTTTTGATTCAAGTAGTTTAGGGGGTAAACCGGACCGGACCATCCTCCGGTTCGCGGTCGAACCGATCGAACTGGTTTTAATAACATTGCTTTCACCCACAACTTTAAGCACATTTTTTTTTCTTTAGAATTTTATGCAGAGAACACCGAGGAATTTCAATGCAAAGTTCATTTCCTTATAATTTGTATTGATTATATTTCATTTCCTTTAAGGAGTTTAAATCTCTTACATAAATTAACTCTTTTTATTTTCCATGAAAACTAATTTGTTCTTTCTTACTTGGGAAAAAGGGTCAAAGTAGTGACTGGATATAAGAAGAAACATTAGCAAACTAAATGTAAAATTCACGTGTTTGGGTCTTTATGAAAATTGAGAAAATATTATTTACATAGTTAAAATTGTAGTGCTTGATTATGATGTCTATGATTCCTAATTTAACTATACTTCTTCAGTTTCTTTTTGTCTATTAATTAATCACATAGGACTAAGTTGGCACAAAAAAATTAAGCAACTATTCATGCGATCATGCTTTTACAATAGTAGAGATAAAAAATTGTTATTTGTTTTAGCGGAGCTAAATCCATTTAGCTTCTGAGAGAAATATCTAACTCCAGAACCACTCTAGCCATTTCCAGCCTCACGAGAAAGGAAGCATTCAAATTGTGCCTCCGCAATCCTACATAACCATTAGGTCTCCGTCAACTTGTAGCAAAAATTCAACAAACTAAATTAACAATTGCAAATGTGGCAATAATAATCATACGTAACAAGACAGGCTTGTCGTCTATAAAAGAACTCGTGATGAACATTCAATTCACAGAAAATATGCTGTCTTGAAAATGCTCCTTGAGGTGCTGGGTACATTTAAAGAAAGTTTAATGCTATCAAATCCCAAAAGATGTTATAGACTATCAACTTATTAGAGTATCATGAGGCCGTCATGAAAAAAACTACTAATTATTTCTTGGAGAAGAGAAGTTTCATACATAGAAGTAAGGATTTCAAGTTAATGACTGCTGATGCCCCTGCTTTTATCTTCTTCTGCTTACAAACAGAAATAGGTGAGAGAAGATGCTATTGCTGGGTTAGGATAGAAACAAGCTGTATTTTTTATGTCCACCAACTCTAACCCCATAAAGCAACGAAGCAATTTCAAATAATGCTGCATTTTAATGGTTAATATAAAATCATACGAGCAACTTGCAAAATTTACATAAGAATTGAGTATCGAACCTTAAATTACCCATCTGTTAGGTAAAAATATAATATTCCCCAAATGCAGCTGACCTCAAATGCACACATTTTTACCAATAATCACCACAAGAGCATTGATTATTCATGAATCGATGAAACCGGTTATTGTCTCTAACAATGATTTCTCTGCCAACAATACCAGAAATGAACTTTATTGCACTATGGCAGTCAACACAGACTCTAAGATTTTTTGTTATCCTTATAGGAACTCCAGGAGGGAGAGCAACAAGGCCAAACGCAAGTGCAATCTTCTCACTATGGTACCAAACATCTGATTCTTTCTCTTCATCTTCTACATCAAAGAGAGCCATATTGGTATCAAGAACATATCCAGCAGCTTCCATATCTTTCTTTAATTTATCCAACATTGCCTGAATCTCAGAGTTTCTACAATGTGATTTATCCTTTGCTTGAAAAACATGGACAGAATTCTTAACAGATATCCAACTACATCCTGCCCCCTTCTTAATTCCCACATCATTCATCTCCTTCCTCACAAGGCTAGCCTCGTCCCACTGGCCTGCAGCAGCAAACATATTCGAAAGAATAACATGATTTCCAGAATCTTGTGGATCGAGTTCAAATAACTTGTCAGCAGCAATCTTCCCCAGTTTTGGCCTGCCATGCATTTTACATGCACCTAATAAAGCACCCCACATAGATATGGTAGGGTGAAAAGGCATTTTCTTTATAAACTCATACGCACGCTCCACCTGCCCAGCTCTGCCTAACATGTCAACAACACATGCATAATGTTCTGCCCCGGGGTCAACACCGTAATTTCCCCTCATTGACTCGAAGATATCCATCCCTACGTTCACCATACCACCCCTACTACAAGCAGTTAATACACACACAAAAGTTACATAGTTGGGCACCAATGCTTCATTATTCCAGCGATTAGTCATCTCTTTAAACAATTCTAGTACCGTATCAGCACGTCCCTGATGAGCATATCCACCGATTAACGCATTCCAAGAAACCAAATTTCTCCTAGGCATCTCATAGAAAGCTTTTTTGCAATCCTCAATACTCCCAGACTTCCCATACATGTCAACAAGCGCACTCCCAACAAATAAATTGCAATCAACACAAGCCTTTACCGCCAAACCATGAACAATCCTCCCTGCTTCTAGTGCCGCTAATCCAGCACACGCACTGAGCACACTCGATACCATAAAGTTGTTTGGCTCAACCCCTGCCCTCCTCGACTTTAGAAACACCCCACACGCCTTCTCACCCATATAATTCTGTTCAAACACAGCCAACATAGAACACCAAGACACATCATTACGATCCCGCATGTTCCCGAAAACTCTACTCGACGAGTTAACCTCGCGACACTTGCCATAAAAATCAATCAACCCATTCGATACCGACACATCAGCTTCCTGCCCTTGTTTAATCAAATACCCATGCAACTGCTTTCCTTGTGACAAGAACCCACCATTAGAGCACGCGTTCAAGAAAGCACAAAAAGTAGTTGAATTGGGAGGAGCGGACACCTCATCATCACGCAAAAGCTGAACAAACCTCCAAATTCCCTCCCCAGGCTTCCCATTAAGGACCGCGTTGGAAATACAAGCATTCCAAGTGACGATATTTCTGTATGTCATTTCATCAAACAGTTTTTCTGCATAACTCAAAAAACCCAACTTGGAGTACATATCAAACGCGCTGCACGCAACAAAAACATCTACAATCAGCATGAGCTTAACGGAAAGCGCGTGAAACTGCTGTCCTATAAAGAGGTTGTGCAATGAAGCCGACGCTTTGAACAGACAAGGGAAAGTGAAGTCATTCGGCTGAAGGGAATCGGTCTGCCGCATGTCGGAGAAATGGGAAAGGGCGGAGGCAAAATGACCGTTTTGTACGTCGCCGGAGATGAGAGAAGTCCAGGTAACGACAGAACGGAGTCGGGGCGGGGTGAGGTGGAGAGTGATTCGGGCCTGGGTAGGGAAGTCGAGCTTGGAGTACATGTTGATGAGGTGGTTGGACAGGACGACGTCGTGGAAGGAAACGCCGAGGGTTTTGAAGATTTGGGCGTGGGCGGCACGGCCGAGAAGTGGGGAACGGGTTGAGACGGCGGACTCTACCACCGAGCCCAGAGCTTTGGGGCTGAGGAAAGGCATGTGTGTTAATTACTGGATTGCTCATTAATTCTCAGACGACCAATTAATTAATATACATGGAAGAACTATGAAAATGAAATACTATTATTGTATTTGAAATAATAATGGAGGGAGGGAGGGAGAGAAGAAGAAGAAGAATTTACCAGCTGAACTGCTGAAGGGTTAAACCAAAGGAGTGCTCGGTCCTCTAAAATAGAAAAAAACATTTTTATCTAGCATTTTGTAAAATTACAATTCTAATTTATTAAAATATTTTGTATCGTTTGTCACGTTTGCGATCAACTTTTAAAGAATTGAAATAAAAAATATAATTTCATAAAATATGGACCAAAAATTACAAAATATATAAAAAAAAAGTTGGTGTCAAAAATACAATTATGTAAAATAAAATTTTACTGACCTCAAGTCAAGTTTTTCTTTAGGTAAAAAAAAGAAAAAAAATGGAAACGGAGAATATCTAAGGAATCCATCCATCCTCCATTTTGAAAGCATGGCGGCTTCTTTTCTACGAAACCCCGTTTTCCCACGGTTCCTCACTCCATCAACAGCTAACCTCCACAACAACAAATCCTTGAAACTAATTCTGCTCCGCTTCTCCTCCTCTTCATCTTCCCCCGCCGCCGCCGACACTCCAGTAACGGTGCCTCTGCCCCCAGCCGAGAAATGGGAAGCTTTTCGCAAGAAGAAAGTTGTAATGCGCGTCGGTTATGTCGGCTCCGATTACCGAGGTCCCTTCCTCATGCCCTCACTACATTCTAATTGGTCAGTCTTTTAATTTCGTTTCCTAGTAATCTTTGTTTCAATTTCAACGCAGGTTTGCAAATTCAAAGAGATCAGCCTGAGCTATCCAGTAAGATTCTTTCTGATATGATTTTATTATGTCAAGTAATTTATGAAGTAAAATTTTATAATTGCAAATTAATTGAATTTCAAAGGAATAAGGTTAGCATTTAATAGGATTTTGCTGAATTAATTTGATTTGTGATGTAGCCATTGAAGGTGAACTAGAAAAAGCTATTTTTAGAGCTGGTGGAATTAGAGATAGCAATTATGGGGATTTGAATAAAATTGGTTGGGCAAGAAGTAGTCGAACTGACAAAGGGGTAAGGTTTACGCTAGCTTTAATAAAATCCTACTATCTTTGTTTGTAATTAGGTTTATGCTGCAATATTTGCTGCAATTGTGTTGACTGAGTCTCCCTGTTGGTTATGCATTTTAGGTTCATTCACTGGCGACCATGATATCTCTAAAACTCGAGGTCCCGGAATTTGCTTGGAACAACGACCCAAATGGCTTTCAAATTGCTAGTTATATAAATTCTTATCTTCCTGAAAACATAAGAGTTTTCAGCATCTTACCTTCACAAAGGTAGCTTCTCTACGCTGATGGTGCCTTTTGATATCCCTGATGATGCAATATCTCTCTCTATCTTTTGTCGAACCTTTTTGCATTTGCATTGACAAAAGCATTTGTTACTCCAATCCTTCAAGGATTACCTGTAAATGTTGTTGAGATTTGTAAATTGTATGTATTGAACTTTATTAGTTGATAGTAGAACGTGGTAACTGTTTACATGTTGGCTTTAGTTATTTTACTGCTGGTAGACAGTCAGATAAAGATAATTGAAGATTCTCTATTCCTTTTCCCTTTAGATGTATATTTATTTAATCATTTTCAGCAATTACTAGGAAAGGAGCGAGAAACTAGATTTTACTGGTTTATTGTATAGATTGTAGAGTAGAATTCACGAATTCAAGAACCTGATGTACCCATATTCCCATCCATTTTTTCCCCGAACTTATGATCTAATATATGCTTCCACTTCCCTGACCAAAACCCACCTAAACAGCACAACAGAAGGGATGACTAGTGAGCTTGTTTGAGGCAGGGAGAGATACACCATAAGGAATGTTGTATATATATCATGTATCTAGTGACATGATCTGATATTTCCATTGTCAGTTTACATTGAACTACAAAGTTTGCTAAACTTTTTATTCTAATCAGCATACTAGTAATACTGTTATGCTTCTATTCTTTCATTCTAATGTGTCTCTTCTTGCATTCTAAATGGCTGTATATTATAATGCTTCTTTATGTTCTTGTGATATTATTCAAATTATTCTATGTGTGCTTGCCTGATTTTCAGAAGTTTTGACCCCCGGCGGGAATGTAGCATTCGCAAATATTCATATCTTCTTCCTGCTGAAATCATTGGCGTAAGAGATAATTATACAGCTGATGAAGTTGATTATCATTTATCAGATTTTAATAATATATTGAACTCTTTTGAGGTATGTCTTATGCTTCAAAGTTTTTATGTCACAATAACTGCTTTATGATATGAGGCTGTGGACAGATTGATTAATTCCATTTAATTTCATTTCTAGATTTACAAGGTTGACATATGCTATTTAATTTCAAAAGAGTGATACAAATGAATTTGCTGTTAGTAACAACTTACATGAGTATACAAATACATTTAACTTGCTATTGTATTTTCATGGATGTATTCTCTGAAGACAGCATTGATAATTTTCACTTTCATTAATACTTTGTGTCACTGGGTGGTGTTTCAGGGAGAACACCCGTTTCACAACTACACCGTTCGTTCAAAATACAGGAAACAGTCTCCTTCAAGAGGCTCTTCTACAAATGCTTCTTTATCAAAGGGAGTGATATCATCAGATGTGCAAAATGGCTCTGAGTCAGACGAAAGTGATGGAGAAGACAGCTATGGAACTAATGAACCTTCAGTGACAGGTTCTGGGGAAGCAAATAAATGTGGAGCACTCGATGAAGATGAAGACAGCATCAAGGAAAATGACATTGTACCCGTACTAGCTCGGTGGTTATTTGAACCCGATGAAAAAGACAGACTTAGTGCTTCACACTTCAGAAGGATTTTCCAGTGTTGTTGTGGGAAATTGGAGCGGTTGTCTGGTGTGAATTACATAGAGATATCCATTTGTGGGGAGTCATTTATGTTACATCAAGTAAGTCTTTTACTATTTAACTCGACAAACCATATATATGTTTCCTATATTTTAGTTCATATGATGGTCTGTTCATTGTTTGCCTTACTTTGCAATATTTTATTACCAGATAAGGAAAATGGTAGGAACTGCTATTGCAATCAAACGCAATTTACTTCCCAGAGATACTTTGCAGTTGTCCCTATCCAAGTTCTCCAGGATTGTCGTACCTCTTGCTCCATCTGAAGTACTGATTTTAAGGGGCAATAATTTTGTTATTAGAAACCGACCCGGCAATGTGAGGAGGCCTGAAATGTCGACATTGGTTGAGTCAGAAGAAATCCTCAAATTGGTTGATAATTTCTATCATTCTGTGATGTTGCCTCAGTTGTCTAAGTTTGTAGACCCTTCAAAAATGCCTTGGAAAGACTGGGTAGAAACATTGGATGCAAACACAAACATTCCTGAATCCCAACTAAATGAGGTCCGGAATGCTTTGAAGTTGTGGAAAGAAGAGTTTGAGAAGAGTCGAAGAAAGATAGCATCATAACTGTTAAAGGTAAATATCAAATTTCTCAATTTTTCTGTAGGGATATACTGTGTTCCACCTATGGATCAAAATTTCCACAAGTTTCCACCGTAATGATATTTCAGTTCTTGACTCAATGGAAAGAAAAATATAGAGTACTGTTTAATCTCGTTGTTCTAAGTTCTTATTGAAACTCTCCTATTTTCTTATTTTTTCTACGAAATCATAGTTTCTCGTGAAGCTCTATTTTTTCTTCATAATTACCAGACTCTTAATTATTTTATGGTTAAAAAGGAATGATATACTTGTCACATATTATAAATATTTTTTAACCAATATTGATAGAAGTATTTTATAGAGTTTTAAAACATATAGGCATCCATTTACTTTGAGATCTATATATTTATATAATTTATTTTAATTACTACTGGTTGGGTTTAATACTATTCATTTCACGGAGCGCATTGTATATTATTCTCATAATATTTAAGTTTACGTAGTTTGGTCTTATAATAATAATCTCAAGTATTTAGTATGAAAAGTTGCTCAAATTCAAAAATCTGTTTTTCTTTTTCACGGTTGTTTATCATTTTTAAAAAATTCCAATATTTTGTAATGTTTTTGAAATGTTTCCAGAAAATTTTGAAAAAGTTTTACATGGAAAAGGTTTTAGTCTGAGGTTCCACCTTTACTTTTTAGACACTTTTCCTATAAACAAATGCATTTTGGTGTTGAGAGTATTTCCTATGCGCAAACAGTTTTTCCTTTTCCACGAGTTACAAAATGATTAAGGATGTTGGATTGTAGTTCTCGAGTGATTAGAAGATTGTTATACTGTACTTACGTATCAGTTTGTCCTTCATTTCCGTGCAGCAGTAATAATTATATTGGTCATGTTCTTTTCTGATTAGGCCTCCTTGTTTGGCTTGTGGGAAGCACTGCATTAAGCTTATGAGAGCAACTGGATTGATTATACGTATGGTCTCTCGACTTCTGAAGAAGGTTTTAAATGGTTGAATATTACTTCAAGGAGAAGAGGCATTTAAGTAGGAGAATTGAGCAGTAACTGAAGGAAAATGTTACTTACAACTGAAAGGCAGAATTTATGATTGGGACTTGGGAACTGCTTAATTTACTGAGGGAGATAAATCAAAAGCGTTCTATTTCATCTCTAAATCTTTGTTGTGCTTCATTGTCCTTCTCTGTGACATTAGAATCTGTGAGTGAAGTTCAGACATGCATAAGTTTGCCTACTTTCCAGAATGCCTGAAGGTATGCCTGTCTGTCTAAACAATCTTTACTTGATCTTGGTGCCACTCAATCTGCATTTGTTGTTGTAAACGTCATCTATAAACTTATATTTTTTATTAGGTGTGACTTTATAAGTTGATTGTTAAATGAATCGGAAACTGTGCTAGTGTACTTGGTGAAGCCAAAACTTTGTTGGATTATGTATTGGGTCCTTTTGCACAATCGATGATTGGCTAGTTGAAAGTTATAGGAAGTTATGAGAAATTAGTGCTTGTTTTATTATGTATATAAGCATATATAATGATTAATGAGTATCTGGTTTTACACTTAGACGGCATGACACCTGAATGAATAACAAGAAATGGAATTTACAAAGTAATTCAAGATTTGATGGTTTGACAGTGTAAGTGAATAGAACTTGAGAAGGTAAAACATGATATAGATTATAGATAACAAATAGTTATAAATCATTCCCCCGCCAACGGGAACTGGCAGCAAAGCTCTCTGCAACCAGATCGGTTTGAGAAGTGAGAAGAAGATAGAGAAGTTGTACATAGTGCATAGGAGATTTTAGTTATAGACACCAGGTAGAAGTTTTGTGTAATTGAAGATGAGAGCATTTTTGAAGATGTTGTAATTTTGGTCCAATTATTGTTCTAATAATATTTTCAATCAAATCTAAGAAATTCTAGATAAATTAAGACTTTTAGTGAGGAAGGGAGCTATTTTGCTACCAAAGAATTTATGATGTTACGTGCGTGTATAACTTTTAGAAACGTGACTATCAAATCAAATGCCATACGTCTAAACGTACCGGCACCTATACTCCTTCTATCAGTAGCTGTGATGAGTTATGACAATTAATTAATTTGTGCCTAGAAAACAACATCGGCTGGTTCCTATTTGTTATCTAAAATCTCAATGATATATCATGTTCACGTTTGTATGACGTCATTTTGTGCTTTAACTTATAGACGGAATGTACTTCACTAGTATTTAAATTATTCAATGAATATATATATATTATGATAAATATATATAACGTACGAGACATTCCTTTCAAACTGGAAAATTGAATGAAAAATGTGCTAAATAAATGAGCACATGTTTCTACGACGTACTCAAGGAAAATAAAATTATCTCCCCCAAATATTATCTACTCTTATCCTCTACACTGATCTTTGCGCAGACACATAAAATGGCCAAGAATCGAGAACACATGGTAAGAGTGGGCTTCACAATCTCCATTTACTATATATGCATTTATACAAGACACAAAATGACTATGAAAATTATGAAACTATCAATTCAATGGCTACATGGTGATTTTGTTAGCATTTTACTGTTATCGATTTCATTTCACAATGTGTAATGTCTATGATGTCATAATTTATGGGTAAGGCTGATGCTTCAGAGCCAAGAGAACATGGATTCAACTTTTATTAATGTTGATTTTTTTTTATAGTTTAATACTAGTGCTTGGTGATTGATTTTCTTTGTAATTTGATTATAATTCAATAGGGTCAGATTTTAGTGATTGTTTTTTTTTTTTTTTTTTGATGTAATTTGATTATATATAATTGCTATTTTATCTATGTGTCAAATTAATAGCGATCCAATTGAAAATTTTATAGGGTATAAGTAGAATTTTTTAAGTGTGGGATCAATTATGTCAGTCTCAAATGTCAAATGTGTAGAAGCCCGTAACAAAAATTAATAATTATTGATGGATTGTGGTTACTTGCACATATAAAAAGGTAGCGGCTTGCAACTCTAGAAGCGAAACTCAAGTTCGAATCCTGTTGGTGTCACCACATTGGAGAAATATACACAATGTTCTTTCCGAGCTATAAATAAACAGTTTAGTAAATAAGTTTAAAAAAAAAAAGATTACGTCATGTCTACGATGAATCTTCTTTGAGTAAATTCTAGCTTTTTTATTTCTTATGCATGAAGTTATTCCATTCTTGTTTTATTGGCATGATTCATTATGACTTCAATTTCTCTAGTAATTCGGTTTAGAAAATCAACAACGGGATTAAATCTGCAATATAAATTGACGAAATTAAGATTAAATGTGGTTATTCTTAAGAGCATATATAAGACTAAAAGTCAAACACTGCTAACAAATTGGCATCAAATTTGCGATCCTGTCGATACGAAAGTGTTGAAGCTCTAAGCCACATACCTGCTTTACAAACTGTTGGTGTCAATTTATTATATTGCTTAAATGTTGTTCACAACCGTAAGCATTTAAGGACTCTAATTAATTAGCCTTCAAAATAATTCATTCTTGCATGAATTTGTTGGTTCTTAGCGCATTTAAATGTCACATCTTACAAAACAAGGGCCTACTCTTCAAGAAAAGCCAATGCATATATACATGTGTGATACTGAAATGCGATTCATTGAATTGGTACCTAAGTTAATGGATTTATATGTAGAGAAAATACATTGAATTGATACCTAACTTAATGCAATTATATATGTGATACTAAAATGTGATTAATTGAATTGGTATCCACCTAGGCTAATGAAATCATTTGTGGAGAACACAACTCGTGTACAACACGTTTTCATGAACTTTCCTCTAGCTTGAGGCAACAACTTTCATAAGAATTAAAAAGAAAAAATATGGCGAATTGATAGAAGAACTTAATTGACATATTTGAATCAGATCATATCTACTTGGAGAAAACTATATTAAAATAATTTGAATTATTTTCTTAAATTAATTATCCACCAATACTATGTGGAGGGATCATCTTGTATACATTTCAAATTTGTTGAAGTTTCTCAGAGAAATCATATTAGAATTTAGTTTGATGATATATAGAATTAAATTTTAAATTGTTTAATACATATATATATATATATAATATATATATTTTAAAAGCTATTAAAGTGGAGTTCGAATTAAACTGTAAATGTTGTCAAACTTTGAACTAAAAATGCAGTAACTTCATTTGTTATACTAACAAATCACCTCAAGGTCTTAAAATTAAGTTTGATCCAACTTTCAAATAGTTAGATTCCTTGTTCTATATACCCTAACTTCTTTAGTGGTTCAATTACATTAAGTTGGCCGAAATCACTGAACATATATAAACCTAGTAACTCTCTTAATTAATACATTATATCAAGAATGTGATCAATACAACTTTTTGGTTCTTGCATGTAGCAAGAAAGCAAGCAAAGTTCCTAAAACACATAAAGAACCCCATATAATAAAGCTTGTTTGGTAGCATTGATAGCCCATGCAGTTCTCTTCCCCCGAAATTCTCCCTCTTTTATAGAGCAAAGCAGCAAAATCACCAAACATGAAAGATCCAATTGGTATATTTGATACCAAAATGTTATGATTTAAGCCAAAATTCTTGGTTCCAAACAATTCAATAGTTGTAGGAACGGAGATAGAAGTAATTGCACCGGTGCATATACCTATAACGGCAGTACTAATGTAGAGTGACATGTTCTTTTCGTTGATTAGTAGGAAGAACGCTCCACACATTGGGACCATCATCAATCCCATGGCTGCTGATCTTGAAACCGTGAACTTACTTCTGAAAATAATGAGTAACCGTTAGAAATATTATATATTAAGTATCTCGTTTTTCTAAAGGATAAATCACTCTAATCATCCATCGGGTATAAAATTGTTTACGCTTTTGTCCCTAATAAAAAAAGTGTTATATTTGCGTCTCTCTTACAAAATTTGCCTTACAAAACAACGTTCACTTTTCCAGCTATTTTTTTTGGCAAGGACCTCACGTGGAATTCAATTGTATTTTTCTAATATAGTCCCTTTTAGTTACTTGGGTTGTATTGAAACTATGGTTAAGGCGGGATCTTATTATTAAGTAAATAATAACAAAGGAAAATCAATAAGGTGGGTACTTAAAAGTTAAAACGTAACCCACCCAATCATTTTCAAACATGAACCAACTCATTTAAGAACAACCCTCGACTATGCCGATTGCCTAATTCCCACCCTTAATAATAAGTGTAGTGTGTCTGTGTGTGGAAGAAAGTCTTCGGGATTAATGCAAAACTTGCCTTCAATTTCAAAGAGTGCAGGCGTATAAATAGCTAGAAATTGTACTAAAAATGGCCACACAGACTCGACGTTGGAAATATAACAAACATACAAAACCTATAAATTGGCCCCATAAATTCACCAACTAACAATTCTCCACCTTTAGTTTTGAATTAAATGCACCAATGATATCAACAAGTTTTTTGTGTGTGTATAGTGAGACACATATAATGGCTCTAGGTCAATTTTTCAAGTAACTTTTCTCATAAATAAGAAGGGTAATTTACACTCAGACCCCTTGAGGTTTAGTCATATTATAAGGAATCCCCTGACGTTTCAAAAATTACAAAGAGACACCTATGGTTCAACAAATCTTACAAGGACACCTCCTACAACTTGTAAAAATATTTACAAAAAAATCCTATAAGGGGTGTCCTTGTAATTTTTACAACTACAAGGAATTTTATGTAATTACAATAAACCTTAGGGGTCACCCAAATAAGAATTGAGGTAACCAAAATGTATCATATGCCTTTTCTTGTGATATTTGAACATGTCAAGTGACCAAATTATAAAATTATATGCATGGGACCACACTATATTTGTAGTGCATGTATAAGTGCGAAATTTAAAACATGACGCCAAAATGAATCAAATGAACTTTGCCAAAAAAAAAAAAAATTGATCATGTTATGTGTAGCATCAAATAAAGTAAGAAATTTTAGCTTATTCCAACACACCTCTATCATTCATTGCATTGAACAAGTAATCAACCACACATAACAAATATAGTAAACTTGCTCATGAATAACGACTCACGTAGTGTCATCTTGGATACGAAGTAGTATTTCTGAAAAGAAAAGTTTACCTTGAGAAAAAGTAATCGTGGAGAGATGGCAGAAGACGTCCAAAGAAACTGAATGCAGAAGACAATGAAACCAGTGAAGAAGTCCTAGAACACCCTCTTGATTCCGCAATTTGTCCCAAATTATTCAAATAAACCAATCCGAGTGTTGCACCGAAGAAATAAACGAAAAAATACAACCAAAACTCAACTCTTCTTAACATCACCTTTGGTCCAATTTCCTCTTTCACTCTATGTTCAAGAAAATCCCCTCTATTATTAACTGCTTCATCTAATTTCTCCCCATTCTCAATTGATAAAACGGATTTATTATTAAAGTCCTCATCATGTATTCTAATTAAGCACTTATGCTGCACTTTTTCAACTACTTTTTCCACCAATGGAATCACAAGTGGCAACAACAAGAAAACACTCATACCAACAAGTTTCGTAAATGGAGACAAAAACCTCAAAATCCCATATCCCAAACTACTCACCACAGCATAAAAACCAGTTAAAATTGTAATAAAAAACATTATAAAAAACCCTCTTCCCAACACCCTAGTTTTCACCACAGTAACATCCTTAACCAAAGGTGCAGCCACAAAACAAACCATCAATGGCAACAAAGAATTCATTAAAAGAAACACTTTTGCTCTGTCAAAATGTGAAGTACTAGTAACATCAACTAAATCAGTATATATCTTTGCACTCAATCCCACATAACTAGTCGATATACCAACCGCAATTTGTCGATCATAAGGGAAATTCTTTATTGCAATTATGTAACAAACTGTGTTGATCCAACATATACTATTTCCTGCCAAGACAGTTAGTAGAAAAATGTGCCAATATGAAACAGAGGATATTTGGTTTGTGAAACAGAGGAATTGTAATCCATAGCCTATTAAACCGAGAAACGAGCCTATGAGGAGTACGAGCCATAGTGGCAAATGGGCAGCTGCAATACCCGAAATCCAGCCGAGTAATTTACCCGCGTCCGAGGCGAAAGCGAGATTGTTGAGCTGTAGTTGTGAGATAGAAAGGAGTTTTTTGAGTTCTGATGAGTATGAAGGAAAATTTGAATTAGTTCCATTTATTGATTGTAGCCATATGGCTCCTACTAAGCTTAGCCATTGGAGAGCCATTTTTGTTTGATCAGCTTAATTCTGCACAAAAAGGAACTTTATTTATTTGTGTATATATAGAGGGAGAGGGTGTATATGAAATGTGGGAATTTATTAGGTTGGTTACATAACTTACATGTGTTGTACTACAGTCGTAAGCATTGAAGGGGTTTAATTAATTTGACTAAATAATTAATTTGGGCTATATTTTCTTGATATAGGTCACATTCCACAAAACATAGGAAACAACTTGGTATAATTCAAGAAAGAAAGAAAAAAAAACAAATACAAACATATATATATATATATATATATATGTATGTGTGTGTGTGATATCCGAATGAGACCTAATCAATTGTTGTTATCTTGACTAGTGCTATTTGGTCCCGATGATATGTCACGAATAGTCTATAGATCAAGTTAGCCTTATTTATTTATTGAATTGAGAGAAAAACATTTTTGATACCAAACTTTAGTCCAAAAAATACATTTGATACCAAGTTTTTTCAAAAAATATATTTTATACCATGATTCACACCATCTTAACACATTTACTGTTGACGTCAATTTTCGGATGGAATTCAGCACGTGTCATCAATTGTGGGTCTTTAATACCCGTCCATGTTCTCCATCCCATTGTCAATTTAATGGGCACATGAGCGGCACGTGCTGAATTTAGTCTGGAAATTGACGACAAAACTAAATGTGTCAAGATTGTGTGAATGAAATGTGTTTTTTCGAAAAGCTTGGTACCATATGTATTTTTTGAACTAAAATTTGGTATCAAAAGTGTTATTCCCTCTAATGAATGTTAAACTGGGAGCATGGTTCATCAGCCTAGCTATCCATAATCGACGAAATAAAATTTGTTGGCTACATAATCTTTAGGGACGGTGGACGAGGTGGTTTATGAGTTGTGGTCACAGAAGTGAAATGTGAATAAATGGGGTTATCAAAAAAATGGATATAATATTAATTTTGAGTGAATTATAAAAATCTCACTTGTAAAGATTTTAGTTTCCCCAAAAAATCCCCATGGTAATTTATTAACAAAAATCCATTTATATATAAGTACTTTATCAGATCATTGCACAATATATACCTGAATATTATATTGAATATCCACCTTGTGTTGAGTACTAATTAGCAAAAAGATCTTTTCTATACAAGGTTTTCCAAAAACTAGAATTCGAGAGCACAAGATACGGAAGTGAAATCAGTATCGAACACAACCTATATTTGTATATATGTAAAGTTAAACCAAACTCTATGAGATAGTATATGAACCAAGTATAATTTCTGGTATTATTTTGGCCACCAGTACTGGCACTTTACTGCAGAAAGAAAGAAAGAAACATATATACATCATTGTTATGGTAATAAACCTTGTTTGAATTGCTTGATGAATTGAATGACATCCACAGAACAACAGATCGATAGACATACATTTCCTTGTGTTCGATCTATGTCATCAATCAAACAAGTTTAGATGCGTGACATAATTTTAATTCTCTTGTCCCGTATCACTTAATCAACTTTGCCTTTCAATTCACATTGTTATAAACTTTAAATTCTAATCTAACTTGAACCCAAATCTAATAATACTCACAAAATGCACTTGATACATAATGGAATAATCAATCATCAGACATGTGTAAATATTACTTACCTGCTGCTTTTGACAAATTAACTATTTTTAGGGTTGAAGAGACGGAATTGAAGATGTTTAATCGAACTGAGTTTGATGTAAAATTTCAGTTATAACAAAAGTTAGTAATTGCATTTTATGTTTATTTTAGTGGTGGATATTAATTCTAGATCCCTTCATCGGTTAATACAAGGATTCTCCTTGGTATATATAGTAAGACATTGTAGTTTGATAGGTATTTGTTAGAATCGGACAAGATACTCATTAAATTCAAAATATTAATGATATTTATCTTAAATTTACGTACCAAATATGCCATGTTAAGTACTTACATTCATTATATACAAGAAATTAATTAAGGAAAAAAATAATATCGTTTCTGTTCTGATTTTGGATGTGCCAAAACAACGTAATTAATAATTGGAAACATTATATTATATTGACAACAAAGAGGATTCTGTCAAACAAGTTCATAGGAACTATTGAAGAGATATAAATGAGACCCTAGAGTTTATTTAATGAATCTAATTTAATTAGGAAATTGGGTTTATTATTCAATAAAATTAACTACTGTGAGTAACTTTCAAAAAAATTCTTCACAAGAATTGGAACAAGTCCAATTACATGGCTGAATTTAACTCATCTCAAAACCTAATTTATGAGTTGAAGATTGCAGAAAATCATATAAATTGGATTTATTTTTGTTATCCAATTCACATGAGACAGTTTATTCTCAATAAAAACACATAAATGAAAGGTATAATCATTTCAAATATAATTTAAATTATTATTTATATTTGATTTGATTTTTTTAAAATTAGAATTGAATTTCGCTTTTTTTATCCTCGTCTTCTTTTTTTATAATTCCTTTTATACCCTTGTCAGTATCATATGATTACTCGAATGATAATAAAAATGCAAATTTTAATAATAAGATCCTTCTTAATTCTCTAGCATTAGAATTATATTAAGTATAAACTAAGATTTTGAACTCAAATAGATTAAATTATTATTTGTTAAGAAAAGAGGGAAAAACACTTTTCATACCAAAATTTTATCAACTCAACACTTTTCCTATCAAGCTTTTTCGAAAAACACATTTCATACCACAATTTCAGAATTTTGGACACTTTTTCATTTCCCGTTAAAGTTGGATGGAATAACGCGCGTATGCAACACGCGCCCGTAGACTTCTTAAACGAGGGATAAACACTTTTCATACCAAACTTTTATCAACTCGACACTTTTCATTCCAAACTTTATCAAAAATACATTTCATACCATAATTTCATAACTTTTGACACTTTTGCATTTTTCCTTAAAAATTGGACGAAATAATGCGCATGTAACTTCATAAACATAGGGAAAAAATCACGTGTTGAGCACATGTGAATTTCGGGCGAGGAAGACCTAATTTTTCCCTCCTTCTTATACATCATTTCCCTCCACTTTTTCTCCTTCTTATACGCTATTCCTCCATTAATTTCCTCTATCTTTCTTTAGCAAACCTCCATTAATTTCCTTTCTCTTTCCTTCTACCAAATCATACAAAATATTAAAACTAAATGTCCCACATTGGTTGAAAATCTTAAATCCACTTTATAAGGTATTGGGCAACCCTCATCTTACAAGCTAGCTTATGAGGTTGAGTTTGGCCCAAGCCATGTGAGTGGACTTAACCCACACCATGTGGTGAACTCTAATATGGTATCAGAGCCCCAGGTTGAAGTGGGCAACATTAGGGGTGAGCAAACGGTCCGAACCGAACCGAAGTTCGGTTCCTGGCCAGTTCGGTCCTAGATTTTCGTGTACCGTTTACCGGACCGAAAATTTCGGTCCGGTCCGGTTCGGTTCGGTCCAAAAAAACCGAAACTTATTTTTTTTTTTTTATAAAAACCAAAAAATCAATTTTTAGCACAAAATATATAAAAAAAAATCTTACAACATACAAACCATACAAAAAAAAAATCCCTCTTCTATTTATTGAACAAAATTCAATTTATCATCAAATTTATCACCAAAAGTCGTAAATAAAAAACATAAATTTAAAAAAAAAAAAAATTTAGTTTCGGTCCAACCGGTTCGGTTCGGTAAACCGACCGGTTGTACCGAGAACCGAACTTTTGGAAGTTCGGTTCTGGGACAAGAACCGTTTACCGAACCGAAATTTCGGTTCGGTAAACGGTCCGGACCGAACCGTCGATTT
The DNA here is from genome assembly GCA_030819805.1 of Penstemon newberryi var. newberryi. Classification (NCBI taxonomy): domain Eukaryota; kingdom Viridiplantae; phylum Streptophyta; class Magnoliopsida; order Lamiales; family Plantaginaceae; genus Penstemon; species Penstemon newberryi. Next base: position 38,621,004 of record JAUALY010000005.1, read on the forward strand.
CGGTTCGGTCCGGTCAGTCCGGCGGACCGTGCTCACCCTTAGGCAACATCCTTCCGTGATAGGCTCCTCCTTGTTCGCATGATGAGATTATTCTTCACCTACACACTTCGCCCAGATAACAAAGGCTTGGGTTTTGTCATTCTTCGTCCAGTTAACTAAAGGCATGGACGGTCATTATTCGTGTGTTGGGGCCCACATATTGTAATCCGCAAGGTTGGACTTTAATATGTCACGTGTAGAACTTGTTTCACCCACACATTCAGTCTGTCCACACGTGAAGGGGGAGTATTGAGACTAAATGCCTCACATTTGTTAAAAATAATAGTTAAGTCTACTTTATAAGGTCCTTACAAACAAGCTTTTGAGGTTGAGTTAGACCCAAGCCATGTGAGTGAACTTAGCCCAAATCATATGGTTAATTCTAGTACAACAACAAAAATTTCCCCATTAATTTCCTTCTACAAACATACAACAAAAACCAAAGAAAGCCATGTGAGTGAACTTATCCCAAACCATGTGATGAATTCTAATACAACAAAAAAAAATTCTCCATTAATTTCATTCTATAAGCACATGATATTCTACCTCTGTTTATGACGTAACGGACGCGTGTTGCGCACGCGCGTTATTATATACAATTTTTAACGAAAATACAAAAGTGTCCAAATTTTAAAATTGTGGTATGAAATGTGTTTTTTGAAAAAGTTTGGTATGAAAAGTGTCTAGTTGATAAATGTTTGGTATGGAAAGTGTTTTCCCTCATTTATGAAGTTAACGGGCGCGTGTGCGCATGTTGCACGTGCGCGTTATTCCGTCCAATTTTTAACGGAAAATGCAAAAGTATCCAAAGTTCTCAAATTGTGGTATGAAATGTGTTTTTTGAAAAAGCTTGGTATGAAAAGTGTCGAGTTGATAAAAGTTTGATATGAAAAGTGTTTTTCCCTCGTTAAGAAAATATTGTTATTTTTATATATGTTATTTATTGGATTTTTTTTACATATATCTGATTTATGAGAATTGTATAGACTTTTTTTGACAAGAATTTATACATTTATATATATGAATATTGCTATGTTATTATGTCATATTATTTTCTTAGTATCGAATTTATTAAAAAAAAGAAAAAAGAAAAAAGAAGTTTGAACCCTTTCATTCCAAATAAAAGTAAAAATCTAGACATAGATAGGGTCGGGTCTGTCGGGACGGGTCTGAGTTGACCCACTCATTTATGCAGCAATTTAAGCTCCTATGTATGGTTATAATGTGGTCTTTACTGATTAAACAAACGTCGGGAAACCCTAAAGATAACGCCTAAAACCGATTCAATTCACCAGTTATGGCCGGAAGTTTTTCGATTCCGATGAAGGACAACAAGCCAGTCATTGTTAGCTATAAACGGAAAGCTTTTCACTCTCCAAATTGATGCTCACTGTAACTTGTGAGTATATATATTGTTAAATTGTTATTCCATTAATTAATTTTTTAATGTTATGCTTACATTGTCTTTAGGCTGTGTCAATTTCCTTGGATTCGTCCTTGAGTAACTATTAACTTTTACATGCTTATCAATTTATTGAATAAGTATTGGTCAATTGTGCTTGAATAAAATTAATTGTCCATTGTTTGTATCATGTCACTCTCATTTCCTGATATAAACTGTAATACTGTTTTGGGCTTAAGATGAAGGTATCTTGGTGTGTCATGATTCAGGACGATAAAAACAACAATCATGTGAAAAGAGGGAAGGAGCATTTTATTCTGCCTTGCACCTAGTAAAGGTGTCGCGTTGTATTGAGGTTTGCAATGGTTTATTATTTGCGATTTTTGTATCTTGTACGCAGTCGTCAACATATGAGTAGTAGTCAGCTATTCTATGTGTCGAGTGGAGTGCCCCTTGTGTAATATAATCTGTGGAGTGGCCTTGTGGAAAATAATCTGTCTTTTTTAGTATTGTATATAGTGTTAATATTGGGCGATGAGCATATTTATTAGCTTTATATTTTGAATGTGAGGTTAATAAACATGTCACAAACGACTGCCAAGTATTAGTTTTTTGTGCTTGTGCTTGGAAAGTGGTTTTCCAGTTAATGCACTTGTGTATAGATCTTGTTGTTGCACATCCACTTGAAAGTTCTTTGTTTTTGTTGTTAGGAATAAATTTGTTGTGATCTTTTACTATCAAGTCAAAAGTTTCTTTGTGTGCAATAACTTTCTGCCTATAGTGATCAAGTTTTGTGATGTGCGTCTAACCGGACAGTGCATGAACTATAGGACTGTATGAATATTGTCCAAGTCATTTTGTTTATTGTCACTTACGACAGGTTAATTTATATGGGTTGATATTTCCACATGAACTTGTTTTTATTATTATGGAGAAGCAGAAAAGGATAGAATTTCGTAGAAGACAAATCAGTATTTTGGACTAAATGATGTTGAGGAGCATGATATCTAGAGGAGAATTAACTATGGTTCTATCTCCAGCCATAATTTTTTCATTGTTAAATGTTAATAGTATATAATGTTTTTATACTGAAATTCTATATATATTTTGGGCACTTCATGAATCAGGCTCAATGAATGCCTCTCCCCAAAGAAGTTTAGGCCAGTGCTGCTAAGGGGTTGGAATACTATTCCATGTTCAAGAATGTATGTCACATGAAGGTTTTGCTTATTTTTTTGTTCTTTTTCCTCGTATATGAGGTCTTTGTAATATCAATTGCTTCTCCTTCCTGTTGTTGAGTGCAATTTGTTTTCTCAAACACACTTCCGAAGATGTTAAGCCATCCCATGAATTAATCTTGTACACCTTTTTTTCCCCCTATTTGAGAATGAATTATTCTTGCACTGGAAACCCGAATTCCAGATCTTTGAGAATAAATGAAGTGGGTGCAGACTATGTACATTTGACGAGGACATGAACATTGGAGGACAAAGTTATACGTTACAGTTGGTTTGAAGTGCAATGTTGTAAAATTCTAGTAATTTATATCCGGTTTTGCTTTTCTCAACCATCAAATTTCAAGGCAGGTGTATTTTGAATGATTTGGGTGAGATCGAACCTGACCTGAGCTAGAATATTTTTGTCTTACGGAAGTGGGAGGAACTTGTACGTAACAGTTGGTTTGTGGTGCAACGTTACGTTTGCCTTTTAATTTGAAGAAGTGGTAGAAACTTGTAGGTATTGGTTTGGTTAGTAGCGCAATTGAAGAAATTTCCTTACCACACGGAAGAGATTTAAACACTCAAGTCAAAATTCTCAAATGCACATCCATCAAAATTGGACATCAAATACGCATTTTACGGTGGCTACCGTTCCTCCTACTCAAGTCAATTCCCTATAAAAGTTTTTTGAGCGAAAGATAAAAACACTTCATATGCTTTGTTTAATTCTCAAAAAAATTTCTGTGTTATTTTAACTCCCCTATGAATTCAAGTAAGTGCTAAATACACCCAAAAACAAGAGTGATTCAAACGCAAAAATTGCAAGTATTTGTTCACATTTTGTTTCTGATATGATAATTTTATTCCTGACATCGAAAGATAAAAAACACCATATGCTTTGTCTACACGTGAATTTTTGGAGTTAGACAAAATATATGAGATTTTTTGTCTTTTGCTCAAGTAAATTAAATTAAATTTAAATCAACTCGAAATTAAAAAAAAAAATTTAAATCTTTTAAAAGTGCAAACAAATGTAAGCTGAGGCAGGCTATATTAATTGGGATCCACGTGCAAGAAAAAATTATTATGCAGAACACACGTGAGATTTTGGTAATATATATGGTTTTCTGTCAATTAAGAATAGAAGTGAGTATTTTTGTATTTTACTTATTTTATAAATAATAATATGGTAAGTACAATTTTGGAAAACATGTACCCCACTACCCCTAGCAAAATAAATTCTGACTCTATCTCAATACTACTTATTGCTTGTTTGTTTGTGTTTCCTTGAAGTGTTTACTTTTTGTGTATTTAAGAACGAAAAAAAAGTTGTTTTGAAATATTTTTTTAACAAAATTGATAGTTTTTTCTTGTTACAGATTATAGAAAGAAGAACAATACATGACTTTATCAGAGTTGTTATTGTTTTGTAAGTAAAAGTAGAAGATATAAATTTCTTTAATAAGACATTGTTTTCTAGAAGAATATTGTTTATAGAATTTGAGAAAGAACTTATATAGTAAGAAATACTCCTATTTCTTAAAAACAAAATATCGTTTCACTTTTAAAATATATAAATAAATATATATATAACGAAATCCCCTCTCGAACAAAGAGGCCTCCAGCTTTTGCGATTCACCTACCAAAATTCCCACCAATAAAACCTTAAAAAGTTATAGGGTCTGTTTGTTTGGCGTTTAGGAAAATAGTTTGGGAGAGTAGTGGAGATTTGTGAAATAATCTCGATTTGCGTAATGTTGTTTGTTTGAGTTTTGAGAGAGTGGTTTGAGAAATAAAGTAGGTGTAGGTTTTTTTGGATTGGGTTATAGGTGTAAGATGTGTAAAACTTTATGTCAAATCAAAGTAGAGTTTGTATAGGTTTTGTTTAGAGATAAAAAGTTGTTGTTTGTTTGACTTTTGAGAAACTAGTTTGAGAAAATTAATGGATAAAAAATTTATTTCGAAAAATAGAAAACATGTTTGTTTGATATTTTCCAAAAACGAAAAAATTCTGGAAAACGCCAAACAAACAGGCCCATAGTATCCATAAAAGGAAAGGGAAGAACCAAATTATGACAGAGAATCCACGTGAATTATACTCCTATATAAATCCACTTAAAAAATTCACACTCACCATTACAGTACTCTGCATCTTCTTCCCCTTCATTTCCGTAGGTGAAGAAAGAAAATGATGCAGAGAATCATCCCAAGGGCATTTTCGGGAAAACACACCCCCTTCCTTCACACCTCCTATGCCTTCCAATCAACTTTAGCCCAACCCATTCAAGAAAATGAACCCGTTATTCCCAAAATGCCCCCCTTCGACTACACTCCTCCCCTGTACACCGGTCCATCCACCGAAGAAATCCTAATGAAACGACAGCAGTTCCTCAACCCTGCAGTCTTCCATTTCTTCGACAAACCAGTAAAGATTTAATCTTTTCTAAATTTACGTTGTTTTCAATTGTGCAATTTTTAATTAATTGTTTTTTTTTTGTTTAGTTGAATTTGGTAGATGGGAAGATGCAGTATTTGTATGACGATAAGGGTCGGAGGTATTTGGACGCTTTTGGTGGAATAGCGACGGTTGGCTGTGGTCACTGTCACCCTCATGTAGTTGATGCTATTGTTAATCAGAGTAAACGATTACAGCATTCCACCATTCTCTACCTGAATCATGCTATTGCTCAATTTGCCGAAGCTTTAGCTTCCAAATTCCCCGGTGATCTCAAGGTGAAATTAATTTATTTGCTTTTTTTTTTTGTTGTTGTCTTTGAGTGACCAATTTAAATCTCTTATGGTTTGAAAGATTAAATTTTAGTGCCTTGGATTAAATTCTCGTTTTATTGGTATGTTTCGGTCTGCCGAGTATTAGAAACTTTTCAGAAATTGAAAAAATTGTAAATAACATGTTATATTAGATACTGCTCTGTATTTTTGTTTTTCGGTGGAAATAATGTTTTGTTTTTTGAGTGTGTTTAGAGAGCTTTTTAATTTGTGTTAGGATTAATAGGATTTGTTTTTGGGTTTTAGGTTGTTTTCTTCACGAATTCTGGGACAGAGGCAAATGAGTTGGCTTTGATGATGGCCCGTTTGTATACCGGTTGCAATGATGTAATTTCGGTTAGGAATGGTTATCATGGCAATGCACCTGGAACAATGGGTGCCACTGCTCAAAGTAGCTACAAATTCAATGTTGTCCAGGTATATATTTATTATATAAAATAATAATGTAGTAATTGTAAATTGCTTGCTAGTGTATCAAAAATTTCTTTTGTTCTATATATAGTTAGCTTTTTCTTGTTTCATGTTCTGCTTCTTTTCGCAACAGACTGGAGTCCACCACGCCCAGAATCCGGACCAGTACAGAGGCATATTTGGGTCTGATGGATTGAAATATGCTAGAGATGTTGACGAAATAATTACTTATGGAACATCGGGTCGTGTTGCTGGCTTTATTGCCGAAGCCATACAGGTTTTCATCTTATGAATAAATAGCAGGTTTCTTTTTCTTTTCTCTGGTTCATTATGTTTTAGTTCTATCTTTAATTACAGGGAGTGGGTGGTATTTTGGAGTTGGCCCCAGGATATTTGCCTGCTGTCTATAGCTCCATTAGAAAGGCAGGAGGCCTTTGCATTGCTGATGAGGTCCAATCTGGTTTTGCTCGTACGGGAGACCATTTTTGGGGCTTTGAGGCCCATGGTGTTGTCCCTGACATTGTAACCATGGCCAAGGTAGTCTTTCTTTTTTTTGCCTTATTCTGTTTGAGATCTTTGTTTGGAATATAGGGGTGTGTTCATTTGAAGTTTTTCTAATTAAGACCTATATTATGTTAATATTCTTGATCTACTATTGTCTTTCAGGGCATTGGGAACGGAATTCCACTTGGTGCTGTGGTTACCACTCCCGAGATTGCAAAAGTCTTGACTGCTACCAATTATTTCAATACCTTTGGTGGCAACCCCGTCTGTTCTGCCGCTGGGCTTGCAGTTCTTCAAGTAATAGAAAAGGAAAAGCTTCAGCAAAATGCACTCGATGTGGGATCCTATTTGAAGAATCAGCTTACTTCTCTCAAGGACAAACACGAGAGTATGCCTTGTTTCTTATTTTGTTTTAAATACAAAATCCTCTGTGAAATTTCTCTATATTAATGTAATATCGATTTGGTCTTTCTTAGTTATTGGGGACGTGAGGGGTAGAGGTATGATGCTTGCGGTTGAACTTGTAAAAGATCGCGAGTTGAAAACCCCGGCAAAAGCTGAGACTCTTCAAGCTATGGACCAAATGAAAGGTGCCATATTCTTTTCCTTGCTTATGTCTATGTTTCGTTTGCGTTTTCCAAAATCCCGACTTATGTGTACGTATGTTCTTCATTTTCAGATATGGGATTACTTATCGGAAAAGGAGGGTTCTTTGGCAATGTATTCAGAATCACTCCACCCCTATGCTTCAACAAGGAAGATGCTGGTTAGTCTTCATTCTTGTCATCATATTCTACACATTAACACGTGTTTATGCAGTATATATCTCGTTTATCATGTCGTTTCATGCTAAGATCGATTATGTTATGTTGCGATTTGTGCAGATTTTCTTGTGGATGTGATGGACTATACATTGTCAAAGATGTAAAGCCAAGGAAGTGACTTGGAAGAATATTTATTACATTTTGCCATAGGAATGGGCAAGGAGATGCTGGGACATCACCTCGTTGTCACTCAACTCCATTTTTATCTTATTTAATAATTAATAATTTACCAATGTTTTCTTTTCTTGTTCAGCTATTAAACACTAGTTTAATGAGTTTGGTTTATTATTCATATTATATTACATGAGTTTGGTTTATTATTCATATCAAGTTAAATTTACAACATGTAGATAATTTTTTAACATCGATACGAGTTTGGCATGATGAATTAAAAATAATAAGGTATATACAACTTATAAAACTATTTTAGTTTGATGTGTGTATCACTCGATTAGAGTTAATGTGATCGTGGTTTGTTAATATACATGTTTATTTATTTATTTATAATTGTTAAAATACATGTTATATCCTCTAAGTTTGTAAGTCATTAATTAAACAAATTCAATAACAAGATATATGCAACTTATAAAACTACTAGTCTGATTTGTGTATAACTCGATTAGAGTTAAATTGATCTTGATTTGTAGGGAGCGTCTAGGGTGCGGGCAAGGTAACTCGCCCTCACATGCGGGACGGCCCTGAAATCATGCCATGTGGCGCGCGAAACTAATATGTAACTCGGCGAGTTGACTCGGTCTGTAAATAGACCATTTTACCCTATTTTTTTTTTTAATTTTAAATAAAAGTTGAGATAATCTTCAATTAATAAAAGACATTTATAACCTTTAAATCTTCAATTAATAAAATATCGCTTTACCCCCAATTTTGATAATAATTTACTTTGACAATTTTGCAAATTGACCCCTATATTTTGCGATTTTACGAATTGAATTATTTTGCTTCTAAAAAAATATAAAAAAACCGCCTGTCATATAAAAATACCGCTTTATCCCCAATTTTGATAATAATTGACTTTGACAATTTTGCAAATTGACCCCTATGTTCCGCGATTTTACGAATTGAATTATTTTGCTTCTAAAAATAAAATAAAAAACCGGCTATGATATAAAAATACCGCTTTACCCCCAATTTAGATAATAATTGACTTTTACAATTTTGTAAATTGACCCCTATGTTTTGCAATTTATGAATTGAATTATTTTGCTTCTAAAAATTTATAAAAAAACCGTATGTCATATAAAAAGACCGCTTTACCCCCAATTTTGATAATAATTTACTTTGACAATTTTGCAAATTGACCCCTATATTTTGCGATTTTACGAATTGAATTATTTTGCTTCTAAAAAAATATAAAAAAACCGCCTGTCATATAAAACGACCGCTTTACCCCCAATTTTGATAATAATTGACTTTGACAATTTTGCAAATTGACCACTATATTTTGCGATTTTACGAATTGAATTATTTTGCTTCTAAAAAAATATAAAAAAACTATCTGTCATATAAAAAGACCGCTTTACCCCCAATTTTGATAATAATTGACTTTGACAATTTTGCAAATTGACCCTTATATTTTGCGATTTTACGAATTGAATTATTTTGCTTCTAAAAAAATATAAAAAAATCGCCTGTCATATAAAAAGACCGCTTTACCCTCAATTTTGATAATAATTGACTTTGACAATTTTGCAAATTGACCCCTATATTTTCCGATTTTACGAATTGAATTATTTTGCTTCTAAAAAAATATAAAAAAACCGCCTATCATATAAAAAGACCGCTTTACCCCCAATTTTGATAATAATTGACTTTGACAATTTTGCAAATTGACCCCTATATTTTGCGATTTTACGAATTGAATTATTTTGCTTCTAAAAAAATATAAAAAAACCGCCTGTCATATAAAACGACCGCTTTACCCCCAATTTTGATAATAATTGACTTTGACAATTTTGCAAATTGACCACTATATTTTGCGATTTTACGAATTGAATTATTTTGCTTCTAAAAAAATATAAAAAAACTATCTGTCATATAAAAAGACCGCTTTACCCCCAATTTTGATAATAATTGACTTTGACAATTTTGCAAATTGACCCTTATATTTTGCGATTTTACGAATTGAATTATTTTGCTTCTAAAAAAATATAAAAAAATCGCCTGTCATATAAAAAGACCGCTTTACCCTCAATTTTGATAATAATTGACTTTGACAATTTTGCAAATTGACCCCTATATTTTCCGATTTTACGAATTGAATTATTTTGCTTCTAAAAAAATATAAAAAAACCGCCTATCATATAAAAAGACCGCTTTACCCCCAATTTTGATAATAATTGACTTTGACAATTTTGCAAATTGACCCCTATATTTTGCGATTTTACGAATTGAATTATTTTGCTTCTAAAAAAAATAAAAAAACCGCCTGTCATATAAAAAGACCGCTTTACCCCCAATTTTGATAATAATTGACTTTGAAAATTTTGCAAATTGACCTCTATATTTTGCGATTTTACGAATTGAATTATTTTGCTTCTAAAAAAATATAAAAAAACCGCCTGCATATAAAAAGACCGCTTTACCCCCAATTTTGCTAATAATTGACTTTGACAATTTTGCAAATTGACCCCTATATTTTGCGATTTTACGAATTGAATTATTTTGCTTCTAAAAAAATATAAAAAAACTACCTGTCATATAAAAAGACCGCTTTACCCCCAATTTTGATAATAATTGACTTTGACAATTTTGCAAATTGACCCTTATATTTTGCGATTTTACGAATTGAATTATTTTGCTTCTAAAAAAATATAAAAAACCGCATGTCATATAAAACGACCGCTTTACCCCCAATTTTGATAATAATTGACTTTGACAATTTTGCAAATTGACCCCTATATTTTGCGATTTTACGAATTGGGGGGTTTTGCAATTTTTTTATATGACAGGCGGTTTTTTTTATATTTTTTTAGAAACAAAATAATTCAATACGTAAAATCGGAAAATATAGGGGTCAATTTGTAAAATTGTCAAAGTCAATTATTATCAAAATTGGGGGTAAAGCGGTCTTTTTATATGACAGGCGATTTTTTTATATTTTTTTAGAAGCAAAATAATTCAATTCGTAAAATCGCAAAATATAAGGGTCAATTTGCAAAATTGTCAAAGTTAATTATTATCATAATTGGGGGTAAAGCGGTCTTTTTATATGACAGACGGTTTTTTTATATTTTTTTAGAAGCAAAATAATTCAATTCGTAAAATCGCAAAATATAGGGGTCAATCTGCAAAATTGTCAAAGTCAATTATTATCAAAATTGGGGGTAAAGCGGTCTTTTTATATGCAGGCGGTTTTTTTATATTTGTTTAGAAGCAAAATAATTCAATTCGTAAAATCGCAAAATATAGGGGTCAATTTGCAAAATTGTCAAAGTCAATTATTATCAAAATTGGGGGTAAAGCGGTCTTTTTATATGACAAGCGGTTTTTTTATATTTTTTTAGAAGCAAAATAATTCAATTCGTAAAATCGCAAAATATAGGGGTCAATTTGCAAAATTGTCAAAGTCAATTATTATCAAAATTGGGGGTAAAGCGGTCTTTTTATATGATAGGCGGTTTTTTTATATTTTTTTAGAAGCAAAATAATTCAATTCGTAAAATCGGAAAATATAGGGGTCAATTTGCAAAATTGTCAAAGTCAATTATTATCAAAATTGGGGGTAAAGCGGTCTTTTTATATGACAGGCGGATTTTTTATATTTTTTTAGAAGCAAAATAATTCAATTCATAAATCGCAAAATATAGGGGTCAATTTGCAAAATTGTCAAAGTCAATTATTATCAAAATTGGGGGTAAAGCGGTCTTTTTATATGATAGGCGGTTTTTTTATATTTTTTTAGAAGCAAAATAATTCAATTCGTAAAATCGGAAAATATAGGGGTCAATTTGCAAAATTGTCAAAGTCAATTATTATCAAAATTGGGGGTAAAGCGGTCTTTTTATATGACAGGCGGATTTTTTATATTTTTTTAGAAGCAAAATAATTCAATTCATAAATCGCAAAACATAGGGGTCAATTTGCAAAATTGTAAAAGTCAATTATTATCTAAATTGGGGGTAAAGCGGTCTTTTTATATCATAGCCGGTTTTTTATTTTATTTTTAGAAGCAAAATAATTCAATTCGTAAAATCGCGGAACATAGGGGTCAATTAACAAAATTGTCAAAGTCAATTATCAAAATCGGGGATAAAATGGTCTTTTTATATCATAGCCTATTTTTTTATTTTTTTAGAAGAAAAATAATTGAAAGGGTAATTTAGGTATATTGTAATTTAATTAAAGTCAATGGTTACAAATTCATTTTGACCAAGTTACCTAATCAACGACCCAGATCAATCTGAGCCAAATGAACGGCATGATGAGGCTTCCCGCATGTGAGGGCGTAACTCACATGCCCGCACCCTAGAAAAATCCTGATTTGTAATCTACATGTCTTTTGTGTATATGACTGTTAAAATACATGTTATCCTCTAAGTTTGTAAGTCTTTATTAATTAAACAAATTCAAACATTGTTACTTTTCTAGAACTGTTACTAATATGAGAAAACAAAACACATCAATCATGTAGTATATAAATGTTATTGTAATAGCGTTTTTTCTGTTTTAATTAATTTATATGTACTATAAATTGGTATTATTATGTAAATTTAATTCCTTATTAAATATATACAAAACATACAAAAGAGGATTTGTATTTTGGTCTCATTTTTTTGAGAAAATGTATTTTGGTAAATAAAGTTCATTCTCTCACTCGAAGAAAAGCTAGACGGAGTTGGATGGAAGGGTTATACGCAAAGAAAAATTAAACAAAAGGAGAGCATATGCAATACAATTTACAGAAGGTAATTTAATTTAACCCATGGGATATGAATTTTTTTTGCATTTTACCCGTAAATGTAGAGTAGAACATATTATTCAACAAATGATATAAGGAAAAGCCAGAAAATTGTAAACATATCAACATATTGTTCTGCAAGAATGTGCTAAGACAATGATATTTGAAGCATAAACAGATCACTTATTCTTTTCAAAAGCTTTTACAAATAAATAGTAAAGCAAAAACGAATTAAACTTTTTAACTGTAAAGCATTTTTTTCTTGTAGTATTCTAGAAACTGTTGTAAAGCATTACTAAAAAAAAAAAAATTTATTGTATCTATAAGACCATGTAATATATATCAATAATAATAATAATCATAAAAAATGAGGGAAAATCACTTTTGATACCAAACTTTAGTCCAAAAAATACATTTAATACCAAGCTTTTCGAAAAAACATATTTTATACCATGATTCACAACGTCTTGACAGATTTAGTTTTTCTGATCAATTTTCGGACGGAATTCAACACGTGCCCGTTCAGTTAACAATGGTGGGTCTTCAAAACCCACGTTTGTTTTTCCTCCCATTGTCTACTTAACTGGCACGTGCTGAATTCCGTCCGAAAATTGACGACAAAACTAAATGTGTCAAGAGGGTGTGAATCATAGTATGAAATGTGTTTTTTTCAAAAAACTTGATACTAAATATATTTTTTTGGACTAAAATTTGGTATAAAAAGTGTTTTTCCCACATTAAAAATTACAAACATCTCCAAAAATCACTGCGTTTAATATTTATAAAAAAAATTAATACTTTATTTTTTAAGTTAATACCTTATAGTACTTCGAATGAGTTTTGTCTTTGACAATGATATTTTATTGTTTAAGGAAAACAAAAATGTATGAGGTGAGAGTTATTAATTAATCAATTTTCATTTGTATTTAATAAGAAGCATATATATTGTCTTTCATTTATTTCTTCTTTTTCTTGAAGGTCAAAGAACAGCAGAAGTATCACACGTTATGCCAAAGAACAGCCAATTTTAAGTTTGGAACATTTTCCTTTGCATCAATTATTTTCCTTTTTCTTTCCAACTTAGAATAGAATAAATTAAAAGCCAAAGATAAAAGTATACCCTGTAGCGTTTGTTCGTTCGTTCGTTCGTTCATTTAATTTTAATCTTTGTTTCCTCCGCACAAATATCTATCGTCATCAATGATTTAAATGGAAGAAAACTCCACAACCCCAATTGGTGAACCCAGTTTCCAAATCCCATTTGATCTTTTTGTGTCTAAGAAACGCAGTACTGGATTTCTGACATTTTCTGATTCAGCGGGTAATTTGGTGTACAGAGTTCAGAAATTGAACCCTAAATCGACTGAATTTCATCATCATCGTCCCCTCTGTATAAAGCTGCTTCTGGATTCAGCTGATAATACCCTCTTTTCCGTACACCAAGTAAAAGTCAGTGCTCTCTCTCTTTCTCTCTGTTTGCTCATATTGTTTTACTGCTCTTGCATTTTCAGGATTTTGGTGATTATGGATTCTTGAATAATGTATAATTGAGGAAAAAAATCAATCTTTTTTGTTTATACATAGTTGTACTTATATTGAGGAATCTGTTTGGGATTGATCATAATTCTTGTGCAATTCTTGTCTTGTGGTAGAAGGGTTCATGGAAAGGCTTTAGGGGAAACGATAAAGAAGACAAGGATTTGATACTGAAAGTAGAGAGGACATTGGATGAGCTCACAAGAACTGAGTTTGAAATATTATTACTCTTTGGGGAAAACAGTGAAGGTTCCAAGACGACCGAGTTAACTATGAAAGGTTGCCCCTTCAAAAGATCCTGCACCATTTATAAAGGCAATTCCATTGTAGCCCAGGTTATTACATCAACTAAGCTATATGCATTTTGATTGTGTCTGTCTACTAATATTCTCTTTCAATTTGATGCAGTCTAGTCTCATGTACACACTTGGGATTGGGAAAATGTTTGTTCCAAGAAGCCGGTTTCGAGTAACCATCTTCCCTGGATTAACTGATCACAGTTTAATTGTGTCTCTTATTGTAATATTTTTTCATGGAAGAAAACTTTGGATATGATTCAATCAATTTGTGCATCAATCCAGCCTCCAACATATCAAAATTTGAGGTAAAAATTGACTATTTTGGTAATCAACCCTGAAGCTCTGTTACAGATTAGATGCTCTTATTCAGTTCTGCAATGCATGTTCCTTAATTAGTTCCTATAAATGATGATCCAACAAAAACATAGGGGTGTGTGCATTACAAATGTCCTAAGAATGTAACCCCAGATAACATAAACTTCCTCGTAAAATAAAACAATCTCAACCTAACACATTTGAATGCCAAACAGTTCGAAACTAAGCAAAAAAGGAAATTAACTCCATCTCGTGCAAAATAGTGTCTTATCTCTGATCTTTGATCCATTTCCGGGGGTCACCGCATGAAAGGAACCAAGTGTCTTATCTCTGATCCATTTCCATTTGATAAGTAGAAAATCTTCTTCCAGTTATCCTCTGTAAATGCATCCTTCTTTACTAGTCTTTGTCTGCCATATGAACATGTGTCAATTGAAAATTGGAGTATGATTAAGAAAGTTGGCATTTACAAGTTCAGAGATCAGCAAACCTGAGATAGTAATGGCAAACAGTAGCAGCTTCCTCCAAATTGTACCGAGGGAAAAGAAGTCTAGCATCAGAGGGCACATCTGGCAATTCTTGACGCAATTTCCCTACTGCAGTTGAATGAGAGAAAGCACCTATCATCATATCCTCGTGCATCATTGACCTATATGAGTTCACCTACAAAATTCATATTTCACATTTTAACATCAACCAATACAACAAGTAAAGAACTTTCAACTTTTATTGGGTATAAACATAACAACTTACGGTAGCGAGTTCTTTAGCATGAACGTCTCTGCACGAACGAACTGTAACTGGCTCCTTGAAATCAGAGAATGTAAACCAATTGTTGTACTGTTCAGATACAAAATTAGGATTAGCAAGATGGATACCAACGAGTTTCAAAATGAAAAATAGCCCCTTCTAGATTTTTTTTAATTATAAGAAGTAAATATAGTACTCTCTCACTTGGTCAATTGCAATTAGGACAGGAACACTTGTCACTTTTGATAATTCCTCCCTCAGTCGAACTACCACTCCAACAGCAGCGTGTGTGTTAGTGAGTCCAGCTTCAACAAGCTGAAAAAGAGTTGTACCTTCGGAAACGTCCATTTTATCACTACCCTTTGGCAACCCAACACCAGCACCCTCTCCCAGTGGAATAGGATCATGTATGTTGCACTTCAAACCTTGCAAGCAAGACTTGTTGTACTTCAAAAAATCCTGAAGTAAAGCAAGAAAGTTAGAACACTGATAACTGCATTCAAACATTGAACTATGCAGCTTCCCTAAAGAACAAGCTAACCATATCCAATTCCAGAATTACCACATACTATCATTTAAAGTTATAATAAAATACTTAGTGTTTTACCCAATAAAATCCAAGAATTAACCATAGCCTAGAAGAAGAGAAGTGCAGAAACATGATTTTAATAAGACCATATACCAAAATAGAAATAGGAACAATATTGCTCCATTAGATAATACAAAATGACAATGATATGTAATAAAGAGAAAAATAAATTTCTTACATTCAAAATGTTTGCCGCTTGAACAGGGGTATCCCAAAGACCAGTCTGTGGATTTTTATAAAACAATCCACCATGTGTCCAATCTCGACCTCCTGGGACGTAAAAAACAAGCCAACCTTCTTTGCGGGCCCAATGGACAAGCATTGCAAGTGCAATACTCTTCCCGCAACTCATAGGACCATCTAAAACAATTTGCTTTCGAACTTTGGGAGCTGAAATTTAATCATCACAAGACACTCATTCTCTTAAAATAGTGTGGCAAAAATACACTGTTTATTTTATTTTATTTTGCTTTTAAGTATTAAAAAACATAATTGGCATGTATAAACTCGTAAACATAATCGTGTTAGAGAAGCTCCAGATCATCAAAGGCATGATAAACTACATATGCCCATGGGATTAAAAGACAAAAAATGAAATTTGGTTAAGAACATCAACTACACAAAATTCAAGCAACTTAGTATCTGCATGTGTAAAAAGCACCGATTCTGCACTAATACAAGTTAAAATTAGCACTCCTGACATTCTTTGTCTACTTTAGGGTCCTGTAAGATCATACACGAGTGTTGAGGAAAACTAAGTGTTCCCTTTCAAGAATGTAAATTTCTCCCTCACTTCCAGAACTTGTGTTCCCCAAGAATGTAAAATTTCTCTCACTTACAGAACTTATTTCACTCTAACCCTAAACCACGAAGAACAGTAAAGGTTAACCGAACTTATTTCACTCTAACTTTAAAACATGAAGAATATTAAGGTTAACCAAACTTATTTCACTCTAACCTAGTAACCTTAAACCACGAAGCATAGTAAAGGTCACCCGCTTCAAACTTTCTGAGTTTCTTTATTTACAAGGTAAATAATAAGCCTATTGAAGTTTTAAATTGTGGGTTCCTCAGCATGAAAACATGGCATTTCATCAATCTAAAACAATTATCCAGTTCAGCATCAACGACAGCTTTACCTTGAATCACTCTGAAATATAACAGTGCATTAATTGATTTGTGACATTGCAGTAAATTCCTATTATAAAAAAAATTCTTACATATCTCCACCCTGTCTAAATCATACACTACTAAAGACAACAACAAATAATGAGGCAAAAATGTGCACCTTTAGAATTTACCACCAATGAAGGATCTGCAGCCCGCCTGAAATTATCACGAAGGTCTATGAAACTCTCTCGCACCAGCAAGGCATTCCTGCTTGACGCCTCGAATTCATTCATCATTCCCAGAGGCAAGCCCTCAGGCAAAAACTCTTTTAATTCCTCCATGCTATCAAACACAATTGCATTCACTAGTCACAATTAGGGGTGTAAATGGGTTAAGTAATTTCGAACAACATACGTTGAAGCTAGGTTGGAGCAAATTGTGGTTGAGCTTGGTTTGATTGTTAAATGAACTGAGCTCTAATTAAGTATCGAGTAGCTTTATGTTTTTACATATATTTTGTGAATTTTTGCTTACTGAGTTGAGCTCAGCGTAGTTTGCTTTGATTTCCAGTCCGAGTCACAATTTGCAATTTCACAGCCACAGACATAGTTAATGACAATAAATCTCATACCAGTTCAAACGATTTACTAAAATCCTTTTTACAGTACTGATATTATTACCTGACTTTGAAGTAAGTGTTGGTATCATCTTTGGTGAGCAAAGAGAGAGAATTGGAGGAGGTGAAGAGAGGGCGGCCATTGGGGCCCACATCAAGGCTGGGGTTCTTCTCGTCCTCCGCCAGCAGCCGACGACGGAGCTCCGCCTCTTCCCTGGCGGAAATTTGAGGGTCCGTCGTCACCTGCACTTCCTCAGGCTTCTTATCCTTGGGCTCGAATTTGGGGTTGGGTTTCTTTCCATCGCCTTTGGTGCTGGTAGATTTGGGTGATTTTGATTTTGATTTTGATTTTGATTTTGAAGCTAAGGTCCGGCAAAAAGAGAGCTGCCACTGCGATTGTTTGATTGGTGGTGCGGCGGTGGTGGCTCGGAGGAGCGATCGGAGCAGCATTTTGCTTTTCTTCTTTCTATTAAAATCTTTGGTTGAGGTTTAGGGGTTTCTGAGGAAGGACAAGGAAATGTTCAGTCAGTGTGAAGTTTGGAATATTTTGGGGTAATATTGTCTTTAAGTATATATTTTCTTTTTGGTTTTTAGGGTGGGCTTCGTGTAAATATAAAAAAAAATCTTTTAATATTTAAATAATTAGGTTGCAGTACAACAGGTGTTACTAAATTTCTAAAACAATCAGGAGTTTGATCAAACCTTTTTTCTTGTTTCACATTTTTGTTCAAGGATATAATTTACATTATGAGGTTTATTTAAAATATTTATGATCAATACAATAGTCTATTTTTAAATAAGGGATCTTGGAAGATGTAGAAAAGAAAACCTAGTCTAAACAATGTGAGATTCTTCTGATTTGTTAATCTTTTGTTCATCTCTATGTATGTATCACTAAAAAATTATTCAAATAGAATCCAAATAAAAGTTCAAACCATTTTAGGTACTTATTTTTTTTTAAAAAAAAAATTTAATCCATTTTATACTGCTATGTGCTATCGTTCACTATTATTTCCTAGCCCAATAAGCATAAATGGTTAACAGTTCATTATAGAACATTTCGTCTGCTACGCAGTGTAGGCCCAATAGCCCAAACATCGCCAAAATTACTTTCAATGGTTCCTCCATCTTACTGCTTTTTATTATTACAAAACTAGGGCCTCTCTCTCACACACGCACACCACCAGACACCGACGGCAGAGGCAAGGTCGAGCAGTAATTGACGGCGGTGAAGATGCTTACCAGTGACATACCTCCTAACCAGACCGTATACATTAAGAATCTCAACGAGAAAGTAAAGAAAGAAGGTATATTTCCTTCCTATTTAGCTAAAAATTAGGTTGCTTCTAAATTTTGAAAAATTCGACAATTAGTTGATCTTACGTGCTTTATTTAGCTGTTCTACGTATTTTTTATGTTTGAAGTGTGTTTTTGGAGTACTGATTTCTGGTATGCATTTCCTACAGTAGTTATAGCATACTTTTAAGCTCAAGTTATTGGCGTTGTTTGCTTGTGCGCTAGACTAAACATAGTCAGGTTCCAGATGTAAGAGTTTTTTTTTTTTTTGTTAATTTTGGAGGTGGTGGTGTGGAAGAATGTGTTCTTTGGTGAAGGTTATTATGATGAGTATGAAAACCCACTAACAAAATTCTAGTTTATGTTTAAGGGTTCTCTTTACACATGTAATCGATATTCTGCCTTATATCAGCATAACAACTTTCTTCTCCACTTATAAAGTTGAGTATTATAGACCCACTGTGGATTGTGGCGTGGGATTTGGCCATTGGGATTGGAATTAGAATTCACAGTTTGTTTAAATCACAGTTTTTTTAATAATTTCTCTCTCTTCATACCAAAAGTAAATTATAAAGAGTGTGAGCATCTGAACATAGCTTTGAACTGATGGAAAATTTTACTTTAGCTTTTGAAGTATTAAAAAATAGTTGTTGTTATAATTGTCTAATCCTTGTAATTCTGTATATTGATCACTATATTCTTTATCACGTGAAAGCTAGCTAGTCTAGGACTGGAAAATGTAGCACCGTTCATGTAAAAGAAATTGTAACCATTCATGCAGTGTGAAATCTGTGTGATTCCATTACCTATTTCCTTCAATTTTTTGGAGAGTGACATCTCTTCCAACCTCATCCATGTATATATTTAACTCACATGTGCTGTTGGTTGGGTTTCATTATCTTTACAAGATATAACAGACTAACAGTTGTATCTAAGGTAGTTGCAAGCCGCTCAGCTCATCTAAGATTACCTTGCCTGTAATCCTGTCTTGAAATATGTACAACTATCTTATACGAAGGACTTTTAATGTTATCATTGTTGTTCTTGTTCTTTCATGAATTGCTCCACAAGGGTCATTGATGTGTGGTTTAAATCTTCAAGGTTTATGGATGTTAGTTGATGTCTTGACTGTGTTTAATACTTTGAACAGAGTTGAAGAGATCTCTTTATGCCTTGTTCTCGCAGTACGGGAGGATTTTGGATATTGTTGCATTGAAAACAGCAAAGCTTCGAGGGCAGGCATGGGTTGTGTTCAGTGAAGTGCCTGCTGCAAGCAATGCAGTGCGGCAGATGCAGAACTTCCCATTTTATGATAAACCTATGGTTAGTGTAAATTTTACGCCAGTGTGAATCTGTCCTACATAATATGTATGCAATATCCATGTTTGATGTAATTTAACTTTGCAACACAGAGTTATCTATAGTAAGCAAATGCCTAATCTTCTTTTTCCTATTGTTTTTCCCGTGATCATTAGTTCTGAGAGTATTATTTGGGTTCTTTGGTATTAGTTGGACTATTAATAAGTATAATTATTGATATAACATTCTAATTCAATATTACTACGCTGATCTTATTGTACAAGAAAGTTCTCTGGTCATATGGGAAAACCCTGCATTTCTGCTCTATCGCTATTTCTGGAGTAACTCATCCGAGCATGCTGTATTAAGTACATGTGACAAATAATAGTGCTACCATTATCTGTAAGCATAAAGTTTGTTTATTCCATTTACTTAATTTATCTGCCGCAATGCTTTACTCAATTATGATTTTAGTAATCATCATGTGCTGTAAGAGTAGATGCTGATGTGTAGTAGCATTCTTTTTACCTATCACAAACATTCATATCTTTGACACGATAGAGTTGAAGTGGACAGGAAACTGGCATCTCTCGCAAATACTTCATATGCTGTCGATGCTGTCTGAATCGGAGTCTTTATGTTAACTTTTCTCTACAGAGATAAGCATGACATTGTGTATCGGATACTACATGTTTTATAGACAGTGCTATCTAAACATGACATTATATGCTCTATGAACTTATATTCCCAGACCGGGTGAGTGTATTTGATTTGACTTACTTATCATTACTTGCAATGCAGCGGATACAATATGCAAAATCTAAATCAGATTGCATTGCTAAAGCAGAAGGTACATATGACAAGAAAAAGAAGCAAGAGGAAAAAGGTGAATCTTCTGTCCAGCTTAGCCATTCACTTTCTCCCTTTGACTTGTTCTATTTTTTCCCTTGTCTGTGTCTTGTAGTCAAACTTTGTGGACTTCATATTTAACATAGAAAATGATGAAATAAATTTGTAGCTCTTATAGTTTTCTCATAGACCCTTGGGGAAGGGCTTACATGTATTGACACATACACGTATGTGCAAATTTTGACTTTGGAATTGATAAAATTTGATACATCTCAGAAGAAATGATATTTTTAAATTTAGTTATACACACACCAATACATCTCCTCATCTTTTGAGCTTTTTGTCTTGTAATCAAGCACAATTCAAATGAACCTCCATCCTACCTATGGGCCTGCACCTAACTCTGAAATTGTGCTTGTATGATTTTGTGAATTCTTTGGAAATGAGGCTTTGTCGAGATTTAAATTTCATTCGATGTGGTCACTGAAGGAGTGTGTAGTTCATGGGCGCCTTGTCATGCAGCTTGTATGTTTGTTAAGGACGGGTTTGATCCTGTAAAACTCATGAAAGCTTAAAAATTGGAGAAAATAAAGAACACAGGTTATATTATTTGACATAGTTGCTGAATGAGAGTCTATCTATTTTTAATGTTCAATGCATTTTCTTTAAATTTTGTTATTCTTTATTTACTCTTTCAAGTTCTTTTTCCTTTTCTTTTTCAAATTTTGTACCATTGTTTGCTAGACTATGGAGTTGACATCCACAGGGCAGAATACCAAATATCACAAATCAGAATTCTGATGCTTTAGCAAAACGCTCAGTAAAATGCATTTGGTTTCACCTAGGCATATTTATTCATTTGCTAAATGTCTTCTTATAACAATATTTTTGGGTGATCCAGCTGAGAAAAAGAGACGTGTTGATGAAGGTCAGCAAAATTCCACTGCTAATGGTCCCAGAGCTGACAATAATAGAGGCCCAGCTGTAAGTTTACTTGTCTTTGATGCATTAGATTTAGTGGATAGGCGTAGCTGTAATTGCATCCCGTTTATCTCTGTGACTATTAATCCCCTTTCAAAAGTGAAAAAATATTATAGATACATCTGTTAGTAGGTTTTTGAAGGCTCGGCAAAATGACTTGAACTAGAAGCAACCACTTTATTCAAAGTACTTGTTTAATAAAACCTTTGTCAATCACTATCTTCTATGAAGGTATTGCAGAAATGCTTTTAAATCTCATATGGCTATATGTGTAATCTGTTGCTTCCTTCAATTTAATGAGTTAGTTCTTCCTAAAGTTTCTGGTCTAATAATATTAATGCAATTTTCAGTTGTTTTAATTAAAGAAAATAATTAGTATTGAATCTTTTTTAAATTAGCATTTCCCAAACTAACCCTAAAAGGTCTGTTAAGAATTTTCTGAACTATATTACAGGCTCCTTCTCGGCAAGGAAAGCCACCAGGCACACAAGAAGCAGCAACCGATCCCAACAACATACTGTTCATACAAAATCTACCTTATGAAACAAATAGCATGATGTTGGAATTGCTTTTCAAACAGTACCCTGGCTTTAGAGAAGTTCGAATGGTTGAAGCAAAGCCAGGTATTGCCTTTGTAGAATTTGAAGATGATACGCAGTCTTCGGTTGCCATGCAGGATCTTCAAGGCTTTAAAATCACAGCCCAGAATCCCATGGCCATCACATATGCCAAAAAATAAGAAATTCTTCTTCTTTTGGCTGAGTGTTGCCTTTTCTTTTCTGCTTATTATGTCAAGTAATTGTAACAGTTTGGAATCCAAACAAAATTGTAACAGTTTGGGAATTTGATGTACTGCATCTAAGTATGAACTATTGATATAAATATCATGTCGATTTTGTAGACAATTTAGTTAACTCATATTGAGCATGTGATTGTGAATTAACACTTGCTGTTATGTTCATTCAGCCAGTTTTGGTTGCTTGCTTCCAATTTGCTCGACCCGACTCTCTGCATCTTCTGCATGATGAACCTTTCAATTCTGTACATGTTCAACAAATTTCAAATGATGTTAATTCTATACCTGTTCAATAAATTTCACTTAATGGTGATTTCACGCATATCCCATGGACCATTTCAATTTGTTTGATTATTTAACGAATTGAGTTAGAATAAAATTTAATTGAGCAGAACACAAATTAATTTCAAGTAATATAATATTTTTTTCTTATACTTTTGAGTCGAAATTGAGCTGAAATTCAAAGATTATTATAGAAATGTTATTTAATAGTAATTTTTTGTTATTTAGAATCGATGAATTCATGAGACTCGAATCCATAATATTTTGGTCTTGGGACCTCAATATTTTTTACTAGGCTATGACGTCATCAACAATATGTCTAAGGAAGATAATATATGTTCAATAACAAATTTTCCAAAGTTAGGTCCAGTTTGGACTCGACCGATCAAATTGAATGAACCTTTATAATCAAAACTACCATAATGCTTTAAATTTAGACGGATTAAATCGAATCTAAAATGTAAAACTGAACATAAAACCCGAATATGAAGTGATTCGGTTCATTTCCCAACGGCTACCTCCATATACTTCTCAAATCTCAACTGTCATCCCTAAGTTCCATTTTCTTGTTTCCTTCTGACAAAACTCAAAGCACAATCTTCCATCAATTACCATTCGCCGGCGTTGAAATGCTTCGATGGAGCCTTCCGCATACAAGTCCTCCACCAACATCATCGTGAGCAATATTCTGGTGCGTCTCCTCTCCTTCGGTGTTCTCGTGCTCCTCGCACGATTCGCTTACGTCATCACCGTCAAAGGTCAATCTTGTGAGTCCCTCGACTTCTGTTTCTTCCCGGGGACTCTCAGTTCCGCCGCCGCATCCTCCGCCATCACACCCGATCACCGCCGCGCCTACTATGC
Organism: Penstemon newberryi var. newberryi; assembly: GCA_030819805.1. Taxonomy (NCBI): domain Eukaryota; kingdom Viridiplantae; phylum Streptophyta; class Magnoliopsida; order Lamiales; family Plantaginaceae; genus Penstemon; species Penstemon newberryi. Next base: position 38,644,688 of record JAUALY010000005.1, read on the forward strand.
CTCAATTTTCCAAGACCTAATCACGGAAGGCTTCCTCTCCACCAACTACAACTCCCTCTGCATTGAAACCCTAGGAGGGGACGAAATCATCGCATTGAAAGGAATTGGTGTGCTCAATTCCACGGGGATTTCTTCCAAGAAATTTTTAAATCAGCCGTTCAGAAACCGCACCTTTGATTTTGAGTTCTCCAGCGTTTCTGGTTTGGACCGGACATTCAAACCGGTTCAATTTTCATCGGAAGTTTCCAGAACCCTGAAGCCTGGAGGTTTCTTCATTTTGCATACCGAGTCCGCGAATGATGAGTACAGTTTTAACTCTTTGCTTCAATTATTCCGTGATTTTACTCTTATTAAATCGCGTAAAATTGATGGTTTGGATTCGGTAACTGTAAATCAAATTTTGTTTTTGAAGGCAAATAAGACTTTAAATTTTGTTAAAACTGTGAATGACTGCTCTGTTCCCAAGTATAAGCGCGCATTAATTAACAATGCTGAGCCTTTGATTAAAGAAGAGCCTTTGAAACCTTGGATTACATTGAAACGAAATATCAAGAATGTGAAATATCTGTCTTCAATGGTTGACATAAGTTTCCAGAATAGGTATATATATGTTGATGTTGGAGCTAGGAGTTATGGTTCGAGTATTGGCAGTTGGTTTAAGAAGCAATATCCAAAACAAGATAATCCCTTTGAAGTTTATGCAATTGAGGCGGATAATGTGTTTCACGGTGAGTATAAAGCGAAGAAGGGGGTGACACTGTTGCCATACGCAGCTTGGATTAGAAACGAGACATTGTTTTTTGAGATTAGTCGTGAGCCAAGTAGGAAGAATGAGGAGAGAGGTCGAGGGATGGGGAGGATTCAAGCTGTTCAATCGTCAAGTAATTATGTAGGCGATTTGAATAAGATTCAAGGGTTTGATTTTGCCGCCTGGTTAAAGAGTACAGTCGTGGAGAGGGATTATGTGGTAATGAAGATGGATGTGGAGGGAACAGAGTTCAGTTTAATTCCACGTTTGATTGAAACCGGAGCTATTTGTTTGATCGATGAGATGTTTCTTGAATGTCATTATAATAGATGGCAGAGGTGTTGTCCGGGGAAGAGAAGTCCAAAGTATCAGAAGACATATTCTCAATGTTTGGAATTGTTTTCCTCTCTCAGAAGGAGAGGAGTTCTTGTGCACCAGTGGTGGTGATTAATAACTTTTGATTAATATTTTGTTTTGTAAGTTCTTAGCATTCTTTGATTCTTACAAAGTCAATGTAATTGATTCTCATGTATATAGCATGCTTTGATTCTTTCCTATGACGTGTATTAAGTAGCTCATTTGAAATGTCAATAGACTAATTGCAAGTGAAACTGCATGTTTTTGATGAAGCTGTTTCAGCTACTGAGGTTGTATTGTAGAAACTACAGCAATAGACTTGAAGTCTCAAGTGTCTATGCTTTTCTTTGTTGCAATGAGATTTTTTTTTTTTTTTTTTTTTGATGTAAATTATGCATTAAATGAAAACTGAATCAAAATAGTCTCTTACAAAATAAGAGGATGACCTCGATCAGAAAAGATATCTACGGGGAGGGAATTTATAGCTAAATGACCAATCCAATAAAATGGATTTTCCCCATTTCGCGAGATTATGCTCCGTTTAGTTACCAAGACGGGATCTTTCTAGTTTTCCGATCAGGCTATTCAAGGAGAAATGAACGAGCTGCCAAGGCATCGGCATGAGAGCACCAGTCGAAGAGAACTTGACTTGTGATCATCATAACCGCTACAAGTGAATCACTCTCAAAAAAACTTCAACAGAGATGGAAGCTGAACCATAAAAAAAAAAGTTGCAACAACTTTCACTTTTAACCAATCCCAAGGAGGAGGGATCCATTCTTGGCTAAGAGGTGGAGCTTTGGCCTTTAAAGTAGCATGGTTTAGTGGCCAAAGAAGCAATCTGCAAATCACTTAACATTCAATTTAACATTAAAAACAGAGGCATTGCCAAACCAAATTCATAGCAAGGACACAAAAGTATAGAAGTTCCGTAGAGTCTTCAATGCTAGGAGAAAAGGTTTCGTCTTGGGAGATGATGGTCGTGAGCCATTTGAAGCAATTGGGTGCGAACTGATATTCCATTGGCATTTTGAGATAAGGAAGATCCGTTTGATGAAAGGGCATTGGAGAAAAAATCGATTCAACCGGGTGGTGGCAAGGAGGGCAAGAGGGGTCGGTGATGGGAATAAAAGAGGAGAGGCGATCTCTAGTTGGAACCATAGTGCTTAAAATTTTCCAAAGGAAGAATTTTTGGTGATCATGGATACGAACTTTCCAAAGAGAAGAGTCATTTGGGAGGGGAGAGGAAAAAAAGTAAATAGTTTTGGTTTTGGGGCGATAATTTTTCTAATAACAAACTCGATAAATTTTTATGTTGTGATAAAATGACACGAGAATAAATTAACGTTGTATTTTTATTAAATAAAATGTGAAAAAATAAACTAGTAAGTAAATTATCATATAGATTAGTAAGCCACATAGGGATTATTGCATTTTTTGTATCACAATTATAGCTCGTTGGCATTTATGCCCCGTATCTTTTTGGGATGGCATATTTGGTGCCACAACTTCAATATCACTGCCAATTGAGGTCTAATTCCATAATTGACCCGAAATCATCCACGTGCGTGCCACATGACATGAAAATTGGCCCGCATGAGGGTTTGTGAACATTTGAGTAGATCCCTTCAAATAGCTCAGAGGTAGGGTTGCAGTAGTTTGATTAAGGATTCTGAGGCCGTACTCATCTATTGATACAGGGAAGTGTAAATGGTAGAGAAAGTGAATATTGCATGATATTTGGTTTTAATTGACTCTTCTGAGCATATTGTAAATTGATTATCATTGGTAAATTTTGAAAGTACTAAAATAGGGAGGAAACTAATTTGTAAAAGCCTTTCATGGTATTATTTGTGGTTGTCCTTCTTGCATTGTTATTTTTAGTGTAAAGAGATGTGAGTAAGAAACTAAATTGAGTAAAAAAAGCTTCCATGTTTCTCTCATTTGTCCATACACTCATCATCTCTCTTTTTTCTCTCATTTGCATTATGGTTGAAACTTTCTGCATTACCTTTACAAGCTTGTTTAAGCAGGCCAAGTTTTTAAATGCCTACTTGAATCGTTGCTTCATTTAGTCTTCAAGACCTATAAGACTTTACGAAAGATGAAAAAAAATGGCTTCAAAACATATGTCGTCTTCTTTAGGGTACGTCCAAGGACCATACGTTCAAGAATCTTTGGTTTGCCAATATATTCATATGACAAATTCTCAGGGAGTCACATGGTTTGGAGGAGATCTCTTTGCCTTCACTTTTCCAGTTGCATTGCTACAATTCATCGCTATATTTTTTGTCTCAAGTACAATTTGGATCCTTCTCAAACCTCTTAAACAGGGGTTGATCAGTGCACAAATTATTGTAAGCCCCTTCTTCTCTAGGTATTTCTACTCAAAAAGCTATATCTGGTCCTTTTTGTTGCACACCAATATATAAAGCTTGTCATGAATAATTAATTATACTTTTTATTTACACGAATTTGATTAGTATGTTACCTAATCACTTGATCATCATGAAAAGATGTCAACCAATTGAGTTTGAGTATGGAAATTATTATAACAAGATTCAAGATATCAAAGATTAAATGTTTCCCTTGTATTTTTTTTAGATTTTGGAATATTCTACTGGAGTATTATTTGTTAGGCTATGTCTGGTTCTTGGATTTGAATAAGTAAATTGATGAGGAAAATAAAAATGAACATAAAACAAAGGCTAGTGTTGTATATTTTGATGCAAGAAAAATAGTTTTCTTTGAGTTTTACTCTTTTACAATTAAAGAACCAAACGATTGTATAAACTAATCTTCATCTTCATCTTGCTGGCAAATTCTAAGGGTTCTGTATCTATGTTTTCGTATAGGCTGGCATAATTTTGGGGCAATCTTTTTTTGGGAAAGTAAAGGCTTACAATGACAAGTTATTTCCTCCAGGAGGGATATTGGTTCTTGAAACATTTACAGAAGTGGGATTCATGCTCCATCTCTTTTTATTAGGAGTGCATGTTGATGTATCCCTAGTGAAAAGGGTAAGAAGAAATATTGTAACTATAGGCACCACTTGTTATCTATTGCCTTTAATCCTTGGTCTAGTAGTCATTTTTATCCTAAATATTCTATTCGATATAGAGGATTCAGTAAAACGATCCCGTCCTATTGTTGTAAGTCTAAACGCATCATCTTCGTTTCCTGTGATCACTGCAGACCTTAACATTCTCAACTCGGAAGTCGGTAAGGTAGCTACACTAGCTTCTTTAATCAGCGACATGTGCAGTTATACATTATCATACATTGTAGGTTCATTGCTGTTGTGGTTGACTACCATGAACAAGGACTCTATATTGACCATATTGTCTACTGTTATTTTCGTGGTCACAATTGTGTTTGTCCTACGACCATTGATTGTGCTAATGGGCAAACGTGTGCCGGAGGGGCAACAAATGAAAGAGTCTCAGTTTATAGTTGTTGTGGTAATAGTCTTGATTTGTGGTTTCAGTTCCGAATTTTTGGGCAGCCTGCAGGCATGGGCACTTTTATATTGGGCATGGTTATACCCGACGGGCCACCGATGGGGTCTTGTTTGGTAAATAAACTTTATGCATTTGTCACTGGATTGCTTGTTCCAGTCAAGTTTATGCTCAGTGGTTTGAATATGGATCTTTTCTCCATTGGAAAGGGTTCTGGAGTTATTATTGGGTTTGTTATCTTTGTTAGTTACACTACAAAGTTTTTTGGCGCTCTTGCTCCGGCACTTTACTACAAAATTCCCTTGAGGGATGCTGTCACCCTTGCTCTCATTATGTGTTGTAAAGGTATTATTGAAATTGGTCTATACATCACCCTGCATGTTGATGGGGTAAGCTAACTTTCTTTCACCTATTTTTGCCTTGCATGCTAAAATTATTATGTTAATAGCTATCTTTCTTTGTTCTGTTTTCTTTTTGTTTCCCCATTTTAATATTTGATTGGAGCTCATTTCTTTCTTTGTTCTGTTTTTCACTGGGTTTGGCCGTTACTAAAGTTATGATTGGTTTTTGGATTTTAACGAGTAAAACGCTAACAAAATTATTTTTCTTGTATCATTTAATCGAAATTTTTGTTCAATCTTCATCTTTTAGGGAGTAGTCAACTGACCCTCATTGGCCACGTGTCAGCCAATGAAGGCAGATGAAGCGTGCAAAATTGTGTAGCACCTAATATAACTATAAGCTAGCCTATATCGATCTATTGGGTGGTCTTATTAAGGTCTTATTTGACTATGTACAGATGGTAAAGAGTGAAGCATATGCTCTTCATCGGTCTACTTGGTGGTCTTATTAAGGTCTTATTTGACTATGTACAGATTATAAACAGTGAAGCATATGCTCTTATGTTAATATCAATGCTGATCGTAACAGGAATCGCTCGACTATTGATTTCCCACCTCTACGACCCTTCTTCAAGGTACTTGAGCCAACACAAAAACACTATTCTCAGCAATAATCCAAACGATGAGCTCCGAATCCTCTTTTGTGTTCACAACACATAAAACGTGCCCACGATCATAAATCTCCTGGAAGCCTCATATCCCACGAGAGACAAACCCATAGTTGTTTTCATACTAAATCTAATGGAGCTCAAGGGCCGGGCAGCATCAGTTCTCGAGTCAAACACCAGAAGAAGCAAGCTCACTTCCTCAAGAAGCTGGTCCAAACAAGTAGCCAATGCTTTCGATTTGTTTGCACAGAAGAATCACAACAGTGTCCTTGTTCGTCATTTCACGTCCATTGCCCCTTACACGAGCATGCACGATGACATATGCACGCTCAGGTTGGCTCAAAATGCAAACATTGTGATAGTCCCTTTTCATAAACAATGGAGTATTGATGGTACAGTGGGGTCTAAGTCCCCTTCTATTAGAATGGTAAATCAAAATGTTATCAAGAAATCACCGTGTTCTGTGGGAGTTCTTGTGGATCGTGGGCAGAAATTCCGCCATGTTCCAAATATGTGTCGTGTTTCTTGGTGGTGCAGATGATTGTGAGGCACTTGCTTACATTACTCGATTCATCGATAACCCACAAGTTAATCTCAAATTAGTATGGATTCGACCATTTGATCATATAAAATACGATGAAGATAAAGAAACGGAAGACAGTTTGGATGCAGAGCTTGTGGATCATTTTAGAGCTAGCATTACTGGGAATGAGAGGGTTAGTTACAAAGAAGAGTTGGTGAAAGATGCTATAGGAACAACAAGGGTAATTAGGTCTTTAGATGATGGAAATTGCGATTTGTGTGTAGTTGGTAGATATCATGAGCCTGATTCTCCGGTCCTTTTTGGGATGAATGAATGGAATGAGTGTCCGGAGCTTGGACTCATAGGCGACATGTTCGCTACATCGGATTTCAAGTTTTCGGTTCTTGTTGTGCAGCAACAGGCACCCGGGAATGATCTTGTGGACGGTCAGCCTCTTCAGACTATTGCCTCATCGGCAAGTTATAGTGACTACGATGATTATCAATTGCATCAATCGCACTCGTTTCATTCAAGTTATTCAAATTATTTCGACAAAATGTAGAGAATATGAGTAATGTTTTTGTATGATATGATGAAAAATTGTATTATTTTGTGTTGTTTTAGGTTCTTGAAACTAATTCAATTATGTCAATATTTCATAGCTAACATACATGATACTTGTTTTTGTTTGAGTTTGTGTAACTAATGAAAACATAATAAGAGGAAGCAAAAGCGTTTTCACAAATAAAAGATACGTGCAGGAGCATCTGCATAGTTCTGCAATAAGTTGGATGAATATGGGGCAGAGGATTGAAATATGCAGAAATTGAATTTCGTCTTCGTTCTTCTATCTTCCCTTTTCTCTATCGTCTTGTTCGATTCATTGTATGCATTTGAGTTTAATTATGTTCAGTGTTAATTCTTTCTCTTTGTAATGCTTATGGATTCTCTCTCTAGTTAAATCATTGTGTAAATTCCCAATTTTTGCAATGTACTCAATTGTAAACCCTAGAATTTTTTTTGATGCGCATCAATTTGATCCTATGAATTGTAAGAAATGGCTAAAACATTTGTTGAGGGAGGCTATAATATAAAATGGGTCATACGTTTTGGGTAACCATATGAAAGTGGCATGAGACGCTTCTGGTATTTTCCTTGGATTGGTTTACTGAACCAAATCGAACATCGACTTAAAAATATGAAAACCCATAAAATATAAATAATTTTCTTATTTTTGCTTTAGTAAGTTGTTTCCTCAATTTTTTTCAAAAAAAATTCTTGTAATGTTGTGATATTTAATTATGACTAAAATAAACTACTTACTTAATTTGTTGAGGCTCGATTCTCACTAGTGTAGGTATTTTTCTAAAAAAATTTCATATTTTATTGTTAGTGTTTGTAATTACTTTATCTTTGTACTAGTGATTGAAAAATATGTTGTAATTGTTGATGATTGGAAAATTCGAATATCATGATTGATGTATGTATTCACCAATCTAAAAAAAATGAATTTTAAGGATCGATTATTTGATATATTAGATGATAAACTTAATGTAACAATGTTTAACTGAAGGAGTGATTAAAAATGTATGATTATCATGAATTGTGGAGCAATTTACAGTTTCAAAAACGATTTTTTTAATTAATCTCAGTTTTGGTCTGTCCAGTAATAAGCATACAGCTAAGAAATTATAAGATTTTTACACTTATAGCAACAAAATACAAAATCCCACAGAAATATGGGAACTATAATAATTTATGTAATAATAATAATAATGGACAAATAAATAGCTATAGAATTATAATTCCACCGATAACAAAACTCCAAAAATATAAAACGCGTGTCCAAAACGCGTTAAATTCGTGGAAGTTAGACAGCGAAGTGACACACGAGCTAGAACAGGTATCTTGTATGGAGTGGACTAGTGGAGGCCGGAAGGAGATGGATTCCAAATGTGATATATGAATCAAAATTATTTTATTTTAGTGAATTTGATTTTGTCTTTTAAATAAAATGAACTGGAACAAGTTCTAATTGAGCTGAATATATGAATAGAGCTTAAGGTAATCTAATATGTCTACAAAAATTTCATATTAAACTTTAGTCAGTTTTAAATGATTTTAGTTTGATTTCTTGTATTTTCGAATTTAGTTTAAATGATCATACTGATCGAGTATTATATAAGCAAAATTGCAGAAAACGTCTCAAACTAATCAGTGATTTTGGGTTTTCGTCCTAAACTATATCACCGCACCGAATTACATCCAGTAATTTAATATTTTTTTGGAATATCGTCTCACCATTAATTATGAGACGGAAATTGTACATGTGTCCGTAAATTGCCACATGATTGCTTACGTGTCATGACATGGCAAATTTTAGCATGAACAATTATACAATATTGCAGAATTCATCCCAAAATAATTACAAGATTGAAACGTCATTTTCATTAAATTAGAAATTTAATATTGGGACTAAATTCATGCAAATATTAAATTACGGGACAAAATTCGACGAGTTGATATAGTTTGGGATGAAAAATCAAAATTTGTAATTAGTTTGGGACAATATTCTGAAAAAATATTAAATTACGGGGATAAATTCGTTGAGGTGATATAGTTCGAAACGAAAACCCAAATTTATTAATTAGTTTAGGACGTTTTCTGCAATTTTGTCTATTATATATTGTCAAGCACCTCAAGTTTAACCAAAGTGTGAAAATTTCAAATAATGGCATGTCATTGCCAATTGATGTTGTATAAAAATGTTCAGGGCAAAGGTGGAATAAGCCCTTCGTTCTATAACAACATCACAACAATAAAATAAGATCTGCACACAAATATCGAGAGAAAAATTGTATAGTAATTGTAATAGTGAATTGAGTTGTGTAATCTCTTAATTGTCATTGGGTACAAAATTTGGACACATCACCAATGAAGCTTTGTCCTGTTAAGATAGTTGAGACTTCAAAAATTTAGAGATTTTGGGTTCGATCCCCATCACGAATTTGAGTATTTTGTTTAGATTCATGCTAATTTTATAAAGAGAACTTGTTTGTGCATTGCTAGTGTTGAATAAATATAATAACGAAATCAAATTTCTGATATAATGACATGTGTTCTGTTTTTACTTAAAAAAATGACAAGATCTGATTTAATTGGGCTTGTTTCTGATTAGGGCTAATTTTGTCAAAATTAAATTATTGTAGGACAAATTATCTTTGGAGAAAGAAATGCATTTCCAAGGTGCAAAGTGCCAACTAAATTGTATTTCCAGGGTGTAAAGTGCCAAAACTTTTAAGTTAGGGTGCAAAGTGCCAAAACCCTATAATTTTAGGGTGCAAAGTGCCAAAAGCCCCCGATGTATTTGTACAATTTCTTTTACTTTCCACAAAGTTTCTTAAAGTGATACGTAGTTTTTTCTATTAAAAATTAAAAATTAGCAATATTTAAATATGTGCACTAATTCTTATATTGTTCTTGAAATTTACTAAGGTGACATGTAGCTTTCCTAAAAAATAAATAAAAAATTAAAACGCTAGGTATGGTTCAATTTTTTTCATTTTTTTAAATATAAGACTAGTTCAAATAAAAATAAACTGTATTTGTAGCTACAGCTATGAATGCCGGTTAATCTTCAGAAGTCAGACCATTCGTTGCATGTATAATGAATTATGATTCAGAAGATGGCTGCCAGCTAAACCATGATTTATTTCCCGCGTAATTAGGGATAAACATAATTACTATTCAATTAGGTGCACCCATTTTATCCAGTTACTATATTGTTGTTAGATACTTAGATCCAAAGTCAAAATTAGAACTCGTACTTCAAATAATTAATATTTAATAAGCTGACAGCTATTAACCAAATTCCCATACAAAAAACAATTGAAGAAAGGTTTCTAATGTCACATGAAGGAAATTAGGACGTACTTTGGGTAATGAAGTCTAACTAAATTAGCAAAATTGAGGTTCAAGATTCTTTTAGATCATGGGTTTAATTAAGACCCGTGAATAGTTTAAAGTATTTTTATAATGGTAATATAATTATTATAGTTGGTTGTTGATTGTATTTCTAGGTACTTGCTAATTTAAATTTCATTTTCAGAATGATAACTTAGTGGGTCATAAATTTCACCTAATAAAAGAATATACTCGTTAAGTCGAATTGAGTACGACCCGGCCGATAGAATGCAATCCATATTATTTTATGTAAAAAAAAATATTTTAATAATTTTGTTTTATCATAACCAGTGCAACACCAAAGAAAATGGAATAAGTCAAATATTTTTTTACCTAGAAAATAAAATTAGCTTCTATGTTATTGGATTTGTAATTTCTGCTCTAATATAACTGCAAAGAAACAATTTATTTTGTTTTATCATTTGCACTATAAAGATTAGATACTTTTAGTGAATTAAAATTGGTGTTATGGATTCAATTGGTCCGATGAATTTAACCGCGACGTATATATATATGTATATTTTTTACTAAAAGATTTTTTTTGTCTTGAATTGAAAAGATATAAAATTCAAGATATTATAAATTCAAACACACCAAATCACAAAACATAAGGGAAAAATAAAAAATTACAGCTTTGACCTCCGAAGGATTTCAAATAAATCAAATTTCTTTTAGTACAACCTGTTTCTTCTCATGTACATCTGAAATTTTACGAGGCAAAATCTTTCTAAGAAAAAGAGAGAGGGTCAATTTTAAATCTGCAATTATTATCATGCAGATAAACAAAAAATAAAATTAAAAAAGAAGAGAATCATTTATGCACAATTTTCAAAACCAAAAAAAAAAAGAAAAGAAAATGACAATCTCGATAAAAATTATCACAAATCCTCTGAAATACTCTCGAGATGTGGTTTCCACAATCCGCCGGTGCTTTTGCATCGATCTCGCCGGTGACGGTAAGCCGACTTCTTCTCCGGTGTTATTTCCGGCGTAATCTCCGGCGTGTAATCGCACTTTTTCTTCAATGAGTTTATTTTCTTTTTTTGGATCTTTTTACTTTTGTCAGCTGGGATAGAGGAGGAGGGTATTAAGAAGTAAATGGAGCCCCGTTTTAGCTCCGAGTCCGGTGACAAAATTAGGATCCGACGGGCCATGCCTTGTGAACCGCAAGGCTTGGTTAGGACGTGATTCGGATTGTCCTTCAGGACCTCGCCTGCGGTGACCCGACCCGTTAATTCCTCCACGTTGCCGTTTAAGTGGACTATTCGGATTAAATCGAGTGCTCCACATGGAAGAACACATGCCAAACAACACCTTAAACTATTGCCCATTATTAATTTGAATAGATTGATAGCTCTCAAAAATAAATGATGGATTAATTAGGCTCTTGTTTTATTTTGTGTTTGTCTAAGAAGAGGAGTTTGAATGTGATTGCAAATTGGACTTTATATAGGAATGAATGAATACCGTACTCAAAGGATTTAATTATTAAATTGATTGTGGTTAATGATTGGTTTTCTTCCTTAAGTACATTGGATTCAAAATGCCTAAAATACCCATCTATTAGTCTTATTTGGAATGTACTATTTTGGGAGTATCACTAGTTAATTTACATGAATCAGAGTCTAACAAGATACTATTCAAATATGATTGATTTATTTTTATTGTATATGAGACTTTCTAAACTAGTTGAATATTTAAGTCATTGTATTTGTGATTTAGTTTCTATGTTTTTCCTTCACCACTTACCATCAACCTTAGAGTACACATTGGTAATTACTGAAGGAATTAGTTAGAGATAAATTTGAAGTTAAGTTTCGCGGCTTAGACATTAGACAATTAATCAAGTAATCTAGGTATGACGCCTGTACCCTTTATTTATGTCTATTTTCTTATTTAAATTTTTTAATGTATAAATTTAAATAATCTCATTTTAAACAATGGAGCAAATATGTGTTATTTTGTCAAAAATCTTCGTAAATCATGCATGAATTAAAAATCAAATTAAGTTTAGTGAGCACATCTATATATTCTACATTGGTTAAAATTGCCATTTTTTCACCAAGTCCAATCATTAGCAACATAAATGTAAGACGCCATTCATGGAAATTGAAATTAAATCATTGCTCATTACTCTCGTTGTCCATAATTGATGGGCAGATTCTAACATTTAAATTAAAACTGCATAGTTCCAAACTTCCAGCTGTCCACGATCCAGCCTTAATTTTCTAATGAAATAAAGAAAGAAAGATTGCTTATAAGTTGTAGTAACACTTTATTTTTATGCTTAATGAAAATAGTACTACTCCATCAAATAATTAAGCTGCTATTATTAATTCTTGAGCTGCATATTCCGATGTACGTATGTTAATATCGATCTGTGCATTTCCATCTAAAATAAAATACTTAAAAAAGTGTGGCTAAATTCATCCTTCACTTCTCCCGACAAAATATATAAGAAATTAATAAGTATACTATTTTTCATTTCTAAGTACTTTGTTGTGATAAATACTAAAATATTTTATGTTTGGCATAGCGAATCGCGGGTTTGTCGCACAATCTTGCAGTTTGGAGTTTGTATATTTTGTCTTCTAATCCACAGTTCAAGTCACTTTAACTTTAACACACTTGGATATATATTTTGGGTTGAGTTTGTCTAGTTCGGGTCAGGGGCAAGTCGGATACTGTCGACGTCCTCCCTTTGTAAATGTGGTTTTACTTATTATAGGGTCTTGTCGTGACTAGTTGGATTGACTCATGGATTTTGGCACATTTTGCAAGCTCTATTGTGATTGATTTTTTTTTTAATAAATCGTAACATCAATCACTATATCGAATTATTTCATTGATATCAAATTACAAAGATAAGCTAATTACAAATACTATTATTAAACTACATAAATACCCATATTACTGGGAGTTGGGTCAATAACATCTTGGGCATAGAACTTCAACCTTAGTCAACTTGAAACGATCTCATCGACAGTTGCGAATGATTCAAATGTTAAAATTATCATGTTCGTATATATCTTTGCACAAATCGTGAAAAGTAATATTATATTTTAAAATAAGAAGTAGCATTTTTATTAATTAATTACCGTGTGTCTATGAGAGGTAAATTAGTCAATTCTGTTATTATTTTTTTTTTTTTAGATGGTGAATACATTGTTACATCAAACACTATATCGAATCGAAACTATTACAATGATATCAAAGTAAACTAATAACTAGTATTAAACTAGAGAAAGGCTAGCATGAAACTAGAGAAAATACCCACATTCGTGGGAGTTGAACCCATGACCTCCTGGTCATGGAGCCTCATCCTTAACCACTTGGCTAAGGCCTCATCGGCAATTCTATTATTATTTTGAAAATCAAATAATTATTGAGTGCCATAGTATGTTAATTGAAAAATATGTTTTACGTTATGACTTATGACAGTTATGACTTATGACATTTAAGCAGAACAGAATTAACATAAACCAAACTTTTTGACAATTTTACCACACAATTTGCTTTGGTTCATACAAGGTCCAATTTTCTATTAACTTCAATCGATCTGTCCAAACGCCACCCCGTAATACAAACCTCTAAGCCAAAAATCAAATAGCAAAATACCTAAAATGAAGTTAATAGAAAATTATCTCCATGTATTATTTTTAAAAGGTAGTAAAATGACAAAATATCCCATGTATTTTTGTAAATGAAGAAGACTGCCTCTTAATTTCCACATTTTTATTAGGGGGCTAAATTGCCCATTAGGCAATACACAAGGGGTTAAAGTGCTCAATTTTGCATATCACAGAGGGCAAAATATCTATTTATGTATATCACAAAGGGTAAATTGAAGTGATTATGTTGTCAATGTAAAGTTAAATTGGTCATTTTACACATCAAAATGAAGTTCTAATCGCATTACAGAGTGCGTGTGCAACACCTCCACGAGGAAGGAGGTGAAACGCTCATTATTATACATCACGGGGGATAATATGCTTATTTTCGTATTTTAGTGGGTAAATTGATTATTAAACAAAAAAACCCACCTAAAATGTATTTGAATTAAGGAGTTAAGACGGTCATTATTATACATCACGGGGGTAATATGCTTATTTTCGTGTTTTAGTGGGTAATATGCATAAAGTACTAATACCAAGCAAGATTCTTGTGAAATTTTGCGTACCATTTGTTTCTCCAAAACAAACCATGTTCACTTGCAAAAAGAAATTCATAAAAAGCAACTACATGTGACATTTGTACAACTTTTTTTTCAAAATTTTAATTGTTCATATTAATTAATATTCAATTATATATATGTTAAATATTCATTTCAATGCTAAAAAAGAATCAGTCTTGTAAATATAACTGAATGATGATTTAGACAATTCAAAAAGTAACTTCAAATGCTCCAAGATACTGTCATAATTAATTCCAACTTTTTAATAAGCTATATCAAGTAATGAAAGTATAATGAATTAGTTAAGTAGTTACCATTAATATTGGTTACGGTTCGAACTCAGCTCAAAATTATTAGTCATTTTCAACTTTTGGCTTATAATTCTCTCAAAAAAAAAAGGGAAATTCTTAAAATTATTTACACTGTCAAATGTGATGCATGTGACTAATAAATGTAATTTTGCCCATTGTAAACAATTTAGAATTTTCCCCAAATCTCACCAATACAAATATCATTTTTTCTTTAAATGACCATTTTGTCTTGTTACATTATAATGAAAAAAGAACACAATATAAAGTTATTTTTAACTTTTGTTTATCTATCAGCACTATAAATACTCAAGATGTCAAGTAGTGGTAGCTTGCAATCCCCATTCCCTAGAGACGAAACTCAAGTTCGAATTCTACAGGAGATGTCACATTGGAGAAGGCATATACTCAATGCACACTTTGATCCGAGTTGTTATTACAAAGTCTCGTAGATAAAAATAAAATAAAAAAAGCACTATAAATACTCATTCCTTCAATAAAAAAAAAAAGTTTGAGCATATAACTCATTTAATATAATTATGTATTGTGTGCAGATCAGATAATCGTTAATGAATGAAACAAAGACTTGAATAGAATCGTATTCGCACCTTATCAATTTTTCAACCAGATCAATAATACTAGTTATAAATTAATATTTTTCAAAAAAAGTAATTAGAAATATCTAAAACTAATATATTTTTTTGTCATCTTTGAACTAAAATTAGATAGACTATGTACTACACATTAAGACGAAGCTTCCTTGCATGAAGGTTTTGGGCACACCGACCAACCTAAGCACCGCTAAATTTAACTTATAATTCTCAAAGCTAATACCAACTAATAATAATATTATTATTTAAGACAATAATGATTATTTTCATGGGGTTGCACGAGGAGAGATTCTTAGAGTAAGCTTAAAGTGCTTGCAACCAAATTCATTTATTCACTAACATGTTAAGTCTGTCCACAAACTTAATTGCATTAATTAAACCAATTTTTAGTAAGTATTATTAATTGGAATATACACTATCTAGTCCTTTTCGTATAATACCGTACCCCTTCACGTAGTACGTACTTGGTGGTTTATCGTGTTGGGGATATTCTATGTTGATTTAGTGTCAGTAATCTTAACAAAATTTATGTTAAATTTAGTGCACTAATTTAATTAGTTTATGCTAACCCCTAGACAAATGCGAACATGAATGAGTTTCCACTTGTTTTTTTGTGTTTCATAATATGGTTAATTGGTTCGAGAATTCGTTTATATATTTGTGAAAAAATTTGAGATACAATTTTCATGTATTTCGATAAAAAAATTATAATTTAGAAGAATGTTAAAATAAATTAATGAGATCTGAGAATGTAGGTGTCGTTTAAATGTAATCGTTTTGGGATATGCAGATTATATGTCAAATTAGGCTTATTGGTGCACTTTTGGGGTGAAAGAGTTTGCGCCACGGGTATGTGTCAATTTTTTAGGTTTGTGAAATTGTATTACATCATGCAAAAACATGTGGGAAGATCGATTTGCTTGGTTGGGTGACTCAAGTTGATTCAAATCATGTTACAAATATCTAAATGAATCAATCGTCGACATAATAAATGGTCCAGAAAAAGTTTTATGTAGTTAACTCAAAACTATGTAAGAGATATAGATATATTTTGAGTTTTATTTTGATTTTAATTTTTCTAGAAGATGTTTTAATTCAACAACCAAAATTCAATATTTTAAGAACTAATCAAATGTAGCTTTTGTCAGAAGTAAATTTATAAACTAATTATTCCAAAATCTAGCTTCTTATGTAGCTATTGATGAGTTACTGCCAAAATTAAATTAGCCAAAATATTCTTAAGTTATTAAATTTTAGTAGTTGCACAAACTCACTAATTAACCTGCACGATATGTTTTATATATTTTGTTGCATTAGCCAAGCGTACGAAAACAAGTCGGATTTTTCCTTTTTTTTTAGGTCAAGATTAAGTAATTTTTTTTTTTTTTTTTGATAAATTGACTTAAAGTAATTGTAAGTATATACTCCCTCTGTTTCAAAATATCTGTCATTTCACATGTATGCATACAAATTAAGAAAATAATTGAATATAGCTGAATTCTAGAGGGAAAAAAATGAAAAAGACTAAGATACCCTTTTAATTAATTATCCTCCACTAATGTTTGAGAAAATTTATGAGCATAAAGGGCAAAAATGGAAAAAGAGTAATTAATGCTTTATTGGAAATTTAAAGTGACAAATAATATGACACAAGAAAAACTTTTCAAAGTGACAGATATTATGATACGGAGGGAGTATTATTTGTTGAGAGTTTGTGTACTACACTCGACCACATATTTGGTTCTTAAAGCTTAGAACATGGGATGTAACTGGCGCATAATTCATGTATTAATCATCTGTACAGATATAATTTTGTAAGAAATGTAGAGTACATTAAATCAATATCGTAAGTACAGTAACTAATGAGTCCGTACGATCTTTCGAAATCATAAATTTTGATTATTACTCGTAATATGTATCTCGAAATACCCAACAGTAGTTAATTACTAATACTTAAAAATATTTGAGCAAGTCATAGTTGGTCAACCTCTAAAAAAAATGGAATGTATTATTTTAAATAGAGATATTTTGGAAAGGAAAATGATTATATCACAGCCTTAAACTTCACAGCCCATTGTACAGCCCATTTTTTATATTTTTAAAGGTAAATGTGTTACCTACTACTTGTTTAACAGGTTTTCTTCAAATAATCTTTTAATCTATTAACAACCCACTCAACTTTCAAAAATTACAAAAGAGCACATAAATTATACAATATTACTCATATAAAAAATAATTCATTACTTTCCAAATGATAATTTATCATTTATCAATATTTGTATATAAAATATCTTAAAAATTACAATAAAAATATAAACTCATAATTTAAAAGCACTTGCAATGCCTATAATTTAAAGTTTATTACATAATGTTTAATTTAGGGTTTGATTTAGAGTTTAGGGTTTAGGGTTTTAGGGTTTAGGTTTAGGGTTTTAGGGTTTTAGGGTTTAGGTTTAGGGTTTAGGGTTTTAGGGTTTAGGTTTAGGGTTTAGGGTTTTAGGGTTTTAGGGTTAGGGTTTAGGGTTTTATTTTAAAATAATATTTTTAAGTTTTTCTTGGCAAAAGTCGTAGATATGGTTTGAAATTGATGAATTATTTTATAAATAGGGTTTATTTTTGTTTGATCATTAATTATTGGTTTTTTTTGCAATTTTATATTATGGGCTGTGATGTTGGGCTGTGATAATTGGCTGTGATGCTAGCATAGTCCTTTTGGAAATGTATATACTATCTTTTTTTTTTTTCCAAAGTATCTATCGCTTTAGGATTTCAATGCAATATTAATTACCACCTTTTTTCCCTTTGCCCTTATTTATTACACCTGAGAAAAGTAGAGAGAGTAAGAGTAACCCAAAAATTAAGGATATTTTAGGTATATATTTTAATTTTTTCCCAAAAATCCATGATGTGCAAAACTCTTTAACAATATTTATTATGGAACGGTGTGAGTATATTGTAAAAATCATATGTAGACATCTATGTTCCTTGAATTTAAAGAATTTTAGCTTCTATTTAAATCAAAATCATGTTGTCTATTTTATTGGTGTTCGGCCATCAATATTATGATAGTGGATAATCGCAGTCCTACAAAATGAATTTTTACTAAGGTTAATTTATAGGATGGGTTTATTCATATGAATTAAATCTTGGTATATCATTTTATGGTAGAAAGCAGAAAATATTATGAATATGCATTCAACTTAATTCCCCCATCAATTTGACAATCCAATTGCACAACCTGATAAGAATAAGATTATTGATTTTTGACTTGGAGATTTAAATTGCAACTGGGTCCAAAAATATTAGGCCGGCCCAGATACAAACTCAAGCAAATAAATGCTAATGGTGCAGACTTCAGCCCATAACTTGGTTCGTCTCTTGGGAATTTGATAGGTCCAAAGAAAAAGTTGAAGCCAATTTGTGTGTGGATTTGTGGAACAGACTAAACCCGTCACAGGTTCTATCTTTGGAGTAGTTAATAGTTATGTTCATTGAATGATAGACAATACGTCAATACATGTTGGACGCGCGGGCTTCAATAAATTTAACTGTATAATTTTTGACTAATTTCAGACCATAACCAATCAAAACTTTTACAAATTAGTAAAGTTGAAAACAAATTTTCAATTAATTTGCACATAACCCTTGAAACAAACAAACATCAATGATTCAATTCAATCATATACTATGTTGGCTAATGCTCAACAATAATAATTTCTTCTAGCTAAGAAAAATAGTTACCTTACGTAACGTGTGTGCACAAGCTCTGTAATTCTTGAAATTCAATCTTTCTTAATAACCAAGGAAAGCAATGGCTCTTCCCATCTTGAGTAGATTAGGTGTCAGTAACAAAAAGAATCCAAATCAAAACATACTTCATTACCACTGTATTTCTTGAGTAACGACACAGCTTCCATTCCCATAATAATGCCAATAAAGTGTTCAAACATAGCAGCAGCATAATATTTCCTCTTTTACACCTTAACACACACAAACTTTACACCTTATATATATATATAAGTCACAATTTATCTTCATTTTCATCAATATCTAGAAAAGGGTTTTATAAGCAATGGCAAATGCTGCTGTCCTTTCATTTCTTCTCATCACATCTCTACTTTGTATAACAACCACACATAAATGCAATGGCAAAACAACTCCAGATTTTCCAGCCATTCTTGTATTTGGTGATTCATCAGTAGATACAGGCAACAACAACTACATAATTACACCTTTCAAAGGTGATCATCTACCGTACGGTATAGACTATCCCGGCAGTGTTCCAACCGGGAGGTTTTCAAATGGGAAACTCGTACCTGATATATTGGCATCTCTACTGGGCCTCAAGGAAATTGTTCCTCCATTCTTGCAGCCAAACCTTTCAGATAAAGAAATACTTACAGGAGTTAGCTTCGCATCCGCGGGGTCGGGGTATGACGAGTTAACGACATCTCTTTCTTTTGTGATCCCGATGTCAAAACAAGTGCGATATTTCGAGGGTTACATACAGAGACTAAAGGGTATTGTGGGTGAAAAGGAGACTTCAAGAATTCTGGGTAATGCTTTAGTTGTCATTAGTGCCGGAACCAATGACTTCATTTTCAATTATTATGATGTACCAACCAGGAGGATTCAGTTCAGCATCAGCGAGTACGAAGATTTCCTGCAAAATAAGCTACAAAAAATGGTTAAGGAATTATATTATCTTGGGTGCCGTAAAATGGTCATATCAGGGCTCCCTCCAATAGGCTGTCTGCCAATTCAAAGGACGGCTAAATATCCAATTCTGAGAGTTTGCAGTTACAAGGAGAACGCAGATTCCAAGTCATATAACAGCAAGCTCGAAAAATTGCTGCCACAAATGGAGGCACAACTTCAAGGGAGCAAAATTTTGTATGTGGAAACATACAATCCTCTCATGGACATGATCAACAACCCACAAAAATATGGTAAGGATTCAAAGCTTCAAAAAGTGTACCTTATGTTATATCATGTTACACCACATGATACAGCTGATACTGCTGTATTGTTGTTTGAATTGCAGGATATTTGGAAACAAAAAGAGGGTGCTGTGGAGTTGGACTACTGGAAGCTGGACCTTTCTGTACTCAGTTGACTCCAGTATGTGCAAATCCTTCGCATTACTTATTCTGGGATAGCATTCATCTTGGTGAATCAACCTACAAGTTTCTTGCTGAGGAACTAGTAAAGCAATACATTCCCAAGTTGTCATACTCTGATTGATCATTTCCAACAAATCTCATTTCAATATAGATTCGAAACGGAATTGACCATTCAGGTGCATAGTTTGTGCCATTATTCTGTAGTTGCTAGTTTCTATATGAATTAAACCAATCAGAGCAGTTTCCAATCAAAGTTCAGCGAAGCTGAATTACACTCAAATTATGTTATTAACATAAAACAAAACAAAAAAAATACGCTCAGATTATGTTATTACATAATGGCTGTGCCAAATATTTGCAGAATTCAGCTGTGAAAATGTATTCTTTCATATTTAAGATAGTTTAAGTTCATTGAAATAAATTTAGGATACATTTGAAGCAATTCAGCAACTGGGGCATGTTGATATATGAAATTATACATCTCGACAATTTTTATGACATGGTTACGATTATAACATATAAGTCATGTAAAGAGGGTACTACTAGTCACAACAGACCAAAGGCCACAATACACACAAACAACAAATCTTGAAGAAGCTACACTCGTGTATATGATACAACACACTAGTACATTTCTTTTGGTTTCACCTTCTTCCACCTCGAGTCCCTTGAAACAATTCACTGATCCGAGCTTCGAGATCCTCCACGCTAAACCTGATATATCTATCTGCATGTTTCCCAAAATCTGGAGCAGACTGCAGTCTTCCAATGAAGTTGCGATATGCGGGGGACAAAGTGCCTGAAACTGAATTTCTCAACTCCTCTCTTAAATGCTCATCGAATATAACCCACGAGGACTGAGTCTTGCATATCTCCTCGAAGTATGAATTGAACAACTTAAGCTTCTCTCTCAAACTCTTAGACGCTTCATTAGGCGAGATAGAATTATTGTCAACCCTTAGAACACCGAAAACCTTACTCCAAGAACTCCTTTGATAATTCACATGATACTGCCTCACTTTAGCCGTATGTTTCCTAATCCAATCATCGCCTAATAGAATACCCAACTCATTATCTTTCACCTTGTCCACAATATACCTCCCATTGTTCATCATAAACACAGAGCACAAAGCAGAGTCCCTATAGATTTTCGACTTGGCCTCCAAGTTACTCTCCAACAACTCCATAATCCATGCCATTTGAACTGCTAAAGAGGACAAACCCCTATCATCCCCTTTTCTATAATCAATATTGCCACCGGGCTCCTCAAAAACTTGTTCCAACGTCTGCCTCGACCTGCAGGCAGCGCGGAGATAATTCATGACATATCGAGTAATCGGATGCAATCCACCACCAGGAACAGCAGCCTTGGCAGGGTCCCGACGTATCAAATTCTCTAACTCCATAAATATCCCCCTAATAACCTCCCCAAGCCTTTTCCAAATAGTTATAGCCTCATTCCTCAAAGTCACACAATATTGATCCGAAAAAATCAACTCGAATTCAGGCATCAAGTCCCTCACGGTTTCATAAACATCCAAAACCTTGAACAACCGCTCAGGCGCCCGACTCCCTATCGCCACCGCATCTGCAAAATTCAGTAGCTGTATAGTCGAACCTCTGCACACCTCCATGAAAGAAAGGTCAGCAGCCGAGGAAAAGCCAAAGAAAATGCGATCACACAGTCGTCGCTCGCTTGGGAAAAGAATCCGAATAGCAACGTTGATAGCTTTTATCCACTTGTCGATTTCGTCCTCCAGCTGAGTCCACTGCATCCTCTGTACCTCATCAATGCTGAGCTTCTGGAGACCCAATCTGGACAGGCTCTCCTCTAAGAACTCCCTCCTGCAAGTAGGATTATAAATCAAACCAAGCTACTCAATAATCGACTCGAGCTCATTCGATTAAAGCTCGTTTGAGCTCGAATTGTCATATATATCAAACGAAGTTTTAACATCATTTTCCATTTGATATCTTTAAGTTCGAAATAGGGCTCGACTAAAAGCTAAAAATTGACAAAATACATTAAAAAAATATATATATCAAATTATTCAACTAGTTCGAGCTAGATTCATTAACCATCTAAGTTACTCACTCGTTCGAGCTAGATTCATTTAAACATCAAACCAACATCAACCACAGTTTCAAGCTCAATACAAAATTCAAATCAAATTTGAACAATATATAGTTCAAAATTAATCCAATCGTTCACACCCCTACCTGCACGTACTGTACGCATGGGAGCATTCCTTCACATATCCCGCAGCAACCATTCGTTTCGCAATCTCATGAAGGTCCCCGATGGTTGACGCAGGCAAAGCGTCGATTACGATGTCATAATCCGTTATCGGCTGCGCCACTGGAATGAAGTTCTCGTCTTCGAAAACATCATCGTTTTCATCATCAGACGAGTCAAGGTGAGTTGACCCGGCACCGCGAGTCAGATCATAAGACTCAGCGCCACGTTCTACCAGGATACGAAACTCGTCCTCCAAACGAAACATGGACTGCTGGAGCAAGTCTTCAGCACGATCGAGGCAAGACGAGATGTTCTTGTCGTCGGCGAGTGGTGTCCAGTCGCGCACGGCAGCGATTAATTGATCTATGGAGTGGAGGAATTCGGCGGAAGCATCCGCAGAAATTGGATCGTCGGATGAGATGTAACGGGAGATCTGACGGTGGAGGGAGTTTAGGGTTTGTTCGACGCCGTCTTCGGAGATCTTTTCGGTGAGCTTTTCGCGGAGTCTGCCGTCGAAATTGGAGAAGATTTTGAGAATGTCGTCGGTCATGGTATCGGTGTGGCCGAGTGTTTTGGCAATGTGACGAGCCACTTGTATGAGCTTCTCCTCCCCGTTTTCCGACATTTTCGATTCTAAATTCGATTTTGATTTCTGCTTTGGGGTTTTCAATGAGTTATATGCAACTCAGTTTTTTTTTTTGATAAATATATGCAACTCAGTTAAGGAGGAGGAAATGTATTGGAATTGAATTGAATGGGTACACGAGGATTGGATTTGATTTTGATTTTGATTTTGCAGTTGAGGAAAGAAAGAGTAAGGAAATTGTGACGTGGGACCCAGCTGAAAGTCATCGGAAAACGCGGTTTCCGTGATTGTGAGTGAAGAAGAGTACTGATATTTGTTCGAAAACTATTACTGAATTGAATAGCTTATTAATTTGTTTTATTATTTATTACTCCTCGGGTTCATATTAGTATTTACATTTGTCAAATTTTTATTTTTCATATTAATTGATATATTTGGATTTTTAATGTAATTTTTTTCAATTTTGCCCTTCTATTACATCTAGGTTGGGAAGTTCAAGAGTCATTATAAAGTGTATTTTTGACATTTTACCATGTAAAAGTGATTAATCATGTGATTTCTTAATTTGTGTGAAAAATAACAATGTGTCAATTAATATGAATCGGATGGAGTACTTTATTAGGGATATTTGGTAATACTAGTAATTATAAAAACAAAAATGAAAAGTAAAAGCTGATGAATAATAAAGAGAGGGAAAGGTAGAAAAGACTACTGCTATAAATCTTGGGGGTTGAGCTCATTCACTGACTTTTGACCTTTTACCCTTTTAGAGTTTTAGTTCAAATCTAAATTTTGAGAATATTTGTGGTTTTACTAATATAATTTGCTTGTTATGTTTTCAAAAAAACTTGTGAGATATTCTTTTAGATTTAGACTATTTATCAAAAATAAAAAATTACTTATGTATTCTTATTAGTAAAACAACATAACAGCAAATGATAGTAGTAAAATCACATTTGCAAAAAAGTGATTGCGAAAATTCGTGTGCGGATGCATTTGCGAAAATGGACATAACAAATGAAATTTTAGAAGGCTTTTAGGCATATTTTGGGACAGAAAAATCAAACATATAAGAAGAAGTGGAAATTCGTGTGCGGATGCACTTGCGAAAATGGGTCAAGAACATTCATGAGAAACACAGGGCCTGTTTGGATCTATTTTCGCTGAGTTTCGCCCGTGATTTGAGCCCAGCTAAACAAGCCAAATACCACTTGTTTTACGTTTGGCCCAAAAATCGGATGAAACAAGTTTTTAGGGGCAGCATGAAACAGCCCCAAATGTGTGATGGTCTGACCAAGTCAGAGTAAGACTGCAACTCAGAAGTTGTCTGCCATTTATATACATATTATATAGAAGTATATATCTATCGTTGTGTATATATACTTCTCCATTTTCCTCTTTTCTTTTATCTAGTTATGTTCCATATCAAATATATACTATATATTATGTGTATACATATATCAATATTATTCATAACTTAACAATATTATATAAAATAAATATCATCTAAATATTATCTAAAATCAAACATAATTTAGCATAATTTAATCTACCATTAACGTAATATAAATTTGATAGTTATCAATCATTGTTTTACATAATACATTAATACTCCCTTAATTTTTTTTTTTCTTTTGCTCCTTTTAGTTTTTTAGGTAAGCTTTTAAAAAAATAAAACTTTTTGATGCTTTTACACTTAATGCTCTTAAAAGCGGTCGTTAACTTGTTATGAATTAATGCTGTAAATCACTACGTTATCTGATATGGTAGTTTTGAGAAAAATAATTTTATTTTAAGATGAGTCTTGTTTTGAAATGTTTCAAAAGAAAATAGAAATAAAAAATAAGAACGGAAGGAATATTATTTACAATATACACATAATTTCCACACATATCTACTTCAATTTTTTCCTCAAACCACAACATTCAAAATCAGTTCGTACCATATTTAATTAAACCAAATTATATTTTAATTGTGTTTTTGTTATTAATTATAATGACGGTATATTCATTATTAATTATATATAATTTGAAATTATTTTTAAAATTTTATGAAATAAAAAATATTCATCGAATAATTAATGTACATATAAATTATTTTGTCATTACTACTATTATAAAAGTATTATTACAATTCTAATCTCAATTATTATAATATATCAACTACATAAAGTCATTGATGTGACATATGTCATCAACTTTTCTCCCCCCAAACCCAAACATCCAAAATCAATCCAAATCATATCTCAAATTTTCAAAACCCACTATCTATTATTATACTAATATTTTACCATCTCAATATTCCAACCAAAACTAATTCAAATCGTGTTTCAAATGTTTCACCGAAACAACCCAAACCAATTTTGAAACACTGAAACAGGGCAAAACCGAACCAAAATCAATCCAAACGGACCTACATTATTGGGATGATTCCCCCAGATCTTAATGTCGTTTTTTAAAGGAGCAAAAGACAAAAACACCCCCTATGCGTTGTCTAACTCCCAAAAACTCCCATGTGTTATTTTAACTCCCAAAAACTCTCATGTGATCTCAAATAAGTGTCAAATACACCCCCAAAAAAGAGAGTGTGTTTCAAACGCCAAAATTGCAAGTATTTGTTCACATTTTGCTTTTGATATGACAATTTTATCCCTGACATCGAAAGACAAAAATACCCCCATGCTTTGTCTAACTCCTAAAAAAACCCCTTGTGTCATTTAAAATCCCCAAAACCCCCCTGTGTTTGATTTTAAATATCACACTCGACCCAAGTAGTATATACTTAATTTTTCAAAAAGAATAAATAAATTTAAAGAAAACAAACACATAGGGGTAATCTTGTCATTCCATCAAAATTCAAAAATAAAATTATAAGTATATACTACTTGGGTCGAGTGTGGTATTTAAAATCAATCACAGTGGGGTTTTTGGGAGTTAAAATAACACAGGGGGGTTTTTGGGAGTTAGACAAAGCATAAAGGGGTGTTTTTGTCTTTTGCTCTTTTTGAAAGGGGATAGGTAGTTCTTTTTTCTATGTACCTCATGACCATATATATATAAGAAAAAAGCAGGAACATTTGTAGATGACTTGTGATATATTCTTTTTATAAATACCTATTATTTGTCAAAAACATGTTCGTTTCTTTTTTTTTTCAAACATGAAATAATTTTGAGAAAAGCCTAACAAACAACAGAACCAATTGGTTAATAGTGGGCAAAATTACAGAAAACGTCCCAAACTAATCAGTTATTTTGAATTTTCATCCCAAGCTCTATAACTTAGCCAAATTCATCCCGTAATTTTATATTCTTTTGGATTTTCGTCACACTTGCACATGGTTGCTCACGTGTCAAGACGTGACAAATTTTAGCATGACCAATTATACAAGATTGCAGAGTTCGTCCCAAACTAATTATAAATTTTGGTTTTTCGTCCCAAACTATATTAATTCGCCGAATTTCATCTCACAATTTGGCATTTTGCATGAATTTAGTCCATTACTGAATTTCTAATTTAATGGAAATGACTATTCATCTTTTACTTTTTTAAAGGACTAATGGCAATTTATTCCCTGTGATATTCATAATCTTCAATTTACTCCCTGTAATTTAAAAAGTAGCAATTTACCCCACCGTGAAAATTTTAAAACAGTATTTATCCCCTTGAACCGGAGAGTATAACTCAACTGCATAAATTGAGAGTGGGCATGCAAAGTGTTTTATAACATAGGGGGTAAAAATTGCTACATTATTATAATACAGGAGGTAAATTGCCACATTTATCACAATACAGGGGAATAAACTATCACATTATCATAACACAGGGATGTAAATTAAACATTATGAATATCATATGGAAGTAAATTGCCATTAACTTTTTTTAAGAGAAAAATAGTATAAATTTTTTAAATTCCCGTGCACTTTTAAGAAAAAAATCCTATCTCGGTTCATTAGGAAAAAATTGAGCCTTTTTTTGTATTAATAAATAATAAATATTTATAATTAGTTTGGAACGGATTCTTTTTTCCCATGTCATTTCAATTACGGGACGGAAGTCGGCTTGTTGATATAGTTTAGGACGAAAAATAAAAATTTGTAATTAGTTCGGGACGAATTCTGCAATCTTATATAATTGTTTATGCTAAAATTTGCAACGTCATGACACGTAAGTATCCATGTGGGACGATATTCCAAAGAATATAAAATTACGGGACGAATTTGGCTAAGTAATATAGCTTGGGACGAAAATTCAAAATCACTAATTAATTTGGAACTTTTTTTGCAATTTTGCCTTAATAGTGACATAGAGTTTTTTTTTTTTTCCCTTTTTTTTTTTTTTTTTTTTAAGAAATTGTGAGAGAGAGGTTCCGAGTGCAAAGAAATATCAGAACCAATTGTTTAATAGTCGATGTTTGGCTATTCAATTATGATACAAATGAGGAGTATATTTTAACTTGCTTATTTAAAGGCGATGGATATCTTGCATTAGAATTTGAGCCTCTAATTTTATTATATTTTTAATGTTCCAGATATATATGTAAGATATTTGATTTTTTTTTTAAAATGTGAACTAATATGATGTAAAATTATCAAAAAAAAGAAAAACTAATATGATGTAAGGTAATCATGATGTTTGTTTCCTTTGTATACAAATAAATATGTTTGATACTTTGATGTGTTTTATATATTTCCAAAAAGGTCTGAACTTTTTAAGAAAACCAAACCAAACAAGGTTTGGAGTTTCGGACACTTGTTTGAAATTTTGGAAAAAATATGACCCCATTAAGCAATTGAACTAATACGGAGTACTCTGCAATATAATATGATAATTGATTATTAAAAAATCATATTTTGGGCCGGTATTTGGATAACTATTATGGGCCTATTTGATATAATAGCACATAACCATGGGATGAAATGGGTCCAGTTATTCCTCCAGTCACTTTCCTTCATTTCCACTCTCCGCGTACCCACACTCCCGCAATAAACAATTCATCGCCACCGTCCAAAGTCACCATCAACGGTTCAAATATTTTTCAGAAACTTTTACAATTACTCAAATAAGTTACTATATTAAGTCAAAGAAACGTCTCCATAGTCCATACAGTCAAACTTACTCTTCCATCTTTCCCCACATCTCCCTAAAACTTTCTCAAATCCCAATCATGTCCCTATCCCCATCACCTGCTCTCACGGCGCACCTCAACCGCTTCTCCTCCGCCCTCCGCCGTGCCTTCATCCGCCGCCGCCCCTGGCTCGAGTTAATCGACACCTCCGCATTCTCCCGCCCCGTATCCTTCTCCGACGCCACCACTCGCATCCGAAAAAACCTCTCTTACTTCCGCATTAACTACCTCACCGTACTCGCACTAGTACTCGCGTTCTCTCTCCTCTCCCATCCTCTCTCTCTCCTCACTCTGCTCTCCCTACTCGCTGCGTGGCTCTTCCTCTACCTCCTCCGCCCAGGCGATCAGCCGATCGTGATATTCAAACGGACATTCTCCGATCGCGAGGCGATGTGGATTCTGATCGCCGTCACGATATTCGTGGTTTTTCTGACGAACGTTGGATCGTTGCTTATGTCGGCGACTGTGATTGGGATTGGGATAGTGTGTGTTCATGGAGCGTTTAGGGATCCGGAGGATTTGTTTCTGGATGATCAGGATTCGGCAGGTTCTGGATTGTTCTCATTCGTCGGCAGTGGAGCTATTTCGTCCGCCGCCATCGCGGCTGCACCAGCTATAGCTTCTCAAGTTTGATTTCTGCATTTTATGATTTCTTCTTCTTCTGGATAGTGATTCTTTCAGTATAGGGGAAAAGGAGGGAAGTACATTTCCGGATGCGGTTATGTTCTTTTTTTTGTACACAGGCAGAATTAAGAATTTCTTAGGGAGATTGAATTTTCAGTTGATTGACGAAAATTCATACTGATCAAATATGAAATTTGTTACAATTATAAAGCAATTTTAACCTCTATTTTTGGCAAGCTAGTCGTCTTGCTTCTTTCCCGAGAAAACAGAAGCCCTGTAAGCAATACTTCAGCAAGTCTTCCGCTAGCGAAAAGGTCGTTGATACCAGAACCATAGGATTTGATCAATATAGTTTAGGTGTAGGATATTCATTGGTAAGATTTATGAAGTTCATCAAATACAGTCCCATCACAACCAAAGAAACACGTTTGGTTCTTTAACTATGGGCCTTCAACATATTTCGTGCTATCCCTTGCACATTTAGTCCTGTATTTTTCATCTCACTTCAATATTCATTATGCTTCAACGAATTCAAACATGTTTAACACATTTAGTTCTTTTCTCAAAAAAAAAAAAATCACATTTAGTTCAACGAAACCAGTATGCACTGAGCATATGACCAGGTGGCCGGTCATTTTCCGCCTAACAAGTATTTGATGAATCAAAAGTTTGATAAAGAAAGAAAACACTTTTGTAGGACAATATTACCAGGATCATAAATTTTCTACTTTCTTATATGACAATCTTGCTGGAATGACTAATAATTGCATTGCTGAACATAGATGATATCACAATAAACGAGGATTGGATCTAAAAGACAGTCATAAATCAAAAGTTCTTCTTAATCTTTTGGACTCCCGTATACTTAATTCTAATTTAAACAAATTTTAATCTTATATTTTTGGACTTACTTCATTTGAATTTGATCATTGATATATATTGTGTACTCTATGAGCTTACCACATTTTATCAGTTATACATTTAAATCCTGGACTCGTAACTTTTATCTTCTACCTTTTAGTTTTTTCTTTTGGTTCCAGGATTATCTAACTTAATTTCTCTCGGGAGAGTTAAGTGGAAATCTAGGACATCTCTCCGATTTCGAACTGATCATTTTAGTTTTATTATACAATATATAAAGGACTCTAATATAACAAACTGACTAATTGTATTGACATTTAAAAAACTCAATATGTAAATCATAAAAGATGAATGATTAAATATGAAATAATAAGGACCAAATAAGTCGAACTCCTCAAAAGATGACTATTTTTGTGTCGAATCAAAAGTAACAGGGCCAATACACAATTTTGCCGATATTGAATTATATACCTTAACAGAACACCTGTATTCACATGTATTTTCACCACCAAGTTAAATTCAAAAAAGTATTTGAGTATCCATAATAGAAAGCATTCACTCACAGCAACACAATTAGAGCTGTGAGTGAATAAAATCTCTAATAAAGCCAAAAGGCACATAAAAACCCAATAAAGGACCAACAGTTATACCTTTGTGTGCGATGTTTATTATGAACCATTGATCCTTGCTAGTTCACATTAATCAAACATGATAAGCATGAAAAGAACGCGAGTAAAAGTTTACCAATCAGGTAGTACTAGTATACGCTGTTTCTTACGTGCTCAAACACGAAAAGAATGCTAAAAGTTCATTAATTGGGTAGAATACCATTTTCTCCTACGTGCTCTCTTTTGCGTATTTACTAGTCTCCTCGGCAACTTTAGCCCACTCATTTGCGATTTTCTCGTTATATGCCACCTGTGCGACCACAACAAAGCCAGTATATCAGAGAACCAAAACTAAAATCGAAAACAACATTTTGCTCTTTGATTATGACATGGAGGATCTCAGCATGATTTTATCAATCAAGATTTAGATTCACAATGCAAAGAAGCTCATGGCAAAATCTCGTGTAATGAAAATTCTTCATTTTCTTGCAGAAACATTTCATATTGCATTAGCAATTATTGTTCAAAGGACAAAAATACCTGATTAGTAACGAATCCTTTCAACATGTTAACAAAGTCAGCCTGCCTTTCTTTATCTAGCCTTTGGATTTCACCCCTATTATTTTCCTGCAATAAAAAAAATCAGCTTTCGTAAATCACTAAGAGCATTTCTATTAAATATAAACAAAGAAAAACATGGAAATGGAAAATATTTTTACAAATTTTAAACAAGTAGAGGGGAGCTGTCTTGGTGCTTCTAAAAAGGGGCACTCAAACCCACCTAACGCTGCAACGAGTACTAACTGACATAGATAAGTTATGCAAAAACTAACTTGAAATGGGAAGATAGGAAAAGAGAAGATATAGCCTTGATTAATTCCGTTCTAATGAGCAGTTTGCTTCTTTGATGACAGACACACACCCCTTTCAGTAAGTAATAATGTGGTATGCGTTACATAAATTCTTTCACAAAGCATTTTCTAAGTCTATTGCAAAGCTGAAAAAACTTTGTATAGCTGATTGAAAGTCACTAGGTTTGCCTCTCAATTAGAAAAATTAGTGGACATAGAGTTATCATCAAACACACCAAGCTGCCTCTAGGCAGATGAGCTGTTGCAGACCACTAGTTCTTTTTTCTTGATTAGGTGTTTGTCCCAGTCTATTCATTCTCAATAACCGTAACTGTGCACGAAAACCAGATCAACAAAAAGAGAATACATGACCTATCACAAACAAATGTTAAATCTGTTGGGCAACAAACAAGCACAAAACATAACACAACTCTATTCAAAGCCCAACCTGTAAATGTGCATAAATTTGGAATTAAGTATGATTAGACTCCAGAAATCACATAACCTGTAACAAAAAATGTTCCTTGGTAATGGCATATGACTCCATGCAGTAGCCAATATCACTAACTAAATAACAATCAGCAAGAAAATAAACACACTAAGATTTTATAATTTATTACTTCCACTACATATTGACGCGCTAAGATAAAAGTAAACATAGAGGCATATGATTGCATGTTGGGGTAGTGTTCCATGTAGTAACAAATCTTGTCCGTTGGTGCAAAGAGAGATTCTTCCAGAACATTGTCAGTAGCTATCAAGGACCAAAAAGTTTATATATATGGTCCACTAATCATTACTTTTGCATCCATGTGGATACATAGTCACAGGACTGGCACACTCATGAACCTCAACCTGCACTTTTGAAAATAATCTGAAAGGATCTTACTGTCATGTCAAATGCCAATTCTTTATTCTGAATTACAGAACCAACACTATGAATTCTTATATTTAAGATAAACTAGAACTAGGGAAAATGAGAGGACTACAACAGCCTCTAAGGCATCAATAAAGAAACACCTCAAGTTTCTGCCTCCCATCTAGTCCACCCATGATTTTACTAAACAATTGATTAAACCATAAATAGGCCTGCAAGATTATGTTTTGTTGGCACTAGAAGCATGATGCAGCAGTGAAATTTAACTTACTAAAATCTTTTGTCTTATAAACAATTTAGATAGTTCAGACCGTGCAAGTATTGTCAAGACTAAATCATTATATACATTGAGGTCAAATGGATCAACAGATTACCGAAGTCCTAGAAAGAGTCTACTATAGTACACACTAATTGAAAAATGCCTTGTAATAGATTGACAAAAGAAAGAATAATTCGTATACTACAAAGGTTATTTGAGTAGCAATATGATCTCTATAAGTGACTTTACTTCACAAATTTGAAACAAAATATGCTAGAAAAAGGACTCGTGCCTACAATTCAATCTAAATGAAGATCCAAAGTGCTCAAAATCTATTAGGGATAGAAAGAAAAACCAAACATAGGACCATAAATTCATCTTATCGCAAAAAAGAAAATGGTCCACATCTCAAAACCACATAAATTAAGAAACTAAAACATAAAGAACCTGGTCTAAATATTTACCAGCAATATGCTGATTGTATATACCTTAATTCGTTCATATTCTCGAACTGCACAACTTTTAGCGTCCTCTGTGACCCTAATGGCATCTTTTAGCTCATCTAACTTGTGGTTCCTTGACTTGTCACCACCAAATATTTTAGATGATGCAGTTTCAAGTTTTTCAGTTCTTGAATGCAAGGAAGACAGTTCTGATATAAGAGTTTGCACTGTCAATAAGGCACTAGAACGATCAGAAAATGCGTTGTGCACAGCTAACATCAGCCCCATATATTCGTGCAATGTATCCTGCAATCATACAGAGGAAAGAGATCTCTAAAGTTAGAAAGCCACAAATTATTTTTTTATAAACAGTTAAATAGATAAAGTGTTCACCCCTCGTGTATTAATAATAGTAATTGCTATATTGATCTTATAAAAAGTTTGATTAAACAGTATCACTGTTTGTTGACAAAATCTAAGTAAGTACACACATTCGTCGAGTAAAGTTATTGTTGTACGACAACGATCAAAATAATAAATTAACTGATTTAGCGAAACCATGTAAAGTGAGTGCAAATAATATTAAAAAATTCAAACTTTTGGTGCAAACTAAACCTAAGAGACCCACCTCCCGGCCTTCCCCTTTGAGCTAGGCCTAACAAGCAATTCGACAATCCTAAATTGTGTAAAAAAGAATGTAAAAGAAGGAAAGCAAGATTCAAAAAAATTGTGAAAAGGCAATAAACCAGAAAAAGAATGCAGCACTAACCAAATGTTTCACTGTCTGTGCATTTAATTCTCGATACAATCTACTCGTTTTGACAGCTGCAGTAGCCACTATTTTCAGGTCGGCGGCCCTCACTCTTTGTGTATGCAATACAGCCTGCTCATTTTCAAACTTGGTTAACTTAATAGATGCCAGGCCAAATTCTCCCATAGTATCTCCCATATCTTGTTGTGCTTTCACCAGTGATTCCGCCTATCATTCCATAAAAAAAAAAAAAAAAAAAGTTACTCTTGCGAGAGACAAGCCAAGAAATACACAAGATGGCAATGACTATTGAATTTCTTCACAAGTTTTCTATGTACAACAATCCAAATTCAAATATTTATGAAACAACAAACACTCAATTATCACATGCACAAAAACATAGTAACATAACACAACCACAAATGTCAAAAACCAAAACCTGTTTCGATGCATTAGTAAGTTGTTGCTCAAGATCCAATAGCTTCTCCTTCTTCTCCAAGAACTCTTTATCCTCCTCCTCCACAGGTGGCCTCGAATTACCCCAATCATTCACAACAGACTGCTTCAACTCCTTAAAGTACCTCAGCAAATCCCTACCACCCTTGGCAGGCTGCACTGCATCCTGCGGCTCAACTACACTCCTCGATTCCCCCAGCAGTTGCTTCGGAAGCTTCACTGCCCCATCAAGCACCCTTGATGCCACGTCAATACTCGTAGGCAGCGGCATTCTCCCCTGCACAGTCAAAAACACCCTCAACTCTTCACTCTTCTTGATCACGGGATGCCCTGCCAGCCGCCTCAAATACTTCTCCAATTCAGCTCTCCTCTGCTCTACAAAGTCCTGCTTCTGCATTACCTGACTCTCCACCACGCTTTTATCCGGCCGAGGTGGAATAAAATAACCTCTATAACCTTCACTCAACCGATCAGACAGAGTAACAACGTCTTTAAACCGCCTCCGAGTACTAAAATCCAACCCTCCGTAATCCGAAATATTCGTATTGGTCGTGATCAAATAAGTAATGTATGTATTGCCACCAGGCACAATAGAATTGGAAGGTTCAACCACCTTTTGAGGATTCAAAACGGAGATTCTCAAATAATCCGCCTCTGAGCTGGAAGACTGAGATCTCGGCGAAATCGTCAATTCATCGCCATGGGAGATTGACTCTGGGGGAGTGAAGACGACATCAGCGTATGAGGGGGATCCGACGGAAAGGAGAGGATCGGAGACACCGATGGACGGCGGCGAAAGAAGGGGGTGCTCGGCGGAGGAGGAAGAGAGGGTCGTCATGGCGCTGCGGTAATTGGAGTAGGATTTGGATATGGAAATGTCGTCGTCTTTGGAGGAATTGTTGGCATCAAGGGTTAGGGTTTCCATTTGCTCAATTCCTTCGTCTTCTTCTTGTTGAAGGGGGTGGTAGTTCTCTGAACCCATCATTTCTGTGAAAGAATAATTGGGTTTTACATGAGGTGAAGAAAGACGAGAGTGAATCTACTACTACTACAATTAACTCAATTACTGTTGTGATCTTGAACTGACAGTTAGCCCAGGATGAACTTTGAAGTTGAACTAAGATCGATTAGGTTGTTGAATAAATCTCACAACAAATTCGATTATGTTTAATTAATCTAAAGAATTAATAAATAAATTGGGATCTGTTTTAAGTCAAACTCATTTAGGATGCTGAGGGTTTGTTCGTGTTGATTTCAAAAGAAAGTGGTTTTAGATTAGAATTAAATTGAGGTCTTATAAAATTTCTCAATTTTCATAATTATTTGTTTTAAAACCCCAAAACCAATAATACTTGCACTCATAGAATAAAAAGATAATGGGCGTGTTTGTTTGGCGTTTGGGAAAGTAGTTTGGGAGAGTAATGGATGTTTGTGTTTGTTTGGGTTTTGAGAGAGTGGTTTGAGAAATAAAGTAAGTGTAGGTTTTTTTTGAAGAGTTGGTTTGTATGTGTAAGATTTGTAAGACTTTATGTCAAATCATGTTTGTTATGTGAGATAAATTGTGCAAGAGATATGTTACTTTATGTCAAATCAAAGTAATATAGGTTTTGTTTAGAGATAAGAAAATTGTTGTTTATTTGGTTTGAGAGATTAGTTTTAGAAAATTAATGGATGAAAAATTTATTTCGAAAAATAGAAAACATGTTTGTTTGGCATTTCCCAAATACGAAAAAATTCTGGAAAACGCCAAACAAACAGGCCCAATACATTCTCAAATTAATTTTGTTTTGACAAAATTTACCATGCATCTTTACAAATTACAAGGAAATATATGCAAAGTCCAGGGACCATGGGAGTAAATAATATTTGCATCTCTAATACAGATTAGATTTTTTCTTTTTTCCATGTATCACTCAAATCAATAGGAATTAAAAAACAAAGAGATTGTAATAGTTTCCTATCTCAAAAATAAAAAGAGAAGAAGAAAATTTTGATATTGAGGATTAAAAATTATAATTTTGAATTGTGTGAAAATAATAGTCGTAGTTATTAAGGATGGAAAAAATATATATTTTTCTAATTACAATTTGGAATAGATACTACTGCCGCATGAACAATGTACAGTGTGCCTTAGAATTTGTACCCATCATTCTCCAAAAACCCTGAGGCTGAAGCAAAATCCTCTACTACATTTTCGTCTCTGGTGCAAAGCAATTATTCGCCAAAATGCGAGCCCTTCTTCGAGCTCTATCGCAATTCTCCGTCAACACCAACACCAACACCAACAAAATCTCTAATAACCTCAAACCCTTCATCGCTTTCCGAAAACCCTTTTCCACTGAAGACGATACGAAAGAGCCCGATTGGGCGGCCCATTTCGGCGCAACCGGGTCACCCGACTCTCTGGGATGGGATGCCGGTTCATCAGCTTGGTCCACTGGACTGACGAAGGAGCACTTCGACGGAGAAGTCGTTGGACGCCAGGTGGTTTCGGATCCGGGTCCAAATAAGCCCGATCCGGGACAGGCCCGGGAAGGGAATTTGTATGCGAACGCGCGGTGGACTGACGAGGAGATGAGAAAAAAGAAAGAACTGGCGGCGGCGAACCGTACGGCGCAGAAGTTTATTGATAGTTGGGATGATAGGATGGATGAAACTACTGTGTTGATGAAGCAGGTAAGTATATGACTATAATGTGCTTGTTCAAACGTTTTCTTACTAGTTGATTAAACGAATTGCATATTCTGGAGCCAGAATCAAATATTTTTAGACCACTTTTGGCAGTGATTTATTTATAAGAGTATTTAGAATGGGAGATCAGGAAAAAGAAAAAAAGCAAACGACACAACTATAGAAATGAAAATCAAACCAATCTACTCAATATTGGAAAAATAAGCAAATGACACAACTGTAGAAATGAAAATCAAACCAATCTACTAAATATTGGACTCGAGTTTGTTAGATAAAAGGTCGTTTTAGCTCAGTTCGTTTACCAATGAAACCAAGCTCGAATGCAATATCAAGCTCGCCACAAAATTCAAACTAAACTTGAACAATGTTTTCTTGACTCATTTACACTCGCTACATAATTATGA
The DNA here is from genome assembly GCA_030819805.1 of Penstemon newberryi var. newberryi. Classification (NCBI taxonomy): domain Eukaryota; kingdom Viridiplantae; phylum Streptophyta; class Magnoliopsida; order Lamiales; family Plantaginaceae; genus Penstemon; species Penstemon newberryi. The sequence goes on from JAUALY010000005.1 coordinate 38,681,737, forward strand.
GAATGCAGGTGAGGGAGCCAGGTGCGAGGGGATCATACTTGAAGGATTCAGAGAAGGCAGAGATGTATAAGAAGCACAAGGAGAATCCTGAAGTTTACACTGTGGAGAGGTTGGCAAAGGAATATAGGATCATGAGGCAGCGGGTGCATGCAATTTTGTGGTTGAAGGAGCTTGAAGAGGAGGAGGAGAAGAAGCTTGGACATCCATTGGATGACTCTGTTGAGTTATTGCTCGATACTTGTCCTGAGTAAGTTGATTTGTTGCATTGGTTTTGTACTTGCGAATATCATGTTTTATTGCTTTATATACTATTTTTTTTTTTTTTTTATAGTATCAAGAAAGCTCATGTCAATTTCTCAGTTCTTAATTAACACATTTTGATTAAATATAAAGTAACTTGCTATATATTTGTGGGAAAATAAAGAAAGAGATATGAGTCAGGCATTTTTTTTATTATGTCGCATTTTTACTCCTCCATAATTTTCCATCAGAGTCCTCACACATTTTATCTCTAAGTTATTGTTGTCAAATTGATTATCAAATACCAGTTGCAGGGTAAAATAGGAAGTCTTCTATCTTTTCCTTGCCGAGTTATTTGTGACCGTAAGGGAGGTATGGTAAATGTTTGTAAATGTCACAGGAGATTGATTTAATTATGATTCTCCTATGGGAGGAGTTACTAATTTTGACATACTCCAGGGGAGGTAGATTAATTCATCTGTGGTTGCCTTAGAAATTCATAATATTGGCACCAGATGCAACTTGTTTGGTTACATTACTTTAAATATGATTTCAGTTAGTTCTGCCATTTAATATCTCATGTGCACGAGTTTTTGAGTATATCTTGTAATAACCTTTTTTGTTCGCAGGTTTTTTAATTCCCATGACAGGGAATTTCATGTTGCATCTCTGCCATATAAGCCAGATTTCAAGGTCATGCCCGAGGGTTGGGACGGCACAACTCGGGACCCAGATGAGGTGCATTATGAGATATCAATGAAAGAGGATGAAATGTTGTACCAAGAGTTTGTTCAGAGGATGAACTTTAACAAAATGAAGGTAAGAATTCGAAATTTGGTTAATACTGTGAAGAAAGAGTTTTCGCATTATATTCATGTTTCTCTAATTTAAACTTGCTCATTGATTTAGATGGCGAATAAGGTGAAATGCCATAAATACAGCAGGAGGCGTCCTACTGAAGGATGGAATTTTATGGTGGAGAAACTAGGTTCCAAAGGCAAGCGTGGTAATGGAGGCGGGTGGAAATTTATCAGTGAAGCAGATGGCTCTACCAGGCCTCTAAATGAGTACGAAAAGATGTTCGTGAAGAGAGAGACTCCTCGTAGGAGGAAGAAGATCCTCCCATGATTTCACCTGGGATCAATCAAAGGGGTATTATATGAGTAGATACATAGATCGGGTTTGCAATGGCATTAACTTTTGTGGCGTGGCTTTCTTAAAGTTTGAGTTTTTTTGATGGACTAAAGCATGCTTTTCTCCGTTTTCCTACAGAGGCCGCATACCACTATAACATTAGGTCCATAGTACCTGCTGCTAGTGCTTAATTTGTATCGATATTGCACTTATGAACTCTTAATTTTGCTTAGTAACTCATTTTGGGTTAATTTGTTAATCCTAGTGGTGCTCTGTTCCTAAGATGCCCTAGTATCCATTAGCCTTTTCTTTGGCCTAGTTAATTCGTTTGAATGTTGTCTGCACTTTTTACATCCTCTTCCGTAATAAATTTCTATTGGGTTTACTGAATGTATAGTGTATCTGTTGACTTATTATTTCTAGCATGTTTTCTAGTTTTTACATCTTTTGTTTGAATCCTGCTAAGTTAACTGGGAAAGGTTTTGTGAACGAAAGAAGTCCCATTTTGCAAATATTTGGCAGTTGAGTCTTTTTGGTACTTAGCATATCTGTGATAATATACTCCATTATAATCCCTTAAATATAATATTGGATTCCTATCTTATGTTTGTGCTGGTGCAATTATTTTTTGATTTTAGTATTTAGGACTAAGTAACTTGCATCTAAGTCTCCTATTTGACACTGTAAATTGACAGTTCCTGGGATTTTTTGCCTTGTAAGTATAAGTCTCCTAAACATAGATTGAAGATGAGAACAATCTAAACCATTTCGATGAACTGCATCATATGTTTGAGTGTAGGCGAATGTTACATTGTTTAAATGTAGATGCATTTTCTTATCAAATCTAAAATTGTGTATGAACTTTGTTTGGTTTAGTTTGAATGAGTCGAGCTCAAACCATCTCTAATCCAATGAATACGAATAACTTCATACATTTGCATCCAGGTTGAATGAATACGAGTAACATGATTCATTTGCATATCTAGATTGAAGATTGAATGGATACGAGTAAATTGATACCTTTGTATATCCTTTTCAATTTTTTAGATTATCAAGATGAATACGAACCATATTCTGTACATAACAAATTATTGTTAAAATTTTATAGATATGTAGGAGTTAGTTTAAATGAACTTTTATTAATAAATTTGAGTTGAATATTGAATTTACTTTCGATTTCAAAATTTTGTTCTTAACAGATTAAAGTATTAATGTTCATTTACTTGTTGAAGATAATAATGTGTGATACATATATATCTATTGATTATCGCATTGTGGGAATTAACAACTGAAAAAAGTTGAAAAGTCAACTGAATTTTGAATAAACACATTTGTAGAAGGAAGATCATTCAAATCAAAATTTGTTTCTGATATACCGACCATGATTCCAAGGAGAATTCTTTCTTTCTACACTACAAGTTCTAGGTTTTCTTGGAATGGTTTTCTTGCGAAGTTGGGCCAACTTATTTTAAAGGAGAAATTGCATATTTGATACTATTTAATAGGGCATTTTGTATATTAGTACAACTGGATATGTAAATGCATATTTATTATTGCAATTTAAATATTTTTGGAATGAAAATAATCATGTGATAAATTGATAACGTAAAGGAAACATTATCATTTTCCTTCGAAAAAGTACGTGATAATTTTCTCTTCAAAAGTGAGAAAAACGTGATAATTGTCTGAAAAATACGAGATAAAGCCCACGTGCGGTGTACATGATAAATTTCGTTCAATTATTTGGTGGTGGTATGAACCCTGCAACAAATATTTAAATTGTGCTATTAAATGTGAATTTACAAATCTGATGTTACCAAAATTACAAGGTCTATTATGCGGTACCAAATATGCAATTTCTCCTTTAAAGTTTGGAAATAAATTTTGTGAAAACGAAGTTTCAATTTATATATTCAAATTTCAAATCTAAAAAAATCTTGATCCATACTATTTACATTTTTCCCTTGAACCCCAACCTAAAGAACAAATCAAATCATATCTCAACTTTTTAAAACCACAAACTCAATATCCAAACTCTAGATTAAAAAAAAAATTGAGCTCAATTCAAATTATGTTGCAAGTGTTTCATTAAACAACCCAAACAATTTTTTTGGAAAAATTAGCGAAATCTAATGAAAACCGATACAAATTAAGTCATAGACTTTGACTGGCAAAAAAGCAATAATAGTACTTTAACTTTTGCATAGACGCGAAAATTGGACATTTGTAGTTAGGCAAGCAATTTACATCCTTTATATTTTAAGTTGCTGTAATTTTAGTTTTATTACCCGCGATTTTAATCATAAGTTCACCGGAATTAAAATTAATGTCCATAAATTTCTATATAAGCAAACAAATCGAGGATTACAACATTTTTGCCCTAGGTAGGGAAAAAACTGAAGGAAAATAAGGTGTTATTTTTCCTTCGATTTAAGCTAATTTGACAAGGTGACTAGGTAGACTATCACCGAATGGCAGCCATAAAGACCATAACCCCCAATTTATTGCTTGCGTAGTAATTTAAGGACATTAATTTAATTTCCGACGAATTTAGGACTAAAATTGCGGGCAAAAAGACTAAAATTGTGACAGCTTAAAACATAAATGATGTAAATTGATTGCCGGAACTACATGAGTCCCATTTTCGCGTCTCTGCAAAAGTTAAAGGACTAAATTGTTTTTTTTTGGATTTTGACTCTTCCATTTTCTCTTTTCCAATAGTAAATAAAAAAAAAAATTAAGAATATGACTATATGAGCAATTGACAAAGTTTTTGTTAAGTACATTTTTTTGGGGGATAAATTTGGCAAGTACATTTTTAAAGTATAGAAATTGCCCTTGTACATTCATATCTTAAATGCCCTAAGCCCCTAACACACAATAGTCAGAAATCTACACCCGGTAAACCCCTTGGAGTTACGAAGGTACAGCCACTGCTACAAACAGCAAATCACCCCGCTCTCCTCCTCCTCTAGGTCAAGGTTTTTCTTTTTTTTTTTCTTTTTCTTCGGAACCCCGTTTCATTCTTTGCACTCCGTTACTTTCAAAAGGTGCTATCCAGAAAATTCTTGGTTGTGTCTGTGAAAAAGAAACCAGAATTGTTCTAATGGCGTCGAAATTCGGGTTAGCGGGTGGCATTCCGGAGCGGCGGGTCCGACCCATTTGGGACGCCATTGATTCTCGCCAGTTCAAGAACGCCTTCAAGCTCTCCACTGCACTTTTGTCCAAACACCCCAACTCTCCTTATGCGCTCGTAAGAAAAATAACACTCATCTGCACCATTTTCCTTATTTTTTTTGGATAATTAAATCGAATATGAAACTTTTGCAGGCGCTGAAGGCATTGGTATTGGAAAGGATGGGGAAAAATGAGGAAGCGCTATCTGTTTGTATAAATGCCAAAGAGATTTTATTCACCAATGACTCCAACATCTTGGTCGACGATTTCACACTCAGCACTTTACAGATTGTTTTCCAGCGACTTGATCACTGTGCGTGTTAACTCTTACTTATTTATCTATAATCGTTTTTTGTTTCTTGTTTTTTATGAGTATGATTTTAAATTAGTGTTATTTGAATTGGGTAGTGGAAATGGCTACCAGTTGTTATGAGTATGCGTGTGGCAGATACCCTAACAATTTGGAGTTAATGATGGGTCTTTTCAACTGTTACGTGCGTGAATACTCATTTGTGAAACAGCAACAGGTTGGTGCATGTTGATTATTCGCAAAGTTTGTGGGGAAAAGTTAAAGGGTTTATTCTCATTTTATTTTATTTATTGGATGTCATTCCTTTTTTTTTATTTTTTTGTTCTTGTAGATAGCTATTAAAATGTACAAGAATACTGCTGAAGAGAGATTCTTACTTTGGGCTGTTTGCAGCATTCAGTTGCAGGTTTGGTTTCTTGGACTGCCTTTATTTTTTTCTCTCACTAGTTTATGCAGATAATATCTGTGAATCATTGTTCTGGAAGTGGGATTTGTTACAATTGTGAGGTCTAATTTGGAAGCAAGGTTAACAAGTAATATTAAAAATGCCTTATGTTTTTTATTTTAAATTTTGGGACCTTCCATTTTAAGGCAAATATATACACTTGGTTGAATGATTTTGTCCCTTATTCTTCGACGAACTTCTGCAACATTCTCTTTATCTCTAGAGGGGACCATATGCTTTTGGTTTTTGATTTCTCCTTGGTATAGACCCTGTACCTCAGAAAAAGAATTTCTCTCAAGCAATGGTTCATAATTTTAAGCCAAATTTCAAATTACAAAAAAAAAAAAAGAAATTTTTTTCTGATATGTAATGGTGGTGTCAATCTAATGTATCTTACATACCTAATTGCAAAAAAAACTTTTTACTATAATGATTTATATATGTTGCTGAATTTACAATTTCTTACATGCAATGTTTTTGGTGTTTGAACTGGACAAAGGTTTGTTGTGGTAATGGTGGGGAGAAGCTTTTCGCTTTAGCTGAAGGTTTGCTCAAGAAACATATAACTTCTCACAGTCTGCACGAGCCAGAAGGTTCTTCCTCTTCATTTGATGGTTTTCAGTAACAATGCATCACCATATTTCTTTTGGTTTGTTGTATTCACTACTGCAACTATTTTCTTCTGCAGCTCTTAGTGTTTATATATCCTTGTTGGAACAACAATCTAAGTATAGAGATGCACTGGAGATTCTATCTGGAGACTTAGGATCTCTTATGTTGATTGAAGCAGACAAACTACGTCTACAGGTATTTTCTAGAAATTTCGTAGTAATAAGATATTAAAGTTATGTTAAGGCTGTTCTTAAATTGAGTCTTTCTTACCAGGATTTATAAGTTACCTTAATTTATTGATCTTTAGACTGTATTTATTTTGTTTGTTTTATCGCAAAAAGTACTTTGGCATTTATTAATCCCATCCTTCATTTGGAAGGCCCATTTCATGAAAATACCTTTGGACTGTAGGAAACATTGTTCATGTGTGCCTGGATGCTTTGACTGTGTCAAGGGGATTATGAGAATTGAAGTTACTTTTGTCCCTTCCACAGTTTTAATTCATTTGTTCAGATCTCTCTCTTTCTCCCTATAACACATATCTGAATTACATGTAGTATAGTGACTTCTTCATGTAACTTCTCCAATAAGTAAAAGTATATCCTCAATTATGCTATCACCAGTATTTCATTAGATACCATCTACCTTCAATTCAGATTTGGGTCTACCTGGTAGTTCGAATTGTCTTTGTTTAAGCTTGTTTCCTGTAACTTTAAGTTGACAGGGAAGGCTTCTTGCTAGGGCAAGAGACTATGCTGCAGCAGCTGGCATATTCCAGAAAGTCTTAGAACTATGGTATGCCGTATAACCTTCCTGTTTGAAAACTAATATTTTCTATTATATCTAATTTATTTTTATTTTTATGCTAGTAACTTTTCTCAAGGAATCTACTCATGTTTTACTTTTCATCTTTGTAAACATCAAATGTACTTGAACAATTTTTTCATCCATGACCAAAACTGTATTTATCCATGATTTTAAGACTATAATAACATGCTATATCATATCAATCATATAATTAGAGTTGTGGATAATATTGTCAAGACATTATCTTAGTTAAATTTTATCCTTCCATTAAACAGGTAATAAGCGTTCAAGTTCTTTGCGTAGTTTTGCTTCTTATATTTCACTAGGTAGTCTTGTCACTATATTGAAGTCTGAAAATGATATATTATCTTATGAGGAATCTGTTATGCATTTGAGTAAATACTCCGCTTTTCATGGTTTTAAAGCTTGGTTAAAAATATTTGTGCTTTCCCATGACTATTGTGGTTTCTTTTATTTATTTCATTTTCGTGTTATTTATAGTACGTATTCAGTAGGAGAACTGGAAATGATGATTCTGTATGAATTTTCCTCATCCTTTCCTTTTGTAGTTTCTCTGAATGAGTTCCGAAGGAACACAATTTAAGATGTTAATGATTATAAGACAAACTTGGGAACTGATCTTGATAAAAAATTACAAAAGAAATTTATGTGTAGGTTTGGTTTGGTTTTGTTCCCATATTAACTCTTCTACTTTGCTGAAATTTTAGTCGTATTAAAACGGAGGAAGGTCTACGACTAGATAGCTCTTGTAGATTATTGAGTCTAACAACACTAACAATTAAAATTTTCAGACTCACTGGGCCTGTTTGTTTGGTGTTTGGAAGAGTAGTGGAGGTTTGTGAAATAATCTAGATTCGCTAATGTTGTTTGTTTGGGTTATGAGAGTGGTTTGGGAAAAAAGTAGGTGGAGGTTTTTTTTTGGAAGAGTTAGGTTGTAGGTGTAAGATATGTAAAACTTTATGTCAAATCATGTTTGTTATGTGAGATAAGTTGTGTAAGAGATGAAATACTTTATGTCAAATCAAAGTAGAGTTTGTATATGGGATTCTTAGAGATATTTTTTTTTGGTTTATTTGGCTTTTGGGGGAGTAGTTTGAGAAAATTGAGAGATGATTTTCGCTTTTCCCAGACACGAAATAATTTTGGGAAAAGCCAAACAAACAGGGCCAATGCTTTTGGAGTTGTGTAAATGTTAAAGTTTTGAGACAATATTCTTGGCTTGGAAAAATACAAGTGCAGATTTTCTGATATCTTCAGTATAATATATTTACTTCTGACTAATTTTTTCTGGGTTGGTAGTCCTGATGATTGGGAACATTTCCTGCAATACCTTGGCTGTCTTCTGGAGGATGATAGTATCTTGGCCAAAGTGACTGATCCCATTCGGCCACTAAAATATATCGAGTGCAAAAATTTGGAGCTACCAGAGGAAGTTGTAGGTTCTTGAAGTATCCTTCTAAAGAATTGCTTCATGACTCTACTTTTATGACATTTGACACATTTAACTTGTCTCTGCAGTTTGATTCACGCATGTCGAATGCAGTGAACTTTGTAAAGAAATTAATGGCAGAATCCCAAGATAATTCTGTCAGATGTCCATACTTGGCTCATCTTGAAATTGAAAGAATAAAGTTTTTGCTTAGGAAAGGTGACGCAGACAAAGTAGTTGAGGATCTGATGCAATATTTTAGGAGGTATATGATACACACATACACCTTTATTGATAATTACATTACATCAAACTTTTTTGTTGTCACTTCCCTTTCTCCTACTTGTTTGGTTTTGTTTTTCGTACTCGATTTGACATTTTCTGATATTTTACATCTCAATATTGATGTAAAAATAATGTTGATCTAGTTTACTTCTTCCTGACTGGTTGCCTTTTGAGCTTTAGTTTACTAAATTGGTATGTGCAATGGGTGCTATAGAATTAGTTTGTTTGTGATTGGGACTTATGTTGAGGACTCACTTACATAAGTTCAACTTCCTTGAATTGAATTTGGCAATGGGGTTCTCCTTGTCTTGATAATCTCCCCATTTTTGCTTCTTACGATCAACCATTGACTGCTGGATTCTCTTGACGCAGGTTTGGTCACTTGACTTGTTTCACTGCAGACGTTGAAATGTTTCTTCAAGTTCTTGATAATGACAAGAAGAGTGAGTTTTTGAAGAATATAGAGAAAGAATGTGAAGCTAGCACGAGCGCACCAACTAAAGCACTTGGGCAATCCTTAACTGTATTCAAAATCCAGAACTTAATTGGCGACGTATTTGCCCTACCAGTGGATGGTATTCCTTAAGCCATTTTCCTTTAATTGCTATGACATTTCATAGAATGAAAGTGATCTTTTAATACATGTGTCTTTTGGAACCAATCTTGATGAAGTCAATTTGTCATGCAATAATAAGAGGATATTGTCCTGTCACCTTTCCATTATTATGTTTTCACTTACCACGTCTCAAACTTAAAGCTTATTAGTTCTTGTTTCTTTCAACACTTTAGCTACTTCCTCCAAATAAAGCTTCTTAGTAATAGTACCTTTTAAAAAAAAATAACATAGCTTCGTAGTTCTTCTCAGTAAACCAGACATGCTAACATGATATCGTGCATTTTATTGACAGATCTGGAGAACCTAGCTGTGCGAATGACAGAAATGTTCTGTAAAAACCTTCCGTTGTCCAAAGAGTTGGATGCACAAGAGAGTATGTATGGTGAAGAGCTTTTGTCAATGGCTTGCAATATTTTGGTTCAGGTATTTCTTTTACAAAATTGTGTTTAAGCTCTATCTATACTTGCTGACATTGTAACTTATTACGAATTTATATATTGTAAGAATGCCGCAGATCATCTGATAATTAAGTTTATTAAGATGTGCAGCGCATCTGTTATCTTGAAATAATAATTAAGTCTTAGACACTTGGTTTAAAAAGAAGTTCGTGGATAATTTGAATCTGGACGATGTTTCTAAATATCCTGTCCACCCACTTGGTGCAATATCAATGAAGCTAATACTCTTACATACAGTGCCAAAATTACCTGTCCTAGCTATTGGTGGATATACTACTTGTCCCAATTTTGGCTCCCAGTTCTTCTTTGCAATGTGCTAAACAAGGTTCCTTTCCTCAAATATAATTTGTTTTCCCTCAGTACCCCCTTCGTAAAATAGAATTTATTTTCTCAAATTACCTTCACTTAAAGTAATGACGTGAAAGCACTGATTCTCAGCCCTACCCGAAAATTTCACCTTTTCAATTCTTTTCTAAAGCTCAGCACAAAACCAAAAGGGAGCAATAAAAGTGGGAGTTTCTTCTATCCTTTTCTTAAATTTACTAAATTTTGTTTATTCTAAGCTCTGTATTATGGTTTCTGCCTTTAGTTCATCATGCTTGTGGACTTCGTCTTACCATTATGTTCTTAACTTCAATTAATACTCTTTTTTACGCATGTGGCTAAGCTTTTCTGGCGCACAAGGGACCTCGGTTATTTGCTGGAGTCGATTATAATTCTGGAGTTTGGTTTGACTACTCGGAGGTTAGGAAGCTGGATTTTTTGGTTTTTTTGTCAGTACTTCTTGCAACATGAAATAAGTATTCTCCTGCTTAATGGAGTCAGAATTGCTTAAATGTTATTGTTGCTTTAGGTTGAGTTTGGCCCAATGGTGGGAAAACTAATTCTACTTGAATTGGTTTTAGTTAAATTTATTTTATAATGATCGATCTTAGTGAAAGATGGTTATGTAAGAATAAATTATAATTTTTGCATTCGGACAACCCTAAGGATTCCAATTTTAGTTTCAAAACGCCACTAGATATTTTTCTTTTTAATCAATTTTGGTTTTCGAACACCTCTAAAATCATGGTAGAGGTTTACTCTAGTTGTTTTGGTAGTCACATTGCTATTCTTCCTTGGAGAAAGAACGCTGGAGATTTCAACAAATTTTCCATTAACTTGTAACTGAATAGGTACATAATAGAATAAGTATGTTTAAAAAATGTGCTCTTTCTCAGTCTTGGGCATAGCCAAAGGCTTCTTAGCTCAAAAGTGAGATGGCTCTAGAATCTAGATGGGTTCTGACATGTGATTCATTATTGCACTAAAATATATCATATTAAATCATGATATAGGCAGGTTATCTGCTCAAGCTACAATATATTTGTGTTTGCAATTTTCATTTCTGTTTCATATGTGAATGCTTTCTAAGATGTTGGAGTAGCTTTGTTTTGAGCATACATCATTATTAACAATGTAACTACTTAATTCAACCATGACATTTAGCTTTGACAATGATTTGCAGATATGTGTCGCATTATAAGATTTTACTGGTGCATCTCTATTCCTATTGGAGTTGCCTTCCATTAGCTTATGAACGGTAAAATCAATATATATATATATATATATATATATATATATATATATATTCATGACAAACTGATTTTTTAACTTTTTATTTCTGCTGCCACTTCCTAGTTCAGATTTTTTGTCAGTACTGATTTTACAACTTCTTTTTTCGTCAATTATTTTTTCTTCTGTGTAGCTATAAATCCTTGGACGTGAAGAATATTTTGTTAGAGACAGTATCTCACCACATTTTACCACAGATGCTATCATCTCCCCTATGGATAGATTCAAATAATATCTTGAGGGAGTATTTAAAATTCATGGATGATCACTTCCGAGAATCAGCAGATCTTACATTCCTTGCATATCGCCATAGGAGCTATTCAAAAGTAAGCAAGATATGAGGTCATAGCGTGATTGTCCGTTTTTAACTAAACATGCTTTGTGTTCAGGTTTTAAAGCTATTTTATTAAATTTGCTATTTGAATAAAATAGCTTAACAGACCTTTTTCTCATTATCATTTTAGGTAATTGAGTTTGTCCAATTTAAGGAAAGGTTACAACGTTCCAGCCAGTATGTAATGGCAAAAATTGAAGCACCTATTTTACAGCTAAAGCAGAACTCAAATAATATTGATGAAGAAGAGGTAACCTGTGTTGTGCACTTATGTTCCCTATTGCCCGACTTATTTCTTATCTACTTTAATTTTATCCTGAATCGTTCTTTCTTAATTTATCAGAACATCCTAGAAAGCTTGGGGCATGGAACTCACTTTCTTGAGCTTTCAAATGAGATCAGAAGCAAATCTTTAACCTTTAATGAGGACTTAGAGTTACGACCTTGGTGGACGCCTACCTATGATAAAAATTATCTCTTGGGTCAGTATGCAAATTTATATGAGGAGTTTATTTTTCTTTTCAGCAAAATTAAATGCAAAATTAATTTATCCATGTTTAATAGCAGTATTTCCTACTTCACCGATATTCTTTTATAAGATTTTTGCCAGTATTAATGTTGTTTTTCCCTGCCACTATCTTATCAAAAACTACTTTTGTGATTGTTTGTTATAGTATGGTTGCTATATCTTACTAAGATTTTGTGTGTTTGCAGGACCCTTTGAAGGAGTGTCCTATTGTCCTAGAGAAAATTTGGTATATAATTCTTCTGCAACTTACTATTCAATCATGTTGTTAAGAGTACAATGTTGAGATTTTATATACGTTCTTTATAGTGAAATTTGCTGATTAGTGTAAGATCTCCAATTTGTGTGGTTTTGAAAAAATAAGTATACACGAGAAGTGTTTTTTTTTAAAGTTAATTTCTTTATTGATGATCTGCTAATTAGCATTTTATTGATTCCAATACTATATAAACTGATAGCACTGAACCTGTTTACCTTCTTTGGTACTTTAATAGGGTCAAGTCAATATGATTCTTTACATGGGCAAACTCATGCAAATGTTACTCCAAATCATCATTCTCAAATCACAAGGGATTAATGTGCTCATATGAAGAATTGTACCCTCCTAGATTTGAGATTTGATGAAGTCTATATTTAGCCTTATCTCTAATTCTTATATATTTGGAGAAATATTAAAAAAATTGAGAGCTTATTGCAACATCTTTTCTTGCTTGTCTCGACTGCTGCAGTTTAATATGTTCATTACTTGTTTTGCAGCATGATCAGATTAAATATACAGAAGCAACTGTGCTGAAAAACATAGAGAAGAGATCTCTTCTTCCACGAATGATTTATTTGTCAATAAATTCTGCTTCAGGGTCAGTTAAGCAAAATATTGAGGCCAATGGGTCGGCAGTTGATCCAAAAATCTCTGTAGAACTCAAAACTTTACTTGAGCGCTACACTAAGATCTTGGAATATCCTTTCCAGGATGCAGTACAACTTCTTATTGGAATTTCACGTGGCGAGAAGTGCTTTGAGGTATTTTCCTATTTATATTTATTTCCTTTTTCTTTTTTATTTTCCTTTTTGGCTTTTAGACAAATGGTTGTGTAAATATGTACTCATGCAGGCACCAAGTTTAGATATCATTGACTGGATGAATTTTGCCGTCTTTCTGAATGCTTGGAATCTAAATTCGCATGAGATTAACCTTTCCGATATAGACACTTCTGGCTCGGGTACATGGAATTTTGTGAATTTTTTATTGAAGAAATATGTCATGGAGACAATTGCATCTGCAGGGCCGATATTTTCTTCCCCAGGAAACAATCTCTCGCTCCTGGTGCAACTGGTAACTGAACCCTTAGCTTGGCATGGCCTAATCATCCAGTCTTGCGTTCGTTCGGTTCTCCCTTCTGGAAAGAAGAAAAAGAAAGGTGGACCATCCGAACACTCAAATTGTCGGTTTTCAAATGAGATACAAAACTCAATCCAGTCTCTCTGTGATACAATAGAATTGGTCGCAAAATGGTTAAGAGAAGAAATCGACAAACCCGAGGATGAGAAATTTGATGCTATATATTCCTCAGTTCAGATAGAAGGAAGAAACAACGGGCCAGGGAAAGTTTTTAAAACACTTGAGTCTTCTATTTCTATAATGAAGGATGTTGAACTCGGTGGTAGAATACACGAGGCGTTATGTTCGTGGAGTTGTGCTGATGTGGCACGAAAGATTGTAAATGGGCAATGCAGTCTACTGTCGGAGTTTCTTAGGATCTGTGAATCGAAGATAAATTTGTTACAGGCACTTAAACTTCATTTGTAGCTGTAACTTGTGGTGGAATAATTTTGTTGCCAAGAGAAGATTTCTTGGTCATTTTCTTTGTGTTTATCTTCTTGGATTGGTGCCTGCAACTTACATTTTAATCTTGTGTTGCAATTTTTGTAGTTGACTTTTTCCTTTTAGGAATTGGTACTACTTCCATTTATGTTTTCAGATTCATTTGGATTTATCGGCTCTTTGACATCGAGTTTTCAGTGTATCTTTGATTTCATATTTATGTTGTAAATTTGAATAATAGATTGCTACATGTGTTAAATAATTCAAGAATTGTGAAGTCCTTATCTCTCTCAATCTATGTGTGTATATTCCATCCCAAGGTTTCTTTTTTGGTGGTTCACGTTGCTCGTCTATATGAGCGTTGAATCCAATGACATGTTATATAAGTTTTGTTTGATTAGGAAGTAGAGTTTGATATCATTCTTCAACTTGGTTTGATTTATAAATGAATGAAGATATGGTTGTTTAGTTTAATAACTAAGTATGAATAAAGTTGAGTTTAAATATTTTCTTAAATGTTCGAATTTGTTATGCATAAGATTTAAGAATAATCGTGTTTCTTATCATATAAGCCGAATTTCAGATAACTCGGTTTTATTTCCAAATATACTCCACTGAATTTCAAATAATTTGATCTAATTTTAGTCCTACACTCCAACTTGATTTCAAATTTACACCCTGAGTTTCATGATTTTAATTCTACGCCGGTTCTTTATAATGTACACCCTTTGTATGTGATTCTGAGATGACAAAAATAAATTTGATATGAAAAAAGAAATGCAATTCCTTAAACAGACCAAGTGTGACACATATTGCAGTAGTTTTAGTGGCCCAACTCAGTGTGTATGATAATTGTTTGAAAGTACAATTATACATTTTAATCACCTAAATTATTATTTCTTTAGAAATTTAATCACGTTAATTAGTTTGGTAATGAAGAGAGGTTAGGGAAGCAAACTAACCAAACCAAACCATCTCATTTATATATTAATATTATCCCGTACAAATTAGTTACTTGATTGAAGCAAAGGTAACAGAAGCTCTTCTTTTTATTTTTATTTTTTAAGAGTAACAAAACCAACTGCTACAGAATGAGGTTTATAATTCTTTTATTAAATTTTATACTCCTATAACCTTTTATCTTTTTCTACATACCCATGCATCCTATAACTATGAAGTAATCAGAACAGTACATTATATACATAGTAATTATTTTGATTTATCGAATGAGGTAAACCAACTATAATACATCCGAGCATAAATAACTTCAGATTGTAAATAATTTGTTCTTTTTAAATATCGGTTGGAACTCAGATCGAATTTTTAAAGTGATTTATTTTTCAAGTAATTGGAAAAAAAGTCAAGGTCAAGAAGAAGTTTCATGGAAGACTTAGTAGCTACTAACTTCTGGTAATTAAGTCAATCTAAGAGAAAGGAACACTTTTCTTTTATAACCTAATCACATCCTAATTCAACCTTGATATTAGACTCGATCAATTTCCAAATTTTCCTTCTTTCACACTGTAAATCCTTTTAATATATATGTAATCACACTAAAAGTCAGTCAATTTTTTCTCTGTGATCCTGGCTGCTGACATAAACTATCTTAGTTTGGTTTTAAGGTTGCAAATGTTGTCCTAAGATTGGTTTATTTAGTTACTTGTTTGGCTAACTAACTGTTCTTTCATCTACTTAATCAATGGGGTGATGTGTCGTTGATAGGACTGTCAATTGAGTCGGGTCTACTCGAAGCTCGATGGCTCAGTCCGGTTAAATTTGACCCGAACCCAAATAATTGTGAGTTGGGCAATACGAATAAAACCCGAATTTAATTATTTTAAATACTACCATTAATTATTGGTATTAATTAAAAGTTTAGTGTACTAATTACTATTTTTAAACAAGAAAAACTTCACAAATAATTTACTGCCCACATATATCTATTATAAATTTGTATTCCCACAACCCTCACATATAGCTAATATAAGTAACGAATCTATAGGCCAAACGGGAAAATAATTAACAAAACGTAAACGAATGAAAAAATTAAAACACTTGGTCAAATAGATTGGGAGTCTTGGGACTTTGTAAACCTTATTTAATGTTTTAAATTATGGATTACAAGTATGAAATTTATATACTCATAGGTATTAAGTAGATTAGTCTCTTTATATCAGTTTTAACAATACGTATATTTTTATTTACCAAATAAAATTTGTTAGCGTGAGGAAACCCGACACGAGTCCGTGATAAACCTGAAGCCCGAAAAATTACATGAATCGAGTTTGAACCTATAGTGATGAAACCCGATGGTATATGAGTTTGAGTCTATAGCTGTGAAACACGATGATATTTGAGTTTGAGCCATTTAAGGCTCGGCTCTCAGGGCCCGATTGACAGTCATAATCCCTGATAAAATAATTACTTTAAATTCGTGTAAAAGATTAAAAAAGAAAAAAAAAAACACTAAGGTAATGCGTTTGTCCTTTAATTGCATTAGAAAATATTTCACATTTTTGCTGAATTTTGGATTTTAATGAGTAGATATGGTCATGTGAATACACACTAAATTATATCTTGAGTTTTAACTCATAATACAGTATATTTACCTAAATCAAATAGAGGACATAACCAGTATACCTTGTTACCTAAATAAACTTTCCCGTTTATTAGCTCCTTTGAACCCGATTTCGATTGAGTTGCTTTTCTAAGAGTAAAAGTAAAAGTAAAGGAAAATAAACTTTCCTGTCAAACAGGGAGTTGATATGCAGCACCCAAAATGTAAAACAAAATAAAGAAATGTACTTGTACTTGTATGTATCAATCATGTCATTAGTTAGTTTAAAACTAGTGGATGCACCAAATCCTTGTTCTGGTTACCCAAAATTTTATGTTACTTTAGAATACTTAACCTGAAAACAACCCTTAACACTTTCCCCAATTATCTTATTTTAGTTTTGTTTTCTTTACCCTCTTTCTTTTAGTATAAATAGACACCCCAAACCATTTCAAAATTCACAAACCAAACCCAAAAAAGGAAAAAAGAAAGGAGCAAAAATGGAGGCTAAATTTTGCTTCTCGAAACCGCATTTCCTTTTCCTATTAACCATACTCTCTTTTACAGCATCTTTAGCGAATGCAGAAACTCATTACCATGACTTTGTTGTACGATTTTCCTAACTATTATTGTATTCTCATTTCTTTTTCTTCTCAAATTCTAATATTACAATAATTAATTGCTACAGGTTCAACAAACACCAGTGAAGAGGCTGTGCAAAACTCACAACATAATCACAGTAAATGGCCAGTTCCCAGGGCCAACTCTTACAGCAAGAAATGGAGATACTATGGTTATCAAAGTCACAAACCGAGCACGTTATAATGTCACTCTCCACTGGTAAAGTTTCAACTCGAAATTCAGCTCGAGTTCTTCTATATTTATACACACACTGATCAAGATTCAACTCGCATTTTTTTCCCCTATAGGCATGGAATACGCCAGATGAGGTCTCCATGGGCCGATGGACCCGAGTATGTAACACAATGCCCTATAAAACCAGGAGCAACTTACACATATCGTTATACGATTGAGAACCAAGAGGGTACATTGTGGTGGCATGCTCATAGTCGATGGCTCAGAGCCACGGTCTATGGAGCACTCGTTATCCTTCCCAAATCCGGCTCCACGTACCCCTTCCCAACACCAAAGACTGAAGTCCCAATCATTCTTGGTAAACATTACAGCTATATAGACAAACTTATACTAAAATCAAAGTCAATACTAATGTTAGAATATTTTATTTGAAACCATAAACAGGAGAATGGTGGGATAGAAACATTATCGATGTTCTAAGACAAGCACTCTTTACGGGAAATGCTCCAAATGTTTCAGATGCATACACGATCAATGGTCAACCTGGCGACCTCTACAACTGCTCAAGCCAAGGTAATTGTTTCCACAAAAAAATTGAGAAAAATCCCATAAGAGTAAAATGTAAAACTACTCGGTACGCTATGCCTAATTATCAAAAATCCCCCCGTGTTATTTTCATTACCAAAAACCTCCCCTGTGCTATTATTTATTAGCAAAAAACCTCCTCCCAAGCTGGAGTATATATTTTGCAGGAAAAATTACAAGTATAACACTACCAAAAAATGCAAAGACACCCTTTTTTTTATAATTAATGCAAAGACACCTTTACTTACCTAAAAAAATGTTAAACTTCGAAAATTGACAAAGAGCTCCCATGTTCAGTTAAAATATTGACAATAACCTCCCAATTGACTTATGAAGGAATTCCAAATGGGGTTTTTGTTGATAAAAAAAGAACACATGGGGTCTTTTTTGCTAATTAAAACTACAAAGGGTGTTTTTTGCTATTAGGGGTATTCTTGCATCTAGCTCTTCAATTTTTACTAACGAACATGTAATAAACGTATGCAGGAACGACGAAAATCTTGGTGAACTCTGGAGACACGGTACTTCTCCGAGTCATCAACGCTGCACTCAACCAACAACTCTTCTTCTCAGTAGCCAACCACAAACTAACTGTCGTCGAAGCTGATGCTTCCTATACTAAGCCCTTCACCACCAAAGTAATCATGGTTGGACCAGGTCAAACAACAAACTTACTCCTAACCGCAAATCAACCAGCATCCCGTTACTACATAGCTGCACGTGCCTATGCAAGCGCCAGAAATGCTCCATTCGACAACACAACAACCACAGCCATCCTCGAATACACAACAAACAAAGCTAAATTATCCAAACCCATTTTACCTCGACTACCGGCCTTCAATGACTCAAACACAGTCCGTAATTTCAACAAACGGTTAAAGGGCATACCATCAATAGCCAAAGTTTCCACCAAAATAGACGAGAGTCTATTCTTTACTGTCGGATTAGGCTTCGTGAACTGCACGCCAGGGCCGAGATGTCAGGGACCGAACAACACGAGATTTGCAGCTAGTATGAACAATGTATCATTTATCCTGCCAAGAAGAACTTCATTGTTACAAGCTTATTATCAAAATGTACAAGGAGTTTATACTACTGATTTTCCTCCTGTTCCACCTGTGAAATTCGATTACACGGGGAATGTGAGCAGGGGATTATGGCAACCTAGATTTGGGACTAAATTGTATAAATTGAAGTTTGGGTCGAGTGTGCAGATTGTGTTGCAAGATACGGCTATATTTTCTACAGAAGACCATCCAATTCATCTTCATGGGTACCATTTCTTTGTTGTGGGACTAGGGTCCGGGAATTTTAACCCGAATAGGGATACGCGTAAGTTTAATTTGGTTGATCCGCCGGTTAGAAACACGATTGATGTTCCGGTTGGAGGGTGGGCTGTTATTCGTTTCGTGGCTGATAATCCAGGTATCCCACATCGATTTAATTAAATATAAATTTTACAGTATGTATTATTGACACTATAATTTACTATTAGTTGGATAATTTTTCATCCTCTATTGTTGGAACAGGAGTTTGGCTATTTCATTGTCATATTGATTCACATTTGATTTGGGGATTGGCAATGGCGTTCGTGGTTGAAAATGGAAAGGGGGAATTACAGACAGTTCAGCCACCTCCTGCTGATCTGCCACAATGCTGAGAAATTTGATAGAGAACCAAAAAATATGAAATCTTCAATTTATGTTCGTATGTTTCCAATATGTTTTTTTTTTTTTTTTTTTTTCGGGTTTATGTCTTAATTGTTCTTTTTCTTTTTTATGAAGTGGGTTTATGTCTTAATTGGTGAATTATAGAATTTATTAAAAGGAGGGAGTTGGGCATTGATTCTTGATGGGATTGTATGAATTTTAAAGAATTTAATCAGTTGTATCAGTTGAAATGAATGGAATGTCACTTTATTTAGTGAAACATTGTTAAGCCGTGAATATATCATTAAATATTTCAATCGGTTCGATTACTAGCACAAAAAATGCCTAATTAATAAATATAAAGAATATATTAATATTAAACTAGAAGATAATCCACACTTTTGACACAATTTGGTGGTGTTTTCATTTTTCAATCACTTTTAAAATGTGATTTTCTGCATTTTCAAAAAAATAAGTTGAAAGTGAGTGTTTTCAACCATTTTTAGAATCACTCATGCTCAAAATTCTCTTATTTTAAGATACAAAAAGTAGAATATGATTGGATGCAGCTTCTAGCTTCTACAAAAAGCTAAACCAATAATTTATTGAAAACACCACATTTATGAAATGTGGACAACCAAATAAATAGCTTGGTTTTTCTATACTATGACCCAAAATACAGAAAGGGCGTATTTGCTTGTTTTCGAGATTATTCTTAAAAAAAAGTGATTTTCACTTAATGAGTTGTTTGGTTAATTGTTTTACTTTGTTATACATTTATGTGTGTTTAATGTATGATTATTAATTTATTATACCAAAACAGAATCGGGCCAAACCAAAATATTTCAATTAATATCGAATCAAACCAAGTTACTTGGTTTGTGTACCAACATTTGATCCAATTCGGACCTGTCGCACACCCCTAATAGAAACTATCAGTTAACAGCTAAATAACTTTTTTTTTTACTCTTAATGTACATTCAAACATGAATGAGCTTCTTTCATTTTATTGATCATAGTACATACATTCAACTTTGACTATGTACAGAAACAAAATCTACCTAGCAAGCTACCTGAAGAATTCTCTTGCCCTCTCAAAATCTGCTGTTGTACTGCTAAAACAGAAGCCCTGCTACCAAAATCCACAGAAGCAACAAAATCTCCTATAACACCAAGCTCATTGTTATCACTCCAATTAGACAATCCTTCCAAAAGAACTGGATTTATTCCATTCTTTCTTCCAACAATCCAAAGATCATAGCATTCATTATTCATCGCCTGAATCGCAGCAATCGTCTCTTCCCCGTTTCTCACGACCACCTCTCTATAAACAATCCTACTATTCCCTTCATTTTTCACCCAAAACCAAGTCACTAAACCATCATCAAGTTTCTTTTCCATTACATTATCTCCCACATTGTCACACGATAAAAATCTAAAAACAGTTAGTGATATATCGGGATTTGAAGCCATACGATCTGCATAAGTTACCGCCTCTCTAGCATCTGAACCACCCAAGAAAAGAACAACAAAATGATGCATTGATCTTGCCGAAACCCCACAAGCAAGATTTTGGTACGGACTTTTGTCTAATAGAATCCCAACCGAACAAGGCGCGTGTTCCAAAACATTAGAGTTCATTGATTTAGAACGTTGTTTCCCACCATTAAGGTTGTTATTGTTATATGGTAGGATTATTAAAGAAGCTTTCTTGGAAAGAGCTAGATCACATATGTCTTGGTACATGCTTTTCTTTGGGGCGATTGTTGTATAAGAATGTACCTTTATATACTCACCTCTAGTTTCTTGAAAAATCTTCAAAGCATTATGGACTTTGGATTGTTCAACCCCATTTTCTTCATTCTCGTGATCGATGAAAACTGGATTTGCACGACCTATAAGCTCAACGAGAAGTAAAGCGTAAACAGAGAAAGGACTGTTAATACTTGGATTGGAGACTTCGAGTAATTTCATGAAACCGGACAAATTTTCTTCACCATGAATACAAACTACAATATTTAGCTCGTTATTCGGAGGATTATGTTGGATATTTCTTCGAGTATTCACCATATAAGGCCTCGTAGGGTCGTACAAAATGCTGATCAATGGTGTAGCGAAAGCAGTCACAGATACAGACATTAGCACAAGAACCGTGAATTGTGGCTTGTCTATCATCTGCAAAGAGCGAACACAAAGTATCAGAACAAGTTACACCATACATTTAAGTCTATTGAGCTAAATGCAGAAATACCCCCTGTGATTTGCCAAATTGACAAAACTCCCGTGTTGTTTTTTATTAGCAAAAAACCCCATTTGAAATTTCTTCATAAATCAATAGGGAGCTTATTGCCAATTTTCAAAGTTAACAGGGGGATTACTGTCAATTTTTTAGGTGAATGGGGGTGTTTTTGCATTTTTTTGGAGAGGGTATAATTGTCATTTTTCCTGCAAAATATGTACTCCGGCTTGGGGGTGGGGTGGGGGGGTTTGGTAATAAAAATAACACTGAGGTTTTTGCTGATCAGGCAAATCATAGGTGGCATCTTTGCATTTCACTTGTCTATTAGTAGAAACGAGAAGGTACCTCGAAATCCATCCAATGCATGAACAAAATAAATTCGACTTCACCTCTTAAACTCATTATCAAGCTTAGAGTGAGACTATCTCTAGTCGACATGTCAAAGAAACGAGAAGCAGCAAGGGTTGCAATCATTTTGATGGAGTAACCACCCAAAACCATGAAAAAAAGAGGTTGTAAATTAGACCAGTGGCCACTCATAGATGAAACATCCGTAATCATACCCACGTAAATAAATGATAAGGGCATAAGAAAGTTTGTGAGAATAGTCTCACTCTTCTCCACAAGAATGGCTCCTAAAGGTGGGCCATCAGGCACAGCCAACCCGAGCCACAGTGGCCCGTTAGCTATGGCTAGGCCAAACATATCAGCAATGAATCCAATAACCATAACACCTAAAAGTATAGCAATGACATAAATTTGATCAACTTGTTTTCCTTCAGGAGTTGTTCTAACAATCCACAACATAGCTTGTCTAACACCGATAAAGACAGAAGAGACAACTACTATAAACGAAATCATAAACCACAAAGCAGCTATAGGCCTATTTTCCCCTTGCTTTGATGCTTCAAATATAAGTACACCATTCATTCCTATTACATCACTGACTACTGCTGTTGACAAAGCCATTCTTCCGATTTCTGAGCTAAGTAAGTTGAGTTCCCTAACGATAGGATACAGAACTGGAAATGCTGTTATAGCTAAGGACGAACAAATCCCCCAAATCGAGGAAAGATTCGAAATTCTTTTGTCGAAAGATTTCCTTTCAAGAAATGCAATAGCTATACTAGAAGAAAGTGGAACAAGTACACCAACTAGTGCAATGTACCAATGTTTTTTTCCCAATTTTTTTACCATCATAACATCCATTTTCACACCAGATATAAAGAGGAAATACATGAAACCTATTACTCCAAGATTTCTTATTACATAATCAGCATTATCAGGGTACATATATGCACGGAACTTCCCACTTCGGCTTAATACAGATGGTCCAAGTATGATTCCACCCTGAAAACCAAAAAAAAATTCCGAGATATACTAACATAAGAAATAACGTTACAAACACACATATATGTAATGTAGCTTTTTCCGTTGGATGAGAAAAATTCATGCACACCAACTGTTTGTGAAAATTACCAGAACCCAAATGGCAAAATGGATGGTTACCTTTTGAAATGATGCAACTTTTATGTTTCATAAGAATATATTTCTGTGGAATTGAAAAAACCATAAAAAAAATTGGGATCAATTAGAATGAAAATGTAGAGGAAATACAACTTACAAGGATTCCTGAGACAACTTTAGGCTGTCTTAAGGGCTTGAGGAGAAAATGAACGAATCTCGAAATAATTAAGAAAGATGAAACTTCAATTAACAAAAGGGGGAAAGCGTAGTCTAAAGGATTTTGGCCATAGAAGATACCAAAAGGATGGTTTTTGTCTTTGATGCGACATATAACAATACCCTTTTTGATCAGTTCTGCGGCGTCGATGGGGTCTAGGTTCACCATTGTTGGATTGATGAGTGAAGTATGTTACAGATTGTTGTTTAGTATTCATGTATGACATGATACAGAAATAACCATCCAAAAATTTAGGCTAAAAATGGCAGCTCGCCTCCTTTAATTTGCACAAACTAACAGTGACATACGACCAAGGGTTGGACAAGCGGAAGTGTAGTTATGTTAACTTTTTATATTAGTTAACTTGATTATTGTCGCTTAATTAATTAAGCATTGCATTGTTTAATTACATTTTGGAAAACTTACATTATTTCATCACTTAATTCATCATGGCTTAAGGTGGTGTACTGTTTCATGCAACTTATGTTTTTCTATTTATAATATGCTTAGCTTAAAATAAAAGTAACAATATAACTGTGTTGTGTTTAAAATAATAACAAACAACAATTTAAAATATTGATTAATTTATTGTTCATTCGCTTATTTTTGCTTATTTTAAGTGAAGCATAAACCTAAATTGACAAATCAAACACCAAAAATATCATGTTCATTTTTAAGCTTCTTATTAGTTAAAATAAGATGGTGTTTTGTTGGAGCATTTTTTTAAATTGTTTTTAGTGTATTTTAAATGTATTTGAAATTCTTAAAATAAGCCATAATTAAGGGCGGTTTGGTATCCATCTGGATATTGAGACGAACTAAATCTGATCTATACTCAGACTCTAGTTTTTGTTCAATTTGAGCTAAGCCATGAAAATTTTGATAAACAACCAACTAAAGTTACAATTCAACCTGATCCACTTATTATCTCATTCGGTGGGATAGATTGGATTGGACCATCTAAAAGTCCCCTTTTTTGGGTGTTAGGTAACCCACTAAATTTTGGCTGATTGAGGAATGAATTATACACGTTTAATTATCTAATCTTGCAATTAATTATCATACAAACCCAAGGATATTCACGTAATTTCTACCTTGTGAGGTTTACAAAAAAAATTATATTTCCGTTTAAAACAAATTAATAATTGTAATTGAAGAATTTATTGACTTATATTATTTAAGTCGGTTAATGTTAATATTTGCCCTCAATACATAACAACAAAGGACAAAATGCAACATTTTTTTGTTCCTCAATACATAACAACAAAGGACAAAATGCAACATTTTTTTGTTTATCAATTTATAACTGACTTAAATAATATAAGTCAATAAACTCTTAGGTTATTCCATTGGTTCAAAAGGTTCATCTTTAATATCATGAGCAGAAGAATAATTCACTAGATGGTTCCATGTTTTCCATTACATCTACTGATAACTGAATTACATGTCACATACGACGTATTCAAAAAATAAATTAACTTCATAATACTCTATGGGGCCATTTGGTAGGACTAATAGGGGTATTAGGTCATATTATATGTGTTAATATGGATTAATATAACGTTTGGTGACATTGCTCCAATATCGGGTCAAATTGATTAAATCCTAGCGATCCGGTATTAAGACTAGATTATAATCTACCCATTAATCCGGGTGAATATGGATTCGGTGAAATGTTACTTATAACCTCAAATTTACATATTTCCTATTTTAACATATCATTAAGTATCATTAATTCTTCTTAAATCTTTAAAAATGGAAACACATTCTACATAAATAAATCACAAACTAAATCCTATATCAATTATCAATTAATTAACATGAAGGTATTCGATCTAAATCATTGAACAAACCTTGATCAACTCATTCTCTCATACATATTATACAAATTGTTTCGATGAATTGATATATCTTAACTAATATAATATGTTCAATTAAGTAGTGAAAATATATGCCTAAACTCATAACTCCACAAAACATATTACAGTAGATTGTTTTAATATAATATGACTCAATCAAATCTACCAAACATATTTTTAACATGATATTCAATCAGTTCCGATCTAATCCACCTTAATCTCATACACCCTACCAAACGGTCCCATATATATAGTACCAAATAGTGATAAATTATGTTTTTTCAAACCAGAAGGTATTGTGTATTTGTGGGTGTCTCTGTGTAAGCACATTGTGCACTAATAACATGTAGTAAGATTTACAAGGATTTCATCATTATTTTTAACAGAATTTTAAGATGGTGTAAACAGAGAACCTGGTTTCTTTGTCTCCACACAGTTATGTACCCTAAAGTAACTTCAATTTTCTATACATTGTGTTAAGGACAAATAGTAAACTTACGCGTGGCACAATGTGGACAACCATTGGGTTTTTTATTTTATTTTATTTTTTTATGCATTTAGTTCAAAAGGATAAGATTAATGTAATCACATAATATGATCTGTTGAATAGTAAGTCACTCTTTATCATCATATTTTTTTTATTTTTTTTATATATACTGGAAGACTCCGCAAATTACACATTTAGCAATTTAGGTATACAAAATTTCAGATTGAAGCTATACAAAAACAAGTTTAATTACAATATTTCCTTCTAATTAACTCAATGATTAATTTTTTTGAAAAAAGAAAAACAAACTCAATGATGATTATTCAGCTTTTGGTTGTACTATTCCAATAATTATCAGTCAGTTTAATCGATATTCAAACTTTAAATGAATTATATTGAGTCAAGTAATAGCGACTTGCGATCTCATATGTGAATCCTAAGTTGGAGTTCTACTAGAATCATTAAACTAGAAATAATATGTACTAAATTTGCTGTCGGGTAAGTATTTAAATTGCAGTTTAGTAGAACAAAACAAAGATATACAAGTCAAAACAGAATCTTAATGTACCTTAGTGTGGTCTTTCAAAATAATGGTCCATTAAACAAAATGTCGTAATTTTCAAATAAGCCAACATTGCCAATTGGTCAAAATTGAAGAGTTGGACTTGCGTAGTTGCAGGCTTTTTTGTCTTTTTTTTTGTGGCTCACGAAAAAGTCTTTAATTCATTTTAAGATATTATTTTATTGAGTACATATGAAGGTATCTTTTCCAGCTGAAAGTCTGAAACTTGACCCTGAATTATGTACATTGAAATAATAGATTTCCACATTTAAGAAAAGGGCAATAATTATGTACATTTACATTTTTTTGTTTGTTCGTTTAATTGTTCACTTTAGGATATTATAGCTTTCCATTATGTAAGATCAAACATACACAAATTAAATTTCTTGAAAATATTTTTAGAAACTAACACCATGTCTACTACCGTATGTTGGAAATCTTTAACACTACGCCCCACTTTTAACTAAAGTAGTCTGTATCTCTACTTAAAAAAAAATAAAAAAAAATAATAAAAAAAAATCATGTCTATCACAATATTAGTTTTCTTTTCATAGATCAATCCAAATTAACTTCACAAATCTCATGAACATATCTTAAAATTTTCATCCTAATTATACTCTCAGAAAATCAATTGAAACTAAACAAAGTATATTCAGCTCGGGGAGTTGTATCATGAATTGACATGTACGTAGAAGGGGATCCAAATTAAAGATTAAGGATAATGAAATTGGATATGGACATTTCTAGCTAGTTTAATACTACTAATATGATCGATGATTAGATTAGGTTAGATATAATAATTAATTTAATGAATAATAAAAGTGCTAAATAATATGATAGGTCAAGTAAGATGGAAGAGACGTGACTTAAACGAAAGTTAGTTGAGAAAGGAGTCAACATCCACAGCTATGTAATGAATTAAATGGCCATTATTAAAAAGCCTGCAGTGCACCAATTAAAATTGAAGTCATAAAAACCCTAGCTAGCCCATCACTCTATTGCTTCAATTCATCACTCTCAGACTGCATTGAATTAATATCAAATTAAATGCCCCATCTGCAAACTCATTTC
Organism: Penstemon newberryi var. newberryi; assembly: GCA_030819805.1. Taxonomy (NCBI): domain Eukaryota; kingdom Viridiplantae; phylum Streptophyta; class Magnoliopsida; order Lamiales; family Plantaginaceae; genus Penstemon; species Penstemon newberryi. The sequence continues at coordinate 38,709,076 of JAUALY010000005.1, forward strand.
TTTCTTCATGCATATATTCCTGACATCCCTGTATTCAAATTTATTATGGAAAACTCAAATGAATTTCTTACTCAATGTGGCATCATTTCGTGACTTCACCGAAATGAATGATGTCGTGTATTTCTAACCACAAAGTTTAAATAAAAAAATTACATTTGTATGTTGGTTGATGTTAATTCAAGATTTCATTAGATATTTGTGTAGAATTATTTAAAACCTAAGTACTACTTGTGATTACTTTAAAATATAAGATATTGTTAATAAAGAAATATTGCATCTTGTATGTAATTAAGGTGTATGTATTTTGGGTATAAAAAGTATGTGGATATACGTCCAATTATATTTGGAGTGCTTGTGAAATGATTTCATATATATATACATATATATAGTATTGTAGCTAGGGGTATGCATGAATAATTAATATGAATATCTTAGTCAGTACATGAAGCAGAATAATCATCAAAGTCTTGCTCTGCATCCAAATATTGTACAGCTCGAGTTAATTGTCCACTTGCATTATACTATATCATATCTATATATCTAGTCTATTTTATATGTATAATATTCTAACAATGAAATAATTAATTTCCGGTATGTTGTGATCATTTGCTATTAGACGTTGAAGGTTGTGAATAATTTTACCTTTTTCTTGGTTTATATCAAGATTAATATTTAAATTTTAAATCCGACTTAATTTATCCATTTCGAGATGCGTCCCATGTACACATTCTGTGAGATAAGCATCTATACTTGTAACATGGGTTCTGAGCAAATTTGCTCGTATAAGTGAAGAAATCAAGAAACAAGTTTGTTAACCAAAGAAAAATTATAGCTGCAGCAAATTAACCAAATTTTCTTTTTACCTCAAAAGCAAATTTATAATTTTAATAACTCAAAGCTAGCATATAAGTTCTTTCCTAATTTATTCGACTTAAACAGAAGTATTGGATGGTACTTCCTTCAAATGGAAATTTCTAATTGACTAGATCGATCGAGTTTAGGAGTTATTTTTTGTAATGCATCATATTATTGATTTTGATGATGTAATATTCTTACAATGATTATGTGATATATTTTCAATCACATAGTCTAAAAATTTTCTCATCTAGTCAAGAATGTACCCCTCCAAATTTGAAAATAAAAGTTGAGAGAGAGAGAGAGAGACCATAATCAAAATAATGCATGCATATTTACTCATGATATCAAACCCTGATCATGAATCTATTTGTTATATATATATGGTAATAAAAAGTTAATTTAATTTGCGCGCTCTTAGACTAGTTAGACAAAACATGACAAGCTAATTCTTGTAAATAAGGCCATGTTTTTTTTTTGTTTGAACTAGTTTAGAAAAATTTATAAACATTGTGGCTAGGAATGACACAACATCGATTATCACCACAAATTTCCATGAATATTTTATGAAAGAAATTAAAAAACAAGTAGAAAAGAAAATAATTGTGAGGATTAGTGAAAATTAGTGAAGGTGCACGCAAAATGACAGTAAAAAAATTAATGATTTTGGGGTTCACCTTAATTACTTGGGAAGACAATTACGTACTAAGCAGAAACTAAAACAAGAGATGTAAAATCTCTGAAATAGTACGTAGATGAAATGTTCATAAGCCAGAAGAAGCCATGAAACTCAGGATGGATAGCGCCACTGATTAATATTGCAATAATTTAACAAACATTTACCGGTCGTTGGCGCTATCCCTCCTGAGCTTCACAGATTCTTTCTTACAGATCGTTGTAATAGAATTAAATATACTCCTATTAATTAATTAAGGAAATTAATTGAATTTCTCTTTTAGTTTCTTCCCTTTTTTTCAAGAATTAATGTTAATTTCACATGGTGGTGGTGATGGTGGTGGGTAATGAGAGAGAAGGCCAGTGGGGGTACTGTATTTATAGGAGGAAGACGTACTCAAGAGTACGTACTGGACAGAAAAAAAGACATGGACCAAGCAAAATATATAAATACTAGTATATTGAATATATGGGATTTTGTTGTTTCATTTGATGATTAATGTAAAGACATATGTTGTTTTGTTGTTTAAATTACTTTTTCAATTTTAGGCTTTAAATATCTCTCGCTATATTTATTGGCTGCCGACTGTACATTAATTCTATATAGCTGTCTAGTTAAATATTTAGTACTGCATGGACTCCGTTTATGCAAAAATATAATGAGAAATATAAAACCATCAACTATACTTTACCTAATTAATTGGCAAAAAAGTTTATGTTATTTTTATTAGCAAAAAGTATCTCTTTTTTTTTTTTTTTTTTTTTTTTTAATATACTATCATTTACCTCTCCCTAACTGAAGGATACCACACTCACTTTAAGTGCGAGTATTCTTCATAATACACGGGAAAAATAACAATTATAACTCTCACAATAAAATATAAAACACACATGTTTGACGTAAGAAATTGGAAGTAATTAATCCCCAACAACATTCCACTATCTATTATACCAATAATCCTCTTGGTAATAACCCCTATTGTATAGACTTATGAGAGTATTTAAGAGACAATATTAGAATTGACCACATGGATTGGGTTAAGTTTACTTACTTGGCTTGGGTCTAACTCAACCTTTAAAGTTAGTTTATAAGGTGAGAATTGCCCAAGACCTTATAAGGTAGACTTAACTATTGTTTTCAACCAATGTGAGACATTTAGTCTCAATAATCCCCCTTCACGTGTGAGCGGACAGAATGTGGGTGAAACCAGCCCAACACGTGACATATGAAAGCCCAACCTTGTGAATTTGCGACATGTGGGTGAAGAACCAACACACGAATAAAGACACCCTGGACCTTTGTTAACCGGAGGAATAATGAATCTCCAAGCCTTGAATAACTGGAGGAATAATGACAACTCAGACCTTTGTTATCTGGGTGAAGTGTGTAGGTAGATATTGAAGCCCATCATGGCTACAAGGAGGAGCCCATCACGGAAGGAGGTGGTCCGGCTTTAACCTGGGGCTCTGATATCATCTTAGAATTCACCACATATATAGATTGGGATAATTCCACTTACTTGGGCCTAACTCAACCTTAAAAGCTAGCTTATAAGGTGGGAATTGTCCAAGACCTTATAAGGTGAACTTAACTATTGTTTTCAACCAATGTGGGGCATTTAGTCTCAATAGACAATAATCTAAAATAGGAGATCTTTTCCTAATAAATATGATACTTCTTCTATCAATAAAAAAAACGCGGGGGTTATTTTTGAATTTTTCTCGGAGGGAAAAACACTTTTGATACCAATCTTTAGTCCAAAAAACACATTTGATGCCAAACTTTTCGAAAAAACACATTTTATATTATGATTCACACTCTCTTGACACATTTAGTTTTTCTGATCAATTTTCGGACGGAATTTAGCACGTGCCCGCCGTGTCTGTTAAGTTAACAATGGTGGGTCTTTAAAACCCGTGCCTGTTTTATCTCCCATTGTCAACTTAACGGGCACGTGAGTGACACGTGCTGAATTCCTTTGACGGCAAAACTAAATGTGTCAAGAGGATGTGAATCATGGTATGAAATCTTTTTTTTCGAAAAGTTTGGTACTAAATGTGTTTTTTGGACTAAAATTTGGTATCAGAAGTGTTTTTCCTCGTTTTGGTGGAGACCAGTTTGACTGAGTTTTACTCTTCAATATCAATAGCAAAGTGTTTCCATTTTTGTTTAAAGGCGTGAAATAATATAACTACTTTAATTACCTTTTCTGAGTATATATAATCATAACTAAGTACTTGTGATTAAATATATCACTAATTCATGCCCCCTTTACTGTCCTTCACCACCCTAACATTTTACATAGTGTCGGCAATGAGAATACATATGTTGTTATTTTTCTTCTTTTTGCAAGCTTTAAAGGATTTAAAAATTAATTAATTAATTTATGAAAAATTTAAAATATATATTAACAAATGTAGGTTGTGCTATTCATTTTTCTGGAAATTACATTTTATGAAATCAATCGTAGATAGAGATCGACAGAGAAATTTTCAAAAGGCATGTATTTCTTTCTCCAACTCCAATTTGCATGGAATATTTATTAAACCCACATCCAGAAATTAGTTCAAGATATTAGAAACATATTTAATTTATTACATTTAATATTGTCATCATATTCATGCCGAATAGAAATTAAGTGAAATAAAAATACCATACCATGAGATTAATTAGTACACCGTACCTATTTTATGAAGAAAGACCATACCGCAAGAAATAATTGTTTTTAATTCATTTAAAAGCAGCATTTTATCTTTTTTGCGTTTCAACACGACAATATAATTGTATTACTATAAATGTGACTAGGGACAATACTCGGATGAATCAATTATTGTATTCGTCAAAGTGATACGATTCTGTGTAGCTGTGAAATAAACGTTAATTATCATTCTGTTTCCATGCTCTAAAATTTGTGATGATTCGGATTTCTGATTATTGAACTTTTAGTTTGTGTATTTGACGCTTTCAGAATTTAACCATTCTAGAACAGGTGTTGTTTCAATATAAAAATATTGCACAAGATTCATTAGCCTAATATATATACATTGCCATTTTACTTAGATAATTATGTTACGTTTTTAGCCATGAAAGTACTTGTCCTTATTGTTCTTTCTCATAATTACGTCGGACCAACTCTTTGACCACCGCCGGTCAAATATTTTCTCCGATCAATTTCATATTAATTAGATTGTTCTGCCATATCTAAAATAGCAATTGTTGCATTTATTAGAAACAAAATCATATCAAGTTGAAAATGGATCCAAGTCATGTAACTAACATGAAGATAATGTAAAATTGATAATTCCAAACTATATGATTTTTTCTTTAAAAAAAAATTAAGGTCTTTATCTATAAAAATTGTTTTACTCAGAAAAAAAGATAAAGAAAATCGAAAAGTTCTTCAAAAGTAATTATTATATATTAAATCCATTAAGCCGATTAGGTCCAGCCCACTAGCTCCTGGGCCGAATGGGATTCCCACTTCAAATTGCAACCATGCCCATGACATGGATTTGGACATCTAGCTGGGCTGATAATTAAACACATATTATATATCACTTATTTTTATGCCTAGAAGAAAATATTAATGTAAATATTATTTATTTGTTTATTATAAATTCAAATTCATCTCAATTAATTTATTTTGTTTAATTACTAACATTTTACTTGTATTAAATCCATTAAAACTTTTGGTATTAACAACCAATCCATATTTTAATATATTGTTCAAGGACACTAGAGATAATGTATGATTATTTGTGTCTTCTCGTGAACGTGCTCACAGATGAGAATGCAACGAGACCATATGGATTTTACCTTGGGATTGTGATCAACAGTCAAAACCTGCATGAGTGGAGTAAATCACTTTCTTAGGACGATCGTCTTGTGACGTGACTCTCATCAGACTAGTCATTTTGCAATTCTTTTAAATTATGTTTCTGTAATTTTTTTCATATTATGTTATTAAATATTTATATAATTTCGTGATTATTAAATTTGCATAAAAATGAAAATTTTCACAACAATTACCTACTAACTACGTGATCTATAACTCCACTTAAATTCTTGTACTGAAACATCATAATCTATTTCATATTCTCAAGTTCATAACTTGATCAATGATGGAAAATATTTTTCCCTTATTTTCCTAATTTTATTGTCGAATAGGCAATTTGTTGATATTTGATAGTTGGAGGAAACAAAATGATACACATAAAATATAATTAAAATTGATGCAAATTTTTTTTTTTTGGTTTTCCAAGAATTTAATTTCAATTGAATGAGCAATTAGTATATAGAATACTTGAAACGGGAAATTATAATTTACCTAAAAAATTAACCAAATAACCCACCAAATTTGACTAATAAATTGAAACAAAGATACCAAATACGTGGTTGAAAATCTTTTTCTTCTATTGGCACTATAAAAAAAAAAAGAGATATTAAGCCGAGAAAAATTGGAGTCATGAACCAATGGTAAAGGGTAAAGCACTAGTTCAATGGCTTCCGTCCCTCTCGCCTCTTCGTTACCTCTACAAACACTTCATCGGCGTGCACGGCGGCGCAAACTCCTGGACACTGTCGTTTATTGTTGTGCTTCAATAATTTCAACTTCACACAGCTTAGACAAAAGCCACAGCAAAAGCAGAATCCAATCCGCAAGAGCCTTAAACCCCATTGTGGTGAAGGGTGATCCACCCACTTTTGTCTCCGCCCCTGGCCGCCGAATTGTCGCCGGTATTGTTTCATACTCATTGACGCTTTAAATCAAACAGTTTACATGAATTACCAAAAGGTTAACATTGTCTAAGACTATGAGTTAATACAGCATGTTCTGATGTGATTTTGAATTCAAAGACAGTAATTTTGGTACTTTACTGTCTTCCAGATTAAAGTTCAATGTTAATGAGTATTAGGACTTATAGTTATGTAGTTGGGAGTTATGGTCCTATGATACTTAGAAAGTGTTGTGAAATTGATTTTTTTTCCAAGTTATCTCACTAATGCTGTCATCTCAGACAGCTCACTAATGATATAAGTTTTTCTTATCTTTATTCTGCTGATATTACTTTTCCTTTTATGTGGAAAAAATATTTATAATGACATTTGGTTTATGGAAATAGAACATGTACATATATGTGTCATTTTTGTAGAAAAGACGAACAAAAGATGTTTATCATTTGGCATGAAGATTTGATGACTCGATTGTTTAATCCTTTTGTCCTCTATAAAACAATCAAAGTGAGCTTAACTAATCTGATGAACATATCCAAATAAAGATCTTGACATTTGATTCTATCATTGTCGCATAATGATACGAGTCAACTATAAAACATTCACTGTGACTATTTTGCTCAAAATAAATATTCTATACTGATTGACGAGGATTGAGGAATTAAAAATTACTTGTGTTTGATGAATGTCAGAATGCTATACCCCTATTAGGTGCTTAAACTGCGCTAAAACGTAAATTATAGTTACTGAAAAGCCTGTAATTAACAAAAGTATACCTTCATTGTTGGTTGCTCTACTCATTGTGTTGTAATGACAATTAGTTGGGGATTTGCATGGAGATCTTGATAAAGCTAGATATGCTCTTCAGATGGCTGGTGTCTTAAGTTCCGATGATCAAGACTTATGGGTTGGCGGACACACGGTATGCGTTTGTCTTACTACTGTAAAACCTAATGCATTTATCTTTTCGAGGAAAATCAAAATTCCATTCTCAGTTTGCTTCTTTTACTCCAAATTGAAGTGGTTTTTAATATCTTACGATTGCAACTTCATATTCATGAGCAGGTATTAGTTCAGCTTGGAGATATTCTTGATAGGGGTGAAGATGAAATTGCAATTTTATCCTTATTGAAGTCACTAGATCTCCAGGCAAAAGCTAATGGAGGTGCAGTTTTCCAGGTTTGTGGGGATGTTATTTTCCCCCTTTAAATTTCCAGACTGTTGTCTCCAGTTGTTTCTTTGAAGAATAAAGAAAGTGCAATATTTTTTTTGTCAAGTATCTTCATCTGACTGCATAATACTTAATTAGAATCAGAAATTTCAACTATCTTGTATCGTTATGTTGTAATTGTATGACTAAGAAAAACTGACATGTTTTTTTTCGGAAGTTCGACATATATTTTATCTGTCTTTACCTTTCCTTCTCATATTATATAGGTAAATGGAAATCATGAAACCATGAATGTGGAAGGGGATTTTAGATACGTTGATTCAACCGCCTTCGATGAATGTGCTGACTTTCTTGAACACTTGGAAATCTGTGACCATAACTGGGAAGAAGCATTTCTAGGTTGGGTTGGAGTATCTAAAAGATGGAAAGAAGAACGTAAGACACCTCAAAATTATTGGGGTCCTTTGAACTTAGTGAAGGTATGTTCTCAACTGATACAAATTTTCAGGTCAAAGAAACTTTAGGACACCAAATGATTTTTGGACATAATTCAACTATAATATATAGAAATAATATTACATAGTCACATGTTACGTTTCAGACTTTGAATTGGAATATGTTTGATTCTTTTCCAATAGTCTATTAATGAAAAAGAAACTTCATCCCCTTTTTTGTGTTACGATGCCTTTGAGGTTCGTTTCTAATTGAGTCATCTGATTATTAGGACAGAGACAGAAGGGAGTCATTGCAAGATCAGTTCTCTTAAGACCAGGGGGTCCCTTGGCGTGTGAATTGGCACGTCTTCCAGTAGTTCTCAAAGTCGATGATTGGATATTCTGTCATGGTGGCCTTCTTCCTCATCATGGTAAATATTGTATTCTTGAACCCTTCGTGCATCTCAGATTGTTGAAAATAGTAATGAACCACAAATATTTGGTTCTGCTGCAGTTGAATATGGCATAGAGAGAATGAATGGAGAAGTATCTCATTGGATGAAAGGGCTTAACATGAGTGATGATTTTCCAGAATTACCCTTTATAGCCACTAGAGGCTACGACAGTGTAGTGTGGAGTCGCTTATACTCAAGAGACTTATCAGATCTTGAAGATTTTCAGATCAATCAGGTTCTGTGACATTATATGTTGGAATAGACTTATCATTGATCTCTTTTGATTAATTAAGGATGATTCATACTCTTGTTGACACCTTGTAAGTGGTTAAGAAGTCTAAATTTTTCTTTTTACCAGATCCAATCTATTCTTCATGAGACACTTGAAGCAGTTGGTGCCAAGGCAATGGTGGTTGGACATACTCCGCAAGCTACAGGAGTAAATTGGTAAATAAACTTAAATGTGTTTTGAGCTCTTTATTCATAATTGATTATTTGATTTAATTTAGTGGTCATTAGTAGGTACATGCTCTGTGTATGTACCTCTTTAGCCCTATGGTTGGGATCTTCTGTCCAAAAATAATCTTCATTTAAAACTAGAGCAGGTTACTCTTAGATAGATAGGAAGAAAATCCAAAAATATGATATCAAGTTTCAAGCAGTTTTCATAGGCCATATAGATACTCCCACTAAGATATAAGAAGATTAAAAAAACAAATCAACCTAGTTTGAGCAAGACAACTGGTAAATGGCTGGTGACCTTTAATTGAAATCAACGTATGTGATGCAAAGCCTGTATAAGAGGTATGCCTACATAATAATAATACTAATTGAAGAAAAAAGAAGAGCTTAAGTTATTAAACCCAAATAGGGAATGTTGACCCTTAATTGATTAACCAGATAGAAGAATCAAAAGAATTTAGTCAACTTAAATTTGGGGCATGTGTGTAAGTCGTTGAGCACACAAATTCATCTAGCATTTTTTTAGAGATTTTTGAATGTGATGACTTGTTTTCTATTTTGGATTGATTAAGATTGATATTCTTCCAATTGAATGTTTGCAGTGAATTCAACTGTAGTATATGGCGTATTGACGTGGGAATGTCTAGTGGAGTACTTGACTCAAGGCCTGAGGTAGACCAATGTTTCACTCAACTTCACAACTCTTACAAGTATTTTAATTTTCAATCTCATCTAATCACCATATGCACAATCAAAATTACCTTATGTAGTAATGAAAATAGAGAAAGAAACAAGGTGTGCAAATGAACATAAACTAGAATGAATATGAACTGACCTTTTTATGATTTTCCTTTTTTTATGCTGCTAGAGGAGCACCTTAACATTTGATTTTATACCACAAGCTACTTCTTGTGAAAATTTCTATAATCACTATATTAATCTCTTCACTGTAAACTCCTTATCTCTCCAAGCTTCGCATTCAATAATCTATAGAAATGACTGGTTTAATAGTACTACTATGATATTTGATTTATGTTCACCAGGTTCTAGAAATAAGAGAAGGTAAAGCAAGAGCAATAAGGGGAAAAAGAGATAAATACTCGGAGCTTCAAGTAGTTGATTATATATAAAGTGCACAGAAGGAGCTTCTAGGTAATTCATATCCCATGCATCAACTTTTGATGTCAAATTATGTTTGCTGTTGAGACTTCTTTTAAGGTCCTTTATTTTCCCTTTCCATGTCTTAAAATGCAACATGATATTAACTCTTTAGTCATTAAAGTCTCATCGGTTCATCAGAGCACATCAAAGCACATACATTTTATGGAAAAAATGTTATTAGTACCTCACATTCTTTCATTTTTCATTTATTCTTATACAGGGAAAGAGAAAATGATATTAGCATCATAATTTTAAGACGAGCTGCTGCTGCTGAGTAATTTGGTTTAGCCTTATCGTAAAAGAGGAAGCTGAGAAGGCTTCTTTATGTGAATCGCAGCCTCTGGAGTTTGGCTGAAGCAACATTGTATTGTATGGCATGCTAATATTTTGTATATTTCATCATCATTATAATTAATCACTTGTTAATAGACAGTTCAAAATTTGATGTAAATATAACTTCCGAACAAACACAATTATTTCGATATGCTTTGTTCTTCTTCTTACTAGTTAGAACAATAATTAATAAGTCGGTCAATTTTCTTTTTACAGATTATGTGCATACAAAGCTTCTCATTGTACTTAACAAGTATTATCATATTCTTTTCTTCAGATTATATACAAATTATTAACCGTTTACTAATGTAAAACGTATTTTATGGCGATTCATAAATATTAATTTTTTTTGGCCTTTTTACTTCGGAATTTTGTTAAGCGTTTCTTTTTCACAGGTTTGAAAATACTATCTTATATTTTGACGTCGCTAGTGATATAATCAAAGGGACAATTATTACATTTATAGAAAAAGGAAAAAAAAAAGGATCATTAACTTTGAATCACCAGTTAATGGTTGAATCATATATCTATAGATTCTTTTTTGCTTTTTTAGTATAGGCATAAAGAGTTGCTCCCAAAAAAAAAAAAAAGGAAAATATTTTTTCGACTGTTAGAGTGTACCATGTATTAAATTCTCCAAACCTTTAAAAAATGAAGATAACTTTTTTTTTTTTTAAACTTAACAAAATTCAGACCTTTTTCTTTGATTTTTCAGCAAAACTTTTCAGTAGACTGTTCTCTTTTAATTAATTTATTTAAGTAAACTTTATCTTTTATGCTTTAAAATAAGATTTCTTTCGGTATATATAATTATTATTATCTCGTTCATGGATTCATTGATAAAATTATTGAATGTTGTTTCTAATTATATATTTTTTTCTCAATATATATTCGATTTCTTTTTCTTTTTTTAATTCAAAACAGAATATTAATCCATGCCTACTAGGTAACAGCTGATTATACAATTGGATAGCCGTTAGTTAGCCTATACTACCACCCGACCCGACGACAATTTTGAAGCCACTTCTTCTTCGTAAACTCCGCCGAACATACTTAATGCATGCATTTCCTCCTCTACTAAACACCAATCTATTCCCCTTAAATTTAATTCGTTTCAATTCCTCAGCAAAATTTGCCTCGAAAATGGCTTCTTCAATTGTTCTCCCTTCCATTTCACTAAAGAATCCAGTCAATTGTGGCGTTTCCGAATCCTTCAAAAGCTCCAGTTTATTGGGTTTCAGGAGGATTTCTCAATTGAATGTGGAGAAATCTAGGGTTTCTATGAGCGTCGCCGTCGGACAGACCGTCGTGGATGATGCGCTCTTTAAAGACTACAAACCTTCTACTGCTTTCCTCTTTCCTGGTCAGGTCAGATTTAATTTTTCTACCTTTTTTTCAAGGTAGAAGATAGATAGATTGAGCTCGATGTTTCTGATTGAATGTCAGATTGTTTTAATGTACTTAATAGATGCAGCCCTAATTGTTGCTAATTTTGCTTTTTTAATTTTTATGGAGAAAAAGCTAGGGAAGATTTGTTAAAGTAAGATGATAATTTCTTATGTAATTTTCTAGGATTGTCTTGATTCAATCGTTTGTACTTTGATAATGTGCTAAATTAGTTAGTTTATGTTACTTAAGAAAGGATATTTGTTTAAAATGAATATGATGTGGTACTTATTATGATTTGTGATGGAAAATTTATGAAACCGTAGTGACACAAAAGAGAAGACAAACTTTACTTTCTAGAATAGTAGAGTTTGAAACTTTCGTTTTATGCAGACAGGGTTGGTATGTTTATGGTATCGTTGGATCGCTTGAAATTGAAACTGACAGCTAGGAGTTATCTTCATACTATTACTTGTCAGGACTTGTGTCATTGTGACTAAGTTTATTTATACTTCGTCTCTGAAGGGTGCACAAGCTGTTGGAATGGGTGCGGAGGCTCAAATAGTGCCAGCTGCAGCTGAATTGTACAAGAAGGCAAACAATATTTTGGGGTAGATTCAATATTTTTCTTCATCTTTAAGTGTCATATATATTAGCATAAATTGCACATTTAATGGTAGTCTTCCATATCTTCAAGAGATCAAAGTTGAAACACCTCTTAAAATTTGCTAATTTACTTCTTGTATTCAATTAATTATCTTTCTATATCTGGCTTTCACTCATTTCAAAGTCCAAATATAAGATAGGTGGACGTCATTTGATTAACAGGTCCTGACAAAAGCCGATACATAGCAATTATAATTACATATATGGTAAGGAGGTCAATATAGATTATCACTTATGTGACTGCTGAATATTCGCTTTGCTGATGTTTGTTGGCTTTATGCTCCCCCCCCCCCCCCCCCCCCCCACCAAATAAATCCCCCATTTGAATTGGTTCACGTGTATTTTTTGTTGAATTTTCTTCCCTCAACATAAGTGTCTGGTATCTGATTTCTACTTTTATTACACCTAGGTTTGACCTTTTGGATATTTGCATAAATGGGCCAAAAGAGAAGCTTGATTCCACTGTTTTAAGCCAGGTATGTTGCAGTTGTAGGAGGTGATGTTTTTCTTACAAATATTGTGAATTCTAACAATGCAACAAACAAAGAAAAAGCTATAGTATGTCATAATTGAGGGTGAGCAACCCTAGTTTCCTTGTCAAACTTTTCCCTTGCTCATATTTGAAATGAATCTTGCCTTCAGTTCACAATTCACATTTATTGGAATATAAGGGAAAATAAATTTCATGAAATACTGGCTTCCTTTATCAAAAACCATTTTTGTTTTCAATTAATTACTAACAGCCTCATCCTTTCTTTCTGAAAGAGCATATGTTGTAAATCATGTAAAAACATATGCGAACATTGTCAATTGCTAATGTTTTAGTCCTGTAGAAACATTCCTAAGGACTATATCCTACTCAAGGAAGGAATTTATGAACTGATGTATTGTCTGAATCCATTTTCCCAGCCCGCTATCTATGTCACAAGTTTAGCTGCAGTCGAAGTGCTCCGAGCTCGTGATGGAGGCCAGCAAATAATTGACTCAGTGGATGTAACATGTGGTCTGAGTTTAGGAGAATATACTGCTCTTGCATTTGCAGGAGCTTTCAGGTAGACTGCCAACTCTATGACATGTTTGAGTTCATTCTTAGATTATTGTATTGTTAAGGCTGGTTCGTGGATGGGTATAATATTTATTCATGTATGCAACATCTGCGAATAATTGTTGGAGAAGGTTTCAATTTTTATTTCTAATGGTTTCATCATTGTTATGCAGCTTTGAGGATGGTTTGAAGCTAGTCAAATTAAGGGGTGAAGCAATGCAGGTAACTTCCACATTTGGATAACTTGTACTGTGAATATATTAATAAACTTTGTTTTTGAAGTAAAAATATTGGATTATTAGGATGCTGCTGATGCTGCTAAAAGTGCCATGGTTAGTATCATTGGATTAGACTCAGCGAAGGTGCAATTGCTCTGTGATGCTGCCAATGAAGAAGTAGATGAAGCAAATAAAGTTCAAATTGCAAATTTTTTGTGCACTGTAAGTTTATTTCCTCACTAAATCGTACATATGAAATTATTCCTGTATCTATACAATATCTGAACCAGGTCAGGTTATTGTAGGGAAATTATGCCGTCTCTGGAGGCCTTAAAGGAATTGAAGCAGTAGAAGCCAAGGCAAAATCATTTAAGGCTCGAATGACGGTGAATATTACTTTACCCGTTGTCGAATTCGTTTTTATGCTAATTTATTATGCTACTGCCAGTACTCCTAACATAAATGTTCACTTAGGTTCGGTTAGCTGTAGCTGGTGCATTTCACACTAGTTTTATGGATCCAGCTGTATCAAGACTAGAAGCCGCTTTGGCATCAACAGAAATCAGAATTCCCAAAATACCAGTAATATCCAATGTTGATGCAGAGCCACATGCAGATCCAGACACGATTAAGAAGATACTAGCTCGACAGGTAAAGCCACAACTTTATCACTTACCACTTAACATAAGCTGGATTGTATCTAATCATTCCAGTCAATCTACAATTTCAGGTGACTTCGCCAGTTCAGTGGGAGACAACAGTGAAGACCCTGTTGACTCGAGGGCTCAAAAAGAGCTATGAATTAGGACCAGGAAAGGTAGGAATCAATGCTCTCTAGAGTTTCTAAGTGTTTGATTGCTGCACCATTTGATTTTTTTATAACCGAGACATTTTTGAATGATAATGTATCAGGTTATAGCTGGAATCGTCAAAAGGATGGATAAAGGTGCTGAGATTGAAAATATTGGTGCCTAAGCATTTCTTAAGGTTGCCTATTTTCATCTACGCTCCTAGCAAAACCGGAAGCGTCTATGGGTGTTTCTGCTATTATTTAATAAAATTTAGAGCTGTTATATTGTGTACCAGTTAAGTTTAATTATGAACATGAAATGAGTATTACCCAAGTGAAAGGAAAAGAATGAGGGATGTGTTGATTTGGGCTGTTAGCCTTTCCAGAGAGTCCGAGTGACATTAAACAGAATGTACTCCATATTTATTAGACATTAATCACGTTATTTAGCAAAAAGACAGACTAGTATTTTGATGAGACTACAATGGTGGTTTTGTTTTTGTAGACAGTATGGTTCAAATCGAACAGTACAACAATAGTGTAAGACCCACTATGATATGCACAATGTTCGATTTACGTTCATGTGATTTAAAAAATAGTATTTTACCCTCCTATAATTTTATAAAAGTTTTTCATTGCTCTTGATATTTTTAAACTTAGAAAAATATGAATTGACAAAATTACATTTTTTATATGTGGTATTTTATCCTTGTATTATGATAAATGTATCATTTTATCACAACAATTGTGATAAATGTGGCACATTAATTTATACTCATGTGTTATGATATAAATGTTGCATTTTAAGGAGTTGTTTCTCAAAAAAAAAAAAAAAAAAAAGAACAAAGAGTCAGTCACTAGTTCAAATCAAACATCCCACAATGGCAAGAAACTCATATAATCACATCCGCTGATAGAGCACAAAGAGTCTTCTGTAAAAAAGTTAATTAACAGACTTATCTGTACAGAACATAAATTTAGATGCAAATTCAAATCGAAAACGAAGTTGATTAATACTATAAGCGGAACAATTCATCAAACAGCAGGTGAGCTTTAGAAAGCATTAAAAATGTACGATTCTAGTCTTTCTTGTGAATGGCATAATAAAAAATATTCAATCATTAATTGAAGAAGAATCTGAAGCAGCAGAAGTGGGTCGTCTCAACCGACTCCGAAGCTGATGGATCCACTGATCCTCTGAAACCCGACCCGCCCAATCGGGAACCGATCCGCCAAACGAGATCCCACGCATAGCCTCCATTACTCTGCCGGCATTCTCCGCCGTCAAAGGAGCGGTGCGTCGACTCTCGTCCTCTCTCAACGCTCTCTCTATTGCTGTCTCCTGCATCCTCTCCTCTTCTTCTTCGACTTCGTCTTCGGAATCGCTCAGATCTATAGAGGATACTCCGATCGCAAGGGAAGCGTAGCCATTTGGAAGCTGATGATGATCGATTTCTCCGTCTTCATCCGAAAACTCTTCTTCGTTTTCTCCGCCGTCAGCTGTTGTTATTGGTTGGTAGTATTCTGGTGAATCGTCGGAGCTCGACTCGGAATCGCTTCCCACGGCGCCGTTATCTGCTAGGGCGACGTTTATTAGCATTTTTTTTTTTAAAATAGAGAAAAAACAAATTGCATAAAAAACTAAAACGGTAGTAAGATTTGCGAACAAGCGGAAGATTAATTTCTTGCCTGCAATGAATTCCACAGCCGAAGTTGCCACCGCGTTCATTTCTACGCATCCCCAGTTCTCGTGCACAATGAGATCTCCAATAGAAAAGAAAAGAGTTAAAACAATTCCGAAGAAATTACCCGCCCAATAGAAAAAAAAAAGAAAAAAAAAAAAGAGTTTTATCAATTCCGAAGAAATTACCCGAAAACAACAAATGAAATAACCAAAAAGCGAAAAAAGAAATGCACCAGCCGGGAATCGAACCCGGGTCTGTACCGTGGCAGGGTACTATTCTACCACTAGACCACTGGTGCTTTGATGATAGTATCTGAACTTTTAATATACATAATATAAAATTAAATAAATTATGCAGCTGACGTGGAGCAATAAGAAGCCTATGTCCGTGGCTAATTATTGCGAACAAGGAAGCGCAAGTGAAACGGATATGGCGACTGCTGTGATGAGACCTTTTAGTAGCAGCAGCAGTATTGCTCATAATTTAAACAAAAACTTGCATCCCATTTCCACCTTTGATTCATCAAACTTGAACTCATTTTACAAAACCAAGAGGAGGTTTGTTTGTTCTGCACCACAATCTGTTCCCAATCTTGTCGGGTATACCCTTTGCTCTGTTTTTATGTGCCACAAACATTCATTTCTTGTATTATCGTTTGAATTTGAATCCCTTTTTATAAATAAATGTCTTGTAGTTCAGAGGAAGGAGTGTGTTTAAGCATTGGAAGTCATGTAATTCCACATCCAGACAAGGTACTGTTTTCATATTTTACTGTCAAACAAAGATATTTTCTTGAATTTGTTAAATTCCACGTAAATGGGGTCAAGAAACATTGTTAATTCTTTTTTTTCTTATACGATATTTGACCCTCTACTATTGAGATGATTATGAATTTCTGTAGGTTGAGAAAGGTGGGGAAGATGCATTCTTGGTTAGCTGTTATGGTGGTGGAGTTATTGCTGTGGCTGATGGTGTTTCTGGGTAACGATAAAATTGCTCTTTTTTGTTTTCATTAAATGAAGAAGAATTAATCAATGTGGTGTGTAGCTTTAGAGACTTGTGGTCATAATAATTTTTATGTTTGGCAGTTGGGCTGAAAAGGATGTGAATCCTGCTCTCTTCTCACGCGAACTAATAGCTAATGCCTCTAGCCTAGTGGAAGACGAAGAGGTTTCATTTCTTATACTTTATTTCGTTGTATATAATAGTCACGATTGGGCTGTCTTTCTTTTGATTGTGTTTGCTTATATTGTTTTTTAGTTGTTATATACTAGTATGTATAAATGTATTCAACCATGAACTGGTGAAAAAAATGGAGTAAGTACTTTTTGGTACTAATTTATAGGTTAACTACGATCCCCGGAATCTGATAAGGAAGGCACATGCTGCTACCTCTTCCATTGGATCTGCCACAGCGTAGGTTCTTCAATATGTTCTTTGAAAATTATCATGTGTTGCTTTATGTAATAATAAGTATATAATATCCTTAAACTTCTATTTTCCCTATAGAGTTGTTGCAATGTTAGAAAGGAATGGGATATTGAAGATTGCAAATGTAGGGGACTGTGGTGTGAGAGTTTTACGAAAGGGTAATTGCTTCATGATTTCAATGAATTCTTCGTATATTGTTTTTAGACTAATTTTATTTTATTTTTACTCTGTTATTTATAGGTCAGGTAGTATTTTCGACATCTCCACAAGAACATTATTTTGACTGTCCATACCAGTTGAGTTCAGAGCCTATCAGCCAGACATTCCTTGATGCCACGGTATCCAATAACATCGGTCCCATTATCGTTAGTCTAACAGAATCCTCTAATTTTTCTAAAGAGAAAATCACTTTTACCCCGTTACTTTTGAGCCATTTTGCACTTTACCCCAAACTTCTTTGCATTAGCACTTGGACGGTGGCCGTTAGGGATTTCAATGCAAAATTGATTGAATTCTAGTGAGTGAAATGCAACACAATTAAAATTTTCGGGGGTAAAGTGCAATTTTTCTAACATGATTATCAGTATACGATTTTCATTGGTGGTGGTGCCATTTTGGCGACTAGCCAAAAGTTGTAAACTACCACATTTTAAGAAATTGAGGGGAAAACTGAAAATGCAAAAAAGGTTAGGGGAAATGTGCAAAACGGCCTAAAGATTGCAACTTTCCCTTTCCCAAATGAACAAGATTTGATTCCAACAGTAACTCTTTCTAATTGCAGTCTAGATGCAAGAATGTCATGTCATGACTTATAATCAGCAATTTCTGTTAAAATACAGGTGACCACAGTGGAGTTAATGGAAGAAGACACTGTTGTAATGGGCTCAGACGGGCTATTCGATAACGTTTTTGATCGAGAAATTGTTTCTATTATCAACTCATGTAATAGTGTTGCTGAAGCTGGTACAAAGTTTGTAATAAATTTAATTTTTATTTGAATTTTGGTTAAACTTGTGCAGCTCACTGACTGGTATGCTTTGAACACTAGCAAAGGCATTAGCTAATCTGGCTCATAACCATTCAAAGGATTCCAGCTTTGATTCCCCTTATTCGCAAGAAGCTCGTGCCCAGGTGAGCTATATAACTTTGCCCCGTCTCCAAAAATGTACAATGAAACTTTATGTAATGAGAAATTTTGAATTTGGTGATCAGGGATTTGACGTTCCTTGGTGGAAGAAAATTATGGGGATGAAGTTAACAGGCATGACTTAGATTTTTTCGCTTCTATCAATTTTTGAGAAGTTATATATGATGGTGACTGTTGATTCTTGTCTAAATTGGACAGGTGGGAAGCTTGATGATATTACAGTAATAGTTGGGCAGGTGAAGAGTTCGTTGAGCTCGTAAAAGATGGGCATTTTTAATGGAGATGGATATGTGAGTTCCTTTTTACCCAGAAAGTGAAAAGTAATATTCTTGTCTGTCAATGTGAAGGAGTGGTGCTGCAGTGGGATAAAGACTGATATAGAGATGTAAAATATAAATCATTCTTGTTTCCCTGACGAAGAAAAAGAGCAAAACATTATTGTAACACTCTTGCTTTATAAAATTCTAAATAGGGTGAAAATATAGTTATCGAAAAATTTAAGTTATTGGTCAATTAAAGCAATTAGAATTAGAGTGTTTAATCTTGGTCCTATTCAATTTCCCTATGGTTATATACACGGTCCATAGTATCGGAATTTCAAGTTTTCAAAATTTAAAAATTTAAAGTATGCATTTTCATTAAAATTAAATATACAACCCTACATTTTTTTCTCGAACACAATAGAAAATCTCATGCCATCCTTCAATAATCAATGTTTTCATGTCTAACCAGCCACATTGATAATGTAAGAATATGTAATTTTAAGAACACAAACCAAAACACAATGGGAAAATAAACCTCCTACTAAATCAGATTATCCACAAACAATTTCTCTACAATAAATATCAAATAAACTCCCATGATGTACAGTGTTGCCTCTTCTTTCCCGTATAAGCTCGTTATAATCGTACAGAGTATCTGCTAGTATAACAAAATGCAAAAAAATTGTGTATCCCTATATAGTATTAAGATTTGTTTCTCAGGTCACATTGCCACTGCTCTTGCTATCGTTTAAATCTTGGAAAATAACTTTCGTAGCTTCGTATGTAGACCAGCAAATAGCAGCGGCAGGAGCGTGGAAAAGCATTCTAGGCATCCATCCTCTTAAAAGACCACTATACCCATCTTTCTTTAATATTGTTCCAACAACATCCCTTATCGAACCACTCACAAATCTGTCACATCCACACACACCCTGCAAAAAGCATCAAATAATAAAGAAAAGAGTATGTCATTCAAAGATTTATAAGATATACAAAATCAGATACTACCGAGATCACTTAAAGGAGACATTCTCATAAATGCAAAGAACCGACTAACAAAGGTAGTAAAAAACTTCATGGTTTTTGACTATTTATAGACAATATTGTACTTTGATTGTGTTTATTTTACATACTCCGTAAAGCAGCTGCAGTATGACAAACAATGTCTGAGTCATGACGTGGCAGATGATAACTTCTGGTTGGTTAGGTGTAGTTTGGTTTCCTTTTGTTTTACAAATCTTCTGTTCTATCGTTAAGCTGAAATTACTCTTCATTTGAGCTTTTAGTCACATATTTTAGCAAATAATTGAGCTAATTTAGTTCTTACTGGTGAAAGTAAGAAATTCCACTTAAATATACCTCTAAGGTTGGTACATCATGACATTTTTTTTTCCCGGAATACAAGGAATTAAAATCTAAAAAACTAAGCATATTAGAACCTTAGAGAGAATTTTGTCAAAACTAGCTAAATTCAAATGATTCACCTTCAACCATAAAAGAAAGACGACTAGATATACCACCTAATACTGTTTTCCTCTCTGGTCATGTTAAACTTTCTATCAAGCCAAATGAATCTTCTAGTACCATAATAAGTTGTAAAAAGTAATTACAGAAGCCCTGTGGACTAAAGAATTGTAGCAGCAATCTCATAAGTAGGTCAATATATTCTATTAAGTCCCTCTTTTTCCTCAGGTTACAAGGGCTAATAGGAAGTGTGCATCTAATGAAACTTGGCTTGCATCATAAAATCTTAAAAGACTAGACCACAACTCGAAAGTTCAAACAACATATATTTCATTGATTCTTCCATTGCTTGCACTAATCAAACATTATACACAGATTAGCATCATCCCCTTTTTCATTCTTCTTTTCCTATTAAGTTTAAGTTATTCATCTAACCACAAATTTGAAGAGCCACATCAAGACTATATACAACCATGGATCAAAGTGGTTTCCATCGAAAAGTTTCTGTTTTTGAATCAATAGAAACGAAAATGAAATGTAGTTGATACTATCTTATTTTACTTAATTAGTAATTTATTGATATTCTCTCGAAAAATTGTTGAAAAGTTTCCAATATTTAGATGACCGAAACATACCCTTGAAGATCCATGTATACAACACAAATTCTCTCATTTTCACAAGGCCAATACACACAAATTATTATCTAAATTAATTAAAAATTAAATTACCTGGCATTGTAATTGAGTCTTCACGACATCAAGAGGCGTAGTCAAAGCAGCCGCCAAAGCCCCAGCCGCAGCTCCAGCAGTAGCATGAACCACCAACCTCTCATCACTCACACTCTCTTCACCCGAAATCTCCATCAGGCCCCTCTTCACCGCCTCATAAGTCGCGAAATGCACGGCCGTAAAAGGCGCATTCATAAGTACCGTAGTCCTATAACTCGCATAAAACGCCCCAACCCCTTCCTCCCTCATCACCCTCCTCACACAATCCCACACCCCGTTATAACAACTCCCACTCAATTGCAACCTCTGCTTCACCATATCCATAGGCGTAAACACCGCATCGCTAGCAACCGTGGCGAAAACTCCTGAAGCCGCATGAGCTACGGAATTATTCGGATTTCCAAAGGAGAAACGTTTTTTACAGAATTCGTAGACTGAGAAGTAAACTGCGTGGGCGGGGCCGGCCCCGAGGCCCATAGCACCGATGCCGCGGTAGAGGCCTTTGACGCCGTCGTTTTTGAGGATTGAATGAAGGGCTTGATTAACGCCGACGGATTTAATAGGGCAGGATTTTAGGGCTTGCATTTGGGTTTTGACGGTGTCGATTGGAAACATTGCCATGTGTTCGACCATACCGGCGATTGAGCCGGCGATCATGAATTGCCAGAAGTGGAGACCGTCGTGCGCCGCCGTGGAGGTGGTTTCGGGGTGGTATTCGGGCGGTTTTTGGACCGGAATCAAATCGGGGTTTTGGAATTTGGGGGAGACGTCCGTTGCCATAGAGAAAGGGGGAGGAAGGGTTTAGGGATTTGGATTGGTGGAAGAGCATTAAAATTAGGGTTCCAAACACCTTGGGGGTTTGCAATTAGTAATGGTAAATTGTGTAATTTGAGAATGTTCCTTATTTGCCATGACAAAGATTCACGGTAATACTTCAGCTAGAAAATAAAAAATAAAATTTCACTGTAATAAAATCCACCTATTAAATCCAAACACTCTCAACTCAATTGCACCTAAATTAAAATATTTTTTCTTATAATTTTATAGAATTAGAGGTAAACTTTTATTTTTTTATCTTCTAAATTTTGTATTTACAGCTCGGGTCGAAGAGTGTATAGGGTATAGATCATCTACAATGTGGTGACTCAAGTAGGATTTGACTTTGAGTTTCTACTATGGAGTTCACAAGCCACTACCACTTGACTCAACAATATTTGGTAGAGGTAAACTTTAACTTCACCTAATTTTAGAGGGTTTTTATGGAAAAAAAATTAGATCATGAAGGATTACAATTTTTTTTGCTAGATTTGAACGAAAGCTCCAAAATTCTAGCTACTCTTTGTCGCTTTTCTGAAAATGGTTTTAGAAATAAATTAAGATTTAAAAAATTGATCAATTTCGTATAATTGTTTGTTCATGTTTTTCTTTTTAGATAAAAGATTTTTTCTAAGATGGAATTATTTTTGGAAATTAAGAGAAAATAAGTTTATTCTAAAAAGAAAAATTATTTTTTTGTCTTTTCTGAGAGCAATGAAATACAAGACAAAAAGGACCATTAGGTTTGGCAAATAAAAAACATTTTGATATTAAGAATTAATTATTTGTATGATTTTTTAATACCTACTTTTCTTATATATTATATTTTGTTTTAATTATTATATTATTATTAAGACTTCAACGTTTGTTACTTGTTACTATATGTTAGTTCTGAATTCAATTCAAGTCATATTTTCGAAAAATAAAAAATCAAACAAGTCACGACCAATGCCAGCCCATAATAGCCCAAGACGTTAGAGGAAGGAGTTTAGTAATTTTGGTTGGGCCGGTTAAGATTGAAATATCACCTACGGCTAAAATGATGAATTGGACCATGTTTGGAAGTTGGTTGAGTGGCAATTTGTGTTAAAAAATCAAGGCTAAATTAAATGACAAATTTTCGAAAAACTATCAAGTTATCATTTATCACTTATCACATGATAGATATATTGCGAGACAGAGGTTATAAATTACATATATCTGTATAATAATTATGAAATGAGCTGATTGGGTTTGGTCTCACTCAATCAGAGTCAAATTTTATTAGGTAAAGAGTTTTGATGAGGATATTTAAATCTACAAGGGTATTTTAGTAATTATCAAAACCCTCATTATTAAAATAATTAATAAAGAATTACATTTATGACGTTATTTTAAAATGACCACCATACCCCCCATTTAATTTTGAAGTTAGTGGAAGGCTTTTCCTCTCCCCCTAATTGATGGTGGACCTCTCACCTCCCACACTTAATGAGGTGACTCCTCACCTCCTCCATTTTACCCTATATATATCACCCTCATTTCACCTGAAAAGGCAAGTTGGAGTAGAGTGAAGAATAGCTGAATAGTTTCCTCGAAGTTCGTCCCGTGACATCAGAACGAGATTTGAAGAGGATCAAGATAGGAGGATATCATCCCTGAGATACCCTTGATCATTTTCATACAACATCATTTTTGGCGCCGTCTGTGGGAAATTTCTGATTGGCACGTTGAGATGGCGAACGAGAATGAGGAAAACCAATGGATGGAAGAACCAGAAGGACCACCTGAAGGAGTGGAAGACGCAGTAGAAGGTGCACCGGATCCAACATATATCCCAGATGCAGCCCCTGATGCGGCGCCCATGGCACCCACAATTCAAATGACTCAAGAGAGGCTGGATGCAATGGCAGCAGCGGTCGCCGCACGAGCGGTCGCGCAATATGTGGCTGAGCAGCGACGGACACGCATTTCACCTGTATTCCCTCACAGGGAATCAGGGGCAGCAACGAGAGAAGAACAAAGACCGAGGGAGCAGCAGACTTCAGGACAAATTTTGAATGAAGAAGAAGTTAATGGTGGGAATCCTGCAGGAGAAGAGGAGGCCCTCAGAGAACCTCGTTTGGGGATTAATCGAAATGCAGCTCCAGTAGTAAATGAAGGAAGAAGGGAGCGTGAGGAGCAGAACTACGAGCAACTGAGGCGGGGAGAAGTAGGAGAACCATATGCAACCATAATTCCAACGAGAAGAAGTCCATTTGCTCCCGCAGTCCTTTCAGAACCCTTACCACAAGGGTTCAGGATCCCAAGCCTCGCGGAGTATGATGGAACGGGAGATCCCCAGGAGCATTTAGACAAGTTTGCGGCCAAGGCAGATCTATATGCAATGAGCGATGCAGCCACCTGCAAAATTTTTCGCACAACTTTAGCCAAGATTGCCCTCACATGGTTTAACCAGCTACCAACATGCACAATTACCAACTTTGAGCAAATGAGTCAGCGCTTCCTTCATCACTTCTCAATGAATAGGAAGACTCAGAAGACTGCAGCGCATTTGTTCACTGTGAAGCAAAGAGCAGGAGAATCGCTGAGAGAATATATACAACGCTTTACTAACGCAGTGTTGGAAGTACCTCAGGTAGATCCAGAGCTCCTCGCCAGTATACTCCATCAAACACTGTTGGATGAGCGATTGAAGGAGTCTTTAGCAGGAAAACCCCCGACAACTCTTGATGTACTCTTAGCCAGAGCAGAAAAGTTCATCAGGATAGAGGAAGCATCGGAGGTGAAAATGGAGAAAGGAAGCAAAAGAAAGATTAGAGAAGAGGATAAGAATGATCACCCGAAACGAAAGGAGAATCGAGAAGAAGAAAGAAAAATTGGATATACCCCCAGGTATGCACAATACACGCCCCTAAATGCTACCAGAGAAGAGGTTTTCTCAGCAGCAGTCAGACAAGGGTTACCACAATGGCCACAACCACTAAAGGAAAATCTAGACCGTCAAAGATCGAACAAGTATTGTCGTTATCATAGAGCTCGGGGACATAATACCGAGGATTGTTATCATCTGAAGGATGAAATTGAAAGATTAATACAGCGAGGTAACCTTCAAGAATTTGTAAGAAGAAGAAGAGAAATAGATAGAAGGGATGTTGCACCAGCCACCTCACAGTCTGGAAGAAACCCCCCACAAGAACGAAATGGAAGGCAAGAACCTAACAGGAATAGTTCAGTGCAAGGAAGATATGATGAGAATATGCCTGGAGCAGGCATTA
The DNA here is from genome assembly GCA_030819805.1 of Penstemon newberryi var. newberryi. Classification (NCBI taxonomy): domain Eukaryota; kingdom Viridiplantae; phylum Streptophyta; class Magnoliopsida; order Lamiales; family Plantaginaceae; genus Penstemon; species Penstemon newberryi. Next base: position 38,734,253 of record JAUALY010000005.1, read on the forward strand.
TCAACGTAATATCAGGGGGACCAGCTGGAGGAGATTCAGCTAGTGCTAGAAAAGCTTTGGTAAGATCAGCAAAAGCATTTCCAGAACTACCACTACAACCTGAGCAGCAAATTCAACAAGCTGCGGAGAACATTCATTCTATCACCTTTGATGATAAAGATTTAGAGAACGGGCAGTTACCTACCCAAAATGACGCACTGGTGATCTCTGCTACACTTGCAAACTATTGGGTGAAGAAAATATTGGTTTATAGCGGGAGTTCTGCGGATATAATCTTTTACAATGCATTCAAGCAATTGAACATTGATAACGCTGAATTCAAGAGATTTAATACAGCACTGTCAGGGTTTTCAGGAGAGACAGTAGAAGCATTAGGAGAAGTCGTGTTGCCTATCTCATTGGGGAGTTTTCCGAAAAGGGCTACGAGAATGGTCAAATTCTTGGTGGTTAAGGCACCTTCCACTTATAACATGATACTGGGAAGGCCTAGCTTAAACCTTTTCAAAGCGGCAATCTCCACTTATTACATGAAGATGAAATTTCCCACAGCAGACGGAGTGGGAGAAGTGATAACAGATCAAATGATGGCACGAGAATGCTATGCCAATCTCCTCAGAAATGGTGGCAAAAGAGGAAGATCTCAAACAGATCCCATTGATGTAGAACAAATGCCGAATGAGAAATCCATCACCAGAGAAGAAGAGGTCCAAAGTAAAAAACGAAAGCCTGAAGATTTAAGAATAGAGGCTGTGGAGGAGTTAAAGATCATAGAGTTCATTCCAGGAGATCCAAGTAAAACAACGAAGATCGGGACAAGGATCGAGCCGCATGCGGAATCTCAGTTGATCCAATTCCTGCGAGAGAACATGGATATATTTGCATGGGAAGCTACCGATCTCCAAGGAATAGACCCGTCAGTCATGGTACACAAACTCAGTGTAGACCCAAAGACAAAGCCGGTGAAACAAAAGAAGAGGACGTTCGGGCAAGAAAGAAATGACATCATTAAGGAAGAAGTGGAGAAGCTACTCCAAGCTGGTTACATTCGAGAGGTGCAATATCCAGAGTGGTTGTCCAATGTAGTTTTGGTTCCAAAACCTAATGGTAAATGGAGAATGTGCATTGACTTCACCAACTTGAACAAAGCTTGCCCAAAGGACTCATATCCCTTACCAAGGATTGATATGTTGGTAGACTCTACGTCAGGATGCGAGCTGTTGAGTTTCTTGGACGCGTTTCAAGGATATAATCAAATTCCAATGTTGCCTGAAGATCAAGAGAAAACTAGTTTCATCACTGACCAAGGCATTTATTGTTATAGGGTCATGCCATTCGGTCTGAAAAATGCTGGAGCCACTTATCAAAGATTGGTCAATCACATGTTTGAGAAACAAATAGGCCGAAACATGGAAGTATACGTAGACGACATGCTGGTCAAGAGTTACAAACGGAACAATCATCTCAAAGATTTGGAAGAAACTTTTGAAATATTAAAGTATTATGGAATGAAGTTGAATCCTAACAAATGTACCTTTGGTGTTCAAGGAGGGAAGTTTTTAGGATTCATGATATCGGAGAGAGGAGTGGAAGCAAATCCCGAAAAGATCACTGCTATACAAAATATGCCTGCTCCCACGACTGTTAAAGAAGTGCAACGACTGGCGGGGCGCTTGGCGGCATTAAATCGGTTTATATCCAGATCAGCTGACAAAGGACTACCGTTTTTCAAAACACTTCGTAATATGAAGGAATTTGATTGGACGAGAGAATGTCAAAAGGCGTTTGAAGACCTTAAAGAATATCTGACCTCACCGCCCCTCCTTACCAAACCAACTTCGGGAGAGACGTTATACCTTTACCTAGCAATATCAGATTATGCGGTCAGCTCGGTTCTAGTCAAGGCTGAGGGAAAAGAACATCGACCCATATACTATGTAAGCCGGATGTTACAAGGTGCTGAGACGAGATATCCCCAGATAGAGAAACTAGCATTAGCCCTAGTTTCGGCCTCCAGGAAATTACGACCGTATTTTCAATCACATCAAGTCGTAGTACTCACAAATCATCCCCTCAGGCAAGTTTTGTCCAATCCGAATGTATCAGGAAGAATGGTTAAGTGGACAGTGGAGCTAGGAGAGTATGGATTGGAATTTCAACCACGACCGGCGATCAAAGCCCAGGTGTTAGCAGATTTCATAGTGGAGATGAAAACTGATCAAGCAACTAGTTCCTTGCCTGCATGGGAAGTGCGAGTGGATGGTTCAGCCACATCAAATGGGAGTGGAGTCGGGATTTTTATTGAGAGCCCTCAAGGAGATGAATTTGAATATGCACTTAAGCTGGACTTTCCAACATCCAACAACGAAGCAGAATACGAGGCTTTGTTGGCGGGAGAAAGATTAGCCCTAGCAGCCGGAGCAAAAAAGTTGGTGGTCTATAGCGACTCACAACTAGTGGTGAGTCAAGTTAATGGATCTTACGAAGCCAAAGGAACAAACATGATTCGATACCTACAACATGTCAGAGGATTGCAAGTAAGAACCAAATTCAAGCCCCTGCAATGATGATCTCTAATATTATCTTGAAATACTAAACAAGATAAAACGAAATTTGCAGGAGAAGTTTGAGGAGTTTCAGGTGAAACAAATACCGCGTGAGAAAAACGCCAAGGCAGACACGTTAGCAAAGATAGCCAGTTCGTTAGCAGCTGTGAAAAGCAAAAGGATCACATTTTTAACTGCAACCAGACCCGAGATCGAAAACGACGAACATGAGGTCCTACCAGTGGTACCTGAAGAACCAAGCTGGAAGGATGAAATCATTCAATATATCACTTCTGATATTTTGCCTGAGGATAGGAAGAAGGCCAGGTTGATAAAGTTGCGAGCAACGCGTTTCGTAATGATAGAAGGAGAATTGTACAAAAGAGGGTTCTCTCAGCCTTATCTCAAATGCTTAACTCCAGAAAAGGCGAATTATGTCCTGAGAGAAGTCCACGAAGGTAGCTGTGGAAATCATCTAGGAGGTAGAGCTTTAGCAAACAAGACATTGAGGCAAGGATATTTCTGGCCTACAATGAAGAAGGATGCATTTGAGCTAGTTCAAAGATGTCATAAATGCCAGCAACATGCCAATTCCATACACAGTCCAGCAGCATTAATGCAGCCCCTTGAAAGTCCGTGCCCATTCAGCCAATGGGGCATTGACTTAGTGGGTCCTCTACCACCCGCACCGGGACAAAAAAGGTATTGTTGATAATAGCCTTGATGAATCACATACTTTTAAAACTCAAACCGATGCCATGACTAATATCATATTGTTACAACACGAGAAGGTACCTGATTGTGGCAGTTGATTACTTCACCAAATGGGTGGAAGCCGAACCGTTGAGAACTATAAAAGAAGACGATGTCATGAATTTCCTATGGAAAAATATTGTATGCAGATTCGGCGTACCGCGAGTTCTGGTGTCTGATAATGGAACTCAATTCAGAGGAAAAGAATTGAAAAGATGGTGTGAAGAAATGAGAATTACCCAAGCATTCGCTTCTGTGGCGAACCCTCGGTCAAATGGGCAAACAGAAGTAACCAACCGCACTCTGCTTCAACATTTGAAAACCAGACTTGACAAAGCAAAGGGGGAATGGGTCGATGAATTGCCAGGCGTCTTGTGGGCCTATCGAACAACTCAGAGGGTCAGCACAGGGGAAACACCCTTCAGTTTGGTCTATGGAACCGAAGCGGTAATACCAGTGGAAATCGGGGAAATAAGTTTGCGGGTAAAATATTATGACGATATTTTTAACGAACATGGGTTAAGAGCAAACTTGGATTTGCTAGAAGAATTGAGAGAAACAGCTAGTACCAGAGCAGAACGTTATCGTACAAGAATGGTGAAAGCTTATAACGCCCGAGTGCGACCTCGTGATTTTCAAGTAGGAGATTTGGTGCTTCGAAAGGCTGTTGTTAACGCAAAGAAAGACAAGAAGAAGAATAAAGTGAAGAAATTGCAGCCTAAATGGATTGGACCATTCAGAGTGACAGAGCTTGTAAGCTCTGGAGCTTACAAATTGCAATATCTGAGTGGAGAAGAAATTCCCAGAACATGGAACGTGGCAAGCTTAAGAAAGTATTACGAATAAAGTAAATAGTTATCATGTAATAAAAGGCTCACGAATATCGTAGAGCATGTTATCTTGTGATCCAAAGAAGTTCAGAAATAAAATTTCAAAGATTGTGTTCTCTATCAAAAGATCATGTGTTTCTTTCTGTTCAACAAACTCAAGAAGTTTTTATAAGTTATAAACTGCTCATTAAAAGAGCATTACACCTCTAAAAGAGGCCAAAATAATATAAATCGCTCATCAAAAGAGCATTACACCTCTAAAAGAGGTCAAAAACTTCTGCTTTACATCGAAGAAAAATAATATAAACAGCTCCATAAGAGAGTGTTACACCTCCAAAAAAGAGGTCGATAAAAACGTCGTCACCTTGAAGGTAAAATGATGAATAACTTTTCAGAAAGCTTAACGCCAATAAAAGAAGACAAGTTAATTGTTAAAAACACGATGGCAGAACAATCTTCAAATAAGGAGAAAACATCATGCAAACATTCTAAGATATCAAAAGAAATCTAAGAATAACTATAGTCAAAGTAAACAAACTAAGTCTTCAAGCAAAAGTAAAAAGTTTGAAAAGGGAAAGGATGATTACATGATAATCAACTTATTAAACATCTATTGATAAAAAAGTAAGTAAAAATAACTATTTCTCTCCCTCAGCGGGAATCGAAGCCTCTTCTTCTTCCAGGTCAGGTTCTTCAGAGACGTCTGCATCCAAAAACATAAAATCTTCACCAGGATAGCGTCCAGATTCCCTAAGAACCCTGCGGCAATCTCGGATAGTACGATCATACACTAGAAGAGACTCTTTCATTAAGTCTTCTCTATAAGCGTCAGAATTCTTGTAGTTGCTAACTAGCACTTTCTCCACGGAACTTTGGTACTTGGTAACCAATTCCTTCTCTAAATTGCTGAAGTATATTTTCCCTTCCTCGGACTTTCTGAATTTGTCCCCAGTCTGAACTTCGTGTTTCAGATCCTTAGAAAGTCTGGCATTCTCCTTTTCCAGCTTCTGCATTTGGATAGCCATCTGAGCAAGCTTTTCCTCAGCAGCTTTGGCTTCCCCCTCAAAATGGTTGGAACGTTGACTAAGTAAATGAGACATCAGAGGTATCTGCATGAAAAAAAAAAAAAAAAAAAAAAAAAAAAAAAAAAACAATAAATAAATAAATAAATTTTTAGAGGGTTGTTTTATGCAATACAAAAAGGGGGAAAATAACGACAAAATATTTCATACCTCGCGAAGACATTCTTAGAATTGAACTCTTGAAAGATTACAAATTTCGAGGATTTGAGAAGTTTGATTAAAGCCAATGAATGAAAAGTTTATAAATACCCTATAACAAATTTTAATTATGGAAATGTGAGATTCCCAAGGAGAATAATCCTCCCTAAGGATCTTTCTATAATCGAGCTGCAATCCTGAAATAAATATTCTCATTCTTAATTATGGGATGATCCCCTGGTTAAAAGTTATTAGTATTTTAAATTCCACAGTTGAATATCTCAAGATATTCATTTATGGAATTGGGGGGCTTATGATGAGGATATTTAAATCTACAAGGGTATTTTAGTAATTATCAAAACCCTCATTATTAAAATAATTAATAAAGAATTACATTTATGACGTTATTTTAAAATGACCACCATACCCCCCATTTAATTTTGAAGTTAGTGGAAGGCTTTTCCTCTCCCCCTAATTGATGGTGGACCTCTCACCTCCCACACTTAATGAGGTGACTCCTCACCTCCTCCATTTTACCCTATATATATCACCCTCATTTCACCTGAAAAGGCAAGTTGGAGTAGAGTGAAGAATAGCTGAATAGTTTCCTCGAAGTTCGTCCCGTGACATCAGAACGAGATTTGAAGAGGATCAAGATAGGAGGAGATCATCCCTGAGATACCCTTGATCATTTTCATACAACATCAAGTTTGAAGATGTTTTAGTTCAAACTCATTTTCAACACAAAACGAAACCTAAAAACATCTACTTGAGATCTATAAAATTATTGATTTGACATTTGTCATCAATTTTTCGCATATATAAAGTTATTAATTTGATATCTACCGTCTACTTTTCTCCTCCAAACCTCATCAACCCAAATCACATCTTGATTTTTTAAAACCCTCTAACTATAATTTGATAATACTTCGTCTCATTATTTTTACTCTATTAGCTACAGTACTCGATCAAATTTTTCAATCTTTTAAGTGACTTATCAAGTTATATTATTCACATTTGTGACGTCTTAAACATTTATAATATTAATATATATGATATTATCAACTTATTAATGAAATATATTAATGAAATTATTTATTATAATTTTTATAAATTTAGTCAAGTTGACTGGTCAACTGATCCAAGAGATTAAAAAAAATGGGACGAAAAAAGTATTTCATTATCTCAACATTCATTTTGCCGAAAACTCATGAACCACTTTTAAAACCAAACCGAAATGAAACTCAGTCAAACTATTTTCATATTCATATTCGTTAATAGACGAGATCTCCTCGATAGTTTTCAATTTTGTTTGGAATGCCATTTAAATTAGGAAATGAAGATTTCTTTCTGAATATATCACTACTAGAATTAATGAAAATTCCCACCGAAATATTCCCACCGAACATAAATCGGTGGGAAATTTCATGAATTCCCACCGAAATTATTTTCAGTGGGAATTTGAATTAAAAAATTATGGTATCTATTTAAAAAAAAATCGGAATAAAAAATATTCCCATTGATTTTTGAAATCGATGGGAATATTAATATTCCCACATATTGAAATCGGTGGGAATAAATATTCCCACCGATTTCAATCGGTGGGAAATAAAAGTTATAACCTCCCGCAGCTGTGCTGCCTTTTCAAAAAAAAAAAAAATTTCACTTCACATCTCCTCTTTCCTTCTTCGATCTGCTGCCCGCGGCTCTAGCTAGATCTCTAGCTCCTCTCCTCTCCTTCTTTCCTTCTTCAAGCTCGGACCTGCACCTCAGGCAGCAACCGCGCGGCCACCACACCTCTCCGATCGATTACAGCAGCTTCCGGCCGAACCTCCGCCGGCGAAGTATCACCGCCGCCGTAGCACCACCGCCATTGTTGCACTTCCATATATTCTTTCTTCTATAGAGGTATATGTTCTTCAATCAAATTACATATGCTTTTGTTCTAGATCTAGATGTTAATTTGTGATAAATTAATTTTGTGTTTTTTGTAAGTTCCATTTGAAATTATAACTTCATTTATGTATATAGTGTTGTTGAAAAATTGATTGAGCTTAATGTAGGACCTCAGGCGCTACCAGTTGCCCCAAAACCAATTGGTGTTAGCAAATGCGCATACCCTTCCCTTATAGTGCATTCATTCAAGCGCCCACGATATTCGATTGTGACTCCACCTGCACACTCAGTTTGGGTGTCACCCGCACACTCAGTTTGGGTGCCACTGGACAATTGTTGTCACCCGCACACACAGTTTGGGTGCCCAACAATCTCCCCCTCAGCAATTGCTCCAGCTGAGAATCGAACACGTGACCTTGGCTCTGATACCACTTGTAGGACCTCAGGCGCTACCAGTTGCCCCAAAACCAATTGGTGTTAGGAAATGCGCATACCCTTCCCTTATAGTGCATTCATTCAAGCGTCCACGATATTCGATTGTGACTCCACCCGCACACTCAGTTTGGGTGTCACCCGCACACTCAGTTTGGGTGCCACTGGACAATTGTTGTCACCCGCACACACAGTTTGGGTGCCCAACACTTAATTTTGATTAAAAATTGATTTAGGGCTTGTATTATTAACTTTTAGTTAGTTAGGATTTATAATTTTAGGTTTGATAATTGATTTATAATTTTAGGTTTTATCTAGAGGGTTTTATATATAGTAGTTTACACTTTGTTGTTGAAAATTTGATTGAGCCTAATTTTGATAAAAAATTGATTTAGGGCTTGTATTATTAACTTTTAGTTAGTTAGGGTGTATAATGGATTTATAATTTTAGGTTTGATAATTGAGTAATAATTTTAGGTTTTATCTAGAGGGTTTTATATATAGTAGTTTACACTTTGTTGTTGAAAATTTGATTTAGCCAAATTTTGATAAAAATTTGATTTAGGGCTTGTATTATTAATTACTTTTAGTTAGTTAAGGTTTATAATTGAAAGTTAATTTTAGGTTTGATTTATATTAATTTTATTGTATTTTTTTTAGCAAAAGAAGTAAGTAGAACAATAAGCCCACTGATGCTATATACCAATGAATCTAACAAGCCAAATGAAAGATTTTGTATCCCAATTTTGTGCCACACTTTGATTTCCTAGCTACTTAAATACGGATTTAAATGAAGATTATCGTGGGGAAGATTGTGAAGATAAAAAACGTTTGTTGATTCAATATCAACATCAAAAAATCTATAGAACTTCACTTTTATATATATATTGTTGTTGAAAATTTAATTGAGCCTAACTGAGATTGAGATTTTATAGTCCGAATTAATTAAACTCCAGTATGCACTAGTTGCTTTTTCTTGATTCATGTCTCAGTTTTTGTAAATTTGTTAAGCATTATAATGCTTAACAAATTTACAAAATTATAATATTTTTCTTTACATGTAAAATTTATTTTACGTATGTATTCTGAATCTTCTATCATATATATGATGTACGTTTCCTAGAATTTTTAGCACTATCGAACAATATGGATATTCGTCTACAACGAAGTTGGATGTACGATAGAGTTGATCCGAGCAATAGATCTCTTAAGGATGAGTACGTGAGTAAAGTATATGAGTTCATCACTTATTAGTAGATGGACCTTTCTCAAATGCCAAACTCGGACGACGTTTCTAAAACACCGGATATATAGTATAATGATTTATTAGACAAGTATTGAATTTTTGTAATATAGGATGATTATGTGTTTGTAATATAGGATGTAAGTGTTTGTAAGAATTGAATACAATGATGTTTGTAAGAATTGAATACAATGATGTTTGTAAGAATTGAATATTTTGTTATTAGTAGATGGACCTTTATGTAATTCATTGTCGGGAATTCATATTGTCGGGAATTCATACGGATTAGAAATTTAAAAAAAAATATATATTTTCGGGAATTAAAAAAAAATATATATATATAATATATATGAATTCCCACCGAAATTATTTCGGTGGGAATTTCGGTGGGAAAACTTTCGGTGGGAATTCGATTTCGACCCGACTTTTTCCCACCGATTTTTTCAGTGGGAATTTCAGTGGGAATTTTTTTATTCCCACCGATTTTTCCCAAAATCAGTGGGAATTTTCCTTAATTCTAGTAGTGTATATCTGCATCTAGAAATTAAAAGTCCGATTTTGTTTGAGGGCTCGAGGTGGTAATGCTTCCATTCCAAACAAAAACTCGGCCGATTCGAATGTTAGTTCAGATCCAACTCTTTTCACAATTAACGATGGCCCAAATAACATGCAATTTTTTTATATATTTATTTAAAAGACCCAGATTATTATTGTCTTTATTCAGTCGATCATTTCATTATTACGTTCTTTTAGAGAAAATTTTGATTTTTGGTATAGCAGTAATACTTTTTAATTTCAGTTTTAGAAAAATATTTAATTAATACAATCGATGAATACTGGTTCACTTTCTTTACCGCTCTCATAATGCTAAGAATTAATTTTAATAAATACTGTAGTGCATGAAAAACATCATTTTTATCAAAATTTGAGTTTTCTGCCCATATCAATTTTTTTAATTTAGTGGAAAACTTTTATCTATGTCGATCTACTTGGTTGAGTCAAGATGAATTGTGTTATGTATCGGCTGAATATAAGGTGGTGAAGTTAATTAAGATTTTTTAACTATACACAGCTAGCGCGGATGTGACGATAGCTATATATTTTTTTGTACTCAATGTAACTTTTTTTGAAGATTTGATATCAAATATATAAAGCAAATAAAAATTTGGTATTAAAAGTGCAATTTCCTCATTTAACAAATGTGAAAAGGTTTTCTTGGTTTGTGGGTAATTGATCATCCAATTAACATTTGAAGTCAATAAACACCATGTGACATAACTATATATATGTTACAGTACAGTATCTCTCACCAAGAAATTGCTCTCTAGCTATCAATTTCAAGTTTCAACTCAAGAAAACTGAACAAGATAATATTATTATATATTATTAATCCTTTTCTTTACTCATACTCCATCTCTAAGTCATGGATGCTGAAGCCAATGTGTTTTGCTGTTTAATAGATTGACATATATAATACAAGAAAAAATCTCATTCCAAATTAACTTTATATATATATATTATATATATATAATAATTCCAGACTAACTTGACATTTTGGTCAAAGCCACAAATTCTAAATTAGCCTCTTGCTAGCTAGTCAACATTAGAACAAACTTAATAAACTTAAAAATAATAAGATATATGTAAAATTATCAATTTACTAGTGTTGATCAAAGATAAATACGATTTCACAAATAAGAAAGCATTAAATCAATTTTGAATGCATAATATCTTGTTCGATTTTAATATAGGAGATTAAAATTACCCATTATGAAATTGTCTGGGTAAAGAAGTTTCTATACGAATTAACATGCACGCACGCATAGACCTAAAACTAATGAAAATGAGAAATGAACAACTAAAATTGGGTTAAAATGCCAATGAAGTTAAGTAGCTTAAAACAAAACAAAAAACTACTACATAAACTTGCTCCATTAATATAATCTAGTTGGACAAAGTACACAAATTAGCAACCTGCAGCTAGCTAATTATAATTAATTAATCTAATTAAGTCCAAAGGGACTCTCTCTTCAAGGGATCTTGCATTACATGAGAGCTAGAACTAGAATTAGCAACGGTATAATTAAGATAATGTTGAAGATTATTAAAATTACCTAAAAGAAAATTATTAGATTTCTGATCATCTTGAAATGATGATATTGATGGCGGGGGCGGAGGCGGTGGCAACATCACTGGAGGAGGCTGATGATGATGTTGGTCTTGTTGTTGCATCTCGATGCAAAGTATCTCGGCTTGAGCCACGGCTAGTTGCATCTGTAGCTGCGACACTTGATTCTGCAAGTACGATATGGCGCCTACGCATCCGTATACAGGATCTCTCATTCTTGCATTTGCTTCATATACTAAACTGCTCACTGCATCTGCTCTTTGATGCAATGGAAGCTCCTGTTGAAATGAAGAAAACCAAACCCACATAAAACGGATATATATATATATATAAAGATTTGGTTTACTGCAACGGCAACGGTGTGTATATATTATTATTAATTATAATTATTGAGCTCAAACAAGGCCGGGTATTGAAAAAATAATATATCTCATGCATTTCGCCCAATTGGCAAAAAAAAAAAAAAAAGAATCATTTGAAAGAGATTGTAATTAGACGATCGAAATAATTAACCTGTAACATTTTGCTAACATTGCTGGCACCAAAGACTTTGTGAACAATGGCGAATTTATGAGGGTCGTCGGGAGGGAAGTAAGGGGCGAAGATGCAGTCCTTTGCGCACCGACGTCTAAGCAATTTGCAAGAAGCACAGGGTGAACTTCCTCCGGCCATGAACCTAATTAATTAATTAATTTCAAATCAAATGTTAAAGCAATTAATTACTGATCCAGGGAATTACAAGAAAATTAATAACTAAAAGAAGCAATGCAATGATGGATCGAGTAGATTAGAAGATAAATGAGCTCAGGAATCCTATTCTATTTATAATGGATCGAGTCCAATAAATTAAATATATATATTTGAGCTACTACATTTTTTTACAAAAATCAAGAAGGAAAACGTCAATGAAAGCAATTAGCTAGGATAGAATTGACAGTTCTAGCCTAGTGGCCATTAATAATGTAAATGCAATAACCTTAGTTTCCTATTCAATTCACAATTTTACCCTTATTCATTAAATTATAATATTTTTCTTTGATTTACAATTTTTTCAAATGTTTTTCGAAAAGTTTTTAATATTTAACCAACCAATTTAACTAATCCACTATAGTGGCTTCTTGGTACTCAAGTCCATACCCTACCATAGTTGTTTTCCCACATAATAAAATAGGTAGGTACCGCTTATTAATTATAACAAGTTACCAACAAGGGTATTTTAGTCTTTTACCACAGGAGCGGTGCATCTTTTCAAAGACTCGCAAGACTGAACATGAGGAGTTGACCATTGCACCGCCACGGTGCGTCATAGCTAGCTTGGCGATCCATGCATGCAGTACTTAATTTGCTAGTTTTCCACGTTGATCTAATTATTTTTTGTTTGATTATATTATATATAGATCATATATATCAACTTATTCAATAGCTTGAAGTAGTGAGCAAAAGAAAAATATATAATTAATGGGAACGGGAATAGAATAATATATTACTATTTAATTTGTTTAAAGATTAGGGAAAAAGACAAGGGCAATTAATAAATTGGTGGGAACAACTAGAGTTAGGGTTTTAGTAAATTGCAATGTTTTCTTTCTTAGCGTGAAACGATGCACGATGAAGAAGACCCGAAACCCGGACCGAGGGGAAATATGGGTTTCGACGTGAATGTTTGTTGGTGGACATTCACATGGAAACATCCATCAACTACATCATTTTAAATATTTAACACGGCCATTACTAAGGGTGAAACTCAAACATCATCAAAGAATTATACATAGGTTAACTACGTACTATAGTAAATTAATATAGCGCTTTAATTAAAAAGCTAGACTTATTTAATTAATTTCATATTTTTCTTGCAATTTGTATGTATTGTACTAGACTGCAAATTAGTCACTATTAATTAGAATAAAAGAGATGCAAATAACTGTTCAAAATTTTCAATAAACTCTAAAATCTCGTTTGGATCTGTTTTGATCAAGTGTATGGACAATCTCAACCACACAAATATCATTTGTATCAAGTTTCACTGGTACAAATGCAAAACACAATTATAATTTAACCGAAAAGGCGAAAACTAGTCCTTATCACCTTGACTCCAATATAATACAGTTTCACAAACTCTGACCTGACCAGGCTCGATAAATACGTACCCACTTATTTCTCACCCCCAAACCCATAAGGCCATAAAAAACCAGCTTATAAATTACATTTTACATTTGCTAAACCTCACTGGAAAACTTCTATTATTATTTTACATTTTGAAATTTCTAAACAAGATACATCATAGTATTAGTTTTAAGTATTTTGTTGAAAACATCCAATAAAGGTTCGACGTAATGAAACTTAAAAAAATCCGAACGCAAACGGACTCTTAAGCTTCACTTGTACTGTTAGATGCAAAGAACTTAAATTTTTTAGGTAAACCAAATCTTAAATAAAAAATCAAAACAGTAATGCATTTACATTATTAACAATTAAAAGTACCCACCAAGAAATTAATGAGACAGTTATGAGATCCGACATGAGACTGAAATCTAAGACAAACTACAAAGTTCAAAATTCCAAAAATTAAAACTAAATGAAGAATTCAGTCTAGTAAGCAAGTGATCACATGCATTAGTTTGAGTAAGCTTTTAATTCAACAAAGAAGATATTGCTAACAATTCTCCATCAAAGTGGCAGGAAAGAAAAAAAGATTCTTTAACCCGTAAATTTAAATCAATTCAAATGGGTCTGAGTTGATACTCCTAAATTATAACAATAGTTCGATTCCCTCAAGCTCGCATTTAATGCTCGTCACATGATTCCAAGCTTCTAATCTGCTATTCCGAGGAAAACAGCTCTCTTTTCCCAGCACTGTACAGTATATAACAATTGTATAATGTACGTTTACAATATAGTATTAACCCTATTTTTGTATTTATCTACTTTTCGTATGGTGTAGGGTAAGCTCAAACGTAAAATTAATCCTCGCCTCCATCAAATTTAATTGTCATATCTTAATTATGTGTTTAATTAATTAATTTGGTTGTGTAGTTAGATAATTAACGTCACAAATAATTAATGAACCAAACAATATGTTAGATCTAGTACGTACCTAGTCTCTAGCTAAGTTTAATTTCTCCAAGGCAAAATAGCATAATTAACCTCTTAGAAAGTGTCAATTAGATCAAAACTTTCACCTAATTAATTTACTAACTACAACTTTAATCATCAAGTATAAACATGTAAAACTTTTTACGGGTTTTAATATGATGGACCAAAGTGTTTAATATATTTGACCCATCTAAAAATCTTATATTAATTAGCATGGTTGATCTCTAACACTAAATTAATTACAAATCGAGAAATGATCCAAAAGTGTTAAATTTAGAAAATAAGAATGGGACCCTTTTTTGCTGAATTCCTAAGGGAGTGTTAGCTCATTAAACGCGTATTCAGTGTAAAAAATTTCAAGTTTCAAGCCCTACGGTCTTAGGGAGTGAGTAGACAGGATGAGAACCTTGTAATCTTAGTTTAATCTGCGTATATGGGAGTGTGTTTTTTCAGTATTTTTTTTATTTTTCTTAGGTTAATGAATAAAGTATGAGAAAAAACAGACATCTTCACCGTCTTAGAGATAATAAAACGTGCGAGCTCCAATGCATTTACATTAATTGCACTTAGTGATATGGAAGATTCGATTTTTGGGATGCGGATGTTTTTCAAACTCTTGAAACGGTGGGGATCATAAGCAAACATTGACATATTGTAATTTTAATTTCTTAGAGGGTCATTTTACTTTATATTAATTAGTCGCTTACACACCATGATGGAGATTGGGGTACGTAAATTTAATTATAAACCCAACCAAAAGGATTCTAACTTGTCGTTTTGCATGTTTCCACGACAATCGCTCATACCCATTCTGATAGAATAATGTGAAAATGATCTCGGATACCATATATAATTCAATTCTACAACTCCATCTTATGGAATTTGATGTGTCGGGTCTTGTTGCTTCTCTAAAATCATATATAGGTCTCATACTAAATTCAGATTTTTTTTTTGAAGAAATAGGAGACACCAATCAAAATCATATAGATCTCGTACCAAATCCCATAAATCTCAATTTTTCTCTGTTTTATTAGACTTGTTTTTTTTGTTTTCTTATTAAATCATCAAAATATATTTCTTTTTATTATTCTATAAAATAAAGTAGTTTTGTTAAGAATATGGCTGAGCACGGTCTGGCGGATCGATCGGACCGATTATCGAACTGAAATTTCGGTTCGGTAAACGGTTCCTGTCCGAGAACTGAATGTCCCAAATGTCGGTTCTCGGTACAACCGATCGGTTTACCGAACCGAACCGATTGGACCGGTTTTTTTTTTTTTAAATTATGTTTTTCAATCACGACTTTGGAGAGTTATAACTTTTCTATTTGAATGATTTGTATAAATTTAAGATTTTTTTCAAAAATAATTTATCTCTTTGTACTTAATTAAGATTATTTTATGTTTGAATGATTTGTATGAAATTTCTTGATAAATTTAATGTTATGCAATAAATAGAAGAGGTTTTTTTTTTGTATGTTGTAAGATTTTTTTTTTAATATTTTGTGTAATAAATTGATTTTTTGGATTTATTAAAAAAAAAATAGGTTCGATCTTTTTGTGGACCGAACCGGACCGTTCGATTTTGTACCGAACCGGACCGAAAACAGTCCACGAATTTCCAAGACTGAACCGGCCAGGAACCGAACTTCGGTCCGGTTCGGACCATTTGCTCAACCCTAGTTAAGAAACACGAGAAGGATTTAAAGTAAATTCTCTTACATAGAGTTTTGCTACCAAGTCTTCAAATTGAAACTAGAAATACTTCTTCTAAAATTTCTAAGGTTTTTTAATCAACTCCAATCCTATGGGTCCAATTTTGAGGATTCAATTACTGTTTTTTTATGGAACCCAAAGAGAAAAAACAAGTCTCTCGAAAAAAAAAAAAAAAAGAGAGAGAGAGAGAGAAAAAAGTGTCAACAATTCTCTTTGGGCGCCATAATATAAGTCATTTTTTTTTATAAGCATAATATAAGTGATCATTTGTTGATGTACAATGTCTGATTTTAATCAGTCTTATTCACGAGAACATACCATAGGTGCAATAATCCACTAAAAGATCACATTAGCCTATTTGTCACCGAGACATCTGATTCACTGACTACTATCGCAAATAGATTTGAATATGTGACCTGTTTACTGAAAGTAATGAGCCAATTCAACTTATCTATGTTTGACAACATATTATTCGACTTTCGAATGAAGCTCGCCATGAAAAATCAATGTCAAACTAGTTTTTTTAGTAGATTTTACCCAAGTCTTAATAATCTATTTTCACACCATGAGCTCCATCCACAGACTACAGGGCCCGCTTCACCTAAGCATTTCCCAACTCTAGTGATAATCATTCTCGCTATCATTCCATTCTACAAAATGCTGGATGAGAAATATACCGTCATCAGCCTATTATAATCAAGTTGAGAAGGATTAGTAGGTCCAATAAGATAGCATAGGCACGTGACTGAGTGGACCAGGACAAGAGCCTCTGCTAAACTCCAATGGCACCATTTCTAACTCTCAATTAATTACAGATTCCCTGAACTCACTCATTTAATTAGAAACCAGAATATAAAATTTGGTGCATTTAAGTCTATCTGGTGTGCTAGGTTCATATTCTAGGATATAATCTGGAAACAAGACAGTCAAGATAATCCAACCTGATCATTCTGCAGAGTAAAATGTCTTGAAAGAGGACAAATTTGACAAAATGGAGTACTAAGAGTATCTAAACCATCCTATGCAACACCACTTAACTTTAGGTGATGTTTGGTTGGGCGATGAGATTAGGAGCTATATTCTTTTGGTTGGAGAGATAGATTAGAAACTTTTATATACTAGATATGGATAGTAGAATATTGTACATATTACAATATGGCGTTTGGTAGAAAAATACTTTTTGGAAAATCAATTATTAAATGGTGTGATTTTAAGTTTATGTCATTCCACTTTCACCTCTTCTCATTCTTCTTTTTTCGATTTTTTCTTCCTTCATCTTTCTTGCTAGGCCAGTGACTTCTACTAACAGCTTGAGTGCCAATGACTGCCACCATCAACTTGAGCTTGCTTCAATCTCGAGGGGCAGCGTGATACTGCACTTAGTTTGGGAGATTTGGCTAAGGGTAAAAGTATAATTGACCTTGAAGGGGATAATAGAATTTCCACGATACTAGATTGACATATTACACAATCTATTAGCCCCTGGGATGATAAAAACTGCTCCGTACCCCCTAGTAGCGGTCTGGCCTTATTCTGGCCGCTATGGAATCCAATCCACCAATGAGGTATTTGACCCAATCTACCCTCCAAACGATCACTTCGTTTAATGAATTAAGACAGCCCTTAATATTCTGTAGCACTTATCAAATATTTTGCAAGGATTTCACCTCTTTAATTCCTAATCAACCTCAGGATTCAGGATTTAATTGTTCTTGTAATCCATTTTTGTCCTATAGATTCTACAGACCCTAGATGTCATTCCACTGAATTTGAAGTTTATATTATTCCTACATACATATAGCATTATGATTCAGGAAAAAAATGCTGCAAAGTGGAACAACTTAGCTGCTAGGAGAGACCTGATTTGTACTTTAGCCACACAGATAACTTTCATGAGTATCAAATGAACCACCTGACAGTTGGAACAAAAAACTATTTTCAAATGCATGTTTCTCAAACTAAATGGATAAAAAATCGATCAGAAAGAGACATTGTGTTGATCAAATAAATTTTCTTAAGAGGGAATAAAACTGCAAATTCAGAATAAGAGCTGTCTAATACCAAAACCACAATGAAAAAGAGAAATTTTGGGCTCACTTTTGTAAATTGCCTTCTGCAGGGTAACTATCAGAGACGCCGGTGGTCATGCAATCTCCGCAAATTATTCTTTTTTATCCCATTTTTAAACAGAGAGCTTCCAAAACTTTTTGTTTCAACCAAAGTGGTGAACTGAGTGCTCCGCTCAACTTCTTTTTGCTTCAGGTATGCTGCAGCCTGTGCTTGGACTGAGTAATCACAAACATCAACATACGAAGAGATTGAATTAAATGTGATATAACTCCCCCCAAAAGTACCTTAATAAACTGCTTACTCACTTATAATTATTTCTCTAGAAAATTATTAGCGAAACAAAATTTATTACAAGACATCATTCTTATTTTTGTAGGAAAGTTCACAAAGATGCACAATGCGACACTGTTGGTATGGTTAAAAGTGCACTGAATTCACAATGATGTGTTCATTGCAATCTAGTTTCCTGTCACTCCAAACTGAAGCAAACGAGTCAAATTACCAGTGATCCAGAAAGTTCTGTTAACCTCAAGGGAAAAATTCTATGAGTAAGATGAGGTTTTTCATGGAAATTAATTAGTCAATACAACCTCCCTGCAATGATCATCAATTCAAGCTCTTGTACTTTAATGGAGATCATCCATCAAGTGATTGCAGGTAGTGCATTTTTTAAATATTGATTAAGAAAAATTGTTCAGAAGAGGACCTCGAACACATACCAGATTTTGATGAGATTGAAAGCAGAGCAGCGTCCTTCAATCTTTTGATTCTCTTAATAAGCACATCTTCTAAAAATTCATCTGTTTCAGGGTTGGCCATATGATTTGTCTCAGAGCACATAAGTGCCTTTTCACATGCCTTCCATTTAAAAAGAATCAGAAAGCCAATTAATGATCAACTCACACTATAACAAATTCTCCAAACAATTTACACTAAATGATCAATAAAAAAGCATCCAGTGATGGTAATGATGTTCTAAAAGTTGTACCAATCCAGATTGAGATGGAGCAAAACCTGGTATAGTTAGAATCAATCAGGGGAGATGGATTGAAAACTAATGTCCAATAAGCCACAAGGTTTGAGATTATTTTTGCTAAAATTAGATAGATGGAATTTCAAACTGATCTCAAGCACAAAGATGCTCAAAAGTTTCTCCTTTTCATACAAATGAATAACATAAGAGAACAAAAGCATGAGAGCAAAACAAGTATACAAAATCAGCATTTTGAATGAAAGCAGCAGGAGAATACAGAATAATCAACCAAAAACCTTAGCAACATGGACAAACCTCACACTGCAAGATTTATCTTCAGCTTGTTTCGATGGATATACAGATCAACCCATAAAATATTATTACAGATGAAGCATCACTAAAGTTGTGATATTTTGTTTGATTCAAATTGAGTAGAACAAGTGATTATGAAGCATGACAACCAAATCAGAAGGAAAAAGAATAAATAATATTCTAGCCAACAGTAGCAGTGGAATCCAGAATGTCCAGCCCAGAAATTTAAGTAACAGATGCAATGCTCACACTGCAAAACTGATGTCCACTATTTGTATGCATGTAAGATCAAAATATATATTTTTAAAGTTTTTCTATAATCTTTTGAGTAAAAGAGCTTGAATAAGACCTCGTCTTGGTAAAATACATACACTATGAATCTGAACTGCACAACATGATGATTACAACATAATCCTGCAACTTAATTTCAGACTGAAAGCCTATGCTGACTGTAAGGCTGAATCAATTTTTAGAAGAATGTGATGATATAACCAAAAACTGAACAAACATAATACAACAGCATGATGTAGCAATCTATGTACAATGGCCTCTTCTAAATACAAGACAAGTTTTCAGAGCAACATAAAGGTATAAGATATGATACCCACTATATTGCAGAGCAGACACACATCCAAAGATTTTGGTAGGCGATTTTGCCAATTGGATTAGATCATAAATACAGACAGACACAGAGATATATGTTTAGATGTGCTCATGTGCATACTTGCAATAAATGCCTACAATCAACAGAAATAATCAAATCTCTTTAATATCACCGCAAAATCACACTTACTTTGTTTGCAATGGAATAGAAGCCATTTTCAAGTGAATGCTCAGCGAAGTTGAGCCATTCCTTATAAGAAACACGCAGCTTAGGGTGAGGGGTGGCATTTTGTTCTCGCATAAGCAGTGCTTCATATCTCAAAGCCAAGCAGCTCTGTTAAAAGTCCGATCAGGAGTGCAATTACGAGAAATTATAATAAATAACAAAAACAAAACTACAGTAATAAAATTGAGATTATCAGGCTGAACAAAGATAGAAACATTTCTCATAGAGGCATTACTTACCGCAATAACTATTTATTGATAATAAGGCAGCGAGATCAAACAGCACAGACTCTATACAAATACTTGATAGAGTAATTCATATATATTACTATTTCAGATACAAGATTAATTCACTATTCAATGAATTCTGGTTGTAAGAAACAATATCTTTATCTTGCAATACAAACGATTAATTACTATTAGAGCAAGTACCTCAACATCACCAATTAGAGCAAATAGATGAACTAGAAAATCAGTACACAGAAGCTTGATCTCAACAGATTCTTCATAAATTTCTCGAATAATGACAAGAGATTCATCTTTCAAGAGCTGTTTTAGAGCAGATCGGACTCTGTTTAACGATTCCACGTCTTTGGAGACCAGAATCGATTCCAGAATACCAACAGTTGTGTCATCAAAACTGACAACAATGAAAGATATCAATATTGATAAATAACAATGCTTCTCAGTTTAGATTCTAGAGAGCGAAAAGTAATGTAACTCTGACCTTCGGCTTTGAATTCGGGAGCGAAAGAGGGAAATTTGCTGCGCGGGTGATGTTATGTTTCGCATTTCAAAAACTGCTGGGCCGCGGTTGAGGATTTGAAGCACCTTGATATTTATAAAGCTGCCAAACGGATTTTTCGAATATGAAAACCCGATGAACATAATTTGCTTTTCAATCAGTTGGTTCAAATAGTTTGGCCTAGGACCTAATTTATTTATTTATTATTTTTTTCTGATACTTAGACTAGGGCCTGTTTCATTGGAAAAATTTATTTAATTTTGTAAAGTTTAATTTTTTGTAGATCTGTAAATGATAAAATAAGTACACTATTTTTCCACTAGATGATGTGAAAATATACATTTTTATCTCACCGGGCCCTGGTGTGATGCGAAGATATACTTGCGTTAAGAGCAACCCCAATGGTAGTATGCAAAATTGAGTATGGATAAAGCATTTTGCATACCTAAATAGTGTTTTGCATATCCGGCAAAAACATTTTACTCCAATGCATGAGTATGCAAAGTGAATATCCATTTTTTTAAAAATGATTTATTAGTTTTATAAATTAATTTTTTCATTTTTTTCCACAGAATTTTAAAATTTATTAATAAATAGAAAAGAAAATTTGCAGTTGAAAATAAGTTTGTCATCGTTTATTGAAAAGTTAGCACCCCCCCCGGCTACTATTTTTAGTAGAACGAGCAACTTTATTTGGAACTTGAGTGACATCTTCTACTTCATTTGTAAATTGATTGGCTAAATTGATGATATTTTCATCGATTGGTAGGTCGTCCACCATTAAAGAAGTGAAATAAGATATATCTATATATAAACAATAAATATAATCAAAGAGTGGAACTGAAACATAGTCTATTATAAATCAAAACAAAATTATAAACATCAACATTTGCAAAAATATGTACCATTTATATCCAAAAAAATTATAACTTGCTTCTAAAAAAATTAAGACATTAAATAACATTCATTAAAAAATTTAAACCGTAAATATTTTGTTAAAAGCCCATCATTAACTTATATTAAACAAAAAAAATTAAAAGTTTTGTTAACAACCCATCATTAATATTAAAATTGCAGCCCAACAAACCAACAACCCATCATTAACTTATATTAAAAAAAAAAAATAGACCTGATTTAACAGAGCAGTTGTCTTCTTCAACAACAAATTGCCCTAATTCTGATTCTTCTCCTCCTATCCGATTCTTCACGTTTTCTTCTAATTTCCTCTATTCCTCTATCAATTTTCGATTTTGTTAGTTGATTTTCTTAAGATTTGTGGTATTTGGACTTGAAGAAAACTGATATTTAATGGCAACAATGGCTCACCAACGGCTATATCCTTCTCCAACACATCTCTAACAGTTAGTTGTACTTTTCCTCCCATTTTCCATTCTCACTTTCTCTCTCCTCCAAAGAATCCAAATTTGCAGCCCCAAATCTGAAAATGTAAAATGCATACTATTTTCCATACTTCCATTGGAGAGTAAAAAAATATAAAATCTGGATGCAAAATGGCGGTTAGGTATATGCATACCCATTTTGCATCCACCATTGGGGTTGCCCTAATAGCATAAAACTCCTTATTATTAAATTTTAAATATGCATTCGAATTAGTTATACTTTCTTCGTCTTCCATTTTTTTGTCCTTTCACTTTTAACACGGAGTTTTAGGTAAAAGTTAAAAAGATGAATTGTTTAAGTATTTTTATATGTATTCCCTTAAAAATAGTAATTGAGAGTTAGTGATGTCAAGTCACTATTTTATGTGAGAGGGTATTGCTGAAAAAAATAATTTTATTTATAGAAAGAGGGTGTTATTTATGAACATCCCAAAAGAAAAATAGTAAAAATTTAGGGACAGAGGAAGTATAATTTTACAAAGGCAAAATTTACAAATTTTGTTGTTAAGAACTTGTAAGTTCAAAATTTACAGTCAAAACCAGAAGCTATTTTATGGAGTAATATACTAGTATTGTATTGAGAATTTAGTTGAATAGGCACTTTAATTCGTTTGTTGTGATTATAATTAATAGATATATATAAATACAATAACTATGTATCAATCCACACATAAACAATAAAAGAAAGACTTTTCTAAGCTTGAGTGGATCCAATTCAAATCCGGTTAATTAAGATCTACAACCGTTGTAGATCTAAGCAGCATACGAGTAAAATCTTTAACATGTTACAACCAAAACAAATTTAATCACAATTTTAAGTTCAATAAAAAAAAATTAAACAAAATTTGAAAAATATATTGTTCGATTCGTTTACACTCTCACTTCCTCACTTCTGCATATTCCAGTAAGCATTGAGGTTAAGGTTCTTCCTCTCTTTTGTTTTATCTCTTTCCATTTTGGAACCGGTGAAGAAATGGATAAAGGCTAAGGGTTTATTTGGATGGGTTTTGACTCGGTTTCATGGGTCTCGATTTTTAAAAATGATTTGGGTGGTTTCGATGAAACCTTTAAGACCTCATTTGGATGGATTTTGGCTGTTGGATTTTGTGGTTTGAATAAGTTGAAACCCCACTTGGATTGGATTTGAATGTTGGGATTTTAGGGAAAAAAGTAGGTGGTAGGTGTCAAACCAATGTCTTTTTTAGTGAGATTTGGGGGGAAAAAGTAGGTGGTAGGTGTCAAATCAATATATTATAGGTTTGAAGAGTTTGAGTGTGAGTTTCTGAATAGGTTTTTGATGGTTTTATGAGTTTGACGAAAACTCATTTGAAAGGGTTTTGACTCGGTCTCGCAAAACCCGCGAGACCGGGCCAAAACCCAACCACATACACCCTAAAAGAACTTGTGAACTACATTATCTTCTGGCCGGCTACCTATCATAATAAGGTCTCACTGCTACTTATTTTTTCTTTTACCAAGGGTCTGAACATTGGACATCAAAGTAGCACCGCATTCTAGAGGGACATACTTTTTACTCAAAACATCCATCTTTTTTCACAGATTCTATATACAAGAGAGGAATTGGATTGAAGGCCATCTGCATGTAACACTCATAAAACAGAAATGCACAGCTCAAAATGAAAAAGATATCTTCTTGATCAGTTCAAGAATATTGGTGATATTTTCACCGATCGTTCTCCCTTGATGAATAATAGGAGCTACGGTAATCACCATCTGAATAATGAAAAAAGAAGAATCATAAACCAAAGATCGAAATCGGGATTTGTCTTTCTAGATCTCTTACATAACAAAAACATAAATAAGAAGACTAATAATAATGTACCTCGGGATGAATGGTATTTGGACTTCTCCAAACGTCCTGAGAAAATAAGGTTTATGTAAGATGATCAAATTGATGTAGAAATATGAGTATGAGAATATGATAATGCAAGAAGATTGCAAGCCATCAAACATGTATACTAACTCACCAGAATCGTTTCCTCTGTCCCTTTTACGGTAACCTGTTTCCTTGGCTTTATCCCTGTCCCTTACAGTGTCTTCCCTTCCCAATTCCCTGTCGAATTCCCGTCTTCTGTCATGGCCTCTGTTTTTACTTCTCTCCTTTTCCCTATCTCTGTCTCTGTCCCTCTCCCTCTCCTTGTTCCTTTCTCCACCAGTCTCTATTCTATGATTAGACATCAATTTTGGATCCGGTTCTTCCTTTGGCTCGTCACTTTTCTTCAACTCCTTCAAATTGTCAAGAGATGCATTAATCAGTCCATCCTTACCAACTTCTTGATTAACAGAAATTGAAGATCCCTTTGAAGTATTTGTAATTGCCATTTTTCCTGTGAAAGAACCATCCTGAACAAAAACAACGAAACAAATCTTTTAAACATTCAAAGTGATATTCATGTGTAACAAGCATATTCAGTTTCTTGAGTTGATAATGGAGAAAAATGATTCAGTGTATACAATACAAGAAAACAGAAACAATTAGAGAACAGCCACATCAAATATAGAACATTTAGTTCGGGGAAAGGCATTCACCTTCAGAGCTGACTGATATGGTAAATCCAATGATTGATTAGAGGTTATAAACGAACCACCTCCCTTGCAGACAGGTATATATTGGGCCTTGGGAAGAGTGTACAAGTGGGCCAGAACTCTACAAACCTCATCTATTCCATATTTATCTGCGTCAAATGGTTTCCACCAAGGAGGATTCTCAGGTAATGGTACTTGCAATCTACGGGCTGCAGCATATACAACACCACAGGCCACAACCGCACTTTCAAATCTCACACACAATGTTGTACGCAAACTGTACATAGATAGAGGGTAATTAGAAGATCTGAAGATGTAATATGAGGATCATGTCATTCCAGGCCAAAACAATAACATGTGACAAAAGATAATATTTAGTTGTCAAGCAAAAAGTACTGATGTTGTGGAAGATAATCCTGGTCAATACACACACACGGATATTTCCCATGTCAACATGTAATCACAGCATCACCCTACCGACGCAGAATCTCATTACCTAATAATTATCTGGCAATATTTCCATGGAAATATGCTATTCTATAAACATGGGATATGTAGGTCTACGACAGAAAATTTACCTGTCATTTGCAAGATTCCAAGCTTCTTGTCGGAGTTCTGTGGGAGTTTCCAGGGTAACAAGGTAACTTGATATAAATTTATGAGGATGTTCAACATGGCAGATGAAACCCATCTCCTTCAAAAGATGCCTTTCTGTTCTGATCAAATCTTCCTTAAGATCCTTGTATTTCTGTCAAAAACAAAAGACAATAATGAAACCCACCTGAAAGTTGTTTCCGATTTAAAACTTAGGAAGACTACTACTTAGAGCAGTATGACAAGCAGTCAAGTAATGAACCAAGACGCCAGATAATCCATATGAAACCAAATTATAGGCAGTGCCTCTCAGAACATAATTGCAAAATTTAGGCTTCTAACCTTGGAAAATGTGTCCCACTGCTCTATGGGCAAGTTCTCCCTCCTACACTCCATTCTGTGAAAAACAATGAGAACCTGCCTTGTTTTCCTAGGACTTTCTTCAAGTTTTGAAGCAAGCCAAACACAACTAGCAGCAACCCTCTGCAAGTAAATCGAATCTTGTCCCATTTCAGAATATAATCGTAGAGTAATATCCTATAAAATTGTAAAATGAAGGTAATCAAAGATGTAAAAGAAATATAAAAAGCAACCTTCACGTTAAATCGAGCAAATGATTTCTTGCAGTAGAAACGATGAAATAGGACCTGACCAGTGGCCATAACAGCTTGAGGTCTGAGCAGATAAGGAAATACAAAATCCAATATAGAGTAAAAAGTAACATAAGCAAACATTACTTACATGATCATTCTATTATTCAACACTTTAGGCCCTTCTGCCATATTCGTTGAACTTCAAAAATTAGGAAATGTAAAATTTTCCACATGTAATAGAATAATGAAGCCTATACTCCAAGTGAGCAGAAGACCTCGTCGAAAAAGGATACAATCGTAGTAATATGCCGCTCTCTTGTATAAGGTCACAGCCGTAGATTCTAAGTGTAGTTTCAGTGGCTTCGTCAATGTCATCTTTCCTAGACGGTGAGTTCTTCAGCTTTTCTTCTGTAAGATAAAATGTATCAATCGCTGTGTAAATCATCTTCCGTCTTTCGCCAAGTGCTAGAATCCTCAAAAAAACTGCCATCAAATCCAAGAAAATCATAAATAATGCTAAACAAACTGAACTAAAAGCACATGCTAGGAAACTAGAAATTTGTTATTTCATCATGAATAATAAGTTCAATAAGTCAGAGGTTCTACCTAATCAATTTCAAAAACTAGAATATATTCTCTCTCTTTCCTTTCCTGTCTATACGCGAACATATTCACTTGGCTAGTACGTTTATTTGAATTGAAATCTATGAGCAGATAACTTATGGGTAGAAAAAGAAAGATCGCCGTACTCCAACTGTAGATCATCTAACAGTTTCTTTCAGTGACATCGTCTCCAACTCTTCAGAATAAAAGACCACCTCTCAGGCTCTCACTAGTAATCATGTGATGCATTCCTATAGAAGTTAGCCAGAATTATATTAACATGTAAATCACATATGTGAAACCGCTTTGACCAGTGTTAAGACATCATTATTTTGCGGTTGGGGTGTACCATTTTAAGATCATATTTCTCGTTAGGAAAGGGATGGGATTTATTCTGCAACTTCAATGATACAACTGCAAGCTTAAATCTATTTGTCATATTTAATTCCTTTCGCTTCAAGAAAGTGCAAATTGCAATACAATAGAAAGTATGAAAAGCAAAACATTGTTTAAACAAAACATGAACTTGTCTGCTTGAATAACTTTCTTATCTTTAACTGCAGAGTGTGTAATGAGAATCATGGTCAGTGAATTGGAAAACAAACACTTGCTTAAAAGTGGACGACAGGAGATGAATGGAGAAAGCAGAAAATCAGTGAAGTCGTTACAATCTTCAGAAAAATAGTTAATAACTAAGGCTATAAAGGCGGGAAGAGAGCTTCTTTAAAAATCGGAGATGGTGCTTAGCGTTTGCATCAATCAATTATCTCATCAACATAGGTCATACAAATTCCACAGCCATGATAGTATGAATTAAGCTCCAACCGCAGTACAACCAAAATAAGGCACTATATAGCAGGAATTTTGCAATTAGAAAATCAAAAGCATTTAATCAATTGTAGGAGCAATAAATTCCATTAAAAATGCTGAAGCTCTACGCAGTACAAGGTCAGGTATGAGCATAAAACCTAATCTCCTAATTAGAGTTCAATTACGAATCCAAAACACATTCGTATATAAAATTTGAAAAACTAACTTCAATTTTACCTTATTTTCTGTAGCTTCTCAAAGCAGAATAATTGTGAACGCAATAAAACAATCAGGTGGGGGGAATGTGTTATGGCCTTATGGGTAATTTGAATGTGTCCCTAAATTTCCCCTACCAGGGCGGATGGGGCTACCTCAGAGGGCTTACAAGTTTTGACCCGAACTCGTTTTCAAACTCTGGGCGTAATAGATTAAACTTTACTTTCAATTATTGAAAATTGAAATTGTATGAAATCGTAAAAGTTTAATGAATTACTACTATATATATATTTAAAAAGATAAAGTCAATGATAATTAATAACTTATTAGTATTTGTTCGTACATAATATAATAAATGGTAGACTTATAAAATGATACCGACAAATTGTTTGCTTAACTTTTCATCAGAGTTTGTTAAGACTATTGATAAAAAAAATGTTTTTTAAGAGTCGACAAACTTTTTTTTTCCTTTCAAGAAAAAAGTTTATTATGTAATTTATGACCATTTTTAATTTTCAAAAATAATTTTCTCTAATTTTTAAAAGAAATATAAATAAACTTTGTTTTGATAAAGTAACATAACTCTCCTACCCACCTCTCATAATAATTTTGGTTTGACATAAAATTATCTTACTTAACCGACTTATTTTAATAATAGAAATGATATCAATTTTTCAAAAATTAGACCTACAATTTATTTTATGTTTAAAAACTCAAACAAACAATTTCTATCAAATACACAAAAATAAAAAAAATCTCAAAAAATCGTATAAATCTCGAAAATCAATCTAACAAAATTCAAATAACATGATTATTTGAGTTTCATCTCATAAAATCATCTAAATCTCTAGAATCAGTCTTAACAAAGTCCAAACAACTTAATCTTTTCAGTTTCATCTCATAAAAACATTTAAATCTACAAATTAGTCTAACAAAATCCAAATAATCTTTCGGAGTTCCATATCAAAAATGATCTAAATCTCTGAAACCAGTTAGACAAAATTCAAATAGCACAACCTTTCGAGATCCATCACGTCCAATTGTCCACTATAAGAAATTCAACCTAGTAATTTAATTTTTCAAGTCATTCGAAATGGTTCAATCTTTTCCCACGGAATTATATATAACTAGTCACCCTCGCACGAGTTTCCGCCTGCACAACTTCTAGTGAATTTAATGTGTGCTTTGATTATTTTATATTGATATAAATAATGATAAATTTACGGTTAGTGGTAAACTTACTAATGGTTTGCATTCGGGCCTTCACCACCATCCGAGGCTTCATCGGGATGAACACCACAAGATTGCTCTCTGCTGCAAGACTGTTGTCGTGAGTAGGGTTGTGCATGATTCGGTAAACCGATCAAACCGTACCGAAACCAAAGTTTCGGTACGTACCGTATACCGAACCGAAATTTCGGTTCGGTATACGGTATGAACTACATTACCGAACCAGGTTCACTTTCGGTTTTCGGTAGTACGGGCCGGTTTACCGAACTGAACCGATATACCGATAATTTTTTTTTTTTAATCCTAAACTTTCCTCTTCAATTCTTCACTTCTTCATTCAATTACGGGACTGCCCAATTTAGACTTTAGAAGCAAAACCCCTTTTCCTCAATTCAAAATCAATCCCTAACTACGACCACCACCAGCGCCGCCGCACCGCCTTCCACCACAACCTCCTGTTCCGCCATCTCTCTCTCGGCCCAGATTAGTAATTTACAGAGGTACGTACTAACAATCTTCCACAATTCAAAATCAATCCGTAGCCACCACCCCCACACGTGCCGCAGCACCACCCCCACCGCATCGCCGTCCGCCGCAACCTCCTGCTCTGTCATCTCTCTCTTTCGGCCTAGATTAGTAATTTACAGAGGTACAACTCAAATTTTAAAACCCCAATTTTATTCCTATTTTTGTTAAAAAGTTAATTAATTTTAAAACCCCAATTTAAAGTGGTAAAAAAACCCCAAATTTTCAGAAAAGTAAAAGGCCCAAATTTTTTCGGTTTTTCTGTACCGAATCACACCGAACCGTGCCAAATCGGTAATTTACCGAACCAAACCGATTTTCGGTTTGGCAAACGGTACGAGATTCCATAATACCGAACCAGCCGGTGTTGGAATTAACCAAATAACAATAGATATTCATCCTTCATACTCTAAATCACTAGAATAAAGTATAATCACAAGAACAACTACATATGAATATCTATAATAGGATCACATGTTATTGCTTGAATATGATATATAAAAGATGTAATTAACAAGGAATCTAACATGATTCCATTGATGCCATGGTTGAATTTTCCCCAAAAGACAAAGCACTTAATCTTCTAAGAAGGTGGATGGACATGTACGACTGATTATTTTTTGATGAGGATTGAGGAATAATCACATGTATTTATCCACTCCTTAGGGACCATTGCTCTTCCAATTTATTGTCTAATTTGAAACTGACCCATCAATAATAACAAATTAGACCTTTAGGCTTTCTACACATTAAACCCATATAATATATATAAATAAATAGTATATCTTAAAACCCTTCATATTCCATCAGATCACTTAATTGGGCTTTAGGCCTTAAATTAAATAGCTGGTCCATATATTATAATTAACACATGTTAGCCCACAAAATAGAAAATTGCTAACAATCTCCCACTTGGGATACATGTGTTTACTATAGATAATATATGACAATAACTTTATTGAGCTCAAAAAATGCTATTTAATATCAGAAATACTTCTAAACAATCTGGTCCATTAGTTTTATCAATAAAAGATCAAAGAGGCCATCATTACTATTTTTCGTAACGGGACCCATCATTGATCACAATATTGACTCAACCAACGACAAAGATCAAATATTGATGTGTAGCATGAAAATTACATGTAAGGTGATCTTGACATGCCTATTTCCAACTGGTCCTCTTTATGACTCAAGAGAGTCTTGTTTGTCATACTTACAATCATTAATTGCTAAACTGCAGCAATAAGTCATGACAATTATCTTAGAGTTATCAAAACACAATATTTAACAACCTTTAGTACGTACTAAATAATAAGAAAATATTGTGCACTTGATAATGTCAAACTTTAGAAAATGCATACACAAAAGATATCCATATACAAACTCCCACTAGTTTGGTACATCGTCTAAAAGACAAATACCCATACGAGCTACATGCTCATGAAACACCTTGGGTGGCAAACCCTTGGTGAGCGGATCCGCTATATTGAAGTTTGTACTAATGTGTTCAATTGACACTTCATTATTCTGAACTCTTTCTTTAACAACTAAA
This sequence comes from Penstemon newberryi var. newberryi, assembly GCA_030819805.1. Classification (NCBI taxonomy): domain Eukaryota; kingdom Viridiplantae; phylum Streptophyta; class Magnoliopsida; order Lamiales; family Plantaginaceae; genus Penstemon; species Penstemon newberryi. The sequence goes on from JAUALY010000005.1 coordinate 38,765,104, forward strand.
TACTTGATGTTGATGTGTTTGGACTTTGATGAACTGCAGTTTTTCTTAGAATACATCTCTGCGGATTTGTTATCACAATTAATCCTCAATGGCTTCTCAATGCCATCAACAATTTGCAGCCCAGAGACAAAATTCCGCAGCCATATAGCTTGATTTGATGTTTCATAACAGGCTATAAACTCTGCTTCCATAGTAGAAGAGGCTACAAGTCTCTTCTACAAGTATTTGTTTAACACTTTTCCAAGAGACAGCTCCTCCCGCCAACATGAAAACATAGCCAGAAGTGGATCTCATGCTATCCACGCACCCAGCAAAGTCGGAGTCCGTATAACCAATAACCTCCAAGTGGTCAGATCTCCGAAAAGTGAGCATAAAGTCTTTCGTCCTCTGTAGATATCGCATAACCCGTTTTGCTGCTTTCCAGTGAGCCAATCCTGGGTTACTCAAATATCTGCCCAACATCCCTACTATGTACGCAATATCCGGACGCGTACATACTTGAGCATACATGAGACTGCCTACTGCAGAAGCATAAGGGAACTTTTCCATTTCCTTTTTCTCAAGTTCAACTTTAGGGCATTGGTGCAAACTAAATTTGTCACCTTTTGCCACTGGTGTATCACCTGGTGCACAATGTTGCATATTATACCTACTAAGTACCTTATCAATGTAAGTCTTTTGTGATAAACCAAGTATACATCTAGAACGATCCCGATGGATCTGTATACCTAACACAAAAGATGCATCACCAAGATCTTTCATTTCAAAATTCTTAAACAAGAATTTCTTGGTGTCATGCAACAAGTCCTTATCATTGCTTGCCAGTAGTATGTCATCGACATAAAGCACTAAAATGATGAACTTTCTCCCACTAAACTTGAGATAAATGCATTGATCAACAATGTTCTCTTTAAACCCGAAAGAAGAGATCACTTGATCAAATTTCTGATACCATTGTCGGGAAGCCTGCTTTAAGCCATAAATGGACGTCTTTAATTTACATACTAGGTGCTTTGAGTCTTCCGGCTCAAAATTCTCCGGCTGCACCATGTAAATTGTTTCATCAATGTCACCATTGAGAAACGCTGTCTTTACGTCCATTTGATGTAGCTCAAGGTCATAGTGAGCCACAAGTGTCATGATTACCCTAAATGAGTCTTTTGTTGAAACGGGTGAAAAAGTCTCCCTGTAATCAATGCCTTCTTTTTGAGTAAATCCTTTGGCGACAAGGCGTGCTTTATACCTCTCGATATTGCCTTGTGAATCCCGTTTGGTCTTAAACACCCATTTACAACCAATCGTTTTAACACATTTAGGCAAATCGACAAGTTCCCAAACACCATTGTCGGCCATGGATTTCATCTCATCCTTCATGGCTTCAATCCACTTAGCTGAATTGACACATGATTTGGCTTGATTGTTGGATATAGGATCATCCTCCAAACCTGTATCAAATTCATGCTCTTGGAGATAAACATAATCTTCAGAAAATGCATTTCTCCTTTCTCTAGTGGATCTCCTTAATGACACTTCCATTTGAGGTGGTTGAGGTGCAACTGCCAAGGGAATGTCTGCAACTACTACATTGTCTGGATTTGCAGCACCAACAATGTCAGGAATGGTTACCTGATCACTATCAGTTGCAACTGTGGTAGAAGTGTTAGGAAAATTTTGACTTTCCTCTTCAAATACTATGTCCCTCGAATTAGTGCTCCCACTATCCTCAATAAATTTGGCATTCCCAGTTTCGAAAAATGACATGCTTGAGGGATTATAAAACTTGAATCCTCTTGACCTCTCAGAATAACCCACAAAATAACAGCTGACTGTTCTTGAATCCAACTTTTTCTCATCAGGATTGTACTGTCGAGCTTCAGCTGGACAACCCCAGACATGCAAATGCCTAATGCTAGGTATTTTGCATGTCCATAATTCGTATGGAGTTTTGTCAACCGCTTTACTGGGTACTCTGTTGAGTATATAAACTGCATTCTTTAATGCCTCACCCCATAATGACTCTGGTAAAGAAGAATGACTAATCATGCTTCTGACCATATCTTTGAGGGTTCGGTTTCGTCTCTCAGCCACACCATTCTGACTTGGCGTTCCTGGCATGGTATAATGAGGAACGATTCCACATTCGGTTAGGTACCTTGCAAACGGCCCTGAACGTTGTTCACCTGATCCGTCGTTTCTTCCGTAGTATTCACCACCACGATCAGATTTTACGGCTTTAATCTTTTTTCCTAGTTGAAGTTCAACTTCGGCTTTAAAGACTTTGAACATATCCAAAGCTTGTGACTTCTCATGTATAAGGTACAAATAACCATAGCGTGAATAATCGTCTATGAACGTGATAAAGTATGTTTGGCCATTCCAAGATGCCTTAGGAAGTGGTCCAGATATATCTGTATGTATCAGTTCTAAGACGTCATTACACCTATTTGCACCTTTTTTCCGTTTGTCAGTTGTTTTTCCTTTAATACACTCTATGCAGATTTCAAAATCTGACATATCAAGTGATTCCAAAATTCCTTGTGACACTAACTTTTGTAAGCGTGGTTTGGAAATGTGCCCTAAACGCTTATGCCACAACATTGAGGAATTTTCTTTTGTTAATTTGCGTTTTGTACCAATATTACTTGTATGTAAATTTTCATTGTCAATTGAAGGTAAAATGTTTAATTTATAAAGCTTGTCAATTAGTGAACCAGTGCCAACCAAAGTAGAATTATGAAAAATACGAAATAAACCATTTCCAAATGAACAGTGATATCCAAAGTTGTCCAAACAAGAAATAGAAATTAAATTCCGTCTAAAAGACGGTACTACAAAAGTATTTTCCAAATCCAAATAAACACCAGTTCTTAAAACAAGCCTAAAAACACCTATGGCTTCAACTTCAGCCTTATTGCCATTGCCCGTAAAGATGTATCTTTCACCATCAGTTGGCTTTCGGCTCCTCAGACAACCCTGCATTGTGACACTTATGTGAGTAGTAGCACCAGTATCTATCCACCAAGTGTCATTTGGTACAATTGCTAAATTAACTTCTGAACTGACAAAATTTAGAAGCGTACCTTTCTTTACACGCCAATTGGCGTATTTGGGACAATCTTTCTTCATATGCCCTTTCTTCTTGCAAAAGAAACAGGTAAAAACTGGATCCTGTGACTTTTGCACCTTAGGGGCTGATGTCCCAGTTCCTGCCGTTTCTTTACCCTTGTTATTATTCCTTTTTCTTTTCTTACTCGGATCATTTGAAGTAGATGCCAAATGAGCACTTTCAACAGTTTCAAGTTTCAATCTCTCCTCCTCCTGCACACATTGAGCTATAAGCTCATTCAAAGTCCATTTGTCCCTTTGAGTATTGTAGCTTATCTTGAAAGGACTGAACTGTGCAGGGAGAGAAATCAAGACCAAATGCACGAGAATGTCATCAGACACCTCTAACTTTAGTGCCCTCAGCCTTGTTACGAGATTTGAGACTTCCATAATGTACTCACGAATGTTTCCCTTCCCTATATACCGCATGGAGACAAGCTTAGATAGGACAGTGCTTGTCTCGACCTTTTCATTGGCAGTGAATCGGTCTGCTATTTCCTTAAGGAAGGTTTTTGCATCTCCTTCATCAGGCATTGCACCTCTAATGGATTCTGGAATGGATAGCTTCATGATCATAAGACTCATGCGATTAGATCGTTCCCACTTTTCAAATGCAGTTTTCTGATCAGCAGTACTTTCACTGGTCAGAGCTGCGGGGCGATCTACCCTTAATGCATGATCAAGATCCATGCAACCAACACAATCATAACGTGTTCCCTCCATTTCTTATAGTTTGTGCCGCTAAGCACAGGGATGCTGCTAATGTTTGCAGATATTGAAGATGCTGAATCAAACGAAAAAATTATCCTCACAATTAATAATAAAAAAATGCATATATATATAAAATCCAAACAGTTGTAAACAAACATATACATGTAAGTAGGCCCCATCATAAGATACCAATCACAACATTGAATTTAGTCTTTGGACAAAAATAACAATTTGTTAACGGTACTCTTATAAAAAATAGCTCAAATTATATAACTTAAACCGGTCACACAATATGCCTTTCTTTGGAACGACATATTGAATACATGGTAAAACCTTAAATATTTTCCTTAGATTGAGCTTAAATAACCTATATCTGGCCTAAAATAATTTTCCTTTGGGCTAATTATCTCAGCATAGATATAACATGTTTATAACTTTAGATTAATAACTTAAATCTAATAGTGGTTACTTTAGCAACATATTAAACTCAAGTTATTAATTTCAAGAAATAAACATATAATCTGTACATAATAAAATATATATATTATTATTTAAATACCAGTGCTGATGTCAGCACTGCAACATGATGACATCATCGCTGGATACATTAATCTTTCTGCCGTAAAGTAGTACGCCATAGAGGTTTTGATGCCAGCACTCAAAAAACCAGAACAATACTTTAAATTAGACTTGGGCAGTGGCGGAAAACCCAAGAATTCTCAAACTTGATATCAAAAATTACCGAAAATTGATATAAAAACAGCACATTAGCCCATAACTTTCTCAAATTGGTAAACAACACCAAAATTCTGGAAAACTGATTTAAGAACAGTACCAAAAATCTGAAAATATGATTTTTATATACTCTAAACCAGATGAGTAAAAATCAATATCAAATAGCAAATCTTTCATTGATTTATCATCTAGAACACAATAGCCCCAAAATATGATTTTTCCAATACAATATCAGAAATTCAAATAAACATGAACCCTAATATTTCTATCATGATAAACAACAAAGGGGCAACAAACATATACCATAATCAACAATCAACATGATGCTCTGATACCACTTGTTGGAATTAACCAAATAACAATAGATATTCATCCTTCATACTCTAAATCACTAGAATAAAGTATAATCACAAGAACAACTACATATGAATATCTATAATAGGATCACATGTTATTGCTTGAATATGATATATAAAATATGTAATTAACAAGGAATCTAACCTGATTCCATTGATGCCATGGTTGAATTTTCCCCAAAAGACAAAGCACTTAATCTTCTAAGAAGGTGGATGGACATGTACGACTGATTATTTTCTGATGGGGATTGAGGAATAATCACATGTATTTATCCACTCCTTAGGGACCATTGCTCTTCCAATTTATTGTCTAATTTGAAACTGACCCATCAATAATAACAAATTAGACCTTTAGGCTTTCTACACATTAAACCCATATAATATATATAAATAAATAGTATATCTTAAAACCCTTCATATTCCATCAGATCACTTAATTGGGCTTTAGGCCTTAAATTAAATAGTTGGTCCATATATTATAATTAGCACATGTTAGCCCACAAAATAGAAAATTGCTAACAGCCGGTATACCGAAATTCGGTACGGTTCGGTTCGGTTTTACCGTTTGCACAGCCTTAGTCGTGAGACCTTGCACAAACATGTTGAAGAACACTGTAGAAGAGAAATTAGAATGCTGAGAAAAAAGGAGCGAAAGACAGAAACACCTCCTATGCTTTGTCTAACTCCCAAAAAATCATCTGTGTTATTTTAACTCTAAAAAAAAACCCCTTGTGTTTGATTTTAATCACCGCACTCGATCCAAGTAAAATTTGACTTTTGATTTTTGGCGAAATGACAAAGTTACCCCTATGTATTGGTTTGTTTTTTATTTATTCCTTTTGAAAACCAAATATATATCTACTTGGATCGATTGTGGTAATTAAAACCAAACATAGGGGGATTTTGAGATTTAAAATAACACAAGGGGTTTTTTTTGGAGTTAAAATAAGAAATGGAACTTTTTTGGGAGTTAAATAAAGCATATGTGTGTTTTTGTCTTTCGCTGTCAGGGTAAAATTGTTATATCAAAAACAAAATGTGAACAAATACTTACAATTTCTGCATTTGAATCACACTCTCTTTTATTGGGGTTGTATTTGACACTGACTCAAAAGCACATGGAGAATTTTTAGAGTTAAACATAGGGGAGGTTTTGGAGTTAGACAAAATATAGGGAATGTTTTTGTCTTTTGCTCGAGAAAAAAGTATAGGTTAAAGGGAAGAAAAACAACTACATGTACATTCCCTTTTCCCCTTTTCTTGTTCAGGATTGTTGTCTTTTCATCACGAAGCCACATAAAGGTTGTAGTTAATTTTCACGTCTAATTTGAAGGAACCAAGAGATACCTGATAGGAGGTGGGGGAGAAGGGGGCAAAGAAATGAAGAGAGCATATAAGAAGAAGTAACCAAATTTGAAAAAATATTGGGGAAATTGTTTATGGGTTCTCCGAGTAAAGATTGTATAATGCTTGACATTTTATATAGTGAAGAAATAAAATTACTGTTAACCAGTTTGAAATTTGAGAGCGAGGGTTGGATTATGCATTACAATTACAATAGTGGAGAAATAAATATCGAAAATACGGTATGTCTATATTCAAAAATTGTAGTTTCAAATTTTATTTTATTTTATTTCTAAATTGACTCTATTTTGATTTATCAAGAAACTATATGTGAATTTAGTTTTTGGGGACGCCAACAAGCAACATAGTGATAGAAAACTCAATTTGTTTTACTAATTTGGTATTTTGATTTTTTATGTCAGTACTTTAGTAACTAAGTGACATGAATTTTGTTTTATGAGTATTTAATGGGGTAAATACAAAATACTCCCATGTTATGTTAAACATGCACGAAATTACCCTGTGAAATTTTTATTCCATCAAACCTCCTTTTACATTTAGAAATCCTGCATAAAACACCCAATTTGTGAAAAATAGGTCATTTTGGATCTTCATATTTAAAGAAACAATTTTTAAAATATTTTACACGAAGTTGCAGGGTCTAACATGAAGTATTTAAAAAAAATAGTTTCTTGAAAATGAAGATCCAAAACGATCTATTTTTTACAAATTTATTGTTTTATGCAGAGTTTCTAAAATTCAAGCAGGTTTGGTGCGGTAAAAGTTTCACAGGATAGTTTCGTGCAAGTTTCGCATAACACTTTTCCCCAGATTTAATTAATAATTTTACATTTACAAAAAGAAAAAAGAAAAAAAAATCACGACATAGGCCTCAATTTAATGTTTCACTTAATGCTCCAAAAAATCTAAAATCGGCATGTTTCAAATATGTATATTCTCTTTTCATTTCTCCCTTTCCCTCTCCTCTAAGGTTTCTCTTGGTTCCTTTAAGTTAGACTTGAAATTAAGTACAATATAATGTCGTGATGAAAGCACAATAATCATGATCAACAAAAAAAGAAAATGGAATGTATGAGTAATTGATTTTTTTCCCTTTGACCTCTATTTTTTTTGGGCATTCTAATTTTCCTTAATAGTGTTCTTCAAAATGTTTGTGCAAGGTCTCACAACAACAGTGTCGCAGCATATAGAGTAATCCAATGATCTTTCAATGCGATGAAGCCACGAATGGTGGTGGAGGCCCGAATACAAATCATTAGTAAGTTTGATCGTAAATCTATATTAAATATAAATATTCAAAGCACGTGTTACACTTCTCAAAAATTGTGTACTCGAAAATGCATTTGCGCGAGGGTGACTTATAAGAAGGCAAGGGCAATTTTAGTAAGTCAATTTTTTTGTTATAACGATATCAAAACCGTAACTTTGTAATTTTAACAAGACTTCCTTCAGGGATAAATGCAAAATACTCCCTTGTAATTTTTATTGCGCCAAACTTTCTTGTATTTTCAAAAACCCTGCAAAAAATACCCAATTTATAAAAAATAGGTCGTTTTGGATCGACAAATTTCAAGAAACTATTTTTAAAATACTTCAAGTTGATCCCTATAACTTCACGTGGTATATTTTTAAAATTATTTCTTGAAATATGTCGATCCAAAACGATCTATTTTTTACAAATTGGGTGTTTTTTGCAGGATTTTTGAAAACACAAGGAAGTTTGGCGCAATAAAAACTTCACAGGGTAGTTTCTTGCAGATTTAACATAACACAGGGGAGTTTCTTGCATTTTCCCCCTTCCTTCATGACAAAGTACAGATTATATAGAATTATTAAAAAAAAATTAGTACAGATTATATTACTAACGGCAAAAATATTTTATTTCTGGATATTAATGTTAGATTAGTCAATAATTCGAATTGCATCATGATCTTTTGGGAATTGGGAATTGTTTGCTAAATAAAATACAGAAATTCTATAATAAAGAGAACAAATACTTGACTTTGATTAATAAAGAGGACCTCTTTCAGCAAAATTATTGCGCAGAAGCCACAAGGCTAAAAAGACGATTAGTTGAACCTTGGTCCACTGGCATGGCGGGTCGAAACCACATCTCCGTAAATCCCTCAAATCTCCGTCCGCACTCCCACGTCAGCCCTCCTAGCGACAACCACCGCCACCGCCTCCCTCCGCCTGATCTCCGTCTAATTGAGGACCAAAGCCGCGAGATCCAAACCCTCCTCCGCGACAATCAGCGACTGGCCGTCACTCACGTGGCGCTTAAGCAGGAAGTCGCCACCGCTGAGCAGGACCTCCGCCACCTCTCCGCCGCCGCTGCCTCCGTCAAGGCCGAGCGGGACGCTCAGGTTCGCAACGTCTACGAGCGTTCACTCAAATTGGAGGCTCAGGCCCGGTCCCTTGATGGGCTCCCCGCCGAACTGGATCGGGTTCGGGCTGACGTTAAGGAGCTCCTAGCTAACCGGAACGAGATGTTGGAGAAGCTGAAGGATATTGAAGGCCATCTTACGGAGACTCGTTCGGAGCTGCAGCAATTTCCACAACTCAAGACGGAGATTGAAACCATGCGGAAAGAAATCCAACGCGGAAGGTATAATTGAAATTTTATCTTTTCAAATTCACTGTCTGTAATACAATGCTGTTGTGTAAATAATTCCTATGCTATATTCTGCTTGTGAATGTAAATAGGGCTGCAATTGATTACGAAAGAAAGATGCGTGCAAAGAATTTTGAACTAAGTGAAGCAATGGAGAAGCATATAGTTTCTATGACTCGTGAAGCTCAGAAACTACATTCTCAACTTGCAGAGAAGACTGCAATGGGAGTTGCCAATCCAGGTAACTGATGATACCAGATGTTGTTTTTCTCTATTGATAAAAACCATGAGAATTAATTTGTTGTTGTGTTATCAGCTCCCGGATACACTGCACCAGTCACAAATTATGGACCTGGATATGGCGGAAATTTATTATCTCATCCTTATGCTGTTAATCAGGTTTGACTTGCTGCTTCCTATTAATCTTGGGAGTTAACATCCTATAAATCTTGAAATGAATGTGATCAATTCAAATCATCAAGCCATTATTAATACCCCCAAATATGTCCATATCCTGTTTTAGGCTATATCGAAATTGGGTCCTAATGAAGCAACATAAGTACTAATAGCAGAAATCCTGTTTTATGAATATATATATATATATATATATATATATGGTAGAACATGATTCCTCGGACTAGGCAAAACTCCTTTAAGTATTTTCACTTGCCTCTTGGTTGAAATAATATAACATTGTTGGAATGTGATATTGTCGTCTTGGTATTATTCAGTTAAGAATGGCCCGTGATCCTATTTTCTTGTATATTCTGAGTCCTCCCAGGTATGCTGGTTATATGTAAGGAAAATTTTAAGGATGCTCTAGTCAAGTTTTTTTGTCCTTCCCTAAATCTGAATTATGGAGATAACGATAATCAATTTTGCATAGTTTACTATTTCTAGATGTATTTTTTCTTTTCTGCATATGTGCAACTCTGTAGTTATATTATTGCTTCATTGGCTATTTCCCCGAAATATGGTTATCATGTGCCAGTGTTGTTTCATAATTGGAGAATGTAAGAAACGGAACATATTTAGTTAACTTATTGGAAGAATGCGTTTTCAACCTTTCATCAAGTATCTATAATGTCATCAAATTCCTTCCCTTTCTCCACTATCCAACTTCGGTCTCTGTTATATTCTGTTGCCAAACCAAAGGTTCCAAGAGAGGAGGATGGGTTTGGGTACATTGGGAAGAAAGAAATTGCAAATATGGCCAACAGATGATTGGCATTCAACAAGAAGAAACAGATTATAGTCATGCCCAAATTAATGAAACTTTCCCTTAACCATACTGTTCATGCTGGGGTTCTAGTTTTTCTGGAAGTAAAAAAGACACTTCGACCAAATACCTCAAAATAATGTTGAAATTTAAACCTTAGAAGATAACTTGCAGAGTTTGGTGTTAAAAAAATTTCATATAGTCCCCTGAATTTGGTTTGTTACTCTACATAGTACATATAAGATGATGCACAGAGGCAAAAATTAATATTCTTAGAAAGATGAGAATAATATTCCTTCGTGTTCTAGGTGAAAATAAAAAGGTGTTTTGATATGTGAGTTGCAACTGTTGGTCAATTCAGTTAACATGTGAGAACAAGAAGACACGTTGGCCTGCATATCTTCAACCTGTGATGATATTTTGAAAGTGGTCTGAAATTGTGGTGTAGATTTAGGTTCTAGGATAGGAACATAGGGTTCATGATTGTGCTTTATTTTCGAAATAATTTCTATCGATTATCATATGAGATGCACAAAAGACACACATTTCACGTTTTCAAGGAGTGAAAGTGCGTTGAAAACAGAAAATGATATTGTAACAAAAAAAAACACAAGTTACTAAAATGTAATTATATCAACTATTTGTAAGTAGCTAGTCAATAAACCTAGATCACTTTTGCAAATTATGTTACTAAAAATACACAATTGACTAGCTAGACTCTAGATGATGTGAGTCGACGATTTGCAAATTATGCAAATTTGTAGATCATATACTATGTGCACAGATTAATCCGATAAAGAAAAATTAGAAATCATAAAAAACAAACTTTCCTCTTTAATGCAGTAACTGCAACAATTCAAAATTATTCAATCCTTGGGAACAACAATTGCAACAGTATAGGATATGAGTGGCAAGCATTTGACTATCGGATGGACGAATCTAACAATTCTTGGATAAACCGCAAATCCAGATATGAACTAAATCAAATTTTACACAAACTCAAAATTGCCTTAAATTTTTCTGCAAACTGGTAGAAGTATAAAACTGACCAAGATGTAGAACTTCCTCTTGCTCTCCTGTTGGCTGCAAAATAGTAATTGTCTTATGGTTCCTATGCACTCTGATGTGTTATTTTAGAATACACTTTAAGTTTGGAATTCTCGTTATTACCAATAGTCTTACTTTGTCAGAGATAATACTCTGTTGTCATTGCTGTCTCTTTAAATTCAAGCAATCTCTACTTTTCTTCATGAAAACATTGAAAGACAAGTATGTCTTCACTTATGAATGTTGTGAGTTTTTATGGCCTAATGGAATAAATATCACAATAGTCATTGAAGTATACACATATTCAGAAATTTAAACAGAATATCTAGTTCTAATAAGTTGTTTGCTTAATTTTTGGAGCAGGGTAGTGTTGATGCCGGTCCCCAATATGGTCTTGGAGCTGGGTTTCATGTTCCACCTGCACCATATGAGGTCCAACAACATCATGTGCATAGTTAAGGTGCAATTGCAAATTTGATGAGGCTCGAGGGATAAGTTGAAATCTTGTTTTAGCTGCACCTGGTTGCTTGAAGACTATAACGATCATGAGTCGAACTATGGTCTGAAAATGCATCCAAACCGTGGTTTGTGATGTTACTTTAGAGTTCCTTTAAAGCTTTATTTGTGAACTGATTCTGGTGATACTCAAAATTGTATGAGACTCAAAGCGTTGCTTTGGGTATTCCACAATTCGACCTTAACTGTCAGAAGTTCAAAAGGTGTAAATATCGACATTCTCTTTGCTGAAATGTACAAACTACAGAGTTGAAATTTTTACTTGTACTTTCATAGCTAGTATATGATGAGAAACTTGCCAGAACTTGTATTTACATTAGCTGCATAAATTATTGTTCTTTGATAAGGAATCAATATATTAGTGTTATTCAGAATTTACTTTAAAGAAAAGTATATATCCTGGCGGCCAAACCGAATGCTTTTCATTGGGCCAAGTGGTAGTGACTTGTGACCTCCAGAGGCGAGACTCAAGTTCGAATCCTACTGGAGACATCACACTGGGGAGGACCTATATCCTTTGCACTCTTCGGTCCGAGCTGTAAATACACAGTCTAGTAGATCAAAAAAAAAAAGATGGTTAAACCCATTTATTAACTTTGTAGGCTCCAATGCTACATTTTGTAAGGGTAATGACGTGTTTTGTACTAATTGTGGTTCGATCCTTGATAACCTGACTAATTTGCCTGGTGCAGTGATTAGATTGGATAATGTTTCGATCGCTCATGGCCCAGTGGAACGGATAGTACCATCTGCAACAACTATCATTGACTTATTTCCATGGTGCTGTGATAAAATTGTAAGTTTGTGCGGATCCATGATTCAACATTTTTCAAGACTTTTATGACGCTTAAGAGGAGTCTAATTTCACACAATCACACTATTGATTTCTTCAACAGTTGTTCTTTTGAATTGACCCAGGACTCTAATTAAAATAGACTAAAATTTCCACATGTCAAGTTTCTTACGAGTTCAACCAAAAACAAGATTTTTACAAACTGATGTGTAAATAAAAACTTTTCGATGGAAATGTGTTGATTCATAAACAACATATTTTGGTGTTCTATGAAAAGTCAAACAAATAATATTTTTTATTTTCGAAAATAAATAAATTTATCCTAGTTCAATTTAAAAAAATAATCTGATTTTGAAAAACTTTTGTTATCTCCAAAGAAAACCTAAATAAATATTGATTTGATATAAATTAAATTATCTCTAAACTACTTATCGGAAAATTCTAATTCAAACCGGTTTTGACCGAGCCCATCCAACACAAAATAAATGCAAACATTTCTTTTGTGATTGGTTGGGTGTTATGCAATTTCAAAGAGTGTGAACTGATTTTTTTTCTTCCTAAACTTCAATTTAAACTTGATTTGAACAAGATTACCCCTACTTATCTCGGGTTGTCTATTTTGACTCACCAATTGTTGGTGAGTCAAATGGCATAAGTATTCTCGGCCATTGGATCGGCCGAGATGATGTGTACAGAGTGTATGGGGTGTACACACCCAACTAAAATGTCCAAACCCCATTAAATTGGATGTACAGTGCGATTTTATAAATTTACCCTTACACATTTTCGGAATTACCAATGCCCCTCCCATTTCACCTCTCTCCTCCATCCCAACCCCAACCCTTTCCGAAACCCTAACAACCGCCGCCCCACTCCCCTCCTCCCTCCATGACCGTGGTCGGAATTTGTTTATTAAATTTTCAAGAGTCGTATTAAGATTTTCATATCCAAATCAATAAAATTAATTTAGTGAATAGTGCAAAAGAGAATAGAATGTGGGTCTGATTTTTTGAACCCAAAAATGAGCTTGACTTTCTGGGTTCTAATGGAATGAGTATGTTTGTTCTTCAAGTCTAAAAGGGGTTTTTGAGGGGGAGTAGGTAGCAAAAATTGATTGAAAAATTGGAGGAGAAAAGGGATTTTTGATTTGAGAAAGGACAAATGGGCCTTTGAGCAGAAACCAATGCCGCCGTTCTGGCGGGCTTCACCGGTGAAGCTTTCTTCACCGGTGAAGCTTCGTAGAAGACGACGACGTGTATTTAAATTTTTTTTTAATTTTTTTTATTTTATTTTTTAGTATTTAAAATTCAATTTTAAAAAAATAGAGAAAGACATTTAAATACTTAATGATACAAAGAATATTTAAAAAGAATGAATGATATTAAGATTTAATGATAACTCTTGTAAAAAATACTTATATTATAAAGAAAATGCTTCTTTTTAAATTGAAAATATTTAAATCTAATTTTTTTTATATATAATACCAATTTATTTTTGTTATTGTTAATATTCTTGTGCTTGGTTTGAAAAAATCGAACATAATTTTAAACATCTATATATTTATATATCTCTAACGGGTGGGGTATATTTTGATTACTATATGAAATTAGAATAATGTTTTTAAGCTGGTAAATGACTATAGTCAAATTATAAAATTTATGTAAATATATCGACTATATTCAAATTAAATGATTTATTTGAATTTAACGATTATATTAAAATCATAATTGATATGTTAAAATTAAATTGAACATTATTATAAAATATAAAGTATTTATTAAAAAAATAAAATCATAATTCTAAGTATAATCATAAGTGAAGAGGTCAATCGAGGATCCAAATGGAAGACTAACACGTATAGTATCATTAATTCCTACGTAAATTAAAATTTGGGGAAATTTGTTGAAATTTTATCAATTGAGGATCCAAACGGAAGACTAACAAGTATAATATCATTAACTCTTCGGTAAATTAAAATTTGAGGAAACTTGTTCAAATTTAATCAATTGAGGATCCAAACGGAAGACTAACATGTATAGTATCATTAACTTCTCCATAAATCAAATTTGAGGGAAGTTGTCATTAACTTCTCCGTAAATCAAAATTGGGGGAAATTTGTTAAAATTTGGTCAATTAAGGATTCAAACAGAAGACTAACACGTATAATATCATTAACTCCTCCATAAATCAAAATTGGTGGAAATATATTGGAATTTGGTCAATTAAGGATCCAAACGGAAGACTAATGATATATTTTCAAATTACGAAGGACTTAGTGTTACATAACCATCTAATAGACAATTTGACCGAAATAATGACAGAATCATCATTTTTTTAAAAATTATCGATATAATTTTAAATTACGAAGGACATAGTGTTACATAACCATCTAATAATTTGATCGAAATAATGACCGAATCATCAATTTTTTTTAAATTATTGATATATTTTCAAATTACAAAGGAATTAGTGTTACATAACCATCTAATAGGCAATTTGATCGAAATAATGACCGAATCATAATTTTTTTTTTTAAATTATCGATATATTTCAAATTACGGAGGAATTAGTGTTGCATAACCATCTAAAAGACGATTTGATTGAAATAGTGATCGAATCATCAATTTTTAAAAAATTATCGGTATATTTTCAAATTACGGAGAACTTGATATTACATAACCATCTAATAGATAATTTGATCGAAATAATGACCGAATCATCAATTTTTTTAAAGTATCGATATATTTTTAAATTACGAAGGACTTAGTGTTACATAACCATCTAATAGACAATTTGATCGGAATAATGATTGAATCGTCAATTTTTTTAAAAAATTATCGATAGATTTACAAAATACGGAGGACATGGTGTTACACAACCATCTAATAGACAATTTGATCGAAATAATGATCGAATCATCATTTTTTTTTAAAAACTATTGATATATTTTCAAATTAAAGAGTAGTTAGTGTTACATAACTATTTAAAAGACAATATGATCCTAGTCGATATATTTTCAAACTATGACGGACTTAGTGATCGAAATAATGACCGAGTCATCATTTTTTTTAAATTATCATATTTTTAAATTACAGAGGACTTCATGTTAAATAATCATCTAATACACAATTTAATCGGAATAATGACCGAATAATCAATTTTTAAAAAAATTATTGATATATTTTCAAATTACGGAGGAGTTAGTGTTATATAACCATCTAAAAGATAATTTGATCGAAATAATGACCGAGTCATTAATTTATTTTAAATTATCGATATATTTTCAAATTATGGAGAACTTAGTGTTACATAACCATCTAATAGACAATTTGATCGGAATAATGACCGAATCATCAATTATTTAAAAATTGTCGATATATTTTCAAATTACGGAAGACATAGTGTTACATAACCATCTAGTAGATAATTTGATCGAAATATGATCGAATCATCATTTTTTTTAAAATTATCAATATATTTTCAAATTATGGAGGAGTTAGTATTACATAACCATCTAGAAGACAGTTTGATCGAAATGATCACTTTGTAATTTAAAAAATGAATTAAAATTTAAAAAAAAAAGGAATTTGAAAAAAAAAGAAGGAAATTCACCATCTTAAAAAAAAAGTTGTGTTTTTTATTTAAGATGTGTTGTGTATTAATTAAGATTTATATAAGTTTGTTTCAGAAATTATAATTAAGTCGTTTTTTTTTATATTCATACTAGATATTTCGTATTTTTCAAATTTCAGACTTAAAAATTAAAACCAACAATATTTAAATTAATCACGCTATTACATTTTAAACTTTATTATACAAAATCTTTAATTTTCAGCAAAATTGAAAGTTTGAGGGCAATTTTGACCAGGGACAGAACCTGGAGGCTGAATGTGCGAATATGTCATCTTCCCCAACACAACTTCTTACAGGTAGCAGTTGAAGGAATAAAATACACATATAAAACCAACTCTTAATTCCGCCAAATTAACTCAAATCGCACCAAATTAAATCAACCATCAACAAATTCAAGCATATATATATATATAAAATTCATCTTCTTCACGTGAATGAGATTTTCACAGGTGAAGGAAGCCTCCATACTATTGGTAGAATATTAAGAGCAGGACATGATAAACCGAATCGTTGTGTGAAATGCATCTTCAATATATTTAAGTATCATACTTAATTAAAAATGCTAATGGTAGAATTTGATTTGATATCTCTGCAGGTTTGTGAAGATTTTTTTTTTCCCGATCTGAAAATTATTTTAAGTTCTGTTTTATTTGGGTTTCTTTATATTGCGTGTTTCGATTGTTGAAGAACATGAAATTGATACCGGTTATGCCTAAGACTACTTGAACTGCTAACAAATTCCAGTCGGTGTTCTTGTTTTTCCGGCCGGCCATGAGGGGAGGGGGCAGTTGTGGGTTAGAGTTTTGGGGAGGAAGATAATTTTGGGAGATGAAATGTTTCAATTTTCATTTTTAAATGTAGAAGGGTATTTTGGTATTTACACATATTAAATGGGGTTCATACACAATTCTTTCTTGGTGTCTACATGGACACGTGTCAACACCGTGTTGAGTCGTTCGTGACTCTAAATGAGGGGTGAGTCAAAATAGACCACCCCTACTTATCTCACATAACTTGGTTTGACACAAAAATAATTTGTCTCAGTCCTATATTTCACTTCTTTATGTAATCTCTAAAAAAGTCCTGTTCATTTCTAAAAAATATACGTACCCTTTATTACATATAAAAAAACTCAAAAAAATAATATTACTAGAATTGATTTTTTTCCCAAAACTTCAATTTAAACTACTTTCTTAATTGGAAAACAAATAGTAGACATAAATTTTTATGAATATATTCAAAAGTATAAATTTTTCGGTGAAAATATATGAAATTTTTTTATACGATAATCGCGTACCAATTCACCATTATTACACTTAGAATTTTAGCTATTTATATAAGAATTAATTTAACACTCAAATAAATATTTTCCACATTTTATGATTAATTTTTTTTAGTGACAAATTTTAGATTAGTTGAATAATATTAGAGGTATAACGAGTCGAGTACTATCGAACAACACATTATTCAAACTTGGTTTGAATTTTATAGAACTTGAAATATTGTGTTCGAACTTGATTTGATTGTTTAACAAATCAAACTCAAATGAAATTTTTATCAAACGAACTCGATACGAGTATCGAGTAATTTGATATTTTTACATATATTTTGTCAATATTTAATAGTTTATTGAGTCGAGGTCGAGCCGAGCTTCAAAAGTTATCAAACAACATTTATTGTTCGATTTTGTTTGATTGTTTTACGAATCGAGCTCAAATGAGATTTTATCAAACGAACTCGAGTCGAGTATCGAGTGGTTTAATTTTCAGTACTAACATGTGCGGTGTAGCTAAGCTGCTGATTGGCTATAAACAGCCTATCTGCTATGTCCCCTTCGCACCTGAATATTACTCAACACGACAAGCTGGCTTTATTCGAAGTCCATTGAAGAAAAAAAAATATCTCAAAATCTCGACCTTTACATATATATAGAACTCAGTGCTTCTTTAACCCTAGTATATCTTCTATTGTCTTCTTTTTCGCTAGTTTATACTCTAATATATATCTCAAAATATGTACGGTCAAGAAGGTGGCGGATCTGCCCCTCCCCCCATGACAGGAGGCTACGGAGGTTACGATGGTTCTGGAGGCAGCGGCGGTGGCTACGGTGGTAACAGAGGTGGCGGAAGAGATGGCGGTGGCTACGGTGGTAACAGAGTTGGCGGTGGATATGGTGGTAATAGGGGTATTTAATTTTGTCTATCAGTGTTAATTTTTGTCATTTTTGCTTTATTTTGAGTTCTACGTTTTGGACTGTAAGATATTTGATTATGCAATCACTATTATTGTTTGCGTACGAACTTCCTGACCTGAGATCTATTGGTACGGATTCAGGAGGAGGTGGGGGTGGTTACCAAGGAGATCGTGGGAGTGGATACCAAGGAGATCGTGGTGGACGCGGTGGAGGAGGTGGCCGTGGTGGTGGTGGTGGAAGTGGCAGGGAAGGCGATTGGCGTTGCCCTAATTCCAGGTAACGGAGCTTGTGTACAGATGTCAGCTTTTAGTATCAATTCTAAGATTTTTTACCAGTTCGAAATTACTTTTATAAATAGCTCTGTATAATAAGTAGCAAGTTATTTAACCAAAAGAAGCAGCTGCTTAGATTCAGGAACCTACTAAATTCTTCACATGGAATTACTAGAATTACACTAGAGCTTCTTTTCAAGACTTGAATTTGCATTGTGCTTGGTTATTTTCTGGCTTATATGTTTATGGTTCATTGATATTGCAGCACCAAAGGGAATACATCACTGGGAATCAATGTTTGAAATTCTAGGATTTCCCATTTTTTCCAGTTCATGCACAAATTCAATTTGTACTCTTTGCCTTTTACTTGTAATGTGAAGTACTCAGTTGTGATCTGAAACAAGTGGACTGGATTCCTTTCACATATATAATTTTGGATGTAGTTATCTCTTAAATTTTTCAATGACTTTGATTTCGTCTCGTTTCCTTTTTCTATTCCTGTGAAGGTGCATTTATATGTCTTTTCTGAAATTACGGGATTCATTAATCTCATGTCTGTTGTGGTATTGAAGGTGTTTACATGATTGTTTGGGCATGATAATGTGTTTATTAAAAGATGTTACCTGTAATTGATTCTGACATATATGGGTGTAGCTGTGGAAATCTGAACTTTGCTCGAAGAACCGAGTGTAACAAATGTGGTGCACCATCTCCGACTGCCAGTGATGATCGTGGGGGTAGAGGTGGAAGAGGTGGGGGGTATGAGAACAATCGAGGTGGAAGAGGAAATTATAATGAAGGTGGCAATGGTCGAGGGGGTAATGGTTATGATGGTGGAAATAGTAGAGGTGGTTCTTATAGTGGTAACCAAGGAAGGGATGATGGTGGTTATGGACAGGGTGCTCAAGTTGCTCCCCCAACTTATGGGGGTGCTGGTGGAAGTTATGCGCCACCTCCAAGTGCATATGGCGGGAACCCTAGTTATGCTCCTGATGCAGCTCTTCCACCTACAAGTTATACTGGGGGCCCTGCATCTTACCCTCCTTCATATGGAGCCCCTGCTGGTTATGGTGGTGATGCCCGTGGAGGTGGACGTGGACGTGGTGGTGCACCTGGTGGGTATGGTGGAGGTCCTCGAAAGGCAGAAGGAGACTATGGTGGTGCTCCAGCAGAGGCTCCTGCAAAGGTCAAACAGTGCGATGAAAATTGTGGAGATTCCTGTGACAATGCTAGAATTTATATATCAAATTTGCCTCCAGATGTCACCACTGAGGAGCTTAGAGAATTATTTGGAAGTATTGGCCAAGTAAATGCATCCCCTTTGTCTTTCTTCTTTAAGATTTACATGCCTTTACTGTGGAAGTTTTTCAATAATGTGAAAGATGATGTATTTATACGCATTAATGTGGCATATCCTATATAAATTCATTAGCCCTTTTTATTGCCGTGTTATATATACATGTTTTTTTTCCAGATTTAATTTATGGATATGCTAATCTAGTATAATTTTTTAGGGTTTATTGAGCAAGCAAGTTTTTATTTTTTGAGTATTTAGAGTCAAAGTGATGAAATGTTATGTGGTTTAGGCAGTCATGTAGCTCACTGTAAGTGAATTGATGTTCTTGACTTACTAGGTCGCAAGAATCAAACAAAAGCGAGGTTACAAGGACCAGTGGCCCTGGAGTATAAAGATATACACAGATGAACAAGGGAAAAACAAAGGAGATGCAGTTTTATCTTATGAAGACCCATCTGCAGCACATTCTGCCGGTGGTTTTTTCAATAGTATGAACTCAATTAAGTTTCATTCGAACTATTTTTGCTTTTTGTTTTTTGGAATATTGAACGAGTTTTGCTTTTACAGTGCATGACATGAGAGGACACAAAATTACTGTGACAATGGCTGAGAAGTCTGCTCCAAAGGCTCCTTCGTATGGTTCTGGGTAAGCCACTTCGTTGCTTTGGTTTGTATGTTTGTTTTGCTATATCCACCAATTAAACATTTGCTTTCCCTTTTGCTCTAATTAGCTAACATAACCATCTAAGTCCCTGTTCGCTTCCTGTAACTATCGTAAGGGCTTAGTGACTGTAAAGGTTCCCTCATGCTTGCCTACATATAACTAATTGATTAATTAAGATTTACATGTAGACAAGCATTTTAGCTATGGTTTGTTTTAGTCAGATAGGAAGTTTTACATCCGTGTTACATAAGTTTTAGGAATATATGTACATTAGAAGTGCTTTCTTTCGTTATAAACTCGGTATAAAATTGAAAATGATAGCTTTCTATAATGAAGGGATATGATAAATGTGGAGGCATAGATGCAGGATTTCTTAGTCGATGAGTTGAGTGGGCTTCATAGTTGTCAGAAAAATAAGGCTATCCTTAGTGTAGTCCTGCGTTCTCCTTCAGCCTATTTTCATTTGGGTTTTCAAATTAAAGAAGGGATTACTCTGGTGCATCTACTCCTAATTCTTTATATACTGGACTGAGGTTATAAATTGGTGTTGCTCAGCTTTTCATCACTCTTCATTATGATGGGTCCCGTCTTAGATGTTCTGGAGTAGTGGAGTGGGAAGATTGTTATGCCGAGCATCTTTTTGTTATTTAATTTGCCTTTTCAGATATTTATGTTTTACTCATCTTTTTAATGCTTTCAATCATTTGGACTTCAATGACATTGACTACTTGCTAATAAAACCAATTGTTATTATCCATGATTTGATTTATGCATCATTGCACTATCATTTTCATATTTTTCATGGTATTTGGCTTATTAGCAAATATCTTACATATTGCTACGTGAATTATTATACTCCTACTATCTTGTTTCTGAGTGATTGCTTAATTTAACAGTGGTGGTGGTGGTGGTGGTGGTGGTGGTGGTGGTAGAGGCAACTATGGGGGTGATAGACGAAGAGACAACTTCAGAGATGGTGGTTCTTCTGGTCCAGATCGAAATTATCATGGTGGAAACCGTTCACGCCCATACTAAATATCCAGAAGAGCTTTTTATGTACTAATATTTTATGGTGGGAGGGGTATTTCTTTTTGTTCTCTAACTGGAGACTAAGAGGTAGGTTGTTCATTACTTTGGGCAATACCCCTTTTTCTCCATTAGCACTTAGTGGGGAGTTATACATACATATGGCTTGGGATTGATTTGAGCTGTGTGAATGTTTTTTATAGAGGGAAGTGGATATTCTGCAAATTGCTGCTAAAGGTAGTTTGAAATTATCAGGTGAGTGTTGCTTTCCAAAGTTGAATTTATTACTTTCTATAACAGTTATACTATTTTGTGGACTTGTTAGCATGTGCTTACATGGTTACATATTTGCTCGATACATTTTTAGGCATATTTCTCATTATCTATGATCGCACATCTAGGTTTGGTGATTCCAATCGTTTTCACTGTGTGTTCATTTGTGATCTATATGACTCTTCAATTTGCATTGCAGAAAGTTACTTTTTCTTATTTAGGTTCTGGACTAACTGCTACATTTGATGGGTCAATTCTTTTTTATTTTTTGGGGCTTTTGATATAATTTGATTTAAAATCATTCATGATTTATTATCAAGTAAAAATTAGGTGTTAGTAGTAGTATATACTGGTTCTATTATATCAGCAAGTGCCCTGGGAAAAATGGGCACTTCTCATTTAGCTACACGGAGCACAAAGGTTGCCTCTGGACCATGTTGAATGGGAACAATTGGAATTTGGTTGAATTTAATCACTGAGATGAAGATTGTGCCAGTCAAGTCGGAGGGTGTATGAGTGCACTCTTGATGTTGAAAAGCTTGCTGCAGTTCGAGATTTGATAGTTGATTTGTGTGCTGTGATATTATTTTTCTTTCTTTCTTTCTTTTTTTGGTCCATAGTTTTGTTGGAATGCATGTGTTCGAAATCAAACATGTTGGTAGACTGCAATATTGACAGTTGCAACACTAGAAATATGCCAACTCTTTCCCCCCCTCCGTTTTTTCCCCTTTATTTTAGTTTTTGTTTTAGGACACTGCAATATTGGAGTTAGCAAGCTAGACAGTGTAAGCTGTATTTGTGTTAGCCACCCATGATATATATTGTTAAAAATGGTTTCTGAAACTGTAGGATTTGAAATTAATTACGTAGAGCAATATTGTCCATTGTTTAAGCAGAAGGAAATATTCCCAACTTAAAATCATGGAGAAGGAACTTGTTTGATTATGTGTGAATAACATTTATGTAATGGTTTCAGTACAATTTTTATGTTTGTATTCAAAATCAAATGACGGATGTTATTCGGTATAAAGAGTTCATGTAATTAAATAAGCATCAAATTACAATTTTGCCTATGTGATGGAAAGGAATAAAACAAAACATGTGCATATGTTTGGATAGAAACATTGATCTCTTTCCATCTCACGGTTCTAAAATGTTCAAGTGTTCATCGTCAAAGAAATATCGGATCACCAGTGATCTAATACCCAAAGGGTATTTGAAAAGCCTGTAGATTTATATGAGAGGCAAAATGAACATGGTGTAGTTTTGATAACTTGTTTAAATTATTATTCAATTTCTTATCGAATTTGAGATTATGTGTGAATATTAATCTATTTTAAATAAATCGAGTTTGAAAGAACTTGAATTGAGCCAAACATGTTTTGCTTATAATTTTTAGGAGTTGAGAAGAGCGAATCAAACCTTAGAGTTATTGAAGAACAATGTTATCTAATCCTTACTTTTTCAATCACAACAAAACAAGTCAAAAAGTAGTGGAACTTTCCAAGACTCAAAACACGATACACAACAAGACTAAATTTTGCATATATTTTTTTGAAGAATATAGTTAATTAAAAATTTATTAGTTTCAGAAATTCACTCATAATTTGTCAATTCAAAATGAGTATAGTTTTAATTATTTTTCAAACAACTAACTTGATTTTTCAGCCCCAACTAATTAGTTTAGGCGTCCTTGTTTGATCTTTGTACGCCAGAAATTCGTAGCAATCCTTATTTCTTGTTCTGTGAAAAGAGACTAAATGTCCCTTCTCGTATGTATTATTCAACTATATTGTAGATATCTCAAGACACTGAACAACACTACTACTCCCATGACGTATACAATATAATAGTGTAGTATGCAAAAAAGTGACTCAAACTATTGTACATACAGAATATGAGCCAAATCAAAATTGCACCTTACACAATGAATCGTGGAACGCTGAAGAACACCAAATGACTTTCTGCTCTGTCCAATAGATATAGCTCCTACCATCTTTCATTTACTAAATACAACAAGATAGTTATCAAGGGTGAAAAAATCCAACAAAAATACGAACACTTATGTAATGAAATCGAGGAAGTCTTCAATCCAACCAAAAACCTGCAAGAATTCACTGACGGATCGACTGTAGTAATCAAACCCAAACCCGCAAAATCACAATTTGCCGGGTTTTGATTATTCTCCTGGTAGTAACTGTTAAATGCATATGAAATATTTCCAGGCCAACTAAGGTTAAAACACGAGCCACCAGGTGACAAATCAGTGCAGTCAGCAGCCAAACATGCTTCCAGAGCAAGTGCAGTCGCATTAGACAAATCTTTGTTGTTATTTACCACACACCATCTGGAAGAAAGATACTCAACATCTTGCGCATTCACTAATTTTCTTGAACCCTGGCCTAAATCAACTTGATACTTAGCTTGGCCATCGAAAGTAAACATACCCCAATGCCTCTCAAAATCTCCAGCAGTCGTGTTTCTTTTATCTTCATCTAAAAGGCTATAAATGTAGGTTTCTGTTGGGAGATCTTGAGACCTTGCGAGTTTTGTTGATTTGCTATGGAGGTGCTGAATTAGGCCTTTTATGAATTCTGCAGCTAGAAGGGAAGTGGCATTTGGAGCACCATCTGTAGGCCAACCAATTCGACCTACGATTATATCGATTTGGGGAAATCCAGCAAGGGATAATGCCGTAATTACGACATCATAGCTTAAATCAAAGCTGTTTTTGTAGGATTTGTGAGTGTCGTTTCTTGGGCGTGCTGTTTCTCTGAAAAGAGCAAAACCAAGAGAAAGGTTCTTGTTTTCATGGTAACTTTGGAAAGGGGATATGGTTACAAATAGTGGAGCTCGATGTTTGTTCAAGAACGTGAGGAGTTCGATCATAGTTCTGTTGACATCGGTCCTGAAGCGGGCTTTAGATGGTAGGCCCGATTTGGATTGGAATGCGTCAGAACTGAAGGGAACTACAACTTTCACCTTTTCGGCTAAGTTGGCTTTGGATAAAGCTGCTTGGACATTGGCAGCTGCTCCAACAACAAAGGGATAGAATTGCTCACCATAGCTTTGGAGGAATGGCTCATCTCCAACAGCAATGTAACTGTGAAAAGTTTAGTCAACATTAAACCAAACACAACACACACACACACAAAGGCAATATCCTTAGCATACATGAGTAAAACAAGGAAGGTAAATGGATCACTGAGGTTAAACACCTAACTGAGTATATCTGACTCGAGTTTGGTCAAAAAGTTCATTTGAGCTCCACTTGTTACACATAACAAACACTCCTGAACAACAATGATTGTTCCATAGTATTAAATAAGCTAAAATGACAATATATGTGGGACTTTCAAATAAATCTAGTCTAGAAATTTATTATTTATGACCTAAGACCCTTCCAACGTGTAGGTGATATATATCAAGTCTAACACGTGGAGTTTAAAAATGAGTGGCGGAGAGATTTAAACACAAGACCTCTTCTTAGCGCCATCTATCATACCATATCAAATGAATAACTCATCTAAAAGCAAGCTTAACTTGTTAGAGAGAAAGAAATATTTATCATTTATGACTTGAACATATAGCTAGTTCGCCTCAATTTATTTAACAATGAAATGTAATGCAAACATAATCTCACTGGATAAGAAAATCAAACAAAACTTAGAATAATTTGTTGTTTACTCTTATCAGTTCGATTAAAATCTTATATGGTAGCTACATAACATGCACAAAAATCATCCAACATCTCCAACACGAGTTAAATATATGCATCCATTACTTATAGTTTGCTTATTCCATATATAAACTATAAACATACCAACAATCAATAAGATAAATGCAAGACAAAAAGATAAACAGAGGCAAAACTCACTCAATGAGGACCCTAGAACCGCCGTCGGATACAAATCGGGTCAGATTATCATGGACCCAGCTCTGCGCAGCTTTGAGAGAAGAGTTTAGGCTACGGAGCATGAAATTTGGAATGCCCACAGTTACGTGAATGTTGGATCCGGAGAGAGATTCTAGAATAAGAGGGTCGGTGTCGAGTAGCTTCACTTTTTTTATTCCGTTTGATTTGAGCAGCTCCACTACTTTATGCGGCGGCAGAGGGTGCGACGCCGCCGTGCCCCAATTCACGCCAATGGCTTCCACATTTGGTGGGAAGGAGTAGATGGAGATGGATATAAGTATTGTTACTAGGAAAATGGGTGTGGATTTCATGAGAGTTTCAGAAGCCATTGAGATTTGAGAGCTATGCTTCGAATTGTTGTTGTTGAGTAAATGGGCGCTACATGTTTGATTGATTGTTTCAATGTGTTTTGAATATCACCTTGTCTAAAAAAAAAAAAGAACATCACCACTTATTTATTCCTGATATTTAGGCGGTCAAATAATTTATTTGATATAGTATTAGAGGGAATATTTGTTTTCTGTCCTAGTAATTGTTAACTTTTATGAAGTACTATATACTCCTACTTCTATTTCTCCAAACATGACTATCTAAACTAATTTTATATAAATTAATAATTTAACCTTACGGTCAATGAGGCCGTAGCTTAGTGGTAATCACTGACAAAGATGTGGTCTCAAGATCAAGAGTTTCTAAGTTTAATTCCTATTAATGTGGTTTTTTCTCTAGTTAAACTAGTGTTTGAATGTGATTTATTATTTGTAATTCTTTATATTTGAACAATTATTAAAATTATTATTAATTTAATGATTGATGATGAATAAAATTATTACTAATGTAATGATTGATGATGAATGTATATTACCACGAATGTTAAAATATTTAAAAGTTCTAATTTTTAATTCTTATGTAAAATTTTGTTACAACGGAGAAGCAGTAAAAATATTTGAATGGAAAAATAGTACAATTCAATAGAATATAATGACAAAATGAAATTTGCCTTGTAATTAGAAACACATATGGCTTGTTTGGTTGTCGGGAAAGTGAGGGAAAATTGTAGGAAAAGGAAAAGGAAAGGAAAGGAAAAGAAAAGGAAAAGAAAGTCATTTTCCTCTACATGTTTGGTTGTCAAGAAAATTATTTTCTTGCAATTGTTTGGTTGTCAAGAAAATTCAGGAATATAATATTTTTGATTAATTAATGTTTGATTATGATACTTTCAAAATTGTAAAATATATTAAAAGTGATTGCAAAATAAAAATTATCAAATTAATCTCTAAAAAATATAAAGTACAAATTGAGTTATTGAATCAAATAAAAGCTAACAATAATGAAATAAATAAACTAAAATAACTTAAAATAAATCATAAAAATCATTGCTATTGTCATCAATGGTTTTGTTGATCGCGATGTTAAACTCCCTCTTCAAGTATTTGATTCTCATTGCAGGAGGATAAGTCATAAATGCGTTTGCCTTGAACTCATTCTGGAGGAAATGATCAAATATATCAAAAATATCATCTTCAGCCATGCCTTCAATTTGTTGAAGGCATTCAAGTAATACAGACGAATCAATACCATCTTTTTTCTTCTCTATGGCTGTGGCCATCTTGTCGATGCTCTTAGCCATGGAATTCATGGTTTGCACAAGACCTTTGGCGTTGCTTACACGTCGATTAGATGAAGTACCTTGGCTTTTACTTTTAAATTGAGTCTGTTCTTGTTCGATTTGAACATCAACTTCATCTGTTTCATTTTCTTCTATATCTTCACCATCCATGTTATCGACAGATTCATCTATCTGACTTTTTAGACTTCCACCAGCCGAACGTTTTTTATTAATGTCTGGTCCACCCCGACACCATTCACCCGTTGCACCATCATTTCCACAAACCTTCGCCAACTCGTCAAACATTTCAATTTTCTTGTACCGCAAATGCTTTACTTTTGGATTTGCCTGCAATATAAATATTTTCTTGCAATTGTTTGGTTGTGAAGAAAGTTTAGGAACATAATATTTTTGATAAATATTTTTGTTCGATTATGAATTACGTTTTTTTTTGTGATAAAATATTAACTTTATTATAAATTAATTTGACGTTATTGTATATTTTATAGTCACCGAATTTATATCAATCTTCAATGTTAACAGGGGTTATTGTCAATTTTTAAAGTTAACAGGGGGTTATTGATAATTTTTTTAGGTAAAAAGGGTGCTTTTGCGTCATTTTGTGGGGGTATAATTGTTATATGACTTGAGAGGGTATTTTTTTGCTAATAATAAATAAGTACAAAGGGGTTTTCGATAAGAAAAAATCACAAATAGGGGATTTTGATATTTAGACAAAGTACAAGGGGTGTTTTGCAATTTACTGTAAAATTTTCTCAAGATTTTCCCAGGATTTCCCCATCAAATTGGTGGGGAAATTTTTTCTTCACAAAATTTTCCTGCAGGAAAGTTGAAGGAAAATAATAACTTCCTTTCCTGCTATCCAAACAACAAGTGAGAGAAAAAAAAACTTACTTTCCCTCACTTTCCCTCACTTTCCCGACAACCAAACAGTACAATATAGAACTTTCATTCGATCATATAACAAATATATACTTGTATTATGAGTAACTTGGGTTCAACTAAGTCACTTGAGACTATAAACTAATTTTAGTTTTCCTTCCAGAATTTTTAAAAAAAAGCTTCATTTCTTAAAATGAATTTTGTTTTTTCAAAATTGACCACCAACAAAATCCACGATTGACACTACTGATACCACTTTTGTTTCATGTTAAGCAGCATAGTAATTCTTAGAGAAAACAAATTAAGGAGTAGTGGAAATACCCGACAGAATATTTCATGTTCCAGGGGTACAAGTAAAACCAAGTTTATTTTGACTAGATTTTGGTTTTACGTTTTAGGTGACTAATCATAAGATTATCCTAATATTTAGTGAATTAGTTGAACATGATAATGAGATAATTTTTCTTCCTGAAAAGCACAGGTTAATTTGGATTGATGGATTTAGATTTGAGAAGGGTTTTGGAGGAAAGATTTCAAAGACTCTAACATTTGGACTATTTATAATCCATCACTTTGGTTGAAAGTATGGTATAAAATGACTACTTAATGATTTAAAATTCATCACAAATCAAACTGATGCAAACAAGTGTTGTGGATTTGTTAATATGAATTTGTAATCCATAGCTCAAGTCCATCAATCCAAGATAGTTTCAAAATGTGGGATGGTTTGGATGCTACGGTTCTAGGAGTAGGTGATTAGATGTCAAATGATGTTTTTTGGGGAGATTTTGGGTGAAAAAAAATACATGATTTGGTAACAAACGTTGAGGTAGAATTGTTCCAAACTGGATTTGAGTCCCTCAAAAACCTCAGGAAAACCATAAAATGTGAAGATACAACTTCAACCAATTGAACTTTAGAAGCAGAAGAACGAGGCAACCTAAAAGCTTGTCAAAGAATTACCAAAAATGACAAACATATTTGTAACAAGAATCTTGATTCATCACATCTCGATATATTTTTATGCAACAATATGTAAGACATGAGGATTGTGAATGACCAAGTATCATGCAGTAATACAATTTCAACCAAAATTTGCAGTCTCAAATCTAGCTATAGCCAAAAATACCCTCAAGAGTTCTGTCGAAGCATTATAACGGGTATATCTAGATTCAGCCAAATTGCAATTCTAGAAACTATTCGATGTTAAATTGCATCTGATGCAAGAACAGCAAGCAGATTAAAGCAGTAGTTGAAATTTTCTCATGCAGCAGCAAGAAGCATCTGATCAAAGTGCCAGACACCTGGAAATGATGATCAAATGGACAATTAATTAAATGATGACCTGTTCGAGGAAAAAAAGAACATGAATAATAGCCAAAAGATAACAATACCATGGCCTCGGCCAACCCTCCTCAGCTGAGCAACATACTCTGATATCTTCTTGATGGATTCAACCTAAGTGTAATAGGTGTATACATTAGAAAGGGCATGCAATGGAAAAATATCCATCATTGTATTATAAACAACTGCAAAAGAAAATGGGAAGAATTTGGCACCTGCTCCTCCAAAAATTCACTCTCCACAAAGTCAGTCAGTTGAACATCATTGTTCTTATCAGCTACCTATCATTCATTCAAAAAGCGATTAGTATTGCAGTGTCAAGAAATAATTGCTGTAAAAATGTGTAACGCTTGTGACTTCATTTGGAAGCTAATGTCCAATGACTAGATTGAGGTCGCCTCATTGGCAAAAAGAGTGTAAAAAGGAAAATTGTGTTACGGTGGAAGCTGAAGTGTACCCTGTGTAAATTGAGAAGTTTTTCATTTGTCAACTTTTCGAGGGACAGAGCGAGCTCCATAGCTGAGAAACAAATGGCAGATAAGTTAGTATTATGAAACATACAAAGTCATACTTCATAGTTTAATAAAACTTGACTGCATTCTCATGGAGATGAGAAGTATGTATGAGTGTAATTTTATACTATGTGGTCTGCTTTCGCTATCATGGATCTAAAGATCATAAAATAAACAGAACATTCAACAAGGAAGATTTCCCTTGCTTCTGTAAATAATGCTTCGCAACTGGCACATATAAGACAGGACAAATAAAATGTAGGAAGACAGTAGACACGGGAAAAAATGATAATGGTTAATCCAAATAGCTGGTGCAAATTATAGAGGCAAGTTCTGAAATGACAGTAGAACACAGAAACCAACATAACTAAAAAATGCAAAGCAAATTTAGGATCCTTCAGCCATATGTGAAAAAAACCAATTCCATGTAGGAGTTGCTTAGTAAAATACAATTTCATAACTTGAGGCACATCGATGTTTCAGAAAGAAAATTAATGCAACCAATGTGCCTATTTGATCTATGTGCATGTAAATGCAAAAGTAGATGGCATACTTGATATCCTAAGAAAAGTTATCAAGATTGAAGAAAGAACACTTCCGCATCAATGAATTTTATAAAAACATGAAACCACATACAACTGAAAAGCTTAGGCATAAATAGGTTGTAGTATTTATGTAGTCATACCGTACAAAGCATCTCCTTTCTCAAGGTGGTCATAGTCAGATATGGGCATCATCATAGACTGCAGCTTCACTTTTCCACCTCTCTTATTCTACTCATCATGACAGAAAAATGAGTTGTACTGACCAAATCTACAAAAAAGCTGAAACAAAAGTCGAAATAGCTGACTATCCGCAAGGCAACAGATAAGTCACCTGATACTCCATCAACTTCTCCGCGTGCATCCTCTCTTCTTCACTGGATTCCTTGAAAAACCTATTCATGAAATAAGATTAAAATACAAAGTAACACAACAATAAACAATAATAATACAAAAGTTGCGTAGCATAGATAATTACTTGGCGAGCCCCTTAAGCGCAACGTTGTCCCTGTCGAAGTACGCATACATCGCGTGATACACATACGACACATTATATTCAACACTGCCATTCGACAAATCCAAAAGTTAAATATCAAAACTCAAATCTGAATCAGCAACAAAAAGCTATGACAATCAAGCCTCAAATGTAATAGAATTAGTTATCTAACACGGCATAATTGATATCTCAAATAAAAGCAGACATACTAACACTGAAGAAATTTGTAGGAACATTAAATAAAAACACAACAAAAGGTTAAAATGTACTTGATCTGTTCGTTGATTGCGGCCTCAGAGGAGTCAGAGAACTTATGGCGAGCGAGGGAGGCTTGAGGAAGCGATGGAACGAGGAGTAGCTCCTTCTTTACTTCTTCAAATGGTTCGAAAACAACATCGAGAATTGCGGTCCGGTTATTACCATTGGCCTCCGGCGAAGCATTATTCATTACCACATTCCGCCGCCTCAGATGCAGAGCGCCACCGCCGTTGCGACGAGAAGCTACGGAAGATGAAGAGATAGAGAAGGAAGGGGAAGATCTGAGCATCATATCTGTTTGAAACTTTGATTTGATTTTTGAAATCTTTTGAGAGGAAATGAATGAGTACTGAAACGAGAGTGAAAGCTTCCATCAATGTTATGTGTGTGGTGGGGTTAGCGATTGAGAATGGGGTGTAGTTGTGACCGTTGATTGGGGAACGCGTAGACGGTGTAGATTGATGGGAGCCCTATGGGCGTGTGCCTGCCTCGTGAACAAAGATATTTTCTAGAGCAAATTACTCTTTGCTCCCTAGGTTATGATCTATACTGTTTTTGGCCTTTTCTGAAACTTAGGCCTTTGGTAATTGGTAGGTAGACTAAAGTAAGATGGAGTATATAAATCACACTTATGGTCCCTATAAGTGTTTTATACTTATATTTTCATTGTCAAATAATTTACACTTAAGTCTCTCTAATATAAAATGTGTTATATTGGTCAATTTTTCGGCACTTTTTCGGCGAAGGTGCAATCACATACAAGCCATGTGACTTTCAATAAGTGTATTTTCAGGTGTTTATGTGTTATAATACCCTTACTTAAAGTTACATAATTTGCACGTGATTGCATTTTCATCGAAAAAGTATCGAAAAATTAATTGGTGTAACACATTTCATATGAATAAGTTGGGCAGCGAGATATAAGTATAAAATAGTTTATATACAAAGTAACGGACTCAAGTTCGAATCCCTGTTGGGAGAGGTACCCACTTAATGTGCCCAACCCGCCTCGAAATGGATTAAACCCTTAGGAAACCAACAAAAGAAAAAAAAATTATATAGGAGTGACTTAATTTTTTTTAGCACTAGTCCTCTTTTCATAGTCATCTCCAGTGACTCAATCTTTTCATTTCTATTAATTCAAATTCCCATATTTCTTAATAATAATAATAATAATAATAATAATAAAATAATAATAAATTTAACATTGACATTAATAATAAGAAATTTTACATTGGAATTAATAATAAGAAATATAACACTGACATTAATAATATGTGATTTATTTGGGTACACAATACTACAACAATTAATAATTCATATAACAAAAATCATCCTCCATACTACAACAATTATTTGGTCATATGTAATCGGATTTATTTATAATTGTTTCGATGTATAATTGTTAAGGTTATATTGTTTTTAATCCATAAATTGGATTTAATTTCCACTAATCGTTTTGAATTACGTTATTCTAAATTAACATAAATTAAATTTAAATTCGCAAATTTAAAATAACAAAAAAATTAAATTCTATTACAATATTATTAAATTTCAAACATTAATGTAATAAACTAATGTTAAGTTTATTAAATAAAAGTTACAATTATAAAAGTAATAAAATTAAATTAATGTTAAGTTTTTTTTCAAAAAAAATTATTAATAATTTTTATTATAAAATAAATTAATTAAATAACAAAAGAAAGAAAAAAATCAAAAAAAATAAAAGGAAAGATTAACTCGGCCTTGACTTGCCCCATCCCTCACTAAATCCTTTTTTTTTAAAATTAACTCTAATTTGTGTATTATTTTATTTTTGAAAATGTAACTTTTATTTAAGCACGGGTCACATACAAGTTTTCATTTAATAAATAAGAAACACTCAAATATTTTTTATCTATTTATATTTATTTATTTAAAACTATTATGTATAATAAGTAAAAAATATAGGAATATAACTACAACTAAAATTATATTAAATTTGACTACAATTTAAATATTTATTTGAATCATATTTTAGAATTACAAGCTTTCGTGGTTGAAAACATATCTTCTATTTGTCTCTCATTTTCGAAAATTATTTCGTTTTTGAAATAAATTTATTTTCTTTTAATTTTTTCAAACTATTCTTTCAAAAGTGAAACAAACAATAATTTTTTTATTTCTAAAAGTAACCTACACAAACTCTACTTCGATTTCACAAAAAGTAACATATCTCTTACACCACTTATCTCACATAACAAACATGATTTGACATAAAGTATTACATATCTTAGGCCATCTGCAATGGACCATGCATAACTCAAATTATAAGAAAAATATATGTTTTGCCAAAAAATTGAGATCCAAGGGAGCTCTTATATTTTAAGACCCACAAAATATAAGAAGTTTGGCCTCTTATATTGTTAATTGTTAAAATCTCTTTTTGCTTTGAATGTACAAAGCTTTTGTACTTTTCCCGTAGAAAATTAAAATATTTAAAAATATTAATTCATATTATTTTTTTGAAATAATAATATTTTAATTTTATATTACTTTCATGAAATATTTAATTTAAATTCATAGAACACAATTATTTAATTTAAATTATTAATCTTTTCTAAAAATAATAATATTATTATATTAAATAAATTTTATTAGTATTATATTAAGTAAATAAATATGAAATATATATATATATATATATCTCACTATTATTTTTATGTAAATTCATAATTAAAAATACTTTATCAAACATAATTTAGTTGTTGGAGTGAAATGGTGTTGTTGTTTAAAAGTAGAATCTTAAAATATAAACTAGTTGTTGGAGTGCAGAGTAAAAAGTGGGAATGTATAACACTTTTCACCTCTTAAATTTTAAGATAAGAGGTAGAATTTAAGAGACTCGTTGGAGATGGCCTTACACCTACATAATAAATTCTTCCAAATAAACATATATCTACATACATTTCACTCTCTTAAACCCAAACAAACAACATTGCGTAAATTCAGATTATTTCACAAATTTTCACTAATCTCCCGAACTACTATCCCAAATATCAAACAAACAAACCCTATATTTATTACAAAATTACATCATACAATGCCTAATGCTCCTTAATGATTTGTATTGCTTTCGTTTTGTTAAATCGCAAAGCTAAGCCAAAATCAATCCATCTCGCATCTGGATGAGGCTCAAGTAGAACGTAACCCAAAATCATATGAAACCTATTAAAATTTGTCAACATTTTTTACCATCTTAAATTATACTCTATAAAAATCGTTGATTTAATTTTTTCGCTTGATCTTTCTCATCTCAAACTCTATAAAGTCATTTATTTGACTTATATCATTTATTTTTTAGAGGGAAAAAAAGAAGCAAAAATGGTCCTATAACTAATGGGTGCTTGCAAGTTTGTCCCACAAGTATAAAATATTCAGGTTGATAATTTTACTTCACAATGTACAAATCGAAACAATTTTGGAATTTTTTTGTCCAATTGTGAATATAAATGTTACTCGCTAGTTGACAATCCAAAATTTAAACATAAATGTCCTACAAGTAATGTTCACTTTTATAATTAGGCAAAAAAAGTCTCAAAATTATTTTAATTTTATAAGTTGTAGAGTAAAATTATCATCCCAAACTTGTAAGACTATTAAGTATTAATTATGAGATCAATTTATTCTCCCTATTTTCATCCCATCTCAATCTCAATCTAAATCAAATATCAAGTTTTCAAATCCTCAAAACTTAACATTTAAACCAAAGATTTCGACGAATCCATCAAACCAATGTTATCAAACCAAACGTCAATTGTCAAAATCGATCCATCTACACCATAAACTTCTGAAAATAAATTAAGGCAAACATCAAAATGCTTTTCACTGAATAATAAAAAGAGGGGTTCTGTTCAATATATAAATTAAAGAAGAAGAGCTACCAACCGGGCACGGGATTACATTATTGCTAGATGCAATGGAGGGGCCGCCCGGTTGTTGAATAGTAAACATGTCATATCAGTTGGGCCCACCACGTGAGAAATACTACTATTACAAATCTACTTCTATTTCCCTCCTTCCACCCTTCGTCTTCCAGAAATTAATTAATACAGTACATATTGGGCAAAAAAATAATACTAATACTCATTTAATTTTGACGGACACCCGAAAATGGAACTCTTCTAATTTCGGTAAGTTATTTAAATTATTTATGTTTTAAGTTTAATATTTTTCATCGAAATTAAAATCAGTGTCCATAATTCTCTACATAAGCAAACAAATTGAGTATTATAACATTTTTGTCCAAATAATTAGTAGGTAGGGAGATAAATGAAGGAAAATAAGATGTTATTTTTCCTCAAATTAATTTGACAATGTGACGTGGAGTATCCTAGCATGGCAAGCAGAAAGACAAAACCTCCAATTTATTTGCTTACGTAGTATTTTAAGGACACTAATTTAAATTCCAATGAATTCATGACTAAATTTGTGAGTAGGAAGACTTAAATTGCGACAACGTAAAACATAATTATGTAAATTGCTTGTCGAAACTACATGTATCATATTTTCGCGTCTCTTCAAAAGTCAAAGGACTCAAATTATCTCTCTCTCTCGCCCCCCACCCCCCACCCCCCATATTGCTACAACTTACTACAATCACTAGTATTATTGAACTACTTTTTATTTAACAAAATATAACTGAGAAGAGATATTAATGTATTACAATTTCATAATTTTTAAAAAGAATATTAATATTTATTAGTGTAATGTACTATAAGTACTCTATAAAAATATGTAATAACCACATGATATTTATTTGTTTAGCTAAGATTAAATTTGTTATTTACAAACTTCATGGAAATTATATCTTTTTATTATATATTGAATAAACTTGTCATGCATGTTTGTACAATCTAAGTGAAAATAATTTAAATTATGTTCAAATATATAATAATTTTCTCAAAACTGCATTAATGAAACAAATATGAATAAGAAAATACTCCATGTGTTAACATTTTATTAGCAAACAAACCTAGTATTATCATTTTATAAGCTTACTGCACTTATTCGAAAATTTAGAGTTGACCACGATGAGTTATTGCTAAACTTTTAAATTTATAAGGAGTTTTATTGTCAATTTTCAAACTATACAAATGTGTTATTATCAATTTTTATAAGTGAATAATTTGGTTTTCACAATTTCTTCCAAAAGAAAAAATAAATATATAGGGATATATTTATACATTTTTAATTGTGAAAAATACTCGCACTAAGAGCGAGTAAAAGACACTACAGACTCGAATGAAGAATGCATTTAACACATGGCGTTTTTTATTAGTAAAATCAACATATAGTTTTTTTTTGTTTTTTTTGCTAATTAGATATAATACAAGAACCACTCAATTTTTTTGTTGTTGTTAAATTATCATTATTTAAATCTAAAAATACATACATAGTGATAACAACAAAATAATCACGAAATAATAGTTACAATTTCGATGGTACTAAAGTTTAACTAAATATATTTAAGCAATTTGTGTTTGAATTACCAAAAAGAAAAGAAAAACTACACTGACAACTAAAAAATAGTTTTTGTCAACATTTGTAACAATTATTTGTGTGGCAAACTCAATTTCTTATATCTAAATAAATACAAATAATATCAACTATTATTAAATATCTAATCGCCAGCCATTTTAAAATTCTGAAATTTTACTCATTTTAACTTTTATATGATTAGGCGCTAAAATAAAATGAGTAAAGAATATTGGGACGAAGAGGATATTTAACTATGAAATTTATCTTTTTCTATTATTATATTATGAAATATAGCTTCTTTCTTTCTGAAACGATGATTATGGAAAAAATACATATTTGATATCATACAATAAGACATTTTGCAACATTGGGGTCCCTGAATACCTAAATGCAATTAGTATCACAATTTAAATATTGGTTACAATGTTCATATCACCGTCAAATAATTGGACAAAAATTGATGGAACCGACCACGTGCACTACACGTGGCCGTTCTCCCGTCTTTTGGAGGAAAAATTATCACGTAATAAAATGAGGGATGTATTATCATTTTTCCTCCAAATGACCATACGACTTAATAATTTTTCTTCAAAGTGAGGGAAACGTGGTAATTTTTCTTCGAAAAGTCTAGGTAATTGCAACGTGCATCCTTTCATTTGCGTCCAACTAAAAATATTTGATTGTAGCATGAACATTCCTTAGATTGTGATACGAAATGTGCATTTACGCAGAGTGTCCCGATGCAATTTTTCCGATAGTTACATTATTAAATCAATATTTTTAAATTTAAATAAGAAATTTCATTCAATTATAGTTCAATTACATATAAAATTAGTTACCAAACAATAGTATTATTAAAGTTGAAAAAAATTAGCACTATTAGAAATTGAACACACTAATTTGGCGTGATTGAATAAAGATTTAGGAAATCAAATTAGCTGAAATTTTGAGCAGAAACAAACTTTTTCCCCTTGGATTCTTTCTCTTCTCCTCCTCTCTCAAGTCACACACCAACTCTCTCTCCTCATAATAATAATAAACAAAAATTCGATCGTTCAATTTTTCCAATCACATTTTTCTCTTTTACGTCCCATCGTCCTTTTCTCTCTTTCACACACACACGCTTCTTCCCCCAAAACCCTCTCCTTCTCACAAAAACAAAAAAAAAAACAAAAAAAAGGAACACAAGCCAATCATAATCACACTGATTCAAAGCTCCAAATCAACACAAATGGATTCAGCTTCTGGTCCGGGAGAACCCGACCCAACCGGGACCGGAGGTAGCGGTGGAGCCGAGGGTCCATCATCAACCAGCGGCGGGTCGACCGAACCCGCCCCACCACTTAGCCGCTACGAATCACAAAAGCGTCGGGACTGGAACACTTTCCTACAGTACTTAAAAAACCACAAACCACCACTATCATTAGCCCGATGCAGCGGAGCTCACGTGATCGAGTTCTTAAAATACCTGGATCAGTTCGGGAAGACTAAAGTGCACGTGACTGACTGCCCTTACTTCGGGCAGCCCAATCCACCTGCCCCTTGCGCCTGCCCGTCGAAACAGGCTTGGGGCAGCTTAGATGCAATCATCGGACGGCTGAGAGCGGCATATGAAGAGAACGGGGGCAGACCGGAGTCAAACCCTTTTGGAGCTAAGGCGGTGAGGATATATTTAAGAGAAGTTAAAGAGTCTCAGGCTAAAGCTAGAGGTGTACCTTATGAGAAGAAGAAGCGAAAAAGGCCTTCTGCTGCTGCATCAAGTAGTACATCAACTGGTGGTGGTAGTGTCGGCGGCGGCGATGGTGGTAGTTGACGGCGGAGATGGGGTGAAATCAAATCACTACTGTATGAATTGTCTGCCACGTCAGCTACTAAATAAGTAAATATAGATTAGTATATATAAATATATATATGTATACTCTATTGAACCTTTATCGTTATTTCGATTCTTCATAATTGAAGTTTGAGATATATTTTTCTACTTAATAATTAAATCTGATTTATTATAAGTTGTTAATATACTGCAGATTGGTTTTCTTTCTTTTGATTTAGACATTTCTACAACCGATCCATATATAAATCCTTTTTTCGAATTTTTGGTCAAAGATTAATTATTCACTAATGGAGTAGTAAATTCACATAAACTAATTAACTCCATTGTTTTATTTTTCATAATTTTAGTTTTGGTGCAGAGGTTTAGCTAGGAAAGTGAAATGTCCTTACATTAATGTCCTGAAAACCAGGAATTGATATTTGACAAGGTAAATCATACTTTATATGATAGAATATTTTTATGCAAAATAATTTAATTTAAGGAAACTGAAATCTAGTTTTGAAACATCCTAGTACGGCCCTATTTATGGAAAAATTTTACCCGCAACGGATTTGGTCGATCCCAAAGTAACTATAAGGCAAGTGCAATACACTTGCTTTGGGATTAGATATAACTCATAGGAGATTGATCAATCACAAAGAAAGTGTAATACACTTGCTTGGTGGTTGGATGAGTTTGACCAAGTCAGACTTGGACAAGAAATTTTCCCTATTTAGTTATGTTTTGGCCAGGTCTCGAGATTTCATTAAATTGAGCTAAAATTAGTATAAACCCATATTTCAATTTTTATCTCTAAATCTAATAAACATCAATTTTTTCTCTATACAAAATAATAAATATTGATTAGACATTTATCATTTTTTTTTTCAAACCCCGACATCCAAACTAAATTCGAATGAGTTTTCAACTTTTTCAAAATCACAAATTCAAATTTTTATTATACACACATGACATATATTTTTTTTTCTTTCAAACCCAAATATTCAAACTCAATTCAAATGACGTTTTCAAAACCACAAACACAACATCCAATCTCAATTTGAATCGGGTTTCAATGGAACCATCGAATCAATTTTTTCGAAACTCAAATAAAACCAAACCAAATACTAAACGCGCTACATGTCCTGTATAACTATTCGTACTCAATGTATTACAAAATATTTATACATGTTGGATTATGAAATACTTTTGTAAACATGTTGTCAAATTATAAGTGCAATTATACTTATTTATAAAAAAAGATAAAAAAAGAAGAAGATAAATTGCGATTATACTTCATGTTTGAATATCAAATACTTTCTAGACATGTCAAATTACAATTGCAACTTTGTATGTACGATGATTAAATTCTAATGCAGTCAAACCGAATACCTGAATAAAAATTTCATATTAAAGTTTCAAGAAGGATGGAATTAAATCACATAATGACCATGAACCAAAAGGATGAACTGACTAATATTATTTTTGTAAGATACATATGTGTATGTGCATATTGGTCCAATAGTTATTCATGCATCAATTAATTTTCTGCATAGCGGTAAAAAATAATGTACATTTTTTTGGTGAATTCCTTATTTGCTTTATGTAGTATGTACTAAAAGTAGTACTGGCCAAGTTCTGAGAATATTGGGGCTACCACCACTACAGTCCAGGGGGAGGGGGGCATACATTTCACTCTACTCGTAGACCTGCACGTAGCATTCTTGCTGCACGTACGTACGTTCTGTGCCCTGATTGGATTTTCATTTGGAAAACGACTCCATGTATTACACGAATGCCAGGGTGTTGCTGCGTGAAATTTTTAGTCCATATTCACTAAACACACACATTTAATCATACATTTATAATATTTATAAAGTTCAGGGCATCTCTGAAATAAATTGAGATTTTAAAAAAAAATCGATTTTTGTAATAATGTTAGTATATATTGATTTTTTAAGAGGAGATTATCTTTGAAAGGTAAGAGATAAAAAAATTATTTAAAAAAAAAAACAAAACAAAGTTATTTATTTGGCTTTTCAAAGACATGCCCCAAATTATAAATTTATTGCATAATGAAATTCAATTGAGGGTGATCAAATATTATTGGAACCAAATTCATTAAGGAAGAGACAATCAACTAAATTTATAGTTTAATAAATGGGCAACCCATAAATTAGTGTTAGTCAAGGATGAGTAGTGTGACTTTTTCTTAATCTTTTTTATTTTATTTTTTATAATATGACTTTTTCTTAATTAATTAGCATTGCCCCTATAATTTGAATTTATCATTTCTGGAAAATTAGCGCACGATTAGGTAGCATATATACGTACACCATTAATTTGGCATTTGGAGATGTTGAAATTTAACAATTTGTATTACAGATCCTCTGGCCTAGTACTAGAAACAAGAATAAAAATAAGATAGCACAGTGATGTTGTACTAATTAATAATTTAATATACTATATCTTCTAATAATTGTATCCCCCACTCATCATGGGTCCGAAAGGGATATTTAATCCTCAATTAATAAAGTCCTTTGCTTCTATTAATATCCAGAAAGAAATAGATATTATTATAACTTAGGTGAACAATAGAGCATTAAGGAAGAGGAACAAAATTAATGGAAAATAATTAAATAATTCATGGTGATTGTTGCTCTTAATATTTTATTAAAGAATAAAACTACCACCTCACAATGAAAGCGACCACCAGCCAACCCTTTGCTTTCCACTAGATTGATACTAGTCTACATTACATGCATATATTTATTTTATCGAGTGACCAAAAATAATATTTCTCTAGTTCTTTGCAAATTATCCAATAATTTTAATTTTTCTATTAAATATAAGAATGCACTTGGTTTTAAATCATAATTAAATGTAAATTTTAAATAATTAATTCAGTAGGTCCAACTTATTAACTTTGATTGGAATATATGGAGCTCCATGAGATGATTAATTTCATATATTGACTTGTTCACAACATGAATATATAAATGTAAATTAAATGACTTTAAGAAAACTTTATATGATCATCCAAATTATAATAAAAGAAAGAGTTTGTACACCCTATTTAGCTCAAGGTTGGAGTATATATATATATATATATATATATATATATATATATATATATATATATATTGTACAACCTATTTATATATGTGAAATCTATTTTCCCCATATTTTAATTGTCGACTATATTTTTGCATGTTTTCGGATGTAATCAACAACATTAATATAGCTTAAAATGTATAAAAGGTACCAGAAATATTGTTTAAACTTGGCCCATAATCCGAAATGGGTTTATTTTGTCCTCGTCGTTTGACGGAAAAAACACGTATGTTGATTTTTAGATTAGATCATGCATTCAGACGAAATCGAACAATTTGAGATATAAGAATATTATTTGTGAATAGAAGAACAAAATTAAGGAAATCTATAATTATTGTCTTAACTTAAATAGTTAGAATCACTTTCCTTTTATGTAAGTTTTCTTTAAAATTTCCAAAAGGTGTTTTCATAAATGAATAAATGATCTCATATTTCTTTGAGATT
Organism: Penstemon newberryi var. newberryi; assembly: GCA_030819805.1. Taxonomy (NCBI): domain Eukaryota; kingdom Viridiplantae; phylum Streptophyta; class Magnoliopsida; order Lamiales; family Plantaginaceae; genus Penstemon; species Penstemon newberryi. The sequence continues at coordinate 38,807,395 of JAUALY010000005.1, forward strand.
TTTCCAGAATTGTCTATCAGAAAAATATAATTTAAAAGAATCTAACTCTGAAACTACATTCATAGAGAGGCCAAAAGAAAAAGCCAATATGTATTGAAAAACATTTACAAATAAAATATTTGTTCTAAGTAAATGTTTTAGAATCGAACAACCAGTGCCAACCGGTACCGGTCAGTAAGCTTGACCGGGGATTCAGAATTTCTTTCAAATTTTGGGTTATACAAGCTTTAAAATTGAACCGGTGCCAGTCAACAAGCTTAACCGGCGGTTCAAATTTTCTTTCATTTTCTGGGCTACTGTGCTTGGGTCTTTGTGCATTGAATTGTTTTGCTGGGCTCTCATGGGCAATTATTGTGGCTGCTTTGAATTTTAGGTGGGTCATAACGTCTTGTCTGAAGCTTTTTTGGGCCCATTGGAACCCTTTTGGTTTATTGGCTAGTGCAAATGTGCAAGGATTATACTAGTGCTATTTACTGGAGTATATCTTTGTCTGAAAATGGAAAAAAAAAGGTTATACAGGTATAAAATTCTCTATGGTAATTTTATTTTTTCTATATTTTTTATATTAAGTTTTGTATATTTGATAAATTAAATCAACTAATGGCATCATACGGTTTGAATATATCAAATTAAACTTCGTACTGTCAAAACACATAATGAAATGAGAGTTCGTAGAATAATTAAATAAGATTAATTTAATTTTGGCTATAATAATAAGATGAATTTTGGACCCAACCTTTTAATTTCCAAAATTCGATATGAACCCGTACTATAATATTCGATTGCGATATCAAATATTAAGAAAACGTAGATGTTATCATACATATTATAAACTACTATGTATGAAATGAGTTTGAATATGAAAGCATCTAACCTGATCATGAAATATTAAATTCAAAGCCAAGCGTGAACCGATACTATTATCAATTTAAATATCAAACTGAATTTTTTCGTAATTCCAAAAAATTAATTTTTAATAAATTCGAATATGTCATTGTTCATCTTCATTTATTATGTTCAATATTTGTTTTTCCAAATTCAAATTTATTTTCATCCCTATAATAAAGGAATTATAAATGTAAGCAACTTTAAAATGGGTGCAAATCTGCTTGACCTTTTAAATAAAAGCAGACAACACCAAGCTACCAAAATCAAAATAATTTTTTATTCTTTTCATATTCAAACTTAATATCAAATATTTCAGTTTTATTTTCAACCCTAATATAATAAAAGGAATTATAGATATAAAAAAAATTAAAAAGTAAAAGCCAATCAAGCCAACACACCATGCTATGAAAATCAAACAAATTCTTATTTTTCCAAATTATATCAAATATTCCAATTTTATAAGGAAAAAAAAAATAAAAAAAATCCAAAGCTATATTCAAACTTCAAAGCACAAAACAGCCCAAAAGGCCTAAACCCAACACACATTCTGGTAGTATTTGGTTTAACAAAGAAAGAAAGAACCCCAACATACAAACCATCGCAATTTCCTAACATAGAAGGAAAACAATGCCAATCTATCAGAACTACTCTTTCACTCCATAGAAATTCTCTCTTTATATTATAAAGCAAATTACTGTACTAATTCAGCATTTCTTCATTGTGTTGCTCCATATCTCTCGAACATTCCTTCCTCTCTGCAGCTGTAATCGGTAAAGTCATTCTTTACTTCACCTCATATATTTCGAATCGGTCATTAACTGTTCTTAATTTCAATCGCTCGCCAATGATTTCATTATTCATCCGCCAGCTCGTAGCCATTGGTTTCATTATTTTTCTCATTTTTAATGCTATTGTTGCTGTAGTGATACTGCATCCACCGATTTCGTCCAATTTAATTTTAGATTTAGAGAATTGCTACTATAATTTTGAGTTCCTAGAATTTTCGTTTTATTTTGTGATAATTCTGGTGATTTTGATGACAATTCTACGAGCCTTTGGCAGATTGTTGCACTATATGCTTCCTAGAAAGAGAGCAGGGGAAGGCGAGGCTGTGACCAAAGGTGATTCTATAAAGAGGCAGCGCGTCAGTTCCTCCTCCACAGATAACAGCATTACTGGTAAGGAGAATAGCAGTAGCGACAGAGGAAGCTGCATCGAGCCGACGATCACAGAGATGGCGTTTGATAATGGAAATCAACGTGATATCGATGAGGACCTCCACAGCCGGCAGCTCGCTGTGTATGGGCGAGAAACAATGCGGAGGCTTTTTGCATCAAATGTTCTTGTTTCTGGAATGCAAGGCCTTGGAGTCGAGATTGGTACGAGTTTTTCCTCTTACAGTTAAATTCTGTAAATTTATGCGAGCTATTGAGTGCAGTTAATAAAACAAGGAGTATGCATATCTGATTCTATTTGTGTTTTTCATACGAAGTGGACATTTTGCATGTGGTTCGTTTGTGTTAAATATGTTGCTTTTAATTTAGTCATTGCTGCAATTATAGGTTACAGTATTTTAGATGATGAAGTGTTTGTAACTAGATCACCTCGAGTTACTGCTTTTTTTTTTTTTTTTGCCTATCATGGATTCAGAAGTATGATCGGAATAAAATAAGAGAAGAAATGTCATATCTTTTCTTGTAGATTTACAAGAGCTACACGTTACCAGGTCAAACCCCCTAGGTTTTAAGGCCCAGCACTAGATAGATTTTGTTATTGTTGGATAGTCTTTTTTACGTTGTGTTCTTTTTTTTTCTGTTAACTTCAAGTTTGCCGTTCAAACCTTGAAAGAGTGATTTTATAGGCCAGTATTTGAGTTAAAAGGTTTTATTCCAGCATAATATTACTCCTGTTATTTAATAATTGCGATTGAATATCTGAATTTTGCAAATGCTGGCAGCTAAGAACCTTATTCTTGCTGGTGTAAAGTCTGTGACATTACATGATGAAGGGACAGTTGAGTTGTGGGATATGTCCAGTAACTTTGTTTTCTCAGAAAAGGATTTGGGTAAGAACAGAGCACTCGCGTCTATTCAAAAGCTACAAGAGCTCAACAATGCAGTAGCCGTCTCAATTTTGAATACGAAATTGACCAAAGAAAAACTTTCTGATTTCCAGGTAATCTCTCCTTGTCCCCAAACTACCACCTCCCCCTTCCAGTCTGCTAGCTTTAGTATGCATAAGATGAAGTGTGCTGCTGCTTAATTTGACCCAATTCGCTTTTACTTTAACATGCACAAGATGAAATGTATGATGTGACTATATGTTCCATGGGCAACGTATATGCATTTCCATTTTGAGAAGGGTGTTCAAATTCGTGTTTGAGAAGTGACCAACACTTTTAACCTATCTGGATGTGTGTCCAAGAGTGTGTGAAACTGTTGTCCGATACATAGAAATAATCTTCTTGGGGATGTCCAAACATCTTAAGTTGCAACAACAAAAAATGTGAATAATTTTCCTTATTACCTTGAATCTGTAACACCATCTCACATATGTTTTCTGGGAGAATAGTATGGTTAATTTACAATCATTTGCGCCAGTTGACTTGTGCCTATATTTTATCAGGCCAAGGGTTCTATTCAAATTTTTAGAATGGTCAGTGTTTGAACATGATAATTTACTTGTGTCGTAATTTTGTTACATTCAGCTCGTTTTTCACTATTATTGCTTTATGCAAATTACATTATGTCTGTTTAGTTATGACGATTGACAATGCAGGCTGTGGTTTTTACTGACATCAACTTAGAGACTGCAATTGAATTTAATGAATACTGTCACAATCACCAGCCTCCTATTGCTTTCATTAAGACAGAAGTCAGAGGTCTATTTGGTAGTGCATTTTGTGATTTCGGACCTGAGTTCACCGTCTTTGATGTTGATGGTGAGGAACCTCACACTGGTATTATTGCATCTATCAGTAATGATAACCCTGCTCTAGTGTCATGTGTGGACGATGAAAGGCTTGAATTTCAGGATGGAGATCTGGTTGTGTTCTCAGAAATCCGGGGAATGACAGAACTCAATGATGGAAAGCCAAGAAAGATAAAAAATGCGCGCCCCTACTCATTCTCCCTTGATGAAGATACTACAAATTATGGTTCATATGAGAGAGGAGGTATTGTAACTCAGGTTAAGCAGCCCAAGGTGTTGAAATTCAAGCCTCTGCAGGAAGCAATCAAAGATCCTGGTGATTACCTTCTTTCTGATTTCTCTAAGTTTGATCGACCACCCCTTTTGCATCTGGCTTTCCAGTCATTAGATAAATTTGTCTCGGAATTGGGACGCTTCCCCGTTGCCGGTTCTGAAGAAGATGCTCAAAGGTTGATATCTATAACCAGTGACATAAATGAGAGCTCAGGCGATGGAAAAGTGGACGATATAAATCCAAAAATTTTGCGACACTTTGCCTTTGGTGCACGAGCTGTGCTCAATCCTATGGCTGCCATGTTTGGTGGCATTGTTGGACAGGAGGTTGTGAAGGCATGTTCTGGGAAGTTTCATCCCCTTTTTCAGGTATAATTTTTTTTCCTTTCCTACTTGAATATTTTATGCACCTTACTTCCTTTGTTCTTATTTTTCTTCCTCTCCCCTTGTTCCTCTCTCCTCCTCCTCCTCCTCCTCCTCCTCCTCCTACTATGTCCCTTTCTCACTTGTGGGTGGGATAGTCAGTAGCTAGTTGGGATCTTTGAACAGTCTGCCATCCTAGGTGCATGTCTTCTATTAATTTCTGATGGAGGTTAAAAACATCTAACAGAGTAAAAATGTTGAATAATTGAGTCCCACACAGTTGGGAAAAAATAAAGTTTTTATGAATGATTCCATTACTTACTGCTTGTGGGACATAAAATTTGGTCGCCTTTATGAGTTAAATAGTGATGTGCATCGTGATTGGGATTGGGATTTTTTTTTCCCTTACGTATTTCTTCATCATTTTGATGTACTTGCGGGTTCTTTATGAAAAACTGTTTTCCAGCGTTGGTGTAAATTTTGTCTAATGCATCTAAGCTTATCTATTTTCATGTTTATGCAGTTTTTCTACTTTGACTCAGTAGAATCACTTCCTCCCGAGCCATTAGATCCCAGTGAATTCAGACCATTAAATAGCCGTTATGATGCCCAGATTTCAGTCTTTGGCTCTACAATTCAAAAGAAACTAGAAGATGCCAAAGTTTTTGTTGTTGGATCTGGTGCACTTGGCTGTGAGTTCCTGAAGAATTTAGCTTTAATAGGAGTTTCATGTGGAAAACATGGAAAATTGACTATAACTGATGATGATGTCATAGAGAAGAGTAACCTTAGCAGACAATTCCTCTTTCGAGATTGGAACATTGGGCAGGCCAAATCTACTGTTGCTGCTTCTGCTGTTTCGTTAATTAATCCTCTTCTCAACATAGAAGCTTTGCAGAATCGTGTTGGCCCTGAGACGGAGAATGTTTTTAATGATACCTTTTGGGAGAACCTGAATGTGGTAATTAATGCCCTTGACAATGTGAATGCCAGACTTTATGTTGACCAGAGATGCTTGTATTTCCAAAAACCACTTCTTGAGTCTGGAACCTTAGGTGCAAAATGCAACACTCAAATGGTTATTCCCCATCTGACAGAAAATTATGGGGCTTCGAGAGATCCCCCAGAGAAACAAGCACCTATGTGTACCGTGCACTCCTTCCCCCACAATATTGATCATTGCTTGACATGGGCCCGCTCCGAGTTTGAGGGCTTGCTTGAAAAAACTCCAGCAGAAGTAAATGCCTATCTTACTAATCCTAACGAGTATGCAGCTGCAATGAGAAAAGCGGGTGATGCTCAAGCCAGAGACAACTTAGAACGCGTAATTGAGTGCTTTGACAGGGAACGGTGTGAATCATTCCAGGATTGTATTACATGGGCTCGTCTAAAGTAATTCTCGATATAATTTTGTTTTTTTTGCTTCCCTATGTTTAGCTACAAGGATCTCTCTATCTACACATCTGTAACTTTACCTTACCCATTGGCAGGTTTGAAGATTATTTTGCAAACAAAGTGAAGCAGTTGACTTTCACCTTTCCTGAAGATGCTGCGACCAGTACTGGTGCACCTTTCTGGTCAGCTCCTAAGCGTTTTCCTCGACCCCTGCAGTTTTCGGCCACTGATCCAAGCCATCTTCATTTCATTATGGCTGGATCCATATTACGTGCTGAGACATTTGGTATCCCTGTACCTGACTGGGCTAAGCACCCTAAGAAGTTGGCCGAGGCTGTCAACAAAGTCATGGTTCCTGATTTTCAACCAAATAAAGATGCCAAAATTGTTACTGATGAGAAGGCTACCAGTCTTGCTACTGCATCTGCAGATGATGCTGCAGTTATTAATGAATTAATTATGAAGCTGGAGCAATGTCGGAAGTCTCTACCACCAAACTTCATGATGAAACCAATTCAATTTGAAAAGGTTCGTATCTTGTTTCTTAAAGCTAAGATGAAATTGTATCTACACTAAATCTTACCCAGTAGGCCCTTTGGTTTACTATCTATCTTATTTGTTGCTAATGTTGATCCACCATAAAGGTGCATCTGTGTTGCATGGTTCAGTATCAATTAGATGAATAAAAGTTACAAATTATACTTTCATTCTATTTCTACAAAACATGACCTTCAGGCTTCACATTTTATTGCTTTATATGTTTTTGGAGCCCTTCGGGAGTGACTGTTGGGTTTATAATTTTCCTCAAAACTTTTTAAGAACTGGGCTGAATGAAGGCATAACCTACGTTATGTAATTCTGAATTTTTTACCTGTAGGAATATAACTACTTGCAAAATCTTAATACTAAATCTACTTTGTTTCTTACATTAGATTGACCAAAGATCTGATCATCTAAACCATGTATATGTGCAGGATGATGACACAAATTACCACATGGATCTAATAGCCGCACTTGCAAACATGAGGGCAAGAAATTACAGTATTCCCGAAGTCGATAAGCTGAAAGCCAAATTCATTGCTGGAAGGATTATACCGGCAATTGCAACTTCCACAGCAATGGCCACCGGTTTAGTGTGCCTCGAGCTTTACAAAGTCATTGAGGGATCACACAAATTAGAAGACTATCGTAACACATTTGCTAACTTGGCTCTACCGTTATTCTCCATAGCTGAACCCGTGCCTCCTAAGGTTATCAAGCACCGGAACATGAGCTGGACCCTTTGGGATCGATGGATCATAAAAAACAATCCTACCTTGAGAGAACTGCTCCAGTGGATTGCAGACAAGGGGCTCAATGCCTACAGCATTTCTTTTGGAAGTTGCTTGCTTTATAGCAGCATGATTCCTAGACACAAAGAACGAATGGACAAAAAAATAGTCGATTTAGCTAGAGATGTGGCCAAGGTAGAGCTTCCATCTTACCGGAACCACTTGGATGTTGTTGCGGTATGCGAGGATGATGAAGATAATGATGTCGATATTCCCCAGATATCTGTTTATTTCCGCTAAATATTTGCCTCATTATGTAAGAAGTTCATCCTAAGTATTCTATTTCATATTTTGGAATAATTGAAGCACTTGAAATTAAAAAATGTACGATGTTTGCTTGTAATTTTATCGTTCATCTTCTTCGGATTACCATGTCTTCGTAAGTCACGTAAGTAGCAACCATGGTATTGAAAATTGGGTGCAATGTGCATGATGCTAATAAGTTGCGTCAAAAGTTATTTTATGGCTATTGTTGTACAACTTATATTTCTATCATTCTAATTAAGAATTACAATTTTTAGTTTGTGATAAAGACATCATGATTCTTTTGTTGCATGCATTGTCTGTTATTACGGAAAGGAGTTTACACTTATGTACTCGATACTTTTGGACTTTGGATGTGGAAAAGCAAATGATAGCTAGGTTGATCTTTCGGGTTTACACCACTAAAAGCTGATGTTTTGTAATTTAGATGGATGGAAATAGGGTTAACGAAATCGAACAAAACACATTGTTTAAATTTAATGTGAAAGTGTGTTTGAATTTGATTTGACTTTTGAATGAATTGAATTCGGTTTTTCATAGACTGTGTTCAAGTGTTCTGGACTTTGATTTGATATCTGAATGGATTTAATTCGATTCTCAATTGATGATGAGTTCAACTCGAAGATATGCATTCTTAAATATATTTTATCTTATCGTGTTGTACTCGAACAAAGTTAGTCAAATATAAATGTTCTTATTGCTATAAAATTATCAAATAATGGATGTTCTTGAAGCATAACTTATTTAATACTATGAAATAGGACATAAATCATTTAAAGGGCAAAGTACACTATATTCATTTATACTACGGGAAACCTATAAGAAAAATTATTGCACTAAATTTCCTTGTACTTTTAGAATCTTTGCATAGAATTCCCGTACATTTACTTTTGTTATTTTTTTTTTTTATAGGAATGTGCACAAAATTTCCTCGTACTTTTTAACTTTTGCACAAAATTTTCTCGTACTTTTTAATTTTTACATATAACCCCCTTGTACTTTTTTGTTTTAGCACAAGATCTCCTTGTAACATATCAATATTATTAGAAATTTAGGGGCAATTTAGGTATATCAACTAAATTTTAACGGCGTTAGACAACTAACAGAATAAAGGGAAAGTCTAAAAGTACAAAACGATTTGGTGCAATAAAAACTCCATAAGTGTCTAGTTAATTTCATTGGTAGTTTTTAATTAGAATAAATTAATTTAATTATGTAGTAATATAGAGTAGATTAACCCATTTTTCACCTATTTAGCTCGTCAGTTTAATCCATCTTTTTACCGGTTTAACCCGTTATTTAGCCGATTTCATTCATTTTATCATTTTAATACTTTTCTTTACCGTTTTAACTTATTTTTACTGTTTTTTATGATTTTGTCGATTACTTTTATTTTTTCCTTTTATATCATTTCTACCGATTTCACCATTTTTTGTCGGTTAAACTCTTCTTTTTACCGATTTTCACTCGTTTTTATCAGTTTAACCCATTTTCACCTATTTCGCACATTCTTCACTGATTTCACATATTCTTCTCTCCAATTTCACCTGAACTTTAATTGATTTCACATGTTTTATCCGACTTAACCCTTTTTCACTGACTTTATTAATTTTTTCATCGAGTTCATCTGTTTCTCATTGATGCGATATCATCTTTTCATCGATTTAATTCTTTTTTCACGAATTTCACCTGAATTTTCATCGAATTCACATATATTTACATCATTTCAGGGGCACTTTTTTACCGTTTCACCTTTTAATACCATCTTCAACAGTGTTCATCAATTTCACCTGAATTTTCATCGATTTCACCTGAATTTTCATCGATTTCACATGTTTTCAACGGTTTCATGGATTTTTTTTTATCTTCACAAAATTTCATCGATTTCACTCTTTTCCACTAGTTTCATCTGTTTTTCACTTAATATTATTGAATATACTTTATATTTTGCTACTTTAGCCAAAGTAAATTATGTTCTTTGCTAAATCATAAGTATTTTTTATTTCAGAGTTCCACTAGTTTCACTTGTTTTACACTTCCATGAAAATTAGAGCTTATGCATGTCTTAATATTATTGAATATTCTTTATATTTTGCTAATATAGCCAAAGTAACATTATGTACTTTGTTAAATCATAAGTATTTTTTATTCAATCAGAGTTCCACTAGTTTCACCTGTTTTTCACTTCCATGAAAATTAAAGCTTATGCATGTCTTAATATTAATGAATATTCTTTATATTTTGCTACTTTATCAAAGTAAAATTATGTACTTTGCTAAATTATAAGTATTTTCTATTCATTCAGAGGAAAGACACAATTCAATTCAATTTTTTTTTAACAGAATGGTATTTAAGATAATTTTATTTCAAAATTTTGTATTAGAGTGTTTATGACTTGTGTTGTACTAAATTTGTAAATTAACTTTTTTTTTTAAATACATATTGATGCTAAAATATAATAATTTTATGTATATTTTTAGAGCTATTTAAAATAATAGTATTTTTATGGTTCGTCAAGATTAAAATTATAAAAATTGATGTAAGAAAGAATTTAAATTTTAGGAGTTTATGTAGGAGATAAATATAGGAAGACTTCATTATACCTCTTCAATTACTTTTATATGTTTGTCGTTTAATTAAATATCATTTTAGTACTTAAATAAGAGTATTTAATCCGCACAAAAAAAAAAATTTAAAAAATTCATACTTTTATAATAGTATTGAGATAAAGAGAATTAACTCCCTAGTCCCTACCCTTAATTTTTTGCAATCAACTCACATTGTACTTTAGTACTTGAACAACGAAAGCATAACGCTACCCTTTAGCTTTTTTTTTTTTTTTTTGATAAATAAATTTCAAACCAAACTTAATAAAACGGTACAACAAAGTCAAAAAGTGGTACACCTCCATCTTAATATCAACTAATTTTACATAACGTATGGTTTCAAGTATATCTTCTTTATCTTGTCTCCCAAATTTGGGCATACATTCAAGAAGAGGCAAATGGGATTGCATTTAATAACATATACTACTTGAAGCATTCTCGTGCCGAAGTTTCATAATGCATTAAAATTGCTTGTTACTTCTATTTAAACTACAGAAAATTTTAGTTCACTATCCCGAACTTATTCAATTAAGAAATATATTACTATATTATGTATTGTAATTGATCATACATAACAATATGATCTAGTTAAATTTTTTCCGTTAATACAACAATAAAGATAACGTCTACATGTTCACCAGGTTTCATCATATAACCATATAGCAAATGTTGTTCTTAATTGATAATCTCAATACAAGCATTTTTTTGCTCCTTTCAGTTTATTTCCACAGTCGAAAAACGGAATTTACCCACATCAACAAGTTCAAACAAAAGTGTTTTAACTTTATTTTAAAACAAAGCTAATTTGATAATTTGTAGTAAAAAAAATTAATTTACTCCCATTTACTTCTAATAAATATGACACTTTCTCTACAACTATATAATGGGATTTTATAACCCCTACCCTGTAGAAAAGAATAAGAAGACAGAAGACCACATTTCAAATCTGTAGCCTGCATCACCATCATCTTCACCTCCTCTCTCTCTCTCTCTCTCTCTATCTCTCTCCAAATGGTGGTGTATGCAGGCTATAACTATCAGTAAAAATAATCCCAAATTCGAAGTCATGTCTACTTCAATTGAAAATGAAGGAAACGAATCAAAAACTCCCAATCTTTCCAAATCAAAATTGGCAAATCTCATCCGCCATTACTCCTTCAACATACCCACTTCCTCTATGCGTCTAAAGCTCAAAGACCGCTCCAAAACCAATCAAATCCACGCCTTCACTCCTTCCGAAATCACCGCCGCTCCCGCCGCCGTCTCCGCCACCAAGGACCGCCACCAAAAAGTATCCACTTCCGATAGTCTCCTCCCATGTGGGAGTCCAACAACTGATTCTCTCGAACCCCCCATTGACCCTTTTCTGAAATCCGTTGACTTTGTTGATTCATTGGCCCAACTGTACAGAAAGGTGGAAAAAAGTCTTGATAATGATAAGTGTTCGGTGTATTTGGAGCAGTATGCAAAGTTGTGTAGCATTGGGGATCCAAAATTGCTACGAAAATGCCTGCAATCAGCGCGGGTGCACGCGATTGATGTGCACTCTAAGGTAGTTTTATCAGCTTGGTTGAGGTATGAGAGGAGAGAAGATGAACTTGTGGGTAAATCTACTCTTGACTGTATTGGTAGAAATCTCGAGTGTCCAAACTCTGCTTTGGTCAATGGTTATGATCCAAATTCTGTTTTTGAAAATTGTCAATGTTGTAATGATGTTATAATCTCTGATTGCGTCGAAATCTCAGCAGGGAATCTTGGATTATCGAGTTTTGAAGAAGATGATGATGATGACAATGTTTGTTTCTCCATTGGTGATGAAAAGATCGATTGTGATCGAGGTAAAATGGCCTCTCTTTCTAGACCGTTGAAAACAATGTTGTATGGTAATTTTATGGAATCCTTGGACAATGTCATAGATTTTTCGAATATTGGGATATCCGTAGAGGGAATGAGAGGAGTGAAGTTGTTTAGTGAATCGAGAAGATTAGATTCATGTTCGCCTAATATAGTTTTGGAAATTCTTTCATTTTCCAATCGGTTTTGTTGTGAGGAAATGAAGTGTGCTTGTGATAATTATTTATCTTTACTTGTTTCTAGTATCGACGAAGCATTGATCCTTATCGATTACGCTTTAGAGGAGAGAGCATATCTTTTATCAGCCTCGTGTTTACAAATGATTCTTAGGGAGCTTCCTAAATATTTACATACCTTAGAAGTTATGAACATCTTCTCTAGTTTCGAGGCTCGAGAGAGATTAGCTTTGGCGGGCCATGCTTCTTTCGTGTTATACTATTTCCTTAGTCAAGTTTCCATGGAAGTTAATATGAAATCGGACATGACTTTAATGTTGTTGGAAAGATTAAGAGAATCGGCAAATGAGACATGGGAGAAGGCTTTAGCATCACATTTATTAGGTTGTGTGTTTCTCGAAAGGAAGGAATATAAAGATGCTCATATATTTTTCGAAGCTGCAGTTGAAATGGGCCATGTTTATTCGATAGTAGGAGCTGCACGAGCTAAATATAGGCAAGGACAAATATTCTTGGCTTATGATATGATCAATTCGATTATAGCCAATCACATTCCCGTAGGTTGGATGTATCAAGAACGATCTTTGTACAATTTGGGTAGCAAGAAGATATTAGATCTAAACAAGGCTACTAAATTAGATCCCACTCTTGCTTTTCCATATAAATATAGAGCTGTTTCTTTGGTCCAAGAGAACCAAATTGAGGCAGCCATTTTAGAAATAAACAGAATTCTTGGCTTTAAGGTTTCTCCGGACTCTCTTGAACTTCGTGCTTGGTTCCATATTGTTAAGGAGGATTATGGTGCTGCTATAAGGGATATTCGAGCTTTGCTAACGTTAGAACCGAGTTACTTGATGTTGAACAAGAAAGTGAGGGGAGACCATTTGGTTGAACTTCTTAGTCAACATGTTGACCGGTGGAGTCCAGCTGATTGTTGGATGCAACTCTATGATCGATGGTCTTCCGTTGATGATATTGGATCATTGGCTGTTATCCATCAAATGCTCGTAAATGATCCCGGAAAGAGCATTCTTCGGTTCCGACAATCTCTTCTTCTCTTACGGTAATAATTATATATTTTTTTTTATAAAATTTACCTCTCTTGCTCTTGTAGATCCAAATTTATAGGTTAAATCTCCGTAATATAGTTTTTCTAGCATGTCATTTTTTTTGGTTTCCCAAGGGTATTTAGGTCTTAGACCTGACTTAATCCTTTTTGAGGGGCATCATACATATTTAATGGGAGCTTTTCCCAGCAAGGATTTGAACTGGGTTCGCCACTTTTGTGGGGACTAGTCCCTTCCAATGGGCCAATCACCAATTGGTTTTCTAGCATGCCATTTTCTATAAATAAAATGGTCAATTCATTAAATATGTTATATAGTCGTTGTAAATATGCTTTTATTTAGTTTAATTTTGAAAAAAATCTTTCGGCGGAAGCAAGAATTTCAACATAAAAAGACTAAAATACCGTCAGATTTATAAAATTTGGGACCCTTGTAGAGTGGTATTCTAGAAATGCCTATGATCTTCTAGACTAAACTACCTTAATTTATATTCATCTTCTGTAGGTTAAACTGTCAAAAAGCTGCTATGCGTAGTTTGCGATCGGCTCGAAACCATTCTAGTTCCAATTACGAAAAACTTGTATACGAAGGATGGATTTTGTACGACACTGGCTATCGTGAAGAGGCACTTTCCAAAGCCGAGGAATCCATTTCTATCCAAAGGTCTTTCGAAGCTTTCTTCCTTAAAGCATATATCCTGGCCGATACTTATCTAAATCCCGAATCCGCAACTTATGTCGTAGAGCTCTTGGAGGAAGCACTTAAATGCCCTTCAGACGGTCTACGTAAAGGACAAGTAAGTCTTTTTGCTCTGAAGTAGTGCCAATACCTCTCTCTCCTCTTATTATTTTTAACTAAAAATAAGCCTGTTTTTAACTTTTTTCAGGCACTAAATAATTTAGGAAGCATTTATGTGGATTGTGGGAAGCTCGATATGGCTGCAGATTGCTATTTTAACGCCCTTAAAATAAAGCACACTCGAGCCCATCAAGGGTTGGCTCGTGTTTATCATCTTAAAAACGAATCAAAAGCTGCTTATGATGAGATGACAAAGCTTATTGAAAAGGCACAAAACAAAGCTTCGGCTTATGAAAAACGTTCGGAGTATTGTTGTGAACGGGACTTGGCCAATAACGATCTTTCTATGGCAACGGAATTTGATCCAACGAGGACTTATCCTTACAGATACAGAGCTGCAGGTAATTTTAAACTATTTCGAAATCAATGGTTTAATATGTTTTGTTAAATTTGTTTCTAATTTTGCAATTTGAGTTGGCCAGTTTTTATGGATGATCAAAGAGAAAGTGAAGCAGTAGAGGAGCTAACGAGAGCTATATGTTTCAAGCCTGATTTGCAAATGCTCAATTTACGAGCAGCATTCCATGAGTCGATGGGCGATTTGAGCTCTGCTTTGAGAGACTGTGAGGCTGCTCTTTGCTTGGATCCCGGCCACAAAGATACACTCGATTTGTATAACCGAGCTAGAACACAAGCTACATGAGTGAGGTAATTTGCATTTCCCTCTAAACGACGCATATAACTGCTGGACAGGGAAACTTTATCCGTTATGAATATTTTTTAATTACTATTATTTTTCTTAAAAATATGTGAAGATTAAAGCTCGTCAGCGGAACATGTTGAAGATGGAATAGGTTTCCAAAAATGGAGTTAAATACCATGGATTGTATATACATTTTCATGATAATGGTGGAGAAATTTAATGAAGTTACATTGATGGTGAAGTCAAGGACCAAATTCCACGAGTTGGGAAGAGATTATTGGTGAAGTGAACAGTCAAATTGAGATATTTTGGAGTATTTATTTGAGAAAAGCAGTCATGGCAGTTTTTCTGATAATGTATAATTAGCTTGATAATTTGTGTAAATGCAGTTTTTTTTTTTTTTTTTTCCACGAAGGTGGTTGTTTTGTCCTTATAAAAATAATTTATTAACTTTTGAAATAGTATATACATTTATGATTTATATGATTGTAAAAGTGTAACCAAAAAAAATATTGTAAAAGGAAAAAATAAATTTTATTAAATGATTCAAAAATTGGTTATGTGAAAGTGCATAACTGTTATGTTGGTTATTTATTGTCTTTGAGAGAGACAAAATAAATTGTTCTGTTAACTTAGATTTTCCTTTTGTTTTAGTAATTATAAGAATAAATGACAATTTATGCACATTGGAGAACATTAAATGTTAACCTATTGAAATTAATGAATGAAATGTACTACTACTACTATTTCATAAAAAAATGTAAAAATCCGCAAAGAAGTTAAGAATGCATGCTACAAAAATGTTGAAAGTTGAAACTAATGCATTGGACGCACTCTCAGAAAAAGAAAAAGAAAAAAATTGCATTGAAGGCGAACATAACGGGTTGCTTTTGTTTGTGTGGATTTCCGATGTGGGTTTCAAGGGTCGTGTCAAAGTTGGTCGAACTTCCATCCGACCAAATATATGAAAATAATTAAAACTTGAGATAGACGATATCATTTTACTGCTTTTTTATTCTTCTATCACTCACAATTAATTGATTATAAATATTACTCAAAAAATAATTTGACAATTTTTCAGCACATAATAAGCTCTAGAAATATTTATTAAATAAAGAGTGACTTATTTTTGAAATTATTCCATGTACAATTTATACTTTGTAAGAAATTACACGGGACAAAATTTTCATTGCGGTAGAACAATTTCTTAACATATCCACATAAAAATTGTGTTAGTAAGTTTTTATTTTTTAATTTGAAATTATAACTTTATGTAATGCAAAGACATAAATTTTGCGTCTAACTAATCAATAGTATATGATATTACAGCTAATTAACATATATTTGGTTAACAAATTAGAATAACAGGAGAAAATCAATTGCAATTAAGTCCAAGACACTTATCATTAAACTATACAAAATCATAATTCGTTTAGTTTGTTTGATCAGCTAACTATTGATTTTTTTTAAAAGTATCGAAAAACACTAAAAGATTTTTTTTTGAAGAATTTATTAAAATAAGAAAAATTAGAAAATCTCACGATAAACAAGAAATTTTAGAATTACACCTTATTTTTATTTATATCTATTTAAAAACATAAACTTTTTGAAGTTTTCAACCAAAAAACTATTGAAATTTTGGTGCATGCATGCAACTTGAGATTATCCTAAAAATACTTCATCTTATAGAAACACATTGAAAGTTAAACTACCTTAAACAACCCTATTTTTTCCTTCAAAAATATTCAAATCCAAAAATTTATCCATCCCTTTTTACATCTAAAAATAACATTTTAAGGAAAGCAATTAATGAAGCACTTGAAAAAAAGAAAAAAGAAAAAAGAAAAAAGAAAAAAAGCTGACACCACCACCCGCCAAACCCAAACCCCCACCGCTTTTCCAGCTTTTTCCTTCATCCCGTTCCCACAAAATATATTCTTTAAAACAAAAAATATTAAAGCAAATAAACTCCCGACAATCTATCTATCCATCTTCAGAAAGAAACAAAAATTCTGTAATTATCGGCAGAATTACTAATACAATAGTTCTTCTGTATAGAAATAAATTTCTTCAATGTGGCTTAGACGAACCAAATCAAGGGTTCGAATCCACAACGCCCCTTCCCCTAAATTCGCCTGTTCATCTTTCAAGGATATCCATTCCCTCCTCTCCGACGAAGAACCCGGCGGCGCAGCTTCCTCCTCCTCCTCCTCCGCCTCTTCCTCACACACCCTTGATTCCCCCAGAAAACCCCCCATCTTCCACCGCATCCGCAGCGTCAATTCCCTCCTCCGTTTACAGGGAAATGAATCCGAAACCGAAACCGAGCCGGAAATTCGGATTCCGGGTACGGAACAAACGGTAGTAATATTCTTCACGAGCCTCGGCATCGTCCGCCGCACCTTCGAGGACTGCAAGACCGTCCGCACGATCCTCCGCTCCTTCCGCGTTTCAATCGACGAACGAGATCTGTCGATGGATTCTCGGTTCATGGACGAGCTGCAGAGGATTATGAACCAGCCTGAAAAGTCGAAATTGACCCTCCCCAGGGTATTTATCGGCGGAAGGTACGTAGGTGGAGCGGAGGAGGTGCGGCGCCTCCACGAGAGCGGCGAACTGAAGAAATACATCGAGGGGCTGCCGGCTGCGCAGCCGGGCACGTGCGAGGCGTGTGGCGGATATCGGTTTATCCTCTGTGGAGAGTGCAGTGGAAGCCATAAGTGCTATAAAGGTAAAGGTGCGTTCAGGAGTTGTACCTCGTGCAATGAGAATGGTCTCGTAAAGTGCCCCTCTTGTTCTTGTGCGCCCTTCTGAATTAGTATTTGCAATTAGTAGTAGTGTTTTAGGATTTTACACGTTGAATTAGGGAATGTGACATGGAAAAGCACCTAATAAGCTGAAAGCTAGTAGTTTTTTTAGTGTGAGATGTGGGTTTGCTTTTGTCATGTCTTTTAGCTGAACTTAATGAGGTAATTAACTTTCTGTTTATTTTAAAAAGATGGTTTATAGTAATTTGAGTAGTTGCCAAAAGAGGAAAAGGAAATTATATTATGCTCTGTGCTATATACTAGTGTTATTACATTTCGTGGCATATTGATACAATCCTCTCTAGCCATTTATTTTGGTTTTCTCTTGTCTTTATTGCTTTAGCTCAATTCGAAAAGCTTAATATTGAGGCTGGTTGATTCAGAGAGTTTTGTACTTGAAACACATACTCATTCATTCAACTAATCTTTCTGTTTAATGGATTGTGGATGACATTGTGCTAAAGAAGAAATCCGAGGACTGTGTTTGCAAACGTAAATCCATGTATAGTCGAACTTGCTGTTAAAGCCTTGTAGAATGTGAGAAATGAATCTAAACAATATTTGGTTTGAGGTTGATGCAGTAAATACTCTTTCTATTTGGCATTAACAACATCCCACATGGAGATTATTAGACTATGTTGCATAAGATTTCTTACAGAAGACATGAGCGTCTTGGTAGCTGGCTATGTGTATATATTTGGATTAATTACAGGGACCTCCCCCGAGGTTAGGTGTAATTACCGCCCAATCCCCTCCGACTATAATTATGATAGTCGGAGGGGATTGGGCGGTAATTACACCTAACCTCAGGGGAGGTCCCTGTAATTAACCCTATATATTTTCCCTTATGGTATACTAAATAAGGAACATATTTGGGGGTGGGAGGAGGATGGGGGGTTGGCTAGCTCCATTGCTGAATCAAAGATCATTGTTTGAAGGATTAATTCTGGTGGATCGTGGTGGTGGCGGTAGCGGTGGATCACATGGTAGAGGAGGCCAGTGATGGTGATGGCGGTCGATCATGAGCAAAGTGGTGGTGGTGGCGGCTGTCACAAAATATGAAAACATGTTATTCTATGACTAGGAGGGAGGAGGGACAATAGATTGTGGGAGGGTGAAATTATACTACTCCTATATTATATCACAATTCACAATTTTATGCAAGAAAATTTTGATGGTATATTCATTCAAGGATTATATCCTACTGTACTCAGTTGAATTCTTTATGGCATATACGTAATTACAATACCCCCCTCATGTAAGACCTAATTACAAAAATCCCCTTTAGGTTTTTCACCTTCTTGCAATTAACCCCTTGTCCCTAAAATGTACGAATTTTGCCATTGGAGTGTTATTTTTAATGTTTGTAATGTCTTATAAATGTTAAAACTTGGGTGCTAATTGTTATATCTTATAAATTAGAAAAGAGATAATTATATATTTACTACCAAAATAATTGATAAAATTTATAATTACCCATGAGTTTTAATAAATATTAAAAAAGGGTATATATATATTAATTAGCAATTTAAATTGTATAATAATAAATTAAATAGAATTTTAATAATAATATTTTATAAATATGTACAAATTGTTTACACATTTAGTTAAATGAATTTATTTTCTAAATTAGTAAATTTAATAAAATTATATTGTATTATAAATAAGATATTTTAATTTAATAAAGTTTATATTGTATTATAAATTGCAATTTTTATTGAAATTTATGGGCAGTTATAAATTATATCAATTATTTTGATAGTAAATATATGATTATTATTTTTATAATTTATAAGATATAACAATGTAAACATTACAAATAACCTCCAAGGGCAAAATTGAAATATGTTAGGGGCAATAGGTTAATTGTTAGAAGGTGACAAACCCGAGGAAAATTTTTGTAATACTCAATACGTTAGAGAGATTTTTGTAAGTAGACCTTACCTGAGGGGTATTCGTAATTTACCCTTTTATTTTTCCAAAAAAAAGGTTATGTTGACTATGATACTTGTGCATTATTAGGTTCTGGTGCAAACTATTTTATTTTATTTACCTTGTAGATCTTTTATACTATTTGCGATATCCAAGTTCAGTTTGGACATAAATGAATCAAACTTATGAAAATATATACCTCTCAAAATCTATGAATTTCTCTTTTTAACAATTTCCAAGTTTGTTGATTTCACCTAGCTTACAGGCTCAGAACCTGTTCTACTGTTGTCTCAGATCTTATACAAACAAGAAAATTCGATTAATCGCATCTAATTAAAAAGTATATTTAAGGATTTCACAGGAAAACCCGATTTTGGTTGCGTTGAAGTACACAAATGGTATATTGAATTAAAATATTAAGTAATTCATTCACGGAAAATTATTTCGATTCATCTTTTATTAGATCAGATAAATTACATTAGATTGGTTTGAGTTGAACTCAAAATAAAATATCTGCTCCATTTACAATCATAAATCCAACTGGACCTTTTTCAATTAAACCCAATCAAACAAAGCCCACTACTGAAACTGCATTAACCCACACCAGCTCAAGAAAACGGCAGTTGCTGCTCATATGATAATTGGACCAACCTTTTTTAGTTTAGTATACTGGACAGATGGGAAGATTAAACTTGCTTTGTGTATGGATCCAAATTTGCAATTGTTTTAGTCGAAAACATTCAAATCGATTTTTGAAAATAAAATATAATTTCGAAAATCTTTATCTGACTTTTATTTTTCATAATTCAGTAACTTTTTTATAATTTCTCCTGACATTGCCGAATTTTTTTCTAATTTTTTTTTGAAATTTCATACAATAAGAATGAATTTTGATCCATGGTTTTGGTGCCTTATATCATTATATTGCCTACGGAAAGTCAGAAGAAGAGAAGATATGTATTTATCTTTCACTCATTGGTTGATAAGTGTGCCAAGTTACACTTTGGAATTTTGCATTAAAAAAAAAAAGCTTCTTAGTGGTGTAAGCTTTATTTTAATTATGATGATGCTTATAACAGTAGTACAGATTAAGTTCATCATTTCAATTATAATGATGTTTAAGCTTTACTAGTATAATTCTTACTTTATCAACCTGCATGCTAAGTGGTGGACCATTCAATTATGATGCTTCTCATGAATTAATGCAACATTTATGATCCCAATTGAACAAAGCATAATTGACTTGGTGGGAATTTGCCCGAAACAAACTGCAATTTTATTTGATAGTAATATTTTATTTATGGGGTGTGAAAAGGAATGGATCTACCAAATCTAAACAATTACACACATAGTAGAAGTATATATATGTTTATTAAAAGGAACTGAACTGCAGATTGACTTGGCATGCTAAGAATTGATCACATGAAGGCATGTGATGTTTATGAAGAAGCTCTGCCTGCTTACATATTGGAAAAGTCAGTTTAAGCTGCTACACTACAGCATGTGACCGGAAGAATGGGAATCTTAGGCAAAATTTCAACACTCGTTAAAATATACGAGTATTAATTAGTTAATCTAGACAACAATACCCAAGTTCGATCAATAATTTGCACAAAACATATTTCAAAGACAGTTGGGGTTGGATGATTAAATTTTGAAATTAAAGATTCAGGCTAATTCACTCTGCCCAAAACTCAATATTAATTGAAATAAATAAATAAATAAATTGTAGGTGCTTTGAACTAGTGCAAAGGTAAACAATATGGGCCTGTTTGTTTGGCGTTTCCCAGAATTTTTTCGTGTTTGGGAAATGCCAAACAAACATGTTTTCTATTTTCCGAAATAAATTTTTCATCCATTAATTTTCTCAAACTACTCTCTCAAAAGCCAAACAAACAACAATATTCTTATCTCTAAACAAAACCTATACAAACTCTACTTTGATTTGACATAAAGTAACCTATCTTTTACACAATTTATCTCACATAACAAACATGATTTGACATAAAGTCTTACATATCTTACACCTACAACCCAACTCTTCCAAAAAAACCTACACCTATTATATTTCTCAAACCACTCTTTCAAAACCCAAACAAACAACATTACGCAAATCGATATTATTTCACAAACCTCCACTACTCTCCCAAACTACTTTCCCAAACGCCAAACAAACAAGCCCTATGAATCTCAAGCTTAAAGTTAGTTAGACTTAGACATAAAGCCTAAAATTGTTCTTCAAATGTGCTTTTAAGAAAACACAAATAAGAGTGGCTGGCTCCTACTTTGGGCCCCATGAACTAGCCATAATAGAGACATAAATACTTGGAATATTCAAACATTCTAGTCCATCAATCATCACACAATCTTCCATTTTTGGTCTTTCTTTTCTGTTGCCATTTGCCAACTCTATCTACTGTCATGCCAAATTGACTAATACTCGCAATCATACGATAGAAAATACTACAAATGTGAAGAAATTAAATCAACCAGAAACGCACAAGTTTGTCTCAATGTCAGACTATGTCATATTTGCACAAAGTATATATATTGAAATAGATAAAATACCATGGTTTATCCTATAGTATTTTAATAGTAATTTCTTTTGGATTCAAACATGCATTTTTATTTTACAGCGCCCTACCTAATAAAAGAGCTTGGAAAATTCTACATCACAAGAAATTAAGATGAAGAGACTTACTACCTAGCTAGCAGTATTCATATTTTGTTGCTTGAACGAGTCAAAGTTGATACAATTTCGGAAAATTGTGGCCGTTTTGAGGGGCAATTGTTCCAGCATTTTATCATCAGCGATCTCAGGATTTGAGGGCAGTTCTCTGGTATTTCAGGTCTAAGTCCACACGCAGCTATTCCAACTGCAGCTTGCACTGGTGAATAAGCGGAATAAGCGATTTCACCTGTCACCATTTCCCATATTATCATTCCGAAACCATACGCGTTACTCATCCACGTCTCTGTAACGTTTTCTGGATCACCTGCAATGATCTGGTACATCCAAGATAAAGTTATTAGATTTGGTTAAATTAATTAAATGTGTGCATGTGTGTGTTATGAAATACAGTAAAAAAAATTAAGAAACATATACAATGAAGATAATAAAATGCAAAGAACAAAGAGAGTGTGGACCGTGGAGGCATGTGTTGGAAGAAACTCGACAAAATGAGAGTCAGGGCCTAAAAGATATCCGAATCTCTACGTGTTACACTTGAGTTAAATGTATAGGCTTGTGGAGCACATCATACTCTCCAAGGAAAAATCTACGAATTTAGTAGGTGGTTTAGGAAAGTACATTGTATTATAAGTTGCTTCTCGTTCAACTCAAGCATCAAATGTAGTTGTGGTAAACCTCAACCTCACAATTTGCTTGAAAACCAAATGGAAATCACTCAACACATTGCCTCTTGCTTCATCATATTTAAAATTTGGTTTTGACAATTTAGAGTTATAAGCAAAATAGTTTAAATCAACTGATACATTTCCATGATATAATAGTTGGCAGATACCCCATTGAAAAAGTTCCACATGTACTTAATTTAGTCTCAACAAAGAGACGCACCACCTAAGAAGATATGAACAAATAGTAGCACAAATGAAAAGGGAATTACGAACCTCAGGAGCAAGCCACCTATAACCATCAGTTTCATACTCCATAGTCTCACCTGCACTATTACACGCAGCAATTATTCCCATATCTCCCAAGCAAGCATTCCTTTGTTTATCTAACAAAATCCTCTGTGTGTTCAAATCCCTATAAGCTATGCCATGATCATTCATGAACTTAATTCCTTCTGCAACATCTAACACAATCCTTAAAATCTCTTTCGTTTGAAGCTTCTTTTTCTTCATTATCAATTCATGAACCGAACCTCCTTCCATCAACTTAGTCACGATACACAACCCATGATTCTCATCAACACAAACACCATGAAATTGTAAAATATTCTTATGCCCGCATGTCATTAACTCCAACAAATCTTGTCTTAGCTCAAATTCATATGCGTTTCCTTTATCGCATCCCTTGAGCTTCTCAATCCCAACTTTCTTACCTTTATAGACACCCTTAAACGTACTTGATCCAATCTGATCTAAAATCTCAATCGCATCATGATTCAGTAACCACTTCCCAATCCCATTTTTCCCAGAAGTTACAGTTTGCCATTCATCAACAGAAACCATAATTGAATCATTAGGTAAAGGTACTTTTAAATGAACTTTTGAGCTTGTATTCTCTCCCCCGTTTTTATAACTCTGCTCACCATTACAATCATCGTCAACGTCTCCAAGAACCCTTCCTTTAGTAGTACTCTCCTCTTGGCAACCACAAAGTCCAAATGGGAGCTTAATGTGATTATTATTTTTCGGCTTCTTCAGGGCTGATTTAAGTGCATTCTCGACCCGGTTTTTGAACATTTTCTCTTGCCCGTTTTGAACTAAGAGCAAAACAATCCCTAGAGTGAATCCCTTTTTCTCAAAGATCTGTAACTTTTTACAGCAAATTGAAGAATTGTCGAGTGCCCCCGACATAGCCGGCCAAGAAATAGCAGAGTTACATGCAAATGTAAGCTTAAATACAGAGCCACTAACTTCATCATCATCATCATCATCATCAGAAATAATATCTTGAATCATTATAGCTGGATTCTCCTCTGCCGATGCTTGTTCTATCAACTTAATGTGCAGAAACACGTCCTTCATTTCAAAACCCGCTTCCGCATAACTAAAAATGGCACAAATTGTACAAAATTTGATTAAGAGAAAAACGAATACGAACCAAAATTAAAGCCTTGAAAGTCTCTTATTTTTCTTAATTTAATATTGTCTAAAAATTTCAAATACTATTAGCTACCAAATTAAAATACATTAGAAACGAGATTTTGATCTATGTTCTGACCTGAGGGGTAAAGAATCGTAATGTTTGCGGAGATTAGAGACCAATTTCTCGGGGAGTTGGCTACCGGGGTATAACTGAGTCAAGCTACGTACAACACTACCCCACACATGTCTCCGGCAGCTTGAAGGAGTGGTGGGCGGCGGCGGGTCACGAGCCGAGTCGAGATTTAGGGAATTTTTTAGGGAGGCAATGGCTTCCGTCACGTTGCGGCTCAGCCGCTGGAACTTCTTCTGAAAGGCGGAGGAATCCTGAAGAGCGGCGGCGGCGGTAGAGGAAGAGGAGGAGGATGAGGTGTTGTTGTTGTTGTTGTTGTTGTCGGGTGGGCATTCGGATCTGTCTTGGGTCCGCATTAGGACTTGCTCCACCATGTCTTCGTCGGTACTGGCTCGACTCGACCAGCATTCTAAAGCGGCAGCCATTGCTACAACACACAGAGAGAGAGAGAGAGGGGAAAGAAGAAAGAGAGTTATAATGTTTAATTGTTAATTGTTAATACCATGAGACAAAGAGAGAGAAAGAGAGTTTTCAAGTGGTGCTGCTGCCATTTCTGCCGTCTGACATGAAAAGAAAAATATTTTTTAAAATTTATTATTACTCAATAACTAAGTTTTTTTTTTTTTTTTCTTTTTTCAATGAAATCATCAAAAAGATAAAAGATGAATAGAAGAAGTCGTGTTTTCCATAATGACTGTATGAGGGTTAAGAAACAGTTAGTTGGGAAACGAAAGCAGTGTAACTTGGGATACGGTGTGGTTCCCTATAGGCTACATGCGTGAAAATATTGATATGCGGTGTGCAACATTGTTGGAACTGACAATCGGGCCTGGTGAGCTTTATCGGTTCAAATCAAATTTATCGGGCTTCATGATTATATAATTCAAGCTGGGCTCACATGTTTATTTGGGTTTTGTTTTATTTTGGGCTTATTTCAAGTTAATTTACAATAACAAATTTTACTTGAGATTATTTTCTTTTTTTACATTAAAAATTAATTACATTCATAAATGTTATTTCACGAATACATTGAGACCTATTACTGAAATATATTACTTAATAAATAATTTTATTCTTAAATATTGATTTTTTAGTTTTATTCTTTTGATTTGAATAGAGTTCTCTATTTCCCATCTATAATTTCAATTGTTGTCCTAATCCTTGTACAAAATATTCTCATGTCCTTTACATGCTCATTCTCTTACAAGGTTACAACAGAAAGTATATTTACCCAACTTTTTACATTTAATATTAAGTATTAATATAGTTATTTTAGTCGGACTTTAGGGTGAGCATCTTTAGGATCACATTCCGCTCATAAATTCATCGGGCTAAATAAGAAGGCCCAAAATTGGCCCAACTTACAATTACTTAGGCTCGACTGAAATTCAATCCGGTTGAGCCATCGGGTTTCGAGCAGGCCCGACTCAATTGACAGATCATAGACATCACAAAGTAGAGATGAAATATAAATTGAACTATTAAATACCTGACTGACTTGATATTATTTGAGCTCGATTTGTTATTTTCATTGTATACATTTGAATAATATTTTATGTTGATAACTTTGAAGTTTGCTTTGAGCTAGACTTTATAAACTAAAAAGTGAATATATATATATATATATATATATATAAAAAGTTGCTCGATCTCAACTTATGGGCGAGTTGATTAAAGCTCGTTCAAGTGTTTAGACTCATCTAAAAATTAAATCAAGCTAAAGCATAATTTTGAGTTCGATAAGAAATAAACCAAACCAAATTTTAATAATTTGTTATTCCGATACTAATTAACTCGTTTAGAACCCTAATAATGACAAACTTGTATATCTTTTTAACTTTTAAAATAATGATAAATAACTCTATCAAAGAAACCACAACACGCCGATGAGATCGTACTCTAATGGCAAAAATTGAGGCCGAGGTATATTTGGTTTGAGTCCCATTAAGTGTGTGTTATATGTACTTTGATAGTGGTTTATTTTAATATAATTATGAATTTTTTTTATCTTTCAAGGGTTTAATTCCTTTCGTCGCGTCGGACACATAAAGTGGGAACTTCTTCCAACAGGGATTCGAACCTAAGTCCGCTACTTTGTAGTGACTAGTCATTTTCACTTGATCAGTCACCTGTTGGTAATATAATTATAATATAGTGATTGATATAATTATGTATTTAATATTTTACTTGAAAGAAAAGAAAAAAACATAACACAAATTAATTTATCGTAGCGTGGGTCGTGCAATAAAGTAATGGATAAAGTTTGGGTTTGTGAACTAATTGAATGATTATATTGGATTAGTTAAAAAAATATGTTTAGGACGCTGAAAAAAAGTTTCGGACGAAGATAGTGGTTGAGAATCAAAAGTAGAAATTTAAACATATTCAAATTTATATTAATCCAACAAACTTAAATTCTACTTGGGGCTACCTCGTATTCGGATTAGAATCTATGTTAATTCAACCTAAATCCGATTGCCACACACTGACAGCCTAGCATACGGCAAAAAATATTTCATCATATTTTGATGACAGATGTTAGTGTTACGTTATGTATT
The DNA here is from genome assembly GCA_030819805.1 of Penstemon newberryi var. newberryi. Classification (NCBI taxonomy): domain Eukaryota; kingdom Viridiplantae; phylum Streptophyta; class Magnoliopsida; order Lamiales; family Plantaginaceae; genus Penstemon; species Penstemon newberryi. Next base: position 38,834,247 of record JAUALY010000005.1, read on the forward strand.
CATCCAACAAATAAATGTATGAATCCACACAAATTTTATATTTGAACACTTGTTAATAGATTTAAACGTGATACAAAAATATGACATTAAAATGAAATATAAAATTTATCGAAGATTAGGTACTATATTTCCCTTCACAATTAGTTAAGCTTTTGCTTTCCATAACTCCCTTTTTTTTTGTGGTGGTCTGCTCTATGATCTACAATTCTACACTAGTGTAATTCTAGAGATGTTAAGTATATATATAGACTGTATTTTGAATTCTAAATTCAATTAATTTTTTGATATATAACAAATAATTTGACTATGAATTTCACATACAATCTTATTTATCAAAAGATAATGACCTAATAATTTATCACAAATATAACTCTTTAATAGGTTATTTAATTCACACACAATATATTCTTATATCTAACTAGTCAATTTTTTTTTTTTGGGAAAATACATTGCCATATATCATGACAGGTGATCAATAACGAATTTAGAGTCAAGATACCGCATAGAAAGCAAAGTGATGGAGTTCAACCAAAAAAGTCTACACCTTATAATTTTTTTTTTTAAAAAAAAAAAGCATAAAAATATCTACACTTGGTTATTAAATTGCAACTAATTTGTCAGGGTAAATAGGGAAAAATTTAATGGGCTGGGAAAAGCAACTTTAGAATGTACTCATATTCAATATATATTTAGGTGAACTGCACAAAGGTTGAAGTTCTTATTTCTTTTTTGGAATTTAGGATGCACTTATTTTAACTGACAAGTAAGATGTTACTTTGGATCCCATTTTGTTATATAGAGTCAAATTATGAAGGTTAAGTAAGTTATAGGGTTATTGTACATTTGCCAACATGATACGCATAATATTCAATTTTTTTTTTTTTTTTGTGATTTGAAAATGAGTACTTTATTATTTTTGAAAATTTTGAAGAATTCCTCCTTCCATTGAAGAATGTAACTCACTCGCTTGAAATTGGGTATGAGAATGAAAATGACAAAATTACCTTCTCTCTATGTAAAATACTACAAGAAGTCAAGAAGTATAGTGTCACATTTATAATTACATAAAGGGGTAAATGGTTACATATAAAAAACTAAAGGAGTAAAATTGTCCATATACAATAATACAAGGGGATAAATTGCTTCATTTTTTTCAGGTTTAAAATAAGGTCTAGTATATTATATAATATATAATGAAAGGTATTTTTGCCAAGTCATAATTTTTTTATAGTTTAAAAATGTTAGTGAGGTGGTGCGAGTCTTTTATATAAGGATGTAATGTTTATTTGTTAAATCACATAATTGTAAAATAAATTATATGAATATAACAGGGATAACTTTTCATTAATTATATATATATATATATTAGACAAATGATTAAAACTATCATATTTAATCCTATTTTGTTTTTTTCAATAAGTTATAATCATGGATTGCTTTAATAGTGGAGATTTTTCAATTAGTGAGACGCAATAGCGAGTTATGTATTTCAAAACTGCAACGTCGAAACGTTAACAAAGTTTTGAATGTTTAATGTTGAAGTAATCTTCTGAATTTCTTATTCTTCTTATTTTTTTTTTCATATAGTTATCTTCTTGTATTATATAACAAATTAAGTGTAAGTAAACATGAGCCTTGCTACAATCTAGTTACATTTAGTAGAATTATGGCAAGCAAATATTCCATGCAAAGTAATAACAAATTAAAATATTGGACACAAAAATCTTTTAGAACTTTGATATTATTGAATCCAAAACAAGCATAAATAAGATTACCAGTCTACATGAAATATTTAAGAAACTTAGGATACACAAGAGAAAACGAAATGTGCAAAGAGCAACAACATAAGTCCAAAATAAATGTTTAATTTTCAGACATTAAATCCATGGGTAGAAATTCATTGCCTCGAAGTTCAAATATTGGTCTATGTCGTCGGTTTCCTCTTCATCAGCCTCGGAAGAGGATGAAACATTAGGAACTTCATCATGAGCATTGAACGTATGTAGACCATCTTCATAAAATTTAAGGCTCGGATACGACCGTTGTATAAATTGTGTGAAACTCAAATTTTGATCATATCTTGATTCATACATATATTTGTTCGCCTCTTTCTCCAGTTCTTTCAACCTGTTAAGTTCGAGTGTTTTCTCTTTAAGCTCCACTGCATGAATAATTAAAAATAAAGTTATATAACTAATTCAAACAAACAAATAAATAAATAAATTAAATAATTAATTAATTATAATTACTTCCACGAAGTTTTGATTCGAGGGTAAGTTGCTCTAATTCATCTTCGACTGAATCATGTTCAAGTAACAATACTTTTTTCTTCTCTGTATAACTCTCAATTTGTGGAGTGAGATTTGTTATCGTTTCCTGCAACATGCATAATAAATGGAAAATAGAATTAAATTCAATATATTAATGTCATATAGATGATTATACCATACATGAAGGAATCATTTTATAAAATTTATTTATAATTAATTAATAAATTACCTGTAAATCTTCCACCATCTTTTCCATCTCAAGAACATACTGAGCTTTCTTCACTCGAGATCTATGAGAAGATAACCTGTTTGATATAGTCCTGCATGCATGTCCATTAATTATCCTTATAAAACTAAAAAACTCTAACTCAAATCCCAATTAATCGGAAAAAAAATAATTCTAACTCAATTTTTAGGATGAGCGTCTACGACTATGTTAAAAGCTACAACTAATAATAATGGTGCAACTCAAAATTTTAAATTACACAATAGCTCATGGGCCATTTAATTTGTGTTAAAAGCTACAACTAATTAATAACAACCGTGCAACTCAAATCTTTAAACCACACAATAGCCCAGACGCTATTTTGTGTTAAAAGCTACAGCTAATAACAACATTGCAAATTTAATTTCTAAAAATACAATAATTCAAGCGTCATTTTTCAATTGTCCAGGTTCATATCCTGACGAGGACAATTTATCGTTATACCAAGACCAACAATCCCCTCCCAGCAATCACCTCTGGGAGTCGATCATTGTGACCTTGACTCTGTAAATTAAGATCGAGCGTATGCCGCCGTGCTAAAAGCACAGAAGCATGCGCTCCATCGATCCTACATGTTTAGAATAGCATTAAAACTCGTTTTTATAGAATTTCTCATATATATATATATATATATATACAATAAATTAGTGAAGATTAATTAAGTTCACCTTCTAAGCTTCTTTTGATCCATGTTGGGGTCTAATTTACGTCGGCCATGTTCGATTTCGTATTTGATTGCCTCCTCAAATGTCATAGAATCTCTAGGCTTAGTAGGTGGAGCCAAGACAATAGAGCTTGGCTTGCTCCGAGGAGGCAGGGGCGGCCGATTCTTCTTGTTTTCGTTCGAATCTGAACTGGAGTTACTCTTGTTTTCCAATTTTTTTGGACAAGATTTGGTTTTTGAAGGTGTCACAAAATCAATTTCAGTCTTATCCATTTCTTCAGCTATACTAATAATTTTCTGTAAAAAAAATTGCAAATGTTAGAGGAAATGTTAAAAAGTAAGGCAAAAAACTTGGAATTTTATCAAATAAATATATTGGAAAAAAAATGTTTTGAGAGAACACACCCTTGAATGTTATGAAGGTGCAGTGTAAATTTTCAGAGACTGGAGGTGCTATTTATACACATGCTCAAACATAAAGCAAAACTGCAAAATTGAACTGGTGTCATTGTTTGTTGCCAGCCAATATTGTCCGGATATAAATAAGTCAATTGTTTGTTGAAATTTAAATTTTGTAATAGTTAATTATACAAGCTAAATTAGAAAAATTACATAAAATTTCAAGAGTAAATGATTTTCAACCAAAAGCAGAGGGAGTACATTTGCTTTTGGTTGGTACTTGGTAGGAGTATTTGTTTGTATTCTCACAAGTGTTATTAATGTTCATATAATTCAAACTTTATCTCTAAAAATATTAGTGAGTGTATTTATTTAGACACACGCACACGACACATCCTGTAATAAAGGAAGACAATAAAATTATAGGCTGTAAATTTGAGATACAATTAATGGATGATTAGTGCATATTAAAAGTGGCTCAATTTGATTATCAAAGGTCAATTATATATGAAGTATGTATAGAAATACTCTTCATAATTTGGGCACACCTTCATATGTGGAGCAATTAGCATTTTGCACATTAAAAAATACACTTTACACTTTATAATTGAATTTTTTGCACTTTGTAGCATATTCATTATCAAATTGCACCTTACCGGGGTGCAAAACATCCTCGGGAATGGAGGTGAAAAAAATTACTAAATTATTTTTGTAACTTTAGATATTTAATTAGATGATAAGTAATTTCCATGTTTGAAACCTCATATTAATATTTTCAACAATATAAGATAAATAGACAATTAAAGTTATGGCCTTTAATTTTATCCCATTGACCGAACTTATGTGTCAATGTACACTGATTACTATGCAAGATAACTGCACAGATTAGTTACATTCAGAATGTGATCTAAGGCATCTTCTTTTTTATTTATCCCAAAAAGATATTCTAAAGCATATTTAATTTGTATTCGTGTGGCCTCTGATCGAATAATCAAAGTTATCCATAAAAGTTATTTTGCTTATGATTATAATCACATTTACACAAATTACTGTATTAAGTAATATTATTGTATGACAAAGTGAAAATCATAAAATTAAAAATTGAAACTAGAAAATTATTCATCTCATAAACCATTACAAGAAAATTTCAATCAAAGGTTATTAATTTAAAGTGCTGTCTTCAAAACAGGCGTTGTTAGTATTGTAGAGCCTTAAAATATTGAAATAAAAATAAAGAAAAGCAGGGGTCATTAATTCAAATTGTACCCCTTAATTTTGTCCTAATGCAAATGATTCAATATAGCAGATTTGGTAATTATGTCCTTTAGTGAACTCAACGTATTTAGAGTAAATGTTTCTCAACTACCGGTAGGAAAAAAGCAAAATTAATTTCTTTGTTTGGCATGAGTATATTTTTTGTATCTACTCCCTTCTTGAAAGATGATAAAATTGTAGTCTAAAACTGATTAATTAATATTGTTTACTTTTATTGAAACTTACCACTATGAACATTATAACATTAGTTAAGAAAGTGATAAAGAAAGTTGAGTTAAATAGATAAATGCATCACAAAAATGTCGTTTAACATAATAATTAGAGAAGGTCAATTATGAATAAATAGTCTTGAATACTTTGTTGTAGTTTTGACCTACCTAAGTTCTAATCAGCTAGATAACTGATCATTCTTGATTCATGAAAAGTAACATGCCTTTATTTGTACCTTAATTTTTCTTAATGGTGAAATTATAACAATACTTATATATATATATATATATATATATATATATATATCATAAAACTTTTAGTACCAAGATCAAGAGATCATGAGTTCAACATCCATGAATGTGAGTATTTATCTAGTTTTAATATTAGTATTTGGTAATTGTTTATTATTTGTAATTCTTAATATTTGAGCCGTTTATTGAAATAATTTTTAATGTAATAATTAATGATAAAGTATTTAAAAAAAATATTAGTACAAAAAAGTTTATTTCATGTCCACTCTCTTAAATATTATTTTAATCTAAATGAGGCAATTAATATGAATTTGGTACTGCATGTATTAGAGTAAAACCAATAAGAAGCTCGAGTTTAAATCTTATACTCACACATTTAAGAAAAAAGAAATTTTCAAGTCTCAGAAATAATTATTATTAAATATCTCTTTTCTCAATAAATTAAACTTTGAGAATTAGATGGGATAGACAGATAAAATAATTAACGGATGATTGGTATAATGTAAAGAACTAATACCCATAAAATTATAAACTCAGGTTCAAATTCTCGCCGAAAAACTTTCATATAATATATTTAATGCGCCTCGAAAGTGATTAAATGTAAACAACTGTATCCTTGTAAAGTTATTTATGTTGTATAACTTCAAACTTATCCATTACAAGTATATTGCATTAATGTTAATAAAGCAGCTCACAAGCTGGCTTCTTGGCTGTGAATTCAATTAGGTTGATATTTTTTACTGTACTCCGTTTTTGCCTCTGCTCATTGAGTTTTTTTTAATGATTGGGGTTACCTTATTTTTAGTTTCATTGTACATTTCTTTAGTTTGAGTTGAACTGAATGAATTAAGAAGAAAGAACTCATTGTCATGACACTGGAAATGCTATAAATTTTGTGTACAATAGAAACATGTTTCTCACAAAATTATAATAATATTTTAATTTATCATATGCCTCTTTTATACTGAATACTTCAATTTTTATTTTTATTTTTGAAATAATATGGAATACTTAATTAGGGCTTCACTAAAACCACAGATCTATAAAGCGTCGCTACATGTCATTGGGCTTCAATTTTGGACCCCAATCCAATTCTACCTAGCACTTGTTACGGTCATATAGTTGAACTGTTTTAGTATTAAATCTGTACCAAATGTTTGGGCATTAAACTATTTTATAGTAGTAAATTGGGAGACAAAAATAACTTTTTAAAATTGAATCTTTATATAATAATACCACATTGTTGTATTCCTAATCAAATACTAATCTACTAGAATAGATTGATATATAATAAAATAATTAACAGATGATTGGTACAGTGAAAATAATTAATCCCCACAAAACAATGAACTTCGGGAGAGCTTTCATATAATATATTTTACACTCCTCAAAAGTAATTAAATTAAGTTAAGACCTAGATAATCCATTGAAAATGCCCAAAGGAAGCTAAGTTATTTTCATTCGTTAGTTAAAAATTGTAAACAACTGTATCCTTGAAAGGATTATTTATGTTGTATAACTCTAAACTTATCCATTGCAATTATATTGCATTAATGTTAATAAAATGGCTCACAGCTGTCTGGCTTCTTGGAGTTGGAAGGTGAATTCAATTAGGTTGATACTTTTTGCTGTATTCCGTTTTTGCCTCTCCTCATTGTGTTTTTTTTAAATGATGGGGGTTACCTTATCTTTAGTTTTATTAAACTGAATGAATTAAGAAGAAAGAACACATTGTCATGACACTGGAAATGCTATAAACTTTTATGTACAATAGGGACATGTTTTTCACAAAATTTTAATTTATTGTATGTCTCATTTATATTGAAAAATACTTTTTTTTTTTTTGTTTTTGAAATTATATTGAATACTTAATTAGGGCTTCACTAAAACCACGGACATATAGACCAAGCTTATTGGGCTTCAATTTTGGACCTCAACCCAATTCTAACTAGCACATCTTAGGGTCATAAAATTTAACTGTTTAAGTATTAAATTAATACCCAATGTTTGGGCATTAAACTATTTTATAGTAAATAACTCTTTTTAATTTTTTTAAGACAAAAATAACTATTTAAAATTGATATTTATATAATAATACCACATTGTTGCATTCCTATTTCCTAGTCAAATACTAATCGTTGTGTCACTCGGGCTACTTTGAGGTTAATGGGGCTATAATTCTACTCCAATAAAATGATTTATTTAGGTCCATTAGATTTGACCATCGAAATTGGAGTCGATTGCTTATTGCGTTTAATATCATAATTGGGTCTATTAATTAAACTTTCGTGGATTTAACAAAAAGAATGCTGGATCGATTATGATCTAATATGATTTCACTGAATTCACTTTCGTCATGTAGTACCAACTGTACCGTTTACTCATGAACATATGTACTCATGTTCTTTACATGTATTCTGTAACGTTAATGTTTAAAATCCATTTTTCATTTTATGTCCTAAATAAATAAAAAAACCCATGCTAAATTTTAAGTTTGGGCCTAATTCGATAGTGTGATCCAATATAACGTTCTCATTTCATTTAACGTTTGGTAATCTAATTGGGCTAAATTGCCGAAATAGATATCTTGGGTTGGTAATATATAATAACTCCAGTAAGTTCAAAGTTTTTTTTTTTTTTTTTTTTTTGAGGGAATAAGTTCAAAGTTTGTTAATTGTTCGCAAAAGTACTAATTAAAATTTTAAAATCATATTAGAAAATTTATAGAATCCTTTCCCTTTTCTTTATTCATATGAAATGATATTCATCATTTAGACCATAATTTTGTTTGTAGGTGGTCATTTCTTTATTCACTCACTGGTTTAATAATCCGACGTAGACCTTGATTGAGAAGTATTACTTCTAGCTTTTTTTGCTCTTAATTAAATTAAAATTAAAATTATCTGATTATATAGGTAGTTCTATAAAACAAAGTTTATGGCATAACTTCTTCCGTATCCATCTTTTCGTCTAGATAAACATTATCTTTTCGTCTAGATAAACATTACTAAAGACCTTGATCAGCTCAAACGTCTAACTTTGAACTAAAAAATCATCAACGGTCTATCATAGTTTTCGTAAGGCTGAATTCCTAATTTGTCAGCCCATTACAGCTAAATGCTTCTTTGGACTTTTCAACAAGTTAATTTTTATAATTATTTTTATGAAAAATTAGATAAGCGGAGTTAGACAATTTTTGTTGGGGGCGAATATTTTGTTTGAAAACAAACTCGATTTTTTTCTATGTTTGATAAATGATAAAAATTAAATTAAGATAAACCAATATTATAATTTTACAACAAAAGGTGAAAAAAATACACTAACAAATTATGAGTAAATTAAGGTTCTTCGATACTCAATACAAACGTGCAAGATACAATCCTTTGTATGATAAATGTGTTCAAGAATCAAGATAGAATCCAATTGAACATAAAACAAACAGATATCGCTTAGACAGTATATGAAAAAATTCAACGATCATTAATATGTGTAATATAAAGGTGAAATTATACTTTCTCTGATCCTTCTCTACGTATAATTTTGTTCCCGTAATTCAACACAAAATTATTCCACCATATGTTGAGGAACTTGAAACTTGGATAAACGAAAATATATTAACAAACACTATAAAATTGAAGATCTCGATGAACCTCAGGTTGAAATTGAGAAAATAAATAAATTAACCTCAATTTTGAACTCGAGAAGAAATTTTGAAATAAACTCCAGGTATCATGCATTAAGATAGCTACACAATAAATAGTTTAAAAAATTAAGGAATCTAGAAAGCACAAAAACAATTTCAAACGTAGAATTTAGTTCGTGTAAGAAAATAAAGTTATAAGAGAAATACAAAAATTGAATGCTTCAAGTACTTTGCAATAATCTATACTATACGTTTATTACAGCCACGGAAATGTTGTTTTGATCTTTGAATTATCATACATTTAGAACATTACTATTGTAATGCTGTACATAACACAAGGATTATTTAGTTTATTTATAATACTAAAAAATAATTAATTTTTCATAAATTAATAAAAATAAAAAGCTTTGCAAGGTTTTAACCTGGGACCTATCTTAACTTAAGTAGAAACTTTTACGAAGGTAGATAAATCATTATTAATTCATCTTTTTTGAAGGACCATGGTCCTCAATCCCTCTTTAAATCCGTTCCTAGAAGAATGGAATAATATATTATTTAAGTTTACTTTGATTTTTTTTCTTTGAAAATTGAAATTGGACTGAACTTTAAACACAATATTCGAGCTCGAACATCTTATAATTAAGTCAAAAGACTCGTGTCTAAATTTTATGCTACTATTTAGAATGTTCTTTTTTATTCCATATCATTTTATTCTAGATAATATAGTAGATTTTACTAATTTGATTTTTTTTTTGTTACTTTTTCATCTATGATAAAAATAGTTTGATTTGTTATGTTGAATAATTAAATCGACACCAACTATCGAAACATGTAGTATTTGATTTAATTTCACTTAAATTTATGATTCAGGTGCGTGGTAATGAAAGTGATTAATGCCAAATTATCCCTTGTGATATTCATAATGTTCAGCTTACCTCCATGTGATTTGAAAAATAACATTTTATCTCATGTAATCTTATAAAAGTTCCATACCGCCTTACTGGTACTTTTATATGTGGTACTTTACGTCTTTACCCCGCGCTATGATAATATTGTAGATTACCCTCTGCGTTATGATAAATATATATTGTCATTTACCCAATGTGTAAATGTGATAATTTATCCCCCTTTATTACAAAATATTTTTCATGCTCACTCTCAATTTCAGTAACTGAGTTACACTCTCCGACTGAATGAGGTAGATTGTTTCTTTAAATTTTTCACATAAGGGTAAAATATTCTTTTTTAAATCACAAAGGGATAAATTGAATATTTATGCATTTTATAAGGGGTAAATTGACATTAAATTTAGGATAGAATTGTCTCCGAAAGATTTGGACTATGACATGATGACTCAGCTCTAGAAATCGGAATGGATAAGGTTGGTCAATATCCAATTGGAATCCTAAATCGGAACAAATAACAAACAGATCCAACACGTGAACATCTGTGACAATAAACATATGGTCCCATAAAATATAAATCTACTTTCATATAGTTTGCAAGTTCCAATCTTATTGGCTTCATTTGTCAGACATGTGCTGTGTCTTTTTAGATAAATTTTTTATTTTACGTACAAAATAAAATACGTCAATAATTTTATACATTATCGCATGTAAACCATCATTTTACTACTCCACAGCCCACAGACGTACTTAGATCATTATTTTACTCATCTAAAAGAGATTTTATCATTTTTCTTAATTTAAATTTGTTACTATTAATAATATGTCTTTTAACAAAGGTTATGTTAAAAGCATTATATTGTGTTTTGGAAATCTATACATAACTCTTTATTGCTATTTTTTTTTTTTACAAAGAATCTCTTTGTGTCTTACAAATAAGATTATGTGCAATATTTCATAAAATACAAGGGAGTCGTTGTAAAAAAAAAAATTAACACGAGTGGTTCTTAGAAGATTTTTCAAAATAGAAGTAGGTATGGCGTTTTTCTCTCCGCCAAACTCATTTCAATTTTGAATAATACATCACTTAATTACTATATATATATGCTAAAAAATATTAGCAACCAAAAATTAAATGTGAGGCTCATTTCGTATTTCACATAAAATATCACGTGCATGAATTAATCAAATTATGAAATACCATATGGGTCGAACATTAGTCCCCTGCCCTGTGTATTGTATTTACACGAATATTTTGGAATTCACATGCATTGTATATCGTTCAGAAGAGTGAAGACAATAAACTTTTTATTTTATTAGTTTAATGAAATGGTAAAAATGTATATTTTGTGAATTTCAGCATTTTTGAACTCATATAAAATTATATTTTTTATTCTAATTTAGTTTAAAATATTTGCGCTAATGGGTCACAATTACTTTATAGTATTGCAACGTTGGTTCAATTTCATTCATTTTTTTTTTTTGCTTTTCTGAACAAATAAAATAATCTTTTTTTAACACCTTCATACAGTCGTCTAAATTTATCGAATGATCTCAAAAGATGCAATATGACCAAAATAATTATTTATTTTTATAAAATAGAATCAAAATTGCAATTTCGTAAACTATGGAACCAATAATGCTGAGATTCGATCTAGTCTTGTGATGCTATAAATGAAAATTTCCTCTTACGAAATTGTACACCATTGAGCAGAGCAGGACTTGAAAAGGGGGCTAAATTGAAAAATTATTTATATTTTATAATTTAAATAACTACAATTAATTCTTTTACAATTTTTGCTAATTTGACTCTTTTATCCTATTATTACGGGTTATAACTTATAACACGGGTAAGTTTATTAGTAATGATGATTCATAATAACATAATCCCATAAATCATAACTTAACTTCAAAAATATATTAGCTAGCTCCAAAATTGAGAAATAGCCATTTAATGTTTTATGGTGCACCACAAATATTATATATTTTATATTAAACATGACAGAAATATTTAATCTAATTTTACATGGAAATCATTAACTATAGATCCACAATTGTTTGATTCATTATATCAAATTCAAGTATAATGGAAGTATGTCAAGATTTAGTTACTAAGTAAAATGCAAACGAGGCACCTAAATTTTGCGATATTACCCATATAAAAATAATTCATTACTTTTCAAAATGATAATTCATCATTATATTATATATTTTATATTGAACATGGCAGAAAGGAGGCGTTAATGTAATAAGTTTATGAGTTTGTGTTGATTGTCATATAATCAAGGCTTATTTTTACTTGATGATTGATTATGGACATTTTTATAATTTTATATTTTAGAGTCCAATTTTAAGTGAAAGTTGATATACCGACTGTATGGCTGTCAACCTTAGTAAAATTAGAATTTACAAGTACTTGATGAATGCGTATATCGTGATTGGTGATCGAATGCGTCCAAAGTTTATTAAATTTTATCCGCGAAACACACAATATTCCAATTATAGAATACCAGTACTCACAAAATTTTCTGTGCACACCGATGTAGAATTATAGATACCGATTATTGGAAATGTGTATACATTAACTAAATAAAGAAAACTCAAACATATTTTTTTTTTTGGAATATTCCCGCAAAATACCAAATGTTTATTCCCGTTTCAATTATAAACATTTCTTGGATAATTATTGGTATAATTGTGCATTGAAACGTCTTATAAAATTGATGATCATCTACTTAATCGAATAAGATTAATGTTTTTATTATATCAATTATATTTAATATTAACTTGTAAATATTAATGAATTTGCTGGTATAAGATTTTATAATATGAATTTGTATAATAATATTAAAATAATTAGTATGCTTGGACAAATAAATCTTATGTATCATACTAATATGTCCGAATTTAAGCAATCCGTTTCCATTTCTCATAAAATTTCTGCTTATATCTCTAGTTTACGATTTTCTCATAGTGCTTTACAAGAAATATGATTTTATTTTAAAGTATAATGAATAAGTTTGAAAAATAAAATTCAATCAATTAACTTAACCAGTACCGAAATATAATTATGCCAAATTATTCGGCTGAGTCTGGCCAAAATAATTTAGTTTCTCCAAAAAAAAAGCTGAGACAAGTAACGAACTTAAACTGTGTAAACGGTGGAGAAATGACGCTACATGATGCGCCAAGTCTTCGTCTTCTGACACGGACTTTCACGTGCTTAAAATATGTATATATAAATATCAACGTAACCGCAAAAATAGAGAAGGCGTCTCGACACTGTATGTACGCAATCGACAAGTACATCGATTGACGACGTCCTTAGACCACATCACTACGCCACTGTATCGAGTCGGATAAACCATACCCATATCCGAACTCAAACGTCTTGTCACTATCCGACCCGGTAGTTGGAATCCAAAACTATAAATACCCCTCTTTAATGAGAATAGAAAAACGATCTAAGCATACAATAATAAACCATATCTCTCATCCTCGAGACTAACTTAAGCATCGGAGGGTTATCACCGGGTCACCACCGGTACTAACCCAACGTAGTTATCTTTGATTTCAGGTTAAGACCCCGAAACTTTAGAGGAAGGACTTGATTGACCTAGTGCTCCTCGTATTGATAAGTCGCATTAAAACTTGACATCTGGATAATAAACAATTAATATAAGAAAAATAGACTCATCAATTGGCGCCGTCTGTGGGAAACTTTAACCACGAATCGAAAGGAGATGACTACTAGATCGAAGGCCGCATTAGCGCGTGATCGAGAGGACAACAGAGATCAGAATGGCGAAGGGCAAGGAGATAATATCGCTAGAAGAAACCCGATCCCATCCCCCATAGAAGAGGGGGGACCATCAAGGCCGGCAGCTCCAGTCGTCTTTCAGCTCACTAAGGAAGACCTAAAAAACTTTTTGGACGATGCCAGAAGAGAGTGGGCTGTCGAGATAAGGAAAGAGGGACTGAATATGCCTCGAGAACTTCCGCCGACGACAGCGCAGGGATTTGGAGTAAGAAGAGAAGCAAATGAGGCCATCAGTAAGGCTCATGAGGGCTTTGAAAGACACATCGAAAGGAACGACTTGGGAGAGGAGTAGGTGAGAGAAGTCAACAAACTGGCTTCTCAGGTTAGATCACTCCACCAAAAACTGGATCGACACGAGAAAAAGAATGAAATACCAATTTCGAACTCTCGGCTGAGGAAATCCCCTTTTTGTGATGAAATCTTCTTTGAGAGGCTACCACTGGACAAAAGGTTGCCAACCCAATTGCCGAGATACTTTGGCACGGAAGATCCCGAAGAACATTTAGCCTCGTTCAATTTACAAATGCAGTTGCACGGGATCTCTGACAATGTCGCGGCAAAGGCTTTCTCCACAACGCTTGCCGGTATGGCCCAATCTTGGTTCGGCAGATTGGAGGAGAAGTCGATATTCGATTTCGATCAATTATGTGACAAGTTTATGAGCCAGTTTGGCAGTAAGAAAGCAGTGAGACCTCCGGCGAACCATTTGTACTCGATAATACATTCACCCGGGGAATCATTCAGAACCTTCATGGGAAGATTCAATAATGAATTATTAAAAGTTGAAATGCCGAGAGTGGACTTCCTAATAACGGTCCTCTTCCAAAGTACATTGAATCGGGGTTTTGCCAGTGCAATCGTGAGAGAAAATCCTTCGACATACGAAAAACTGATGGAGATGGCCAACCAATACATGGTCGAGGAGGAAATGACCAAATTAAGGGGAACGTTTTTCGGCTTGAGCAAAGTGGAAGAGAGGGAACCTTTAACCGACAGGGCTCCAGTCGACAGGTATGTCGAAAGGAGGAACAAAAGGGAATTTCGCGAAGAAGAAAGAAACTTCGACCCTAGAAGGCAAAACAAAGGGAGATCGCCTCGGAGATTTAACGAAAACTTTACACCATTGAAGAGGCCCAGAACCGAGATCTTATTTGCAATACAAGACAAGAACCTCTTAAGACGACCTCCTCAGCAGAGGGAACCCCCAAACTCAAAAAGATATTGCAGATTTCATAGACAAAGAGGTCATGATACCGAAGATTGTTACCAATTAAAGGAAGAAATCGAGAGACTGATTGCAGAAGGACATTTAACGGGATATGTTAAAATCGAAAAAGGTGGCCGAGCAGAGCCTAGGACAAGAGGTGATCGGTCTCCATCAAAATCCCCAGGAAGGAAGGATCCACAAACAGTTAATAGAGATAACCAGCCAAGGAAAGCTCAGCCAGGAACAATCGTCAACATGATCTCAGGAGGACCTGCGGGGGGAGACAGCAAGAACTCTAGGCGGCTAGTGTCTAGAGCTCTTGAGGAAAGGAGGAGAAGGAATCGAAAAGAAGTCTTCTCGATAAAATCTTCATCCCCAAATAAATTTATCGGGTTTGACGACTCAGACCTGCTTCAAGGATATGTACCCTACGATGAAAGTGATGTGCCCGACTGTCCAATGGTAATAACTGCCCAAATAGCCAGCGCAACAGTCAAACGGATACTAATAGATTCGGGTAGCTCAGCTAATACCCTTTTCCTGGATGCATTAACAAGAATGGATCTCGGACACACGCCACTCCAGCCCATAGCCACGCCCCTAGTCGGGTTTGGAGGAGCGCAAGTAGTACCCTTGGGAACTTTATCTCTGTCACTAATGCTCGGCGACGGGGATAATTCTAAAATCAGAATGATAAAGTTTCTAGTCGTCGATGCTCAGTGCGCCTATAATGTGATATTGGGTAGACCGGCCCTGAACAGCTTTCAGGCGATTATTTCGACGTATCATCAAAAGCTCAAATTCCCAACCTCCAAAGGAGTGGGCGAGGTACGGGGAAATCTGAAAGAAGCTTGGGATTGTTATACGGTGGCTCTCGATAAACGTGTAAAGGAAGTACAACTCCCTTTCTCGACGGACAAAAAACCCCATAAAGAGAACCAGTACCAACCAGTCACCCCGATCCTAGTGGATTGTGTAATCAACGAAGATTCGACTAAGAAATTGAAGGAAAAACAGGAGGAGTTAAACGCTAGAAAGAGGAAGTTTGAAAGAATAGAACCTTCAGAAGGTCACAAAACTATTGAATTGATCCCTGGGGAGTCGTCAAAGACGACAAGAGTGGGAAACCAACTCTCTGAAGGGTTGGAGACCCAACTGATCGATTTCCTCAGACAGAATGTCGATGTTTTTGCATGGTCAACCACCGATTTGCAAGGAATCGACCCCAAAGTCATCGTACATAGGCTAAACATTGACCCAGCTGCAAGACCTGCGAGGCAGAAGAAGAGAAACTTTGGGCCTGAGAGAAACAGGATAATTAAGGAAGAAGTTAAAAAACTACTCGATGCGGATTACATAGCTGAGGTACAATTCACGGAGTGGCTCTGCAACGTAGTTCTGGTTTCCAAAGGTGAAGGGAAATGGAGAATGTGCAACGATTTCACGGACTTAAACAAGTTATGTCCCCGAGATCCCTACCCACTCCCGAGAATCGATTCCCTAGTCGACTCGACGGCGGGATGTGCGATTCTTAGTATGATGGACGCCTTCCAAGGTTTTTATCAAATATTCATGGCCCTCGAAGACCAGGAGAAAACCGCGTTCATCACTGAATTTGGCGTCTACTTCTTCAAGGTGATGCCCTTTGGGCTAAGGAACGCATGAGCTACTTACCAACGTTTGGTCAACAAGATGTTTGAAGCACTTCTTGGAAAATCCATGGAGGTCTATGTCGATGATATGCTGGTCAAAAGCCTTGACGAGAAGGATCACCTGGAACACATAAGACAAGCTTTCGACATCATGAGGAAATACGGAATGAAACTAAATCCCGCGAAGTGTACTTTCGGAGTCAGATCGGGAAAGTTCCTGGGGTACTTGGTAAACGAGAGGGGAATAGAAGCCAACCCAGAGAAGATCCAAGCAATTTCAACTTGAATGAGGTACAGAAACTGGTCGGGAAAATTACAGCTCTAAATAGATTCATATCCCGATCCGCAGACAAAAGCCTCCCATTCTTCAAAATCATGAGAAATGCTAAAAAATTCGAGTGATCGAAAGATTGTGACCAAGCCTTCGAACAACTCAAAACATACTTAATATCACCACCTCTCTTAGCCAAACCTCAAGAAGGCGAAAGTTTATACCTGTACATAGCCGTTTCCCAACAAGCAATCAGCTCGGTCTTGGTCAGATTGGAGGCAAATATTAGTCATCCAATATATTACGTAAGCAGGGTTTTGCAAGGACCAGAGAAAAACTACACCGAGATCGAGAAATTCGCTCTAGCCATCATAACAACGGCCAGAAAGCTACATCCTTATTTTCAATCACACAAAATCGTTATCCTCACAAATCAACCACTGAGACAAACCCTTTCTAAACCAAATGCATCTGGAAGGCTGATCAAATGGGCAGTTGAACTAGGTGAATACGACATCGACTATATGCCCAGAACTTCCGTTAAGGCACAAGTCTTAGCCGATTTCGTACTGGAAAATACACAGCTGGAAGAAAAGAGAATAGAATTGTGGACGATGCACGTCGATGGATCTTCGACATCGACAGGAGGAGGCGCAGGAGTATTTTTCCAAGGACCAATGGAAGAGGAGTTGGAATTCGCTCTGAAACTAGACTTTCAAGTCTCAAATAATGAGGCGGAGTACGAGGCGCTGCTGGCAGGCCTCAAAATGGCTAAAGAAGCAGGAATACAAGATCTGATTGCGTTTACAGACTCCCAGCTAGTGGAAAAACAATTCAAGGGATTGTTCGAGGCCAAAGAGGATTCAATGATCAAATATTTAAAACTTATCAAAGTTCAGGCATCTAAATTTCGAAGCTTTCAACTGGAATATATAAGAAGAACCGAGAATACAAGAGCGGATGCGTTGTCAAAATTCGGGAATCTGATCGAGGGAGTCACGACGAGAAAAATAACGCTCCTGGTCTCCACTAAACCGGCCATCGATACGCAAATTGAAACTATGAGCATTGAAGTGCTGAATCTCGACGATACGGAGCCCAGCTGGAAAACCAGCTTGATTGAGTTTTTGTCCAAAGGAACGTTGCCTGCCGACAACAATGACGCAAGAAGAATCAAGTACAGAGCACCTCGGTACGTTATTCTTAACGGCGAATTATATCGTCGATCTGTGTCAGGAGTCCTGCTCAGATGCATTTCCGCGCCACAGACGATGACTGTACTTAAAGAAGTTCATGAAGGCTCCTGCGGAAGTCATTCCGGAGGAAGATCACTGGCAATTAGGATATCCGGACTGGGATACTATTGGCCAACTTTAACTAAAGACGCTAATGATTATGCTAAGTGTTGTGCTCGCTGTCAATATCATGCAAACATGCCTCACCAACCTGTTCAAAAGATGGAGTCAATTTCGATTGCTTGGCCTTTTGATCAATGGGGCGTCGATTTGGTGGGGCCGCTCCCAATAGCAAGAGGACAGAAGAAATTCCTCCTCGTGGCCGTTGAATATTTCAGCAAATGGATTGAAGTAGTACCCTTGCAGAAGATCACTCAAACACAGATCATCAATTTCTACTGGTCGATAATTTGTAGATTCGGTCTCCCAAGGATTATCATATCAGATAACGGAGGGCAATTCGTCGGCAAAAGAGTAACGGATTGGTGTGCGAAACATAGAATTACGCAACGTTTCACCTCTGTCGGGTGTCCTCAAACCAACGGTCAGACCGAAGTCACTAATAGAGAAATCGTCCGACTCCTAAAAAAGAGACTGGCAGAGGCCAGTGGAGCTTGGCTGGACGAGTTACCTTGGGTAATTTGGGCAAATAGAACCAAGGAAAAAACAGCAACAGGAGAAACGCCTTTTAGTCTAGTATACGGCTCCGAAGCGGTCGCTCCGGCAGAACTCGAAATTCCCTCACCAAGAGTCGAGCTTTATGACGAAATGGAGAACACAGAGAAACGAAACTACGAACTCGACCAAACGGAAGCTAGACGTGAGAGGGCCTCGACGAGAACTCAAGCCTATAAAACTACGATGGCCAAAGCATATGACAAAAACGTGCGGCTGAAGTTCTTTCAGGTAGGAGACTACGTACTTAAACGAGTCGACGTGTCGAAAAACAAAGGAAAACTGGACGCTAACTGGGAAGGACCTTTTAAAGTAACCGAGGTAGGAAAGAAGGGAGCATATCGATTATCCACCATGGACGGAAAACCAGTAGATCGAACCTGGAACGGAAGAAACCTTAGAAAGTTTTACGCCTGAAGATCTTGTTTATTGTCGCACTTAAAGATCTCGTTTGGTCGGATATTTCAATTATCCTGTGAATATCTACCTATTTTGTATCTAATATTAGAAGGAAGCATCGACGTTCAAACATTCAAGCTATTAATAAGCTTAAGAAAATGCAAATTCCTCGACAGCTGAAGAAGCATAAGAAATGCAAATTCCTCGACAGCCGAAAAGGCATCGAGATGCAAGCTATTAATAAGCTTAAGAAATGCAAATTCCTCGACAGCTGAAAAGGCATCGAGATGCAAGCTATTAATAAGCTTAAGAAAATGCAAATTCCTCGACAGCTGAAGAAGCATCGAGATGCAAGCTATTAATAAGCTTAAGAAATGCAAATTCCTTGACAGCCGAAAAGGCATCGAGATGCAAGCTATTAATAAGCTTAAGAAATGCAAATTCCTCGACAGCTGAAAAAGGCATCGAGATGCAAGCTATTAATAAGCTTAAGAAATGCAAATTCCTCGACAGCCGAAAAGGCATCGAGATGCAAGCTATTAATAAGCTTAAGAAATGCAAATTCCTCGACAGCTGAAAAGGCATCGAGATGCAAGCTATTAATAAGCTTAAGAAAATGCAAATTCCTCGACAGCTGAAGAAGCATCGAGATGCAAGCTATTAATAAGCTTAAGAAATGCAAATTCCTCGACAGCCGAAAAGGCATCGAGATGCAAGCTATTAATAAGCTTAAGAAATGCAAATTCCTCGACAGCTGAAAAAGGCATCGAGATGCAAGCTATTAATAAGCTTAAGAAATGCAAATTCCTCGACAGCCGAAAAGGCATCGAGATGCAAGCTATTAATAAGCTTAAGAAAATGCAAATTCCTCGACAGCTGAAGAAGCATCGAGATGCAAGCTATTAATAAGCTTACGAATATTCAAATTCCTCGACAGCCGAAAAAGCATCGAGATGCGAGCTATTAATAAGCTTAAGAAAATTCAAACTCTACAAGAACTTCGGGATACAAGTTATTAATAAACTTCGAGATATAGGCTGAAACGAGCACTAACATTTATTCGCGAAAATAGAAGCATAAAAATAAAGAGTAATTGCAGAAATTATCTAAAAATTTTTATTTCTCACAAGGAAATATTTCAGATACATCGAAATTGTTACAAAATCATCGACGTCCTATTACAATGCTGCGTCTATCTAGATCCTATTACGTTCTTGTTACCTCAACTATTGGAGACTTAGGTGGTATTTTGACCTCGAAGATCTCGACATCAAGTTAATTAAGGCCTCTTTTTCAAGGTGTAATGTGAATACTTCGTTGTACACCTTGATCTTAGACGCCCCAAACCATGTCCTCGAGTCTTCATGTCTTCCAAGGCCAGGGTTTTTTAATGGCAGCAGCTTGCTTCTTGATAGTATCCATCATCTCTATCAGAGGGAACGATACGAGATGAGGATGACACAATGTGCATCGAGCCGGGGGAGTCGCGAGTCGAATGTTTGCGCTTTAGTTCCTCCGCCCTTTTCTCGGCTGCCGACGACTTGTATCTCCCTCCTGGCCCAGGGATTTCGGCGACAACTCGAAATTTCGACGTCCAGATGTATGGTGAATGATTTCTGAACGAGGAAATCTCGAGACGCACCAACGTTGTCCCCTCCTCGATTACCGATCCCACCCAATCGAAAGGAGAGGACAACGCAACGGGGAAGCCCCTTTACCGATACCACCCAATCCAAGACAAACAAGCAGCTTTTCCTCTGTATACGGCGTCGAGATGATCGAGGAGGTGCGAAGATAAAAAGGGTACTCAATAATTTGATGAAAACATGGTAGGAAAGAAAGTATGTGGGGAAATCCATAGGAGGATACATGCTTGGATACTTTGGTACGAAAAAGTATGAGCACCCCTAAGCTTATAAAGGCATGGACCATATGATCTGACGGTCCACCAAAAATCGCGTCCAACGGCTCAGATCAGATCCATTAAATGCGATGACCATCCCAATACCTGAAAATTCGCGCTGACCAATCAGACGGTCTGAAAACAATGCAAGCAACGGCTCAGATAGAACCCTGAAAATAAGGCGACCGTTCCGCTTCCCGATAGGTTCTGTCGATTAGACGACAGTCCATAAAGAACATCTCAACGAAAACTAACTAATGCGTCAACCTGAAATGATCGACAAGTCTGCAATGATTAAACATGTTAAAGCTGGAATGAGAACACGACCTTACAGCTGAGTCGACCACCATTAGCGCAAAGTCGACACAAAACGAAAATTCGAACAACAACGCTGCAGGTCGATCTGATGAAAAATTTCCGATTTCTCCCATACCAAGATATGTGAGGCACATTTTTTATCAATTATAGACGACTGCGAGTTTAATGATATTAAAAGGCAAAACGAAGACATTGAGAAAGTTCTTTCTTGTGCAAAAACGGACTAGTGAGCAACTTCTACTTATAGAGAACTTAAGTTCCATCCGACGGTCCAGAACAATGATAGAAAAACCTCGAGATCAACAACTCATAATTAATTTTGGACAACGGAGCTGGGGCCACCATCGTTTACTTAAAGACAAATTACGTAACGACAACGGAAAAGCAAGATGTTGATAACAAGACAAACAGGAGAAAACATCGATTCATTAATAAACAGGAATTACAAAGGGAGATACAAAAATAGCGCCAGCCAAGCGTGAATCGACTACAAAAGCTAACCTACCCTAAAACAAAATAATTAGAGCAAGTCAGCAGGCCAAAATTCAAGACGTCAATCTTTCGAGGGACCATGCTCTCCTTCATGCATGAGCTGATCAATATGACAAGACGACTTGGACTTTTCCTGGGCTCCTAGTTGAGCCGTGGCCGCCTCTCGATCTTTCTCGGCTTGGAGCCCAAGCAGAAAACCAAATTCATGAGCCTCGGCTTGACCCTCGTCATCGGACTGATACCCCTCTATAACCTCCCCATCCTCATCGAGAAAGGGGCTGAGCCGACTTTGGTTAAAGCTATCGTTTAAAAAACCAAACGCTCGACATTGCTTCCATCATTTCTCGAACATTTTATGCAGCTCAACCCCGGATTGGCGATCGACCAGCTCCTGAAAGACGATGCTGTTAAAAAATTCGAGGACAATTCTCCTCCTTTCCTCGACCGAGATCTCCCGCCGAAGAGCTAATGCCTCTCGCTGCCCTCTTTCAAAGCTCTCTGACGACCTTCTGACAACCTCAGATTCAAAGCCTTCTTTTAAAAGAGCTAGCTCGGCCTCGAGAGCAGCAATTCTCTCGTCTTTCTTCGACGCTTCAACCTCAGCCAACGCGGCCTTCTTCTCGAGCTCCGCAGACGCCATCTGGACCTCTTTAAGCTCCTTCTCCTTTTCCTTTCCCAAAGATCTGTACTTGTCGGCCCGCTTGCGCAACGACTCCACTCGATAACCAGCTTGAAAAAACACTTGGTTGAGCTGCAGACATGAAATACTAAAAATTAACGATTGAGTTATACAAAAACAAAGGCATGGACGATAACGACAACTTACCCCGAGCAAGAGTCCAGATCCTACTCGCATAAGATCGCTCATGTCCGTGGGACCCATTGCAGCCTGGTCCAGGACAGAGATGGTGGAACAGAATTTTTCCCACACCTCGGAGCTCGGTGGAGAGCTTAGCAGATTTGGATTCATCATGTGGGAGTCGGGTGCTTGGCCCCCCGTGCGTTGCTTCATCTTCTCGATAATAGACCCGAGAGATTCTTTCGCCACCTCCCGACCACGTTCAACGGGTGTGGTTTCCCCACTCGACTTGGGCTTCTTCGAGACAGGCCCCTCCATCTGTGCACCCTCGCTCAAAGCAACTCTTTTTCCCTTACCCGGGCTAGAGGCCTTCTCGACTGGATTTTTAGCACCGGGAGGAGGCAAAGTGCTCGATGTTGCTGCACCCAACGGTTTGGGATTAGACGATTTATCGGTAGCGGCAGGACGAGCGGGGATACTCGCCATCTTTGTCGCCTTCGACAACGATTTCAGTGCACGACTCATGGTGGCTGCTACGACGGATTCTGCCAATAATCAATGTGTTGTTAGTAGGAGCAAAGAAAAAATTACTTAATATATTATGAATTATGAAAACTACCTAGAGAAGGGCTGTCGATAGATAATGGAGTTATCGACATCCCTCCCAAACTCAAGATCGGCTCCCGCAGAAGCAAGTTGGTATCATATGTCGACTCAGACAACTGCAAAGGAAAGTTGGGTCCCCATGAAGGCCCGGGTACATCCCCCAACGAGATGCTACCCGACCTCCATTCGCTTGTCGTCCTCCATATATAGTTCTCGGGAGCTCGAACGAAAATAAATTTGGTTTTCCAACCTTTCCCGTGGGAAGACTTTAAATCCCCGAGAAATCTAACGTTGGGTTTCGATTTAATAAAATAAAAACCCTCATTCGACTTAGGGGACTCGCTCACTTTAAAAAGAGCACAAAAATTGGCCAAGGAAGCTGGTTGGCCCAGCGATTTCATGACAAGGCAAAACCCTATAATATACCCTATCGCATTAGGAACTAATTGGGACGGACATATTTCAAGACCTCTTATGATATCGACGAATTCATCGGCTAGTGGAAAACGAAGCCCGTTCTCCAAAGCATCGATGTGAAAGGTCCTACACCTATCGGGTGGGTTATTCATCCTCTGATCAGGAGTGGGGAGAATGACGGACCATCCCGTCGGGAATTGATACTTAGCGGCAATCGTTTCGGCCGACAACCGAAGACGACTAGCTATTATATTACTAAAATGATCTATGGTCCGATGACGACCCGATGTACTCTTAGATCTCGGACCAGCTACGCTCAACAACTCAGCTGATAAAGGGCTATGTAACTTCCCTTCAAACGGGATATCGAAATGCGACATTATAGACTCTACCGACAATCCCTCCCCTTCCCCAACCGACTCGTCCCCGACAGATACAGATCGACTAGCCATAGAATAAAGAGAGAAGAATACCTAAATAACTTTTCGAAAGAGGACTTCGACAGGAGAATACTTGCTTACGATCTCTCGCCTTTAAGCTCCGACAACTTGGCACCGACTAGTAAACTTTCAATTTTCTAAAGATGAATGAACAGTACAATGACGGACTCTTATTTATAAGATACCCAAATATCAAAGCGCGCGAAATTGACTAGTCACGCATTTCTTTTCAAATTACATTTATAATCATCGCGTTGATTGGTTGACAATTGGAACAATCGCGATGCTTGGGTGGCGGCCCATCCCCTTTATCCATTCAAACGGCCCAAAAGGCCCAATTCATCGACCACACGATATCCTCGGTTATTATATAAGAAATATAAGAAACATAATTCCGTTACAAAATGGGCTACAGTCGACTTTTATATAAGAAATATAATGCCCTAACTAATTATAGAAACTACAGTCGACTATTCTCTATCACCCTTCGGAAGGGGGCGGAGGTATCAAACTACCAAACTCATGGCCTCGAGCAGCCGATTCCTCCTCTTCCTCCCCCTCGATGGCCACGACCCGACATTCTTCATCCCAAAATGGGCTGATTGCAGCACGATCAAACTCTGGCGTCAGAAAGCCCTTATATGCGCATTGACTGATTGTCTTCTCATACATCTTCAACAACTCGACCCCCATTTTCACATCGGATATATACTCGTACACGGGGGACTCAAGAAACTCCTTTGCAATAGCCAATCTCTGATCGGCAGAAACGATTCCTTCCTGACGGGACTCACGGACCTTCATTCCATCATTCTCCAGCGATAAAAGGCTCAGTTGCTTGACGGCCTCATTAAGCTCCTCCTCCTTGGCCCGAAGGGCTTCTTCCGCCTTTTTCTTTTGTTCGATCAACTGCTCGTCTTTCGCGCGAAGGGCAGCCTTACTCGCATCGTTTTGTTTACTTAATTCCACTTCGGCCAACTCGGCGCGATAGTAACCATGAAAGAGGAATTGTAGCATCTGCATGATAACATACAATATGGTGAAATAAGCAGACTATAGCGAACAAAAGCACTCTAAAAAAAAAAAAAAAAAAAAATTTACAAGGATCACGTACGCCGACACCAAGACGCCCGGCAGTATGCACGTTCTGTTGAACTGACTTCTTCGTTAACAGCGCCTGGTCGCTTTTGAAAATGCCATGTATAAAGGCAGCAAACGCCGAATTATAGGACTCAGAATAGAGCACCGACGTATCGGGCCCTAAACCGCCAGGATGGGTCAATTCCGACGCCATCCAATCAGACAAACTCCAGTCGAATATTGGCCTTTCCTCATCCGAATTCCTATCACTCGTTTGATCAGCAGGATCGGCAGCTCCCTCGATATCGTCATCCTCTTCAACTCGCGGTCTTTTCCCACGCCGACGCTCCTCGCGAGTTATGATCCGCCCAGATTTTACGGCTTGCCCGACGTTACTGGTTACTCTCGATATCGTCGCGGGCCCCCTCGATGTAGAAGCACGACTCCAAAATGCTTCATTTTTCCGTCGCAAATCGTGATATTCTTTACCCTTCGGCACGACCATGGCCCCACGAAGTACCTCCTCCATGCTCGGGTCTTCGGGGTCCCCAACGTTCCTACGAGACGACGTTAACCCACAAGCACGTAGCCGCGGTTCCTCGACAAGCTTCTGTACGTCAAGGTTGTAGCGTCGGAGATTCTCGACGAATCCCTCGTGCCAGGAAGGCCCCGGAACGTTCTTTGGGTTAATCGCGCCAACCCGCCATGGACAATTGACATTCCATTTATAACCCTTCGGGGGAAATACGTAAATGTATCTCGATTTCCACCCTTTACCATGGGAACTTTTGGTCGAACACAGGAATCGATTATTGTTTCCCCGAGACTTAACTTGGTAGAATCCTTCATTCGATTTCGGGGACTCAGTGACCTTGAATAGGGCCCAGAAGTTACCAAACGAAGCAGCTTGACCGAATACCTTCATAACCACGCAGAAGGCGATAATAGTCGACATGCCATTTGGCAATATCTGAGTAGGGCGAACTCCTAAAGCATTTATAATCCCAGCAACCTCCGAAGGAATCGGGAACCGAAATCCACCCTCCAAACTTGCCTCGTGAATCGCCATTCCGGACCGAGGAGGGTTATACATCCTTTGGTCGGAACTTGGGGTGCATATCGTCCATCCAGCTGGAATCGAGAACGCCTCGCTCATCTCGGCTAGGGTACGCCTGTAATCTCCAGCCACAAACTCGTGATACATAGTCTCTGTAAAAAATCGCCGAGACCCACCGACCCCTTCAGCATCTTCGGACCCCTCTCGAGACTCCACAAAATCTAATACATTTTGTACAGCGTTTCTGTCGACATCATCGAAATCCCCCTCCGTACCGCTCGACGACATATTTTCCTTTTCTCACGCGATATAAATAAATTGAACGAGTACGGTTCCGAGTATGCGAAGCCTTTTTTACTGCAAAGTAATTCTACTATACAGTCATGGGACCTATATATAGTACCACTAAATAACCGCACGGGCAAATTGCACATTGCCCCCTGAAGAATTGTGACGATTCGCATCCAGGACAATTTTCGAAATGCATCCTCAGAAACGGCGCGCTTAAACTTCATAACTTCGCGCCACACTTGAACTCATGAACTTGGGGGACCACCATATACCTAATCTCAGTTTCTCGATATACTACGTTTGCCAATCTATAAAATTTTTCCTAAATAAAAACTTCATGACTTCGCGCCACACTTGAACTCATGAACTTGGGGGACTCTTGATGCGCCAAGTCTTCGTCTTCTGACACGGACTTCCACGTGCTTAAAATATGTATATATAAATATCAACGTAACCGCAAAAATAGAGAAGGCGTCTCGACACTGTATGTACGCAATCGACAAGTACATCGATTGACGACGTCCTTAGACCACATCACTACGCCACTGTATCGAGTCGGATAAACCATACCCATATCCGAACTCAAACGTCTTGTCACTATCCGACCCGGTAGTTGGAATCCAAAACTATAAATACACCTCTTTAATGAGAATAGAAAAACGATCTAAGCATACAATAATAAACCATATCTCTCATCCTCGAGACTAACTTAAGCATCGGAGGGTTATCACCGGGTCACCACCGGTACTAACCCAACGTAGTTATCTTTGATTTCAGGTTAAGACCCCGAAACTTTAGAGGAAGGACTTGATTGACCTAGTGCTCCTCGTATTGATAAGTCGCATTTAAACTTGACATCTGGATAATAAACAATTAATATAAGAAAAATAGACTCATCACTACATGGAATTAATTATCAAGAACTTGGATCAACAATATATATAACCAACGAAATATCGCCTCAGAAAAGACGTCCTCTTGAAAAATAAGTTCGTTCAATAATTGTAACTTTGCAAGTAACGTAGCACACTGAGAAAGTGAAAATATGTAATTATCAAAAAAGAAAAGTGAAAATATGAGGTACTTTTGTCTTATTTTGACATGGTTTCGGTATAATAGGGCTTATTTGGTTAAAACCTAACCATATTGATCCTTAGATTGTAGGAAATTTTTAATCTTAGTTCAGTATGGCCAAACTAATTCATCTAGAAGATAAGTGTATTTATCCAATTACAAAATAGATGTGTTATATTTTACATTTAGATATTGTTTATTTGGACATACCTAGTATGGAGTATGGACTTGCATTATCTTAGATCTTTATTGGGTGTTTTAAAACAAGACTGGATAGAAAATAAATGTAACGTAAAACACTTTGTTTAAAAGGGTGATATTTTAGAATTTGACATGTGGTGTGAATATTATATTTGGGGTACTAAAGTCCAAATTTATTATAACTTTTTGGGTAAATTACAGATATCCATGAGGTAAGGCCTAATTAATTATAAAAATTCCCCTAACGTATTGGGTATTACAAATTCCCCTTAAATTTGTCATCTTCTTACATTTAACCCATTGTCCCTAAAATATTTCAATTGTGCACTTGTGGTTACTTGTAATGTTTATAATATCTTACTAAAATTTTAAAATTTGTGTGGTAATTGTTATATCTTATAAATTATAAAAATGATTATAATATATTTACTACCAAAATAAATGACATAATTTATAATTGCCCATAAATTTCAATAAATTTTGCTATTTCTTTTTACAGATTTATTAATAATTTAATTTCTATAATAACAAATTAAATAAAATTTTAATAATAAAATTTATAAATATAAAATTATATTTACACTAATTAAATAAATAATATTTTTATTGCATTAATAAATATTGAATTATAATACAATATAAACTTTATTAAATTAAATATTTGATTTATAGTACATTATAAATTTTATTAAATTTACTAATATAGAAAATAATTTCATTTAACTAAATGTGTAAAACAATTATTTTGGTAGTAAATATATAATTTTTACATTTATAATTTATAAGATATAACAATTAGCACCAAAATTTTCACATTTATAAGATATTACAAACATTATAAACTACACCCAAGGGCAAAATCGGAACATTTTAGGGGCTATGGGTTAACTGTAAGAATGTGACAAACCTGAGGAGAAATTTTATAATATACAATACGTAAGAAGAATTTTTGTAATTAGGCCTTATCTCAAAGGGCATCCGTAATTTACCCTAATTTTTTTGGGTGAAACGTTTGTGACTATGTAGCGAACCATGTTGTTAAGTTGTTGTATGTGAAATTATGTATTAGATATATTGAAGCATTTACGAAGTCAATTTATTTATCAATGTAGGAAGTCATAATTCACTTATCTGGTTCTCCCATTGCACTAGTCAAATAAACTTGTTTCTTATATTTTCTACTAATCAAGTCCTAATAAAAGTAAACATCAACCCGCAAGGGTAGCCTAGTTGCTGGAGCAAGTGAGCGCGTTGTCTGTTGACCCGAGTTTGAATTCCCTTGCCAACACTTTTTAGGTTCAGTTCGTCACACCTGATTTGCTTAGTGTGGTTTACTTCTCTCATATGATTTGCGAGCTATTGCATGAGGGCGGAGTTTACCTTGTGCACTTCGATGGGTGCGGATTCCTTTGTTAAAAAAAAAAAAAAAAAAAAAAAAGTAAACATCAAGTCCCGATAGAAAATTTATAATTGTTTCACGAATTTGGATAAACTGAAATCTATCCAAATCCAATTCGTATATCAACAGTTAAGATAAGTTACAACTTAAAAAAAAATATACTTAATCCAAAAAAGACAACACTTTTTTAAATTACTTTATATTCCTATCTACGACGTATACATTTCACAAAAAAAAAGGTAAACATTTTGAGTGAAAACTAATTTATTGAACTTGAAAAAAAGTAATTTCTCCAGCTCTACTATAAATAAGTGGCAAAGCCATTGAATCGTTCAAAAGCTTTCAAAGCGTATTTCTCTCCCACAACAGTTCACCACCTTTTACTGTCCTCCTCACGTACAACTCTTTTCTTTGCTTTCTCCTCTCCCTCTTTCATCGTCAACCATTATTTACTTAGTGACATTTCGGGCAGTGCAGAGTGGAAGAATTAATCTCTACTGCTATCAATTAAAAACAAAATTAAGAAAAAAATGTGTGGAATATTAGCTGTTTTGGGATGTTCTGATGATTGTCAAGCCAAAAGGGTTCGCGTCCTAGAGCTTTCTCGCAGGCAATTTTCTTCAACTCTTGATTAATTGATTTTAATTCTCTGTAGTTTTGGGTTACCAATTCAAGAATCAATGTATTTAATTATTGAGATAATTGATAGTAAATGAACATAATGAGCTGAGATTGTTTTATATTATTATATTATAGTGAAATGGGAAGAAGTATTGATTAATTAGGGGGCAAACCCGTTATTTATTCGAATAAATTTACACATGGGTCCTGATAGAATTGGAAAATTTTCGGGGGCAGAGGTCATAAATAGTAATGGAAGAACTTCAATAAATAACCCTTTATTTGATTGTTTTGGTTCCTAGACAGTTTTGGGAATTTTTTTATAGCACACATTAACTAAAAATTTTGTTGTTATTTATGTTGTAAATTGTATAGATTGAAGCATAGGGGCCCTGATTGGAGTGGGCTATATCAATATGGCGATTGTTATCTTGCGCATCAGAGGCTCGCGATTATCGATCCCGCCTCTGGTGATCAGCCACTCTTTAACGAAGATGAAAAAATTGTAGTCACTGTAAGTATAATGCAGATTCAAGGAACGGTTCAATTTAATCTTGTTTTTGTGCCTATCAAGAAGATAAGTATGTTTTAGAAAATACATGTGACTTGTGAAATATGGGTGCTTCAATTTTTGGAGAGATCTAATCTTGATTGTTTATATGATATTATGTTTTAAATTAATGGGGCGTAGGTAAATGGAGAAATCTACAACCATGAAAAGATTCGAAGTACTTTACCTAATCACATATTCCGAACTGGAAGCGATTGTGAAGTCATTGCTCATCTTGTAAGTATTATTATAAGTTTACAAGTCCAACACATTTGTTAATATTCCTCTACTAATTATGCTGATATATATAGATTATTTTTTCAGTATGAAGAACATGGAGAAAACTTTGTGGATATGTTGGATGGAATGTTCTCATTTGTGTTGTTGGATACTCGTGATAACAGCTTTATCGCAGCTCGTGATGCCATTGGGATCACCTCCCTTTATATAGGATGGGGACTTGATGGTAATATTGATGAGTAAACTTTTTTTTCCTTTTTCTTTTTATATCCATTGAAACAGAAAAAGGCAACTAAAAAAGGAAAAAGGGTAGGTGTAGGGGTGTAAATGAGTTGAGTAGTAGAGTAGGATAGTTTCACACTAATTAATATATTTTCTCATTTTTGTGTCTCAGGTTCTGTCTGGGTATCATCTGAACTAAAAGGATTGAATGACGAATGCGAGCATTTTGAAGCATTTCCACCGGGGCATCTGTACTCAAGCAAGACTGAAAGTCTTATAAGATGGTACAATCCTCCTTGGTTCTCCGAGGCCATTCCTTCAACTCCTTATGACCCTTTAGTTCTAAGGCATGCTTTCGAAAATGTAAGAATGTAAATTAATACTAGGTACCATTTATTGAGTCGAAGATTTTTATACTCTTGACTATTATTATGGTGAAAAATCAATGTAGGCCGTGATTAAAAGGCTAATGACAGATGTACCCTTTGGAGTTCTTCTATCCGGAGGACTTGATTCATCATTAGTTGCGTCTATTACCGCTCGTCATTTAGCAGGGACAAAAGCTGCCAAACAGTGGGGAGCTCAACTTCATTCTTTCTGTGTTGGTCTTGAGGTTAGTAACTAAAGATTTGTGATAAATACAAGTTTGATTGATGCTTCAAATTAGTTAGCAAGCGAATAAATATTCCAATTCTTGTGCAGGGTTCACCTGATCTGAGAGCTGCAAAAGAAGTGGCTGATTATTTGGGTACTCTTCACCATGAATTTCATTTCACTGTTCAGGTATAACTTAACTTATGTGCTTTCTTGATATTTTTTAAGTTAATGTTGAGTGGATGAGGGATTATTTAAGCTATTTTATTACAGGATGGGATTGATGCAATCGATGATGTCATTTATCATATTGAGACATACGATGTAACTACAATCAGAGCAAGCACTCCCATGTTTCTCATGTCGCGTAAGATTAAATCGCTTGGTGTAAAAATGGTCATATCGGGAGAAGGCTCGGATGAGATTTTTGGTGGCTACTTGTACTTCCATAAAGCACCCAATAAGGAAGAGTTCCATCGTGAAACTTGCCGCAAGGTACAAGAATTCAAGATTTTGTGTTGTCTAAAAAATTGAAATAAATTAAATAATGTCAAAATTCATGTGATTTTTCGTACTTTGAAGATAAAGGCACTTCACCAATACGATTGTTTACGAGCAAATAAGTCAACGTCCGCATGGGGTTTAGAGGCTCGAGTTCCATTTTTAGATAAGGAATTTGTGAATGTAGCAATGAGCATTGACCCTGAATGGAAGATGGTAAGGACATGATTCTAGTTATCATTTTATTTGTCATCAAATAATTATATATCAACTTAATTTATATATTGTTTTAATTGAACCTTAGATCAAACCGGAGCAAGGTCGTATGGAGAAGTGGATTCTTAGGAGGGCCTTTGACGATGAGGAACGCCCTTATCTTCCAAAGGTGTTAAGAACTCGATTTGTTGACGTGTTTGCTATGATTGATATTTGAATTTCGCTTCTCTAACATGCTCTATATATTTTATGAACTGCTTCAGCATATTCTCTATCGGCAAAAAGAACAATTTAGTGATGGTGTGGGCTATAGTTGGATCGATGGACTTAAAGCTCATGCCGAAAAACACGTATGTAGTGTTCCCATGTTTCACGATTTGAGAAAAATCACCTTGTCTCCAATCAGCTGCATATTTAGTCAATTTTTTTTCTTTTTGTCGGTTCATAGGTTACCGACAAGATGATGCTTCATGCTGGACATATTTACACCCATAATACACCTAGAACAAAGGAGGCCTACTATTATAGAATGATATTTGATAGATTCTTCCCACAGGTATTACTTTTTCCCAAGTTATTTGCGATGTACCCCCTTGTTTTCCTTCTAATTAGCGAATACCCCCTTATGTTTGGCAATGTAGAATTCGGCTACACTCACGGTTCCCGGGGGAGCAAGCATTGCGTGCAGCACTGCCACAGCTGTGGAGTGGGACGAGTCTTGGTCGAAAAATCTCGACCCGTCTGGAAGGGCTGCCATTGGGGTTCACAATTCGGCTTACGAGAAGCACTTAACAACTTCTGTTGCTAATGCAGATTTGACATCGAAAATCATGGAGTCCTCTCCTCCTCTGGTAATGGGAGTGAATGCTCCCCCAGGCCTCATAATCAGGGGATAGAAGCACCTTTTTTTTTTTTTTTTTTTTTTCTGCAAGTGTGTTGTTCTCTGTATATAGATTATCAGGTGATGTATGATAATCAAGTTAGAATAAGATCATTGTATCTTTTTTTTTTTTTAAAATAAAGGGAGGGGTAATTTGATTAGGTTTTAGGCTTTTCGATTGTGCAAAAAATGGTTGGTATTGTATGATGCATAATATTAGTATTTGATTTGTGTACATAGTTTGCTTGTATCTGAAATGGTTAGTGTTGAAACTAGTTCTTTTCGTCCATTGTTCAAATCAAGATAGGTAGTTAGCTAAGTTATCTTAAATATCTATTTCTTTCTTCTTGCTCCTTTCAGAGCTTTAGCTTGGAGCTAAAAAATTTACAAAAATAAAAAAATGTCTTTATATGTTGTATTATTTTCTTACTTTGACAGCATATTATAAGTTTTGAGGTTCTCCATGTTAATTCTTAATTTGTGTCATCAGATTAATTTTTAAATTCTTCATGAATTAAGTGTAAATAAGAATATGGTATTATATTTTTAATTCAGTTATCAAAAAATTATATTTCATTTTTAAGCATTTTTTTATTTATGTTTTAGATTATTTTTAGTTTCTATTAAATAAAATGGTATTTCATGATCAACTTTTCTAAGGAATGTTATGCTTTATTATATTTACTATATGTTAATAACTAAATGTAAAGTTGTAAATAATTTGTGCATAAGTTATCAAATAAAGTAACAAACAATAAATTTAAATTCAAAATCTAAATGTATCATATAAAAAGAAATCACAATTTTTTAATTTTTTGGCAACATAAATCACAAATATTAAATGATATTAATAAATCCATAACTCAAAATGAATGGACTAAGTGGTAACGAGTAAGCGAGACTCAAGTTCAAATTCTATTAGAAATGATCTATACATAATGCACTAGTCAATCTGAACTATAAATACACAATTTTGAAATGTAAATATACAATTTAGCACCCCTGCAAATCATGCTTTTTTCTTTGATTAATGTTTTTCTTTCATCAACTCAACACAACCATCATTACTTTAAAGTTTAAACAATACAATAATATTTTGGAGGAAAGAAGATAAAAAAAAATTAAAATTATCAAATAATAATATTTTGGAGGACAGAAGTAAAGAAAAAAACCTCTTTCATTTTATTGAGAAAATTACTAAAATCTTAATTTATTCCCGAAATTAATTCAGAAAAGCGTGACATATAAGCCCATTCTTTCGGTCTCAAACCCCTTTCATTTTATTTTCCCTCGAGTCAAAACAATTCTTCATTTTCCATACTTCAAAGAAAAATGGCGACCAAGGACGAGGAGCCGAGAGAGGAGGAAGAGGCGATCGGAGCCGCCGAAGATGAGGATACTGGAGCTCAGGTAGCGCCGATCGTCAGGCTCGAAGAGGTCGCCGTCACCACCGGTGAAGAAGACGAAGACGCCATTCTCGATCTGTATTCACTTCATTTTCTACCTTGAATATCGAATTTTCTTTTCTATTGCTTTTTCATGACTTACTAAAGTTTTGAAACCTAGGAAATCGAAGCTGTATCGATTTGACAAAGAAGGAAAGCAGTGGAAAGAGAGAGGCGCTGGGAGCGTGAAGTTGTTGAAGCACAAACATACTGGAAAAGTGCGGCTCGTCATGCGCCAATCCAAAACTCTAAAGATCTGTGCTAATCACCTCGGTTCGTACAGTTATTAATTGAAAACTATTTAGTTGTTGATTTCTTGTCTAGAGTTGTGATCTGGTGAAGAGATATGTGATATTATGTATTTTATTTATGTTTTTTGAACTGTGGAAACAGTGCTTCCGACAATGAGTGTTCAAGAGCACGCTGGCAACGAAAAGTCTTGCGTTTGGCATGCTCCTGATTTTGCAGATGGTGAACTCAAGGATGAAATGTTCTGCATTAGATTTCCTTCCGTTGAGAGTAAGTGTTTTCTCTTATACTGGTATTTGTAGGTAGCTGCATTTCTTATTTGTGTAGATTGGGTTTCTTGATTGATGGTTGATTTTTCTTTTTGTACTAATCTAGTGTTGATCAGGCAAACTGGCTGAATTTGATTTCCAACTGTCTTTTGTTCATGCTTTTATGCACAAATCAGAATTAGTGACACTCTTGCATGCAAATATTCTTATCATGCCATTCCGAATGCCTCTAGATTGTAGAGAATCTTCTTTATCATGCCATTCCAAATGCCTCTAGATTGTAGAGAATCTTCTTTATCTTGCCATTTTAAATGCCTCCGCCCTCTGGATACTAGATATATGACATATTAAATATGTATGTGTGGATTGCAGATGATACAATAGCATTTGCGTAGCATATGCACATTAATCTAGATAATTTAAGTAAGAGGAGATAATATAAGTTTGCTGCATGCAAGTGTATGACGGAGACTAAAAAATTAGTGTGTTTTGTTTTCTTAATTGAACTAGCACTTCCCATTTGCTGCATTGTCAAGGCATCCTAGAATTTCCTCCTCTCACCTAAACGACCTTTAAGGAAGGGACTCGATGTGATTGTTGGTTGCATTTCCCTGGTGATATGAGTATTCTACACCATTTTTTGTTGTTCCTGTTTTCAGTTACGGGAGTGGAAGCGAATGATCAAGAAGGAAAAATATTTGGTTTAGAAATTAAGTTGTCTATGTTATAGAGCAGTGAGGATTTGATGTTTGGGGGATTTAGAACATTAATGCATTTAGCCTTTTCGTGTGAAAGTGTGTGTGTTCAGATTGTAATATCTGATTTGTTAAGGATTTTTTTTCTTATTAAAACACACCA
Organism: Penstemon newberryi var. newberryi; assembly: GCA_030819805.1. NCBI lineage: Eukaryota > Viridiplantae > Streptophyta > Magnoliopsida > Lamiales > Plantaginaceae > Penstemon > Penstemon newberryi. The sequence continues at coordinate 38,870,110 of JAUALY010000005.1, forward strand.
TTAAGTAGGCATATGGTTTCATACTAATTCAGTTTGTTTTTTTATCTGTAAAATACCGGTAAATATTCAAATTCATGAAGTCTTAGGATAGTTTAAAGTGATCTATCTTTTCCATGGACTATTTTATGGTGTAGGTTCAGCATTCTTCTTCTAGCAGGAGCCTGCAATAGTCTGATATTAACCTTAGATTTCACTTGAGTTAATTCCTTCTCTAGCAGGGGTCTGCAATATTCTATAATTAATCTTCGAAAACTCATTAAGGATCCAATATAGAGCCCCTAGTCCTTTCTCTCAACCAAGTAGTGGTGGAATATTTTTAATCATTTCTGGAAATTGCTTTGGGTCTATTTCTTCCAACCCTTGTAGGGGTAAATTGCTCTGTTTTCAATCTAAAGTAGTTTTTCTTGTAATCTACCAGTACCTAAAACAACTTCTAATTAAAAAATGCATAAAACTCACAAATAAATCCGTTTCACAAAATGCTTCAAATGATTCTGTTTAATAATGTCCTACATCAAGATCATGGGAGAGTCTATGTTCCTAAAATACAGCTGACTGGATCTAGGCAAAGCTAGGACTAGGTTATGTAGTTATTGAGTATGATGAATGATATAAAGAGTGAGATTTTACAGGAGTAAGTAACAAGTTGAAGGTATGTTCCCCTTGACGCGTGTGAAAATATTGCAATATGTTAGCCATCAAGAAATTGGCTGAAATTTGTCAAAATGTTTTCTCTATTCATCTTCCTTCAAGTAGGTGCTTCTTTATCTCATGCCCATATAACAATATGAATTTACTTAATATCTTACAATATAATCAGTCATTCATGGAACAAACATTTTAGAAGATATTGAAACTCAGCAGCCTCATTTTTTTATGGGAGCAGGTGTAATTTTTATCCTAATGCCAATACGAGATAGAAATTTTTTTTGGTTGCAAAAGTTCCCCTAGGATTGTTTGGTAACTGCCTAAAAGAGCAGACAATGATGAGATATTTCTCGACTTCAATTGGCATCTCCAGGATGTCCAGTTTATTCTCAAAAGTTATACTAAATGCCAAGGATGTGATTCTCAAAAATTTTACCAAATGGTAAGGATATTATTCTCAAAAGTTTTACCGAAAGGTAAGAATACTCTTTGTAGTTTGTAATCATCAGAGTGAATTAAAATTTTCCACAATGCAATTGCCTCCAATAGATTGCCTTCATCCCTTCCACAACCATTCAGAAACTTGTAAAGACTCAGATTCTCGAAATTGTTATCCTTTTGGAAATACTCAGATACTCAAATTTTTCAATAACAAAAAAATGGAATGTATAACTTCTGTAGTTAATTTTTGTATATTGATCTGTACTTTACGCAATTAGTTCCAGTTCTGTTTCAATATGTTCTATTGTTTCTTTTAGATTGCAAAACTTTCATGGAGATGTTCCAAGAGGTTGCGGAATCCCAAAATAAGAGAGAGGAACACGAAGATGCTTCTGCTACTGCTGGACTACTCGAGAAATTAAGCGTTGAAGATAAAAAGGCTGAAAGTGATGAAAAAGCTAAAGTGGACACCGAGGAAAATGTACCAGCATCAGACAAGAAGAACATATCAGAAAATTCGAAGGACGAGGAGAAGCCTGCTTCCTCCACTTGAAAAACAGGTGTGCCATACAAATCTCTGTTTAATCTGTGAGTTGAAATTTCACCCCCCTTTTTGGCTGCCCATTCAAATTGAATTCCAATAGTTAAATGCTCTGGAATTTAGTGAGTGGCAATGCTTTATCTTTAATCTTCAATTAACATTTATCTTTGCTGGTTAAACATTGAGTCCATTTTAGCTCTGATTTCCAGTATAGTGCTTTATATTCAGGCTCCAAGTGTGTACTTACTTTGCACTTCAATGTTGTCTTATTACTTCTCAGATTGTGCTGGACTTGTTTGTATTTTACCATTAGTGTGAAGTGGAGGTATTTTTCTTTTTCCATCCCGTTGGATGGAAAATTCTTGTCCAGATCTGGCTTGGACAAACCCATCCAAGCACAAAACAAGTGCAATTGCTTTGTGATTTATCACTCTATTGGGAGATACATCAAATCCCAAGCAAGTGTATTGTACTTGCCATGTTAGTTACATTGGATTAGGCCAAATCCGATCTTCGGAAAAAGATTTCCAATCACAAGACATGTGTAATACACTTGCCTTGTGATCGGATGAGTGTGGCCGGATTTGGTCCGAGTAAGAATTACCGAAGAGTTTTTTTTTAGCTGAAGAATTCCCAAAGAGTTGATGGCTTTAATTTGACTAAAAAAGTTTAAAGGGTAATTTTAGAACTAACACTCCTAAGATTTGATTAATTTACCAAAAGCCCTCCGAGGTATAAAAATTTGTAAGTTAACACTTAACAGCTATCTGAAAACCAACAAATAGGGTTTTTTGGGTAATTAGTTAGAACCTTGTGGGTGTTCTTGTAAATTTTAATTAGTTAATATCATATTATTGATTGCTACATTTGTATTTTATTATATTACGATTATACTATTAAGAGTATAATATATTAAATTTTTAAATCGGATGGATATTTGTATAGATGAATATGATCAAATCAGAAAAACAAGTGACTAAGTATTGTGGTTAGATTCATGCATACTGTTTTTTTTGTAGCTTCGAAATCACCTATTTTGGTACTAAAAATTTGAAGCTTCTAAATTTAGTCTACCTATATTTGGAAGTGTTATCAAACAAATAGAGGGAATTCAAATTTTCATACCAAACTTTTGGTACTTTTATACATTTCATACCATACCTTTTAAAATGATATATTTGATAACAAAATTTACTAACATTTTTCACATTTTGTTTATTCATTAATTTGTGGATGGGGTCTTTTGCAATGATTGCCTTATTCCTCTATACGGCCGTCGACTTCTAGTGACCGTTGGTCGAAATTGGTTGAGGGCTTTTGTTCCACTTGTCGTGGGCAACATTTCCAATTGCAGCGGCCGTAAAAAATGGAGCTCCGACCAAGGGGAGGCGCATTTTTTTGCAATTTAGGCTGAAAACGCGCCGCCCCTTGTGGGGAGCTCCACCGTCGACGACAGTTACAATCACCCTATGAAAAATGATGCCCACGGTCAGGGGAAGCTATTGCAACAAGAATCATGAAGTTTGGTGAAGGAGAATTCATGATTTGAAATTTCGAAGATTTTGACCTACGAGATTCGAAAATTCGAACAGATTACTCAACGGATTGAAAAGATCTTTATGTGTACGAGTTCTCCACGACAAGAGGAACAAAAGCCCTCAACCAATTTCGCACCCACCGGAAGCCAGCAATCATATGGGAGGAGGAGGAAGAAGACTACAATTGCAAAAAAACCCTTACCCAATTTTTAATAATTGCATTCCACCCACCCCCGCACCGCCCCCCCTTTTTCTTTACTTAACGGACATGTGTCACACATGTGCCTTTTTTCCGTCCACAAATTAATGGCCAAACCAAATATAAAAAATGTTGGTCAATTTTGATATCAAATGTGTCATTTGAAAGATATGGTATGAAATGTATAAATGTACCAAAAATTTGATATGAAAAGTACAATTCCCTCCAAACAAATATTTGTATTTTTTTTTTTTTTCCAATGATTTAATTCCTTTCGAGGCGGGTTGGGCAATATATATTATATTTTTGTCGTATTACCAATAACTATACTTTTTTTAAAATAGTTATATAAATTGTTTGATGAGACTATTAAAATCGAGATCAATCATCAAGGATAACAAGTAAGCTAGGTCAAAGGTGTTTGGGGTATAATCAAATTTACAAAGACACACATCATACTATAAGTAAAATTGTAATTTTTTTTACTAAATTAAGAAAAATAAGAGAATCTCGCAAATAAATAGTTTCATAATTACATCTTGTTTTCGTTTTGTTTGATTTAAAAAGGGAAACTTTTCGATGTTTTCAACGGAAAATATGAAAATTTTGATCCATGACTATAACTTTTTTGTCTTTCATTTTTATGAATCTAATAGTTCAATCTCGCTAAGGATATATGTATCTCCATTTAGTTACTTTATTTAAAAATTCTTTTTAGTATTTCTGGGAGAAACAATTTTTCTTTTCTTTTGAGAACCCCTGAAGATTCAATTTGAAGATAATCAAACTTGTTATACATCCATTCTAAAAAGAAAATGTTACGCATCCCGGACTCTTTGAAAACCAATTTTCAACAAATTATTAAGTTGAAGCATTCTACTTAAAACATGTTCATCTTAATATGATAATATTGTGCTCCATGTGTACATAAATTTATGTAATTAATGTCATAATCTTTTATTTCCTTGTTATTGTGATTCCGTATATAAATAAATCTTCAAAGATGTTTGTCTATATATAGAAATCATACTTACCAAAATTGAAACTGACACTTCCCACATGACCTTTTTGAAATTTAAATGTTGACAAAATATAGGGTTTCAGAGTAGAGTTTCTTAAAAAGTTCACACTTGTAAATAAGTTGATAAAATATAAACACTAGTAGAAGTTTGACTGCAAATTTAATGGTGTACTTATAATGAAAATTGTAACAATCTTTGTCTTCTAAACCTATACGGGCTATTATATAATGACGTGATAAATTGACTTAGGTTTTGTAACATTTATTTATGTAAGGGTAAGTATTCAAACTTCAAATTTTGAGAACCTGTTACTGCTCTGTTGCAAATAAAACTATAAAACAAAAGCAACAGGTTATTGCCATCACAATGTGGCAAATTCAAGTTTGAATTCTTGTTCGGAGAGATTTCCACTTAATGTATTCAGCGCGTCTTAAAAAAGATTAAGTCGGGTGTAAGACCTAAATACCCTTACGAAACAAAAAAAAAATGTAAATTAAAGAACTTCGCAGTGTTTGGATCCATTTTGGCACAAGTGTTTCGAATTTTCACTCTTCAAAATATTAGTTGAAATTGTTTTCGCTGAATTGAACACACATAAAAACAAGGATTTCAACACAACATGATAACATTTCAATTAAATCAATAATGTAATTTCAATTAATTTAATTTAAAAAAAAAAAAAAACATGACTTGACACTTATCACCTACATTTCCCCGCTAAAATTTTAACATTCAAATATCATCTAAACCACGACTCACTTTCAAACTCAGCTCACCATTAAATTAACATTATTTTACATTAAAAAGATTTTAACGAAAACACGAAAAATTCTAATACAAACCTAGTTTGGATGAACTCGTTCAACCACAAAGCAAGTTCAATACACTTGTTTTATAATTGTTTGAGTTTTATCCAATTCCAAAACAAATGTGCTATATGAATGATTTGGGTTCGACCAAACCGGATCTGGACAATAATTACCCTAAAACAAATTCAAGTCATGTTTCAATTGTTTCATACAAATATCAAAATAATCTTTAAAATACTCAATCAAAATATTTTTCACCCAAATGGCCAAACCAAATAACCAGAGCCAAAATACATCCAAACAGTGCCTTCCTGTTATGTTGTCCTTTAGTGCAATTTACTTGCAGCGCAAGTATCATTACTAACAGTAGTGAAACTCTAAATTTGGATTATCAATATAAAGGCATTATTAATTAATTGAACCCAAAAAAGCATCTGCTTGTAAGTTGTGAATACATAGATGCCAACAGTTAATTAACTATGAGTAATAATATTTTATCGTATTATCAAAAGATTTTTATCTATCCTTGGAAAAATGTACTTATAAAGCTTAAATTACTTTTTGCAGTTTTCCATTTTATTAGTACAAGTTTCCCTTGCAAAAATCTCCCTAAACATTATTAAACGGCATGATTTTGTTCAATTAGGGGATATTACCTTATATTACAAGATACAGTTTATGAATAATAAAATTAATAATGAAAAGAGATAAAGAAAGTTTAAGCTAAAAGAGACCTTTCTCATATATACTTCTCTCGTAAACAAAACTCGAATTAGTATCGGTATGAGTTGGCACCAAATTAACCTTTTTAAACCTCAACACAATTCTCAACAATGGCGGCACGAGAAGACAAAACGAAGCGGAGAAAAGTGGAAAGACATAGTAGAAAGCTTCTTGTGAATGATAAAGTTGAGGTAATTTTCACTTTGGGTGAGAATTTAATTTTCAAATTTTTTTGGGGATCTTTATTGTAAAATCGAATTTTTTGGTAGTTTTTCTTCTTTCTTGTTATTGAGTATTGACTGATAATTGATGCAACTTTGAAATTTCTTTGTTGATTTTACTTGCATTGTCTATAGTTTGTCTCTATCTCTTTTTACTACTATAATAGTAGTTGGTGAATTTATTGTGTTTGCATGTGGGCTTTGTTTGATTTTTCATGCGCAACGATGAATAGTATAGTGCGTCACATAAATAAATAAAGAATTAGTTTTCGTTTTTGAGTCATTCTTAGATACCAGCTACTGTGAGGTAAATAAGCTATATATATAGTTCCCATGAGAGTAATTTTGTTGGTGTTAAACTATGAAAACCAGTTACTTACCGTTTTTATGCCTTCGAATTTCAATAATTTTCTTTGAAATTGCAATCTAACAGGTAAGGAGTTTGCAAGATGGATTTCTTGGATCCTCAGAGCTAGGAGAATCATTGCTTGAATTTTCTGAATTGGATCTTGATTCTTTACATGGAACGGAAACAATACCCTCTGAAGTTACTAGCCTGTTGTATGGTAACGAAACTATGCCGTCGGATCTAAATTACACGGGTCATCATCAGGTCTTAGAACACAATGATCAGGCTAATTCGGAACCTATCTCAACAAATATATACCAAAATCCAAGTGAAGCCTCTAAGATTGGTTCATATAACTACAATAAAAGATCAAAAAGTAAAAGTCATGAGTGGAAACTAGCCGTACCCGATTTGGTTCCTGGAGCAGAGTTTTGCCCCAATGCCATTGTTGATTTTATTAAGATGAATAAGTTTAACAGATGGGCTTCAGTTGAGGTAACGATGAATGCTAGGAAACATCTATTGTATTTGGGCTGGAAAATCGAGTATAGGCTATGTAGTTTACGTTATTTTTCTCCTGACGGGAAATTATATAATTCACTTAGACAAGTTTGTCAAATGATTATAAATGATGGTCAGGAGTTGGAAACTAGTATAAGTTCAGATTACACCAGAAACAGTCTCCTTAGTTCACCTGAGGATATTGAGAAATCCAGTTCTTGCACTGAGTTGTCCTCCAAGTTGCCTACTCCTGATTTGGCTGTCATTGAACCAGAATATTGCCCTGAAGCAGTGAAGGATTATTATGATCATTCCCTTGTCTCAAATACTGGTTTGAAACCAAAAGGAGATAAAGCAAAGAAACACTTATCTGCAATTGGTTGGTCGTTTTATTACCACCAAAAAGGAGGAGGAAAGAGGGAAATGCGGTATGGATCGCCATGTGGAAAATGTTTTTACTCTCTCTTTACAGCTTGCAAATGGTGTGTTGAAGTTGGTTCACTCTCTCCATTTGATAGTACACAAACTCTAGGAGGACTCAAGAATGTAAAATACATACAGGATTTACGTGTTCCTAATCTTCCATCTAGGACTGTGGGGTCTCCAAGAAACTTACCTCTAGTGAATGACTCACCAGAGAAGCTTCCTATTGAGTCAAAGGGGCTTGTTCAAAAAACAAGAAGTCTTGAAAAAAGGAAAAAGCATGAAAAACAATGTTATAATGAAGGTTTGATTCTGGTTAAAAGAGGAAGAAAATCCCGTTCCTCAATGAAAATAAGAGAAGATATTGATTCTGATTCCTCTACCCAAAGAGCTCATGAAGTGATTCCTTCTTCTAATCGCAAAACTCCTCGAACTGTGTTGTCTTGGTTGATTGATAATAATGTGGTTTTGCCAGGAGCTAAAGTTCAATATCGCAGTAAGAAAGATAGGCGTTCAATGGCAGAAGGACAAGTAACTCGTGAGGGGATTAAATGTAGTTGTTGCCGTAAAATATTTGGTCTTACTAACTTTGAGGCACATGCTGGCAGTAACTATCACAGACCTTCAGCCAACATTTTTTTGGAAGATGGGCGGTCCTTGTTCGAGTGTCAGTTGCAATTGAACCCAAAAAAGATTAATAGACATTCAAGGCCAGAGTCACGTGAAATAGGAAGACAAAACGATAGCCTTAATGACAATGTATGTTCTGTTTGTCACTATGGAGGTGAATTAGTTTTGTGTGATCAATGTCCATCCTCGTTTCATACTCATTGCCTCGGCGTAAAGGAGGTTCCAGAAGGTGATTGGTTTTGCCCCTCTTGTTGTTGTGGGATTTGTGGCCAAGGTGGATTTGACGAAAAAAGTCTCGTATGTGGCCAGTGTGAGCATAAATGTAAGTAGTTATTTGGTTTCTTGTATTTTTTTTATACTTGTATGGGTACGCTATGAGATCTCGTATAATGGTTTAATGTGTTTTCAACTTTATGTAGATCATAATGGGTGCCTCAGAAGTAAAGGAATCATAAATCTTGATATTTATCCTGAAGGATATTGGTTCTGCCAAGATTCATGCAAAAAGGTACTTTAATCTTCAATCCACCTATAGAGAACTGTGGTTGTTTATGTATTGTTATTTTACGATTCTTTTTAGCTTCCGATGTTGTAATAGTAAAAGAAAAATCATAAAACCATAAACGCGTCTATAATAGTGCTGGTAACAAGACAAAGCTATTTGGGATGGTGCTTATGTTCTATTTATGAAAGCCTGTTTGAGCTTGGTTTGTTTTACATTACAACTCAAGCTTGAACAACTTTTATAATTTGATAGATTTTGAACCTCGATTCAAAATCGACTCAATAAGCTAAAAAATGACAAAATATGTGTAATAATATCAAGCTACTCAATGTTCGGCTCAATTACTGGATCGATAAAATTTGACTCGCTTACACTCCTAATCTTAGTGACAAATATATATCTTTGCTAACTGAGAAACATAGCGTTATTATTACAAAAAGATCATTTTCTGATCAAGAGATTACTCTGATCATGACTTACTGTCTTGATGCACTTGCTTAATATATATATTTATTTTTTGCAGATATTTCATGGCCTGCGCAACATTTTGGGAAAACCCATTCCTTTGGACAATAATTTGACTTGGACTTTAGTAAAATACATAAAAACTGATTCTTATGATCACAATGCATTTCATAGCAAGCTTAATGTTGCCCTCAATGTAATGCATGAATGTTTCGAACCTGTCAAATATCCTGGCAGTACAAGCGATATGGTTGAAGATGTCATTTTTAGTAGATGGTATGTATCCCTATCTCATTTCACAATCTTTTATATGTTCGTTTTGAAAAAAATTATAGTCTATTTAGTCTCATTGTTTAATCGCGATTTATTGGAATTTCATACATAATATTCACAACAACTTCTGAATTTTGCAGGTCAAAGCTGAAGAGATTAAACTTCCTAGGATTCTATACGATCCTATTGGAGAAGAACAATGAGTTAGTTTCAGCAGCTTCAGTGAGGTATCTTATGTTTGGACATTCTTAAAATTGATTGATTTTTATTATGTATTTTCTTATTTACATGATTTTTTTCTTTCACTTCAGGATCTATGGCAAAAAAGTCGCGGAAATCCCTCTTGTTGCTACGCGGTTTCAATATCGTCAACTTGGGATGTGTCGTGTTCTGATGAATGAACTTGAGAAGGTACCAATATATTTACAATTGAACTTGTCCAAAGGATTACTTGTATTATGTTCTTATTCACTAATATGTTTTTTGTACAGAAACTTAAAGAAGTAGGAGTCGAGAAGCTTGTCTTGCCGGCAGTTCCCAGTGCCCTCAACACTTGGACAAATTCATTTGGATTCTCCATGATGAATGAATCAGACAGACTGAATTTCTTGGATTACACTTTCCTATATTTCCAGGGCACAGTCTTTTGCCAGAAAATCTTAACGGGTATTTCTTTGAACTAACTAGTTTAATTTATATTTGTCAAAAGGGTACTTAAATTTTGCATACATCTTTTCTCCAGGAGCTCAAGAAAAAGTTGGAAACAAAAAAGTCAAGAATGAATTGGATTGTAACAGTCCAGTTTCTGAAGTTTCTCAAGCAGATCTATCGGAGGAAGTTGACATTCTATAGAAGCACAAGGATCTAAATGGTAATGCGATTTACTGCACCTAGGCTAGATGTGTATGTTACGATATTAGACAGAAATTATTTACTTGAGTAGTAAATATATACGAGTATATGTGTTATTCGTATCTATGAAAATCGTGTTAGATCATGAAGTCCGTGTTACACATTTTGCATCACAATCACAACCTTGGTAAGATTGTAAGAGGCACAAGTAAAAGCAGCATTTGCTTTCGTTGTCTCCTACAATATTGTTTTGGACATATTTTCAGTTTTTTTGGACAATTCATTATTCCCACTAAAAATAAGACAATTAAAAAAAAGTGAATTCCAATTATCATCGTAAATTGTTGTTCATATAATGTGTCGGAAAGAAATTCGGACGCACACTAAAAATAGATACTAGTTTTTGGGGCGTAACAATATACACGAGGCCGGATTTCAATTTTCTCCAGCACCATTCAAAAGAATCCAAAAACTAACCACAAATATTTTATCCACCACCAGAATCCAACACTGCAGTTGGGCCGCAAAAACTCAAGTAAGTAATTCACGAGTGAGTCATGACCAAGTTGCAATAATAATAATAATAATAATAATAATATATAGAGCCATTTTCCCAAATGCCATTTTCAAAAACAGATATTACACAAATGCCAAAGGCCTTTTTTCAGTTTTAAAAAAAAAAAGAAAAAATATTAATAATACTTAATAACTCTTAATAATTGCAATTTACCCCTCAATTTTTTTTAAAATTCAAAATCAACCCCACCCAAAATCAATTCAATTTCTCTCCCAAAATCAACCCCAAACCCTAACCCATTTCACACAAATTTCAATCAATTCAAGGAAGAAGAACAACATAAAAGGTAAGCATTTGCAAGTTTCTTGAATTTTTGATGTAATATTGAGTGATTTAGTTCGCAAAAATGGAGAAATTTTTCGGGCTGCACAATCCCGTTTTTTGGCGTGTGGCATGTGGCATTTGCCAAATGCCACATGCCATGAAGATAAACATGGCGTTTGGCGTGTGGCATTTGCCAAATGCCACACGCCATGCTTATCTTCATGGCATGTGGCATTTGGCAAATGCCACACGCCACACGCCAAAGCATGGCATGTGGCATTTGGCATTTGCCAAATGCCACACGCCATGCTTATCTTCATGGCATGTGGCATTTGGCAAATGCCACACGCCACACGCCAAAGCATGGCATGTGGCATTTGGCATTTGCCAAATGCCACACGCCAAAGCATGGCATGTGGCATGTGGCATTTGCCAAATGCCACATGCCATGCTTTGGCGTGTGGCATGTGGCATTTGTCAAATGCCACATGCCACACGCCAACATAACAGTATTCGAATTCGAGAATGCATTTTTTATTTAGATAGTTTGTGTATTAATTTTTGTTTTTACTTGTAGGAATAGACAAAATTATAATATATCTTCGATATGGCGGTGATTTTACACGCGAAATGGATCTAGATGTCCTCAACGCGGCCAGAGTTCGGGCAATAACGAAAGTGAATCTTAGATGTTTAGTGAATTTTGTAAGTTGTATTTGATGTTTATTGAACAATGTTTGATGTAAATGATGTTTATTATTGGCATGTACTTGATAACTGTAATTTTTGAAAAGTTAGGGACCAAAATGCAAATTCGTGTTCTATGCAAATTCGTATTGAATGAACATTTTAATTTTGTGCAACTAATGGATTGAATCGCAATTATGAATTTTTTATAAATTTTGGGGGTAAAATTGTAATTTATGAAAGTTAGGAATAACCTCGCCGCGGCGAGAAATTGGAGGAAGAGAGTTTGCAATAACGAAAGTGAATCTTAGATGTATACTGTTAAAAAAAAAAATTGCAGTTGACGCGTTTCATATGTCAAACGACAAATGTCAATTAACATGGCATTTGGCGTTTGATCACACGCCAAATGTCATGTTCATTGACATTTGGCATTTGACATATCAAATGTGACACGCCATATAAACCCTAACCCTAACCCTAACTCTAACCCTAACCCTAGCTTTGTAAATATTAGCCAAATTTGTAAGATTTGGTCAATTTATCACCCGAACGAAGAAGTAACACTTACAGTAACATTATATCCTCCGTAAATCATAACTTCGTACATGTTGGTCAATTTTGTAAGATTTGATCAATTTATCACCCGAAAGGAGAAGTAATACTTACAGTAACATTATATCATTCGTAAATCATAACTTCGTACATGTTGGTAATTTTTGTAAGATTTGATCAATTTATCACTCGAAAGGAGAAGTAACACTTACAGTAACATTATATCCTCCGTAAATCATAACTTCGTACATATTCAACAATTTTGTAAGATTTGATCAATTTATCACTCGAAAGGAGAAGTAACACTTACAGTAACATTATATCCTCCGTAAATCATAACTTCGTACATATTCAACAATTTTGTAAGATTTGGTCAATTTATCACCCGAACGTAGAAGTAACACTTACAGTAACATTATATTGACCAACATGTACGAAGTTATGATTTACGGAGGATATAATGTTACTGTAAGTGTTACTTCTTCGTTCGGGTGATAAATTGACCAAATCTTACAAATTTGTTGAATATGTACGAAGTTATGATTTACGGAGGATATAATGTTACTGTAAATGTTACTTCTCCTTTCGGGTGATAAATTGATCAAATCTTACAAAATTGACCAGCATGTACGAAGTTATGATTTACGGATACTGTAAGTGTTACTTCTTCGTTCGGGTGATAAATTGACCAAATCTTACAAAATTGTTGAATATGTACGAAGTTATGATTTACGGAGGATATAATGTTACTGTAAGTGTTACTTCTCCTTTCAGGTGATAAATTGATCAAATCTTACAAAATTGACCAACATGTACGAAGTTATGATTTACGGAGGATATAATGTTACTGTAAGTGTTACTTCTTCGTTCGGGTGATAAATTGAGCAAATCTTACAAATTTGGCTAATATTTACGAAGCTAAGGTTAGGGTTCGGGTGATATGTCAAATGACAAATGTCAATGAACATGACATTTGGCATGTGATCAAACGCCAAATGCCATGTTCATTGACATTTGGCGTTTGACATATAAAACGAGTCAACTGCAATTTTTTTTTTGAACAGTATACATCTAAGATTCACTTTCGTTATTGCAAACTCTCTTCCTCCAATTTCTCGCCGCGGCGAGGTTATTCCTAACTTTCGTAAATTACAATTTTACCCACAAAATTTATAAAAAATTCATAATTGCGATTCAATCCATTAGTTGCACAAAATTAAAATGTTCATTCAATACGAATTTGCATTTTGGTCCCTAACTTTTCAAAAATTACAGTTATCAAGTACATGCCAATAATAAACATCAATTACATCAAACATTGTTCAATAAACATCAAATACAACTTACAAAATTCACTAAACATCTAAGATTCACTTTCGTTATTGCCCGAACTCTGGCCGCGTTGAGGACATCTAGATCCATTTCGCGTGTAAAATCACCGCCATATCGAAGATATATTATAATTTTGTCCATTCCTACAAGTAAAAACAAAAATTAATACACAAACTATCTAAATAAAAAATGCATTCTCGAATTCGAATACTGCTATGTTGGCGTGTGGCATGTGGCATTTGCCAAATGCCACATGCCACACGCCAAAGCATGGCATGTGGCATTTGGCAAATGCCACATGCCACATGCCATGCTTTGGCGTGTGGCATTTGGCAAATGCCAAATGCCACATGCCATGCTTTGGCGTGTGGCATGTGGCATTTGCCAAATGCCACATGCCATGAAGATAAACATGGCGTGTGGCATTTGGCAAATGCCACACGCCACACGCCATGTTTATCTTCATGGCGTGTGGCATTTGGCAAATGCCACATGCCACACGCCAAAGCATGGCGTGTGGCATTTGCCAAATGCCACATGCCACACGCCAAAAACGAGATTGTGCAGCCCGAAATATTTCTCCATTTTTGCGAATTAAATCACTCAATAATACATTAAAAATTCAAGAAACTTGCAAATGCTTACCTTTTATGTTGTTCTTCTTCCTTTTCTTCCTTGATTTGAGTGAAATTTGTGTGAAATGGGTTAGGGTTTGGGGTTGATTTTGGGAGAGAAATTGAATTGATTTTGGGTGGGGTTGATTTTGAATTTTTAAAATTTTGGGGTATATTTGTTAAAGTTTAGTTTAATTAGGAAGAGTTAATATATTTAGTTTAGTTGGTTAATTAATCATATGGCTTTTATGAAATTTTTAAACATTTAATGGCCTTTGAGTAATTTCAATTTTTGTTCGTGGCATTTTAGAAAATCTCTTATAATATATAATAGCATTTTCAATTGGATGTTTAAAGTACCAATATTAGATTTTAAGCAACTGCTTCTATCTTCTGAGGTTCTTTTATTTTTCAAAAAATAAATAAATAATCTTAATCTCATACGTCCACGTCTCTTTGTACTCCTAGACTTTTTATTGGGGTAAATCTAAGCTACTCCAAGATGGAATTATAGGGTTTTGTGATTCAACTATTATTACACATGACCTATTGCTATTACTGTTTCAATAATTTGAAAATATCAAATGTTTTTGTGGTGTTTTTAGATTATAAAAAAATAACTTAGACAAATATATTTAGTATATAATTATGAATGCCAAACTTCATAGATTGTAAAAGAATTTAGACGAAGATATTTGGTAGATAATTATGAACATTATATAAAAGTACAAAAGTTAATTATAGTGTTAACTAGAAATCTTATTATGTTTTAAATAATTCTGAATTCAAACTGAGATTGAATTAGTATACCTTCTATTTACTATTGAAATAAATAAAAATCAAAAGCATTGACTGTGATAAACTCTACTTGAAATGGGCGGTGAGTTTGATACTATCCAAAGATATAAACGAATTGAGCAATGTCGAACCACATCTTGTTCGAGCTTAATTCAAATTTTATATTGAAATTGTGTTTAAGTTTGATTTGATTATTTAACAAACCTAGCTCGAACAAGCTCTAGTCGAGTATCGAGTAATTTGATATTTTTATACGTCCAATTTTCAACTTATCGCGTTGAACTCGAATCAACCTTCAAAAGTTATCAAACACAAGAAATATAACGAGACAAACTCCAACGAGCTTTCATTTAACGAACTAAGTATCTAGTAGCTTGTTTCGATTTTTCAGATCTCAAAAAACTAAATTATTCCAAATGGATTATATTTGGAAGGGTAAGAATCATGTCATAATTAGTTTGGGAGACAAAAAGAGCAAATATAGGAGTTACTTTAATTATAGTACAGTAGATAATTACTTAAAATGTCACTATTATTAATCAAGAAGAAATGTATGTTTCATTGTAATATTACTTGTACTAAAATTTTAAATAGTCTAAACAAGAACACAGAAAACATCGTAAACAACTAAAAGTTGGAACGCAATATAAATAAATCCCTACTGCTTCAGTAAAATATCAATTGAACATATAAAAAAAAAAAAAACCGAGGATGCCAAGTATTTAACTTATGAAAAGTACAAGGACCAGAAAGATAAATAAACAACAATGTGAATATCACATCACCCGGATAACAAATAACCCTACCCAACAGGACAAATCCACCCGACCCGTTTCACTTTACTCAGACCTATTCGCATACCTCTCAACCTTATCATCATTCAAATTAATCCCAACCATTGCTTCCCCAAGCCCACAGCTAATCTCCGCCAACACCTCCGGATCACTGTAATGCGTCACCGCCTGTACTATCGCACGCGCCCTACGCGCCGGATCACCACTCTTGAAAACCCCAGATCCAACAAACACACCGTCGCACCCCAACTGCATCATTAGCGCGGCGTCCGCGGGGGTTGCGACACCACCGGCCGCGAAATGCACGACGGGGAGACGGCCGAGCTGCTTCGTCTGCATAACGAGATCATACGGGGCCTGGATCTGCTTCGCGAAGGTAAAAACCTCATCGTCGTCCATGTTACGGAGAATACGGATGTCTCCCATTACGGAACGTACGTGACGCACCGCCTCAATGATGTTTCCAGTACCTGCTTCACCTTTCGTGCGAATCATGGCGGCGCCTTCCCTCACGCGCCGAAGAGCCTCGCCGAGGTTGCGGCATCCGCAGACGAAGGGGATGCGGAAGTTGTGCTTGTTGATGTGGTTTTGATCGTCGGCGAGAGTGAGGACTTCTGATTCGTCCACGTAATCGATTCCGATTGCTTCGAGGATCTGAGCTTCCACGAAGTGGCCGATACGCGCCTTGGCCATGACGGGGATGGTTACAGCTTGTTTAATTTCTTTGATTAGTTGCGGGTCTGACATTCGGGCTACACCGCCTTGAGCGCGGATGTCGGCGGGGACGCGCTCTAGAGCCATGACAGCGCATGCGCCGGCTTCTTCGGCGATACGGGCTTGTTCAGCGTTAACGACGTCCATGATGACGCCGCCGCGGAGCATTTGGGCAAGGCCGACTTTGACGGAGAAGGGGGATTTTTTGGTGTTGGTTTCGGTTATTGCGCCGTTACCGTAAACGGTGACGACTCCAGTTCCGGCCATTTCTTTTGTTTTGTTTTGTTTGTTTTGGAGAAGAGGGAATGAGAGTGAAGGAGGCGGCGAAGATTGGGGGATTTAAGTAGTTGAGGGAAATACCTGAAATAGTAAAATTCTATACGACTTCTTCGATTTCTTGTTATTTTATTTTTTAGATAAATAAAAGAAAGTTGATTGGATTGCCACATAATTGTCATTAAAATTATAGATAATATTGAATGCAAAAAATCTTCATATTTTAATGGCAAAGGTCAAGCCACCGTTGTCAAGGGTGGACATTAATTCTCCACCATTGCTAGGAATTTTATTTTTAATAATAATAAATATAATGGGGTAAGATATGACATTTGTTGATTTGCTTCGTTGTACCAAGTAAGATGTAAATATACTAGGGTGTACACTAGTCAAACGATACAATTTTTATTCCTTCCGAATTTTCAAGTTAATTAAATTTGAATTAATTTTTAAATAAATTAAATTCGAGCAAGGTTTAATCAATTAGAATGTTTATTAATTTAGGTTCAAAATTAGTTTCAAATTACTCAAAACGATAAATGTGTTTGATTCTAATTTGAAATGTATAATAAATTAAATCCAAATCAACGAATTTGATTCGAATTTAATCATGAATATACTCTTGGAATTTGGGTTGTAAGCAGATGTGAATTGCGTAGGATTTCGGTCTCTGACTATTAAAATGTAATTAGGTTTCCCTAACATCGGATAAATATTAAATGAAAAATTATTGTATAAGGTTGAGACTGCGAAAAACAAAAAGGCTGAACTCTAAATTTCTAATCATCTTCTCTCCAGTCTGTTCTCTAAATTATTATGCAATAATAGATAATACCCAATTAAGACAACGCTTCAGGAACAGGACTAAAAAATTTAAAGTATACTCGGTAATTCAATCCACGGCTGCCCAAATTTTGGGTTCAATCTTTCAATCAGAACCCAACCCATTACATAAAAGCTATAACTGGAGCTAGCCTGGCCCATAAACTCTATTACGGGAATTTGGTTCTTTTCAAGTCCGGCACACGCCGATCGACGGGAAGGAAAGTAGCGCGCCTTCCTTTTTATGACTCTCTGTCTTGAACCTTGTATGGTCTGATTTTCATCATTGAATGAATTTTGAAGTTGATAAAAAAAAAAAAAAAATCTCTATTATGGGGCATGCATATCTATCTATGTAAAAAATTGGTATATATTTAAGAAAACATAAATCATGTACCCTGCTGCTGATTTAATATTAAATAGAAAAGAAATCATATACATTCTTTTTGTTGCAAATTTGATATAATCATTAGTTGTAGTGAGTATAGAAATTGGTATAGTTATGTATCTATATACATACAGTACGTACAGGAGTAAAAGAAAGAAAAAGTATAGGTGTTGCTGGAATTAAAGCTATAGGATGTTAATTATTAATTATAATAAGCAGTTCGGCTAACAGCTGATGGAAAATCTCCGAGGCAAGATCTCGACTGATGATATCTTTGTAATGATGATCATGATGCTGAGTTTTGTCCTCTAACCAGTTCGATTTCACCGTCTCCCTTGCAGCCAAAATGCCAGTTTCATTATTTGCAGACTTCTTATTTCTTCTATTCCTCACTCTACTCCTGTGGTTTCCTCCTTGTTTAGGACAGCCATTTTTTATCAGCCTTTTCTTATTATCTGCAGTCTTTCTGTAATTCTCGAGTTCCTCGGATAATGTCCTCCTCAATTTTGAGCTTTTAATTCCCAACCTTGAAATATTATGATCACCTGCCATATCTATACTAAGTATATATATGTATGTATGTTAAGTAGTACTACAACAAACCTGAATTTTAATTTAATACTGTGACTAGACTAGAGGTGAAGAAGCATCAAACCTGAACGAGCATGATCAGGTGAGAATTCCACCACATCAAGAACGGAATTGGGACTCGAATTTTCTGAATCATCCTCAATTCCCAACTCTTGTTTTGCCTTTTTCTTCATATCCAAATTCGACTTTTGACATAAATTCTTCAGCACATAGCTCGAATTCCTAACATGAAAATCCGTAATGTTCCTGTCAGAATCAGAATCCTCTTCTGAATTTTCTTTATTCCATTCTTGAATTCTCTTCTTCTTGCATTTAGCTCTGATCACTATTTGCTTATTTTCAGCAGAATTCAAATTCGTTTTCATTGAATCTTCCATACTTAGCTGATCAAAACTAAGAATGACGAACTTGTCATCTTGAATCTCAGTGTATGTTGGAATGCTCTTTCTTCTAGATCTCCTCCTAACGGAATTTGTCTCGATATCTGGCAGTGATTCCAATCCCATCAGCCTTGCCACTACTCCTGGAGCAGTCGAGGCATCAGGGAGTAAAGGGTCTTTTTCCTCTTCATCTTCATTGATATGATGACGAGAAGGGCATGAGGAAAGGCTACTCATGCAAAAAATACGGCGTAAAATCCTCCGAAAACTACAACCTGAAGTAAGTCCATTTTTAGTATTATTGTATGTGAACTTGTAGTTAGAAGAAGAAGGTGAGGGTGTAAATTTGTTTGAGGGATTCATGTGTTTTATCATCAAAGATTTGAATTGATGGAGTAATTTTAATTAAGAAACTTGGGATCATCAATGCCAGAAGGTATGAACAAACTTTACATTGTTTTTGATGGAGAAATTAAAAAGGAGAAAGTAAAGTAGTTTATTCTGCAGGGAAAGTTGAAGAAATGTTTGAATTTGTGGGCAAAAGAACATTAATTAGGTAAGTGGAAAAGCAAGAGCAGAAAAAGAGGGATTTTGAATGAAGTGGAGGGTGGCGGGATTTTGAGTTTGAATGTAAGTGGTGGCAAAGTTGATGATTGATTGGAAATAAAAAAAAAAAAAGGGTAATTTTGATGAATGTAGATAAAATTATTTATTAAATAAATAGTATTTTTTAAATTTTGGGTGGGAGACGCAATGTGGAAAAGTGGGGCTCAAAACTTCCAAATTTAGAGAAGATTCCAATTTGGAGGCTTAGGGTGGTGAATGCTCTCAATTGCACGATTGTCTTCTCTATTGATTTGTTCCATAGAAATCATAAAGGAAAATATCTTCTATTATTAGTCCATAAGATTAATTATCCTTCTTATCTAGGCCAGGTACTTAATTTGTTTAACAAAACTGCAATCTCATCCAAAAACAATTAATGCATCTTCATCCATGGTTTGCTGCTCCTACATTGTACTATTTGCCGCTAGAGCGAGTTTTTTTTATGGAATTTCAGCCAATATATTTACTGGAATATCCCTTGGTATAACTCCAATAACGGTACCACAATTATATATCTTTTAACAATGAGAGAACAAAAAGAATGAGGGAGAGAGAGAGCAAGCCATTAAACAAAAAACTAGATTCTCACTTTGAGAGATATGCGGAGATGGGAAAACATTTTCAATTTTATTGTGAGCAAATCTATACGAATTGATAGTAAAATATAAAAACAATCACTTTTATTTTAAGACCACAAATATAATAATTTACTTTTAGTAGTACCAAGTACTAGTACCATATCTTGAGTTTTTCAAAAAAAGTTGTCCGACAGCCGAACTTACTTTATTGTGAAGAGGGAGACATAATAAAATACATACAAGTTGGCACTGATATTTTTGGAAGGCCTTTCTTTCTTGGTACAAAAAGATTCCTCCTAAACTGACCTTTCCAATTCGTCTCTTTGCCTAAACTCGTGGACAAATTCATACCACTCCTCTATCTAGACTATTTTTTTATTTTTATTTTTATTTTTATTTTAGAGATCAAGGGCTCCTTGTTTGGTACTTGTAGACTAGTTCTATTCATATGGATCTCATGCATTCATATGGATTACAAAATAAAATAATACAATAGTTCCAAATTAATAAATCCAACAAACAAAACCCTTTAAAAAAAACCTAACGTTTTTATTATCTAATAATACAAAATTATGACTATTACATGATCAAAACTCCAACATAATTGTCCAAAAATAACATAGATCGATCTTCCCCCATACACATAAATAATATGAATTATTCTTACAAGAGATTGATCTATAGTGAGCTAGTCTCTACGCTTAATTAAATTAAAACAATGTTTATTTATTTTTATTTTAAAAGTACTATAAATTAATCTAAACTTGAAAAAGAATCCTTGTTCCCCCGGCCCTCAAAATTGATCAATCAGTCAACCTTTTTAAGATTGAAAATCTGCTCATCAGTTTGATAATAAACAACATCTCCAGTATCACTAACATAATGGTCACGATTTATGCTTTTCACCAAACTTGGAATCAAATGTAAAGGAATTGGTCCTGATTTCTTGGGTTCTCTGTAGTATTCGCCCATCACTTTTTTAGCTGATCTTGTCTGCCAAAAAAAATAAAAAAATATAAGTTATAGTATTCTTTTTCTCTGATGAGAAAAGAAAATACTACTCCTACTACTAGTTTCTTTCTTTAAATAGAAATAGTATTGATTGATTGATTGATTGGTCACGTGAGATTGGGTATTTAATCAATCGAGGAAAAAAAGACTTACAGCTTCAACTAAATGATAATGTGGGATCTGAGGAAAGAGATGATGAATAACATGGGTGCCAATGTCGTGATGGATTTTGTTAAATAAACCATAATCTCTGTCTACTGTTGTCAGTCCTCCTCTTAAATAACTCCATTCCTGTTTTAAGTTTTATTTAACACAAACAAACAATTTCATATTAATTTATCAATATCAAAATATTTAAATAATAATAATAATAATAATAATACCTCGCCACGGTACCAAGGGAGTTGCTTCTCGTGACCATGATGATGCAAGTAAGTAACGGTGTCCAACCACATGACAAAGATCTGCATAAAAATGCGGACCTACTCCATTAGTTGTTTCTTTCTTCGGACTATTAAAAAGATTAAATATTCTTCACAGCTAAATCTTGGTTGGTGAATGGAACATGGAATTAAAATATTAAGATATTTTGAATCTCCAATTAAAATACTACTAGTACTCTATACTCCTACTTCATTTTCTAGCTAGTGAAAAGGCAATGCACACCATTATTATTTATTACTATATCAAACTATCTAATCTTGAGATCTAAACCTCCTCAATGGACCAACCTATTTTTCTTCGTCTTACATGTCCATTTAATATAACATAGATAATCCTTTTCAAAGCCATGTATTCATTCCGGACACGGTGCTCATGCTAAAAGTATTTAATAACGAATAGTAAGAATAGTATAAAAGAAACCAAAAACGACGAAAAATAGAAAAAAGAAATTACTTGAAAGATATAGTAATTGCCACTTTAAAAAATTAATGATAATGTAATTTTAACTCCTAAGGTTGCGAATATGCTCTTGCAAAGAATGCAAAGGAAAAAGAATCAAACAATATCCTTTACTTTTGGAGACTTTAAAAAAAAGGGGGTTAAGAATCATATTCAATCTCATTCTTCCCTATTTGAAGTTTATAAATCCCAAACACAAATATTATTAATTCAGAAAAGAATAATTAAAGGAATTTACCAAGTAAGGAACGCCGTAGAGCTTGAACACCAAGAGTGGACCAAAAATGTTGGACATACAGAAGAGAAAAGCAACCATTGTAACCCAACACATAGTTGAAGTCAGTACCATTTTCCTCTCATTTGGTCTAAATAAATCACTGTAAGGATTGAAATGAGATCCACTCTTTCCCGGACTTCTGTACCACTGAAAATAATTCACGCAAATCAAAAACTAATTAAACATTTCTTTTTGTAATTTTGGGGATCTCAGATATGTCGATATCAATGTTGTTAAGAAATCTCACTTACCAGATACAATGGGTATGCAAACATTGGGAATGGGATTTTGTATCTCAAAAATTTGGTAGAGTAATTCAATTTCTTATATTTCGCCTCCGGCAACTGCAAATCAAAATCAACAAACAATGTATTTTAATTAGATTAGACAAAATTAAATCAAGAGAAATTTCTGAATTGGGCTCTGTTTTTCTATGGTACATTGCTAGAAAATTAAAAATAAAAATGTCAGAAAGAATCATTACCGGTACCCATGATTCATCATTTTCAACATGCCCATGATTTTGATGGTGCGTCCTGTGACTTATTCTCCTGTTCCATTCAAAAAAAAAAAAAAAATCAAAAATTAAAAATTGAGAAAACTGAAATACAGCATATCCTTTCATGAATTTTAGCACCAACCATCCATGATAAGGCACGAGAATACAAGAATGGAGTACATGTCCCACAATGTTATTCAGAATGTAATTGTCTGAAAAGCTCCCATGACCACTGTTCCAAAAAAAAAAAAAAAAAATCTCAGATCTCGATTTGATTTGATTAAACAAGAATGATTAATTAATTAAATAGATTACCAATCGTGACCGAGAACGAACAACGCCCAGAACATAGTCCCCTGAACAAACCAGTAGAGTGGCCATAAAATCCGATTATCAACGTAAAGAGCAACGGCCATCAAACTGAAAACGGCGAGGACATCCAAAACGACGTAGGATAAAGACCGCCATGGATTCTTGACCCAACAATGGGCCGGGATGGCCGCACGAATGTCCGCGATTCTGAACGGCGGCGGCGCTCCGGGATCAAATCTGTCTACTCCGCCGTCTGATGCTGGTTTTTTCATTTTTTCAGTGGTGCCGTTTGTAAAATGTTTTTGTATACCTGAAAAGACAGCCATTTTTTTTATGACATGAAAATGAAACAACCAGCAAAAAGAAAAATAAAAGACAGATCCTAAAATGATGGAGATGTAATATGAGTGAGAAAGAGAGAGAGAGGGAGATGGAGAATGAGAGCTAGTTATATATAAGCAATGAGAAGATGGTAAAATTTGTTTGTGGAGTGGTTGTACACGTTTTTAGTACACTCAATTAATTTAAATTATATTGTAATATTGAATTAACTGCATCACATCAAATATAGTAATATAATGTATGGAATATAGTATCGTGGACAAATATAATTTTAGTACAACACTAGAATAAGGAAATAAATTAACTAAACACGACATGTATATCCATTTTTATGAAATTAATTTCTTCAAATTGTGAGCTTTATAACAAAGGAGATTGCAATAAAACCACAATGCAAGATAATTTTTCAAGTAAAAAGATAATATCTTTATGTAATAAATACAGTTACTAAGAATTAAATGATCTTATATATCGTTAACAAATTTTAAAGAATTTTTACGGTCTTAATTTCATAGTTTCTTTCCTCAAAAAAACTATTTCATAGATTTTTTTTTTTAGAGAAATAACTATTTGATAGATTTTATGTTGATGAAAACTTGTATTTCAATCTGCTAGTCACCGAAAAAATGTGTCACTTTTAAAAACAAAAAGAATTTAGATTATAAGTCGCATGACATTTATCTTTATGTTTTCTTTTCGTTTCTTCTAGTAATTGAATGTATTTTTAATTGAAGTGCCCACATAATAGATTGCATGTGTCAATTGGGAAAATGAATAGAAGAGAGATTTTTTTATTTCCCGACTGTTAAATCCCTTTCGATACAAATCGAACACATTAAGTAGGAATTTCTTGATATTGAATAAAAGGAAAATTGCTAATATATTTATGTACGGGCCAACTTGGGTCCTAAACAATTTAGGCAGTTGCTTAGGCCATCTCCAGCCGAGGCAGGCAATAGACCCCTCATGCCTGCCTGCCTGCTTGTCTGCTTGTTTGCCTTGCCTAATCTGTCATCTCCAACCGAACAAACAATCCAAAGCATTTAATTCAATTTCAAAATTTTCTCACTCTCATTTAACAATAACAATAACAATAACAATAATAATATTATTATTATTGGCAATAATAATAATAATAATACTAATAATACTAATAATAATAATAATAATAATAATAATAATAATAATAATAATAATAATAATAATAGAGTTACTAGGCAATTGAAAAAAGATTTAGTCGAACACTTGTGGGCAACACACGGGCCATTTTCGAATTAGGTGTTCCTTTATAACCGTATTTGTTAAGTTGTATACTTGATCTTGTAATTGTATTTTTAAATTAAGTTGCAATAATAATAAGTTTTGTTAAGTCATATTTATATAACAATAACTATATTTTTTTTAAACTAAGTCGTAGTTTATCAAAATACACCCAATTTTTTACAAATCACATAAATATTTTAATTTATTTAAGAAAAAAAGTGACCAATTACATAAAATTGACTATTTTGTAAGAATTTTTACACAAACTTTTAAGGATTTTTACATACACATATACATGTTTTATTTTATTTTAAAAAAAGTGACCAATTAATTTTTTTATACACACATATATAATTAATATAATTTAATTTTTTTAAGCACATTTTAAATTATTTTTTTAAATTAAAAATTAAAAATAATATAAATATAGGGTGGCCGCCATTGGCTTGGAGCTTGCTTGCCTGGAGGCAGACAGGCAAGCAACCATTGCATGCTTGCCTGCCTAGATGCCCCCTCGGTTGCCCTCATGTCCGCTTGTCCTCCAAAAAAATTTCCATCTCCAGCCCACGACCCCCCTCATGCCTGCCTCCCCCCTTCGGTTGGATATGGCCATAATGCTTAACCCATCAATGTAAATAACCATTGTATATATCAAGAAAAGCAAAACAGCCCATGTAAAGTTACCTTATAATATGGTCCTCAATCCACACCCAACCCATCATAACTGATGCTAATGGACTTTTAACAGAATAAGAAAAAAACAATACATTAATATTATTAATTAAGAAAAGGACATAATCCTAAGAGTAATCTAACAAAGTCTATTTTCTCTCATTCCAATAAATCAAATTATTCTTTCTTCTTATGAGTTTCTCTTGGGCAATTTTTTAGATTTTCAATTTTTAATTCTTTATTAAGGTTTTTTTTTTCTCTGATCCTACCATCAAGAGATCAAATAAAATTCGTACTTGATATAACTCTTTTAAATATTGCTCTATTTCTTTATAAAATAATATAATATAATTCAAGATTTATAGTTTCTAATTTTTATTTTATTTGACTTTTAAAATTGGCTTTGTTCTAATTTGTCAAGAAATATATCATTTAGTATATGCTTGGGCTGTATAACAGCCTATAAATTTGTCTGTTAGACTAGTGCTATCAAAAAATTAATTGATATAGCAAAAATACCCATGTCTCTTGTGTATATCAAAATCTAAAGTAATTTAAGTTATTTTTCACCTTCTTAATAACAAAAAAATACAATTTTTTTAAAAAAAAAAATACTATTTTTTTAAAAAAAAAAAATACTAATGAAAGGGAGAATTTCACATCTCACTACAAGAAAACCGAGAAATTTCGACGGAAATATCGACCGAAATTTCGACCGAAATGGGTTGTCAAAAAAAGTGTCGTAGAAATCAAATTTTCGACGGAATTTTCGACGGAAGAATTTTCGACGGAAATTTCGACAGATATATTTTCGACAGAAATTTCAACGGAATTATTTTCCGTCGAAATTTATGAGATTTCGACGGAATTAAATTCCGTCGAAATTTTTGAATTTTCGACGGAAATGTTTTCCGTCGAAATTTTTGAATTTTCGCGGAACAATTTTCCGTCGAAATTTTTGAATTTTCGACGGAAATTTTTTCCGTTGAAATTTTTGAATTTTCGACAGAACAATTTTCCGTCGAAATTTTGGGTTTTTTTTTTTTTTTTTTTTTTTTGCATTGTTAATTATACCTAAATTATACATTCGACAAACAATAAAATATGATTCAATATTCAAAACATCTTAACATTGATCAAACAATCCATCCAAATACGAAATCCCAAATCCAATTTACAAAACAATTACAAATCCGTATAATAACTCCAAGTACTACAAAACAATCACAAAATCAAACAACTAATTCACCCATCAAACAGTCTGAGACTTTCGATTCGCCGATTCTTGTAATTCCCCATTTGCATACCGAGCGAAGAAAACTTCATCTTGTTGAGGGTCACGTCGTAACTTTTTCAGCTGAAAAGGAAAATAGGAGTAATCATTTAATGTGTCCAAGAGATGTTAAAAAAAAGAAAACTTCTCCAACTTACCAATTCATCTTCAAGTTAACTTCATCTTTGTATATTGCTTGTTCTGCATTTGTTATGGCTGTACAGAAACATAAGACTAGAACCCAAGTCAAGAATGTAGGAGTTTTGGCCATTTTTTGATCCACCTGAAAAATCAGATCAAATATTGATCTACTAATGAGATCAATGCAATATTTTTAATAATGGTAAGTATGAATGAATGCAGAACAATTAAATGGGTAAGGATTAACTTACAGTTTTCCTCTGATGATGCTGTGGAGGATGGAGAAATTTTTCTTGGGAAGAAATGGGGTGGAGCAAATGTGATATTTATACAAAAGATTGTTCACTTGTCTTATCTTCTTGTTTATTTATTGAAACTATGATGGTTTGAATAGTTTTAATAAAATCCTAAACCTTAAACCCCTAATCTATATATCAAATTCAGGCACGTAATTGAAATGTTAACCTATTCAACTCATATCTACCAACTTAACATCAATGCCACTTATAAGTAAAGTGAGTGGGAGATAACTCTTTGTCAAATCACCATAAGACAAAAAATCATATAAAAGCTTCACCAATTCTAAATGAATGACTAACATTATAAAACCTTCACAAATTCTAAATCACCAATTCATATAAACTTACAATCAGTAGCCTAATTTTTATTCCAAATACATTCTATTACTCCAAAAATCATTAACAATACATATAACCTATTAATTTTTCTTTGCCTAAACATTCAAAAGAACAACTAACATTATTAATTTCTCAAAGAACAACTAATATTAATTTCTCATAATAATTCATATTACCAATTAATTTCAATTCAAATGCCAAAATATTAGACAATAAAACTGCCAAAGAATGGCCATAGTTCCTAACTATATTAATCTCCCTAAAATACATTACCACAACAAAACTTGATTTATTTAACAATGTTAACACCAGAACTTTCGGAAATACATATAAAGATAGCTACACAAAACTCATACTACTGAAAAAGAGCAGCTTCATTTGAAATTCCAACAAGAAAACATGAAGAAAGAAACAGAATAGCTAGATAATCAGAATCATTAGAAAGTAAAAGAAATCTATCTCACTTGAATAGCTGAATCCCAAAAATCTTTAGCTGTGAATTCAACATTTGGGCTAATTGTCCCCAAGAGATGATGCGGCACTCCTGAGAAATGGAGCAATTTTTACAAATTTTCTTACCTAAAACTTAAGAAGAGAAAATTAAAAACTCAATTCATATAATTATGGCTGAACAGAATAGATTAGAGCAAGGAAAAAAAGCAATAAATAACCTCTCTGGTCTTTTAAAGGGACTTTATTGGTTAGAACTTCTAATCACGGCGTTGGAGGGGAGGCGGAGGTGCGGCTACGGAGGTGGTGGTGAGGCTGGCGGGTTGGGCTAGGGGGGCCTCTCGAGTTCTGGCAGGTGGAGCGGCGCGTGGGCTGGGTCCATTGGAGAAAGAGGCGGCGGTGATGAGAAAGGAATGGGTGGCGATTTGGAGTGGAAGGAGGAGGAGGCGGCGATTTGGAAGAAAGGAGGAGAAGGAGAGAAATGAATCTGGGTCACAATTTCTAGGGCAATTAAAGAGGATTTCGACGGTATCTTGTTTCCGTCGAAATCGTTTAAACAATTTCGACGGATTTTGTTTTCCGTTGAAATGTATATTTTTTTTTTTTTTTTTTTGCGAAATTAATACATTTCGACGGAAACAATTCCGTCGAAATTTTTAAAATTTCAACGGATTTGGGTGTCCGTCGAAATTTATTTATTTTTTCTTTTTTTTTAATTTTTTCGCAAAATTATTCCATTTCGACGGAAACCAAAATCCGTCGAAATTTACAAAAATTTCGACGGATTTTGGTTTCCGTCGAAATTTATTTATTTTTTCTTTATTTATTTTAATTAATTTCGATGGAATTTAATTTCCGTCGAAATTTCTTTACTTTCTTTATTTATTTTTTTGTTATTAACATTTCGACGGAACAAAATCCGTCGAAATTTCTAAAATTTCGACGGAATTGAATTTCCGTCGAAATTGTTTTTTGTTTTTTTTTTTTTTTTCATTTCTTCGCGAAAATATAAAATTTCGACGGATTATTTTCGACGGAAAATTTTTCCGTCGAAATATTTCGACGGAAAAATTTTCCGTCGAAAATTTCCTTAAAATTTCAACGGATTTATTTCCGTCGAAAATTTTCCGTCGAAATTTCTCGGTTTTCTTGTAGTGTCTGTTCATATATAGAGCATTCCATGGCAGTAATTTCATAATTAAGAAAAATTAGTGTCCATTAAGTTATCAAATAAATAATGATTGATAGTATTAATCATGTGGATTCGGTAAAGCCAAATCGTGTTTCATTACTATGCTCAAGACTCAAGCCAGAATTAGTAATTTGATTAGTAAAAGTTTGCGTGATACTTGAAATTATGTATGACTCCTTTTCGTATACGTTCTGAACTTAACGGAAAATACATTATGCATGTTTTGAGGTATAGAGTCACATTTATCATAACACATGAGGATAAAATGTCTTATTTATGATAACACAAGGGGTAAAGTGCCACATATAAAACGGGTAGTTTTATCAATTTTTGTTTTTTCAAAGTTTTAAAATTAGAGGGTTACAATGTTAAACTTTTAAAATATAATAGGGGGTTAAGTGATTTTTCAGATTTCAGAGAGATAAATTGAATATTATGCATATACAGATGATAAATTGTTAACTCTTTGATTAAATGTTAATGAAAGATACGTGTAGTTTTGAGTAAATATGCATATTAATTAGGAGAAGATGCACGATGCTCCCCTGTATTATGCGAAACCTACTTAAAACTCTTATGTGAAATTTTTTATTGCATCAAATTCTCTTGTACTTTTAGATCATCTGCACACTCTTCCCTTACTCTGTTAGTTGTCTACACTGTTAATTTTTAGTTGATATACATAATTACCTCTAGATATAAGGAAATTATACGCTAAGTTTAAAAGTATAAGGGGATTTTGTGATAAGTTTAAAAAGTAAAAGGGAATATGTGCTAAAGTGTGAAAATTACTAATTAGAGGATTTTCGTGCCAAGTGAAATCAATAAACTGCGAAATTGGATGCACGGGGAATACTATGCAAATAATCTGAAAGTACAAGTGGATTTTATGTAGTAAAAATCTCACAGTAGAGTTTTGTACATGTTTCGCAAAACACGTGAAAATATCATACAATTTTCTCTAGGCATTACACGTGCTCTGGATTACGGTTTATGAAATGAATAATAGTCTAACAAATTCAAAAATATTAAAACTTAGATTTGTGGTATTCTTA
Organism: Penstemon newberryi var. newberryi; assembly: GCA_030819805.1. NCBI lineage: Eukaryota > Viridiplantae > Streptophyta > Magnoliopsida > Lamiales > Plantaginaceae > Penstemon > Penstemon newberryi. Next base: position 38,900,254 of record JAUALY010000005.1, read on the forward strand.
ATTTAAGTGTTGATTAAAGATATACAGTAGAAAAATTAAAGAACTTAGTAATATGTTAGTAAATGGTTTTTAACCATCTCGTGTAAAATGATCAAGATATATATACAAATAAAATTACGTAGAAACATGTGTGATTATTAGTACGTACTATTAAATTTATTTATAAAATGATATGCACATTGTATAAAGTTGCAAAAAATTTATAAATTAAGAGTGAAAAATACAAATGCCCCTCATGCTTTGTCTAACGGACAAAAAGTTCGTGTATAATTTTTATTAGCCAAAACTTTCTTATGTTTTTTTTACTAGTTCATTGCAACCATAAGATATCATTGATATAATTTTAATAGAACATGGGGTTATTCCTAACTTGCAAAGTTAACAAGGTCATTATTACCAATTTTTTTATGTGAAGAGAAGATGTTTTTGCATTTTATTGTGTCGGTATAATTGTTCATTTCCTTGCAAATTACTAAAAATACTTGCACTTTTAGCAAGTGTAGCACATTCAGATTGGGAGGATGATAAATGACAATAAAATAAAACACATGAATCTTTTTTGATAAAAATAACCTCTCAATGATGCAAGGCATATTGGTGTTTAAAATTTCACTCTATAAATTAATCATATATAACTTTAGTCATAAATAGTAAATTTTATTTAACTCTTAATATTGTAGGTCCCTAAATTAGTATCCCAGGTTTTTAGTTTAGGCTGCACCTGTTACCTACCCAAATATTTTTTTATGTACCTGTATGCATTATATATATATATATATATTTCATAGTATATAACTCACATTTAAAGAAAATCTTGTTTGACATTTTACGAAAGTATTTCGATAATGGGGTTTACTTAGGAGTATTTGGTTTCATTAAATTAAAAAAGAAATAGATCAGAAACTTTGTAGATTTAGATCTAGGCCAGCTATAATTAATTTAAAACAAAACGGACCACAATTTCTGAAGGTAGCCCCAAAGGATTTCAAAAAGATGGCAGGGGTACGGTGGTCCCGATTCTGATAAACAAAAGAAAGTTTTGAATTGAAAAATTAAATCTTATTGTACTAAATTGTAGTAACATATATTCACATTGTATTTTATCTTATTCTTATTGTAAATTGTTGGTGCAATATTAAGATATACTATAGTAAACTAATTAATAATGTACTTCACCTTTTAATTTAAAAAAAAAAAAAAAAAGTTAAACCGTATTGCAAAGTAAAAACAAAGCTAAGATTGAAGATGAAGATTAATTATGAGTGGGAAAGTTGGAGAAAAAATTGAGGGTGGAGTGGGAATGGAAGTGATAAGGAAGTATAGGATTCTGCAACTACATGTTTCGTCCAGAATCAATTATTGCATTTTTTTTTAATTTTTTTTTTCAATAAGAATCATTGGTCAAATTTCGTTCATTCTATCATAATATATGCCCAGTCGAGGAGGCCTAGCCTAATTGCGAAGTGAGGCTATAAAGCTCATGAATTTCAATCTCACCTGATGTGAGGATATTTCTCTAATTAATATTTGTCTTGTTAGTGAATAATCTTTATATTTATTAATTGAACATTATTTGCACTTTTACTAGTGATTAAATAACTTTATCGATACAAACATGTGATTGATCTAGTGGAAGGGACTAATACTCTAAAGTTGCGACCCAAGTTCGAACTTCGTTGGGAGAGATTTCCATAAAATATGTCTAACGCGCCTCGAAAGTGATTATACCCTTAGGAAACTGAAAAAAAAAAATTGAACTTATCGATATAACAATATAGTCACCATTTCACCGAGAAAGAAATAATTAGGATATATGCTGGACTTTCAATTTAGATTTGAGCTGCAATCCAAATTTTCACTCCAGGTTTGGTTATCTAATTTAGTACTTCCCCCATCCCGTTTATTTTAGTCTGTTGGTACGGTCAACTGATCAATTTGACTAAATTTATAAAAATTATAATAAATAATTTAATTAATATATTTCACTAATAAATTGATAATATCATATGACACCATATATATTAATAGTTAAAAAGTTTAATACACCACAAATGTGAATAATTTAATACGATAAGTCACTGAAAAGTTTGATAATTTAAGAGTTGTGGTGTATTGAACTATTGATGATAAGTTTAAGAGAGAGGAAAAGGCAGTTTATATAGCCAGAGCAAAGTGACATAATTACCCCTTAATTAAAAAAGATATCCTACATCCTGAATCTCTGCCCCCTGCGCCTTCCACACCGACCTCATTGCAGGGACACACTCTCTGAAACTCATATCTTTTTATGGACATCACACAATCTGCTCCCAATTCAAGATGGTCTTTGGGAGGAGTTCCTTAGAAATTGTAATCGGCAAAGAAATGAACAGACCTGAAAATGGGGAAATGGGAAGGAAGATATGTATAAATTTCTTTTCCTTTATCTTTTCTCCTGTTAAAGGGTAATTATGTCCAGTACCAGCCTTTTGCTCTGGCATTAGGAAAATTGCTCTAGCTATATCAACAGTCAAAGGAAATAGATAATTAAGATGAGAGTTAAAAAAAACAACAATTAAGGTAATTAAGATATTATATCAATTTAAATCCATTTTTAAGGGCAAATTAGGTAGTTGACTAGCTTTTCTTTTGCAGCAACAATTGCTAGCCATTATTAAAATGTAAAATTTTAATTTTTTATTTTACACATCATCGTCTATATTGCCAATATACTAAAATGGGCTAAAATATTAATGATGTTGTAAATATCATATATTAGTGGGTATTCCTATTGCTAATGTAATAGTTCAGGGACTTAGTTATAATATATCCATTTATGGGCTTCCATCTTGTAAATGGGCTTTGTACCCTACTTGTAACTTGTTTGGATATAAATAAGAGCTCTCCCCTCCCCAAGAAAACAACCCTAATTATTCTACGTATTATTTCTGTGTGTTCTTCTTTCCTTCTCTTTACAGTTATTATATTGTTTATCAATCTCTTTACCTCAATGACTAAACCAAAGAGCTATAATTAATTATTTACAACAAATGAGATAATTTTTTTGACGACAAATGCATCATTAAATCAATCTTTACGTATTTTTTTTTCAAATACATCATAATGTTTTTCTAATTCTACCAAAGTAAAAAATCTAAATTAAATACAAGCTAGCAAGAAATTAGGAAAGCACTCAAAATAATGAGATTTGTACCCAAAACCTCTTAATCTTGAGATTGAGAACTCAATTTTACCACTAGACTATGACCTGATTAGCAATTTGAAAACTTATTTAAGAGCCCAAGAATTAGTTCAATTTGTACCATATTCGAAAAAGGACCTCATTCATAATTATTGTAAAATGCAACGCCAACTTCCGTATAAGGTTGGTATTTTCTTTTTCTTTTCAAGTGTTGGTATTGGTTACCCCTGGATCATGGCCGTCTAACTCAGCTACTCTATCCGTTTTTTTTTTTATTTGTCGTTTTGGAGGATTGTCCACGAATTAAGAAATGTCATATATTTTTATCTTTTCAATTTTATAGTTAAGCTAGAAATACTTTGTGAAATATTTGAATACACAGATTGTTAGAAATCAAAAATTATAAGTAGTGCTATTACTAGAGTGATGATATAGAGCATCAAATGAAATACGACATCTGAAAAAATTTATATGATCATATTTCTCGAAAATAAGCAGAGACTTCAGAGTTGAAAACAGAACATTTATTTTAGCGAGTATATAATTTTGGAAAGAGAACTTTGGCCACAAATAATGAAAAATTAATGCCTGAAACTCATGTTACACTTATTCATGCCGCAGCAAACTAATTAATTAATAACACAAAAATATTTTCAAAACTATAAGAAGAGTGATATTGTGTACGTACTAATAACAAAATACTGTAGTAATATTAATTTCTAAACTATAAGAACACTGACATTCTATGTAGTGCTACAAACTAATAAAAAAAGAGTAATACTTTTTAAACTATAATTCCATCTCAATTTCATATATTAAAAAGAAAAAAAGAATCAATTCAAGATACAAAGGAATGTGTACCTATGTTGCACGAAATTACTACTCACGTGTCACCTGCATGATTAATTAAATGCCAATATAAGTAATACTTTTTTTCTCACTGAAACGGTATTTACATCTTTAAATTAATTTCTATATTAGAGAGTCTATTTAAAATTCATTCGTTAACGACCAAATTACAAAAATATATTAATTACCGATACTAGTATTAAATTAGAGAACTACCCACGTTAATGAAATTCGAACGCAAAACATCTTAATCTTGGGACTTGAATTTTTGCCACAATACTACTATAAAGTTATTGAATTAATTGAAATTCTCATGTGTTCCTTCCCAAACCAATATGTGGTCCAATTTTCATCAATGTGAGGGCTGCCGATATTAATTTCTAAATGCATGTGAAAATGAAGGCCTCAACTACACGATGAGATAGTTAATTAATTTGTAGCCACCTACTTGGCCAACATTGTATTGATTAAGTACGTACTTTAGATTGATTTTTGAAATGTGAATGTTGAAATCTAACATCAATAAGTCAATATCAATTTAAGGTTGATATAAATATATTTGAGGTTGACAGTATCATAAACATGAAAAAGGGTGGGCAAAGGTGAGTATTACTGCTGAACATATTTAATATTTAATGAATTCCAATACTTACCTTAAAATCAAAAGGAAAAAAAATATATTTAATTTACTATTATCATATTTACTCAAGTTACTTAAATAGTTATTTTAATTTATTATACACATTTCCCTCTCTTGAAATCTCTTTTCTCATATATATCAGTTCGAGAAATAACTCTAAAATTCACATTTTTTCTTAAAATAAAAAATCGTAGGTAAATTTATTAATACTCAATATCATCAAGTACAAAGTCGAACATAAATCTCGGAAGTTCAGTAAGGGGAGTAGTACTTCGAGTACCTTCAAAAGTTTGATGATAATTTATCATAATAAATATTCTTTTTAAACTTTATCTCCGATCCCCATCACATATTCTCCGTGGTTAAGTAAATTTTATCAAATGAGCAAAAAGTAAAATTGTTACTCTCAAAGTTTCTCCTTACTTATGAATCATCTTTAAGGTAGATTAATTAGATGTTTAAAAGTCAGCAAAACGGTGTCCATTTTGTCAATAGACCATCCAATTAATTGGAGTATGAATTTTGAGCATTTTTCACTTACTATAATTTAGCAACATAAATAATAAGGTAATGGGTTGGGTTGTCAATGGGCCGGATTCGGGTCGGATCAAGCTCGACCTAGATCCAGATCCATTTACATCGGATCAAATCCGGGTCAGATCCATATCTTGCTCGGATCTAGATTTCTCAAGTCCATCGGATTTTGTTCGGGTTCAGTCGAATATAGAATCTTTTTCGAATTCAATAAAATCTTCATTTTTCAGAAGTTAAACCTGTATTTTTTTCCTAAAACAAGTTTGACAACTTTACTGTTTTATTTAATTTAGCTCACATGTTTAAACTTTCTTAACCATTATTCAAGTTTTGGATGGAAATATGCATAAAAATATAATTATGATTGAATTATTAACTATTTCCATCATAACCTAGTGGTGAAATATTATTTATGTAACTTATTTTAATAAAACATTATGTATATATATAATTCTTTTATTTATTGTCGGATACGAACCTTTAACGGATCGAATCGACCTAAATTCATATTTTGCACCACGTATTTCAGATTTTTATAATCAGATCTCTAATCAAATTAAAATCCTAATAAATCGGATCGAATTTGGATTAAAATCCGCCCCATTGACAGCCCTAGTTACGGGAAGATAAAGCAAATAAAAGGAGTTGGGCCACTCTCATGAAAATGTAAGTGGATCCACCTATTGAGGTTCGGGAAAAAGATATAAAAAGGTAAAATGAAATTAGAAGAAAATATGAATTGGGTCGGTCCATTTTGTAGCGGATCAGAATAACCCAAGAAAGTGCAATTTTTACTTATCTTTTCGATCTGCTTCAAATTACTATATTTGTATTTAGAAATGGTAAATACATTAACACGTCATAATTATATTCGAATCTTCTATCTAACGAGATATCATCACTACAACAAAATCGTTTTAATTACAGCAATGTAGAAAGAATAACTCACAACAATATTAATAATACAATAAGAAGAAAACTATACTAGTTGCAAATGAGACTTGAACCTAGGAACTTAAATTTCAAGGTATAAGATTTGCCACTAGTCAACAACGGCTTTAAATTACTACTTTTAAAGGTTATAATTCTACAACCGGCAGTTTCTCTTTGTGGGCAACTTGTCGGGCCTATTTGGTTAGAATTTAACTCGGTCTTGCTATGTTTTGATTTCAAAAAGTTGATTTAGATGATTTTAGTGAAACCTTTAAAATCCCATTTGGATTGAATTTAAATGTTGAAGTTTGGAGTTTGGAGAAAAAAAGTAGGTGATAGGTATCAAATTAATATCTTTAATAGAGAAAAAATAGATTATATATATAAAATCATTGTCTTTTATAGGTTTGAAATTAAAACCTGAGTTTCGCGAAACATAATTCATTTGGTTAGATTTTAGCTTAGTTTCGCGAAACCACGACTAAGCCAGAACCTAGCCAAATAGGACCATAAACTCAATGTAATACTTCGAATAGGTTTACGGTGTCCAGTCGTAATGCAAGTATTTTATGTGAATGACACGAAATTAGACCGAAGGTTTTACATATAAAAAAATCAATCCAATTAATTTCATATCCTTCACTATTTTGCACCCTGCCATGTGAATGAATCATGCAACACAGAACCAAGCTATACTACGAAATTCACATGAATCAAGTAACATCCAACCCAATCTTATTGAATCCTTCAAAAAGCCAAAAATATAAAAATAAAAATAAAAAAAAAAAAAAGTAACCAAGATTACCTTAAGTAATGAGCTTTTTATACATAAAATATATAACAAGTTTTACTCTCTTTTTATTTCATGAAAAAACATTAGATGAAATATGAAGCTTTCTTTGAAATGTATCATTAATTTCATTCCCTGCATTTGGCACCTCTACTATAATCTCCAACCTGGACTCCTCCATACTCAACCCCCTCGACTCATTTGAATTGGTATCCAATAATTCTCCAACAATTTCATTGTTAATATGATCTAATGCTTGCACGGCAGGAGCACGACAAATGGGGCATGTCGTGTGAGAATGCAGCCACATATCGATACATTCAACGTGAAAACAATGATTACACGAAGCTAGTTTTCTACCAATTTCTTCATCTCCAAATAAACTTAAGCAAATCACACAAACCAAACCTTTTCCCCCTTGCTCGTTTGCCTTAAACACAAACTGTGGTATTGAAGATATAACTGAAGATTCAAGACCCTTTATTGTAGGAGAAAGATTTTCATTATCACTGTTAGCATCGGATGTGAAGAAGTTTTGAATATGATAAAATCGCGCCCCTAAGGCTAACGGGATTACTGGTGTTGATGCTGAAACTCCATCACTCGTTACATGAACTTCATTGAAGAAGCATTTGGCATAAAAATGTAATGATATTACAAAGAGAAGTACTAAAATCAATGACAAAATCGCAAGAAGCATGATGTTGTTTTGGCCGTATGAGAGTATGGTATGGACTAAAGTTTCCATAATTATTTGAATCAAATAAGTAACTGAACTGGGGGAGTAAATCCAACAAAAGAGTGGTAAGACTCTTACAGACAGAATGAGTTGTCAAGTTTTATGTTAAAAACAAAAATGAAATCAAAGTCAAACATGGGGTGTGGACTGCATTTTGCGTGAATGTCAAGGCATTGAAACTGAAATACTAGATTTTTATTTAATGAAAACAAGAAAATGAAATGGAGATCACGTGAAGGCGACGGCAGATATGGGTTGTTAAACATAACATAGGAGACGGTTTATTTATCATTTTATTTGATTCATTCATATGTTCTCTTTTTTTTTTTTTTTTTGAGAAACATTCATATGTTCTCATTTATGAATTATGAATCAACTACAAAAGATTTAATTTTTTACCGGCTACATGTCGCTCACAGGAGTTTACCCCACACTTGGTTTTTTATTTTTATTTTGGTACAAACACACTTGATATTCTAGCCTTAATATGTGTTTCTCAAAAAGAAAAATCTAGCCTTAATATGCGCATTTGATGTGCACGTATCAAGTAAAGTAGAATATTCTTTTTATTCTACTGTAGATGTGACAAGGAGGTTAGGTGTAATTTATTTAAATAAGCACAAAAGAACATAGGGTAAAACATACAGAACGATTGGATAAAAAGAAAAGTGCACGAAGAATAAAGCTCTGGAAATGTCCCTTTTTCTCCCAATGTAACACCAATTCAATTACTTGAAATACATCAATGCCACTTATTTCTGTATAATTGTTTCATCTATCAATGATTTAAATTTTCAAGAAATGGATGCTTACTCTTTGCCAGTATAGTCCATTTACTCAAACTATATTAGCCTAGATGTATTTCTGACTTCTGTAACTTTTGAATGTCAATGACTTACATAATCAAGAAATGGAAGCTTACCACTGCACGATGACAAGTTTTTTTCCGGTTGTCACATCAACTTGTATCGTTTCTCCTGGACGCCTGAAACTCCCATTTGTATTTCTATTATTGTGTGAAGGGGCATCTGTAAAATACCAAAAAAGAAAACGGTGGTTATAATTAATAAAAATTTGGAACCTCTTCAAATACTACATATTTTTCATAAAGTGACATTTCAATTATGAGGAAGTAAATTAACTACTAAAAAGTAATAGTCTCCATGCATGTATTACCTCTATGTGGGGAATCTCTTTCAATGGCCTATCAGCAAAATAAGCATACAAAGCCCTCAAAACAGCCTACAGAATACAAGGATATAATTTAGCATATTATTAAGAACAATGCATTTCGAAGAGAATAATATATTTTGTGATTATATTATAACCTGGTGAGATATCACAACAACTGGAGCTCTTTGTCGTTCCAGCTCAATAATCACAGGCTCCAATCTGTAAAAATAAGAAAAACAAAAAGATAAAAATTAAAATAAACTAAACTTCATAGAGTTTAAGCTCTTTTCGAATGACAAATAGCTTATTATTATAGCTTCAGTACACAAACCTTTGTATAACATCAAGATAAGATTCACCACGAGGATATCTGTACCTCAATTTGTCCTTTTTACGTGCCCTGAGATATATGCAATGGGATTAAACTTGAAATAAGTGAGCTAATGACATTACGACATATTGAGAATAAAATGAAAAGTAAGCAAAAAATTGATATAAGTCACAAAAGAAGAGTAAGAAACTTTTATTACATTGTACAAAATATAAGAAAAAGATAGTGATGAAAGTAAACTAATAGGAACGAAATTATACTCGTATTCCTCTGGCATATTTTTCTTCATTTCTTCATATGTCAATCCATCAAACACGCCTGCATTAATTTCATCAAGTACACGCCATTGAATCTACAGAAGAATGTTACAAAATGAAAGAATTCAGATGTCAGTTTGAAGAAAGCTGGGCGTGGTGAAGTAAACAAAGGACAACGGGTGTTATTATGTACACGTAACCTTTGGGAATCCAACTATTGGGCTTGCAGTTAAAATAGTTCTCTGCAATGTGCTGGTCCATATCTAAGCCACAGGAGATACAAAATTTTACACCAATTGAACTTTATCAAAATACTTGCCAACAATAAATTGTCAATGTCAAAGTCTAATTCAGATCAACAGAACAAGAAAACTTTTCAGAAACATTTATTTAGAACAAATATTTTTTCATATCCGAAATTTCATTAAGTTGGAAAAACTCACAGAAGCAGCCCTTTCATTTTTCAGACGTTTTTCAACAAAATTAGCAAGTTTCTTCGAGTAAATCTCTCCAGAATCACTGTTCAAAATAAAATTTGCACCCTGAGTTACAGAATCATATTACTCTGCGTTGTTAAGTCATAGGAAATACAAGGAAGCACATTTGCCGTTTCCAAGTGAAACTCACAAAATTTTCTGAACTGAAATATGATGCAGATTTCTTGACATAATATGTTAATGTCCCATAATTTGTTAAGAAATTTCACCTTCAGAGCCACTCCATTCTTCTCATAGAACCATAATTGCACATTAGGTTAGTCTCTTCTGCATTTTTTTCTCTTACTTTGTTCTCAACAAAATTATATGTAAATTAACTAGTTTGGTAAACAGCTCTCAGATTTTACATTATCCCAAAAGAGAGACGGTAAAGGGAATGGATGCTATCAAAGTGAACTGGATTATATCTATGATAATTTTGTAAGGCCTAGTTAAAAAATATTTTCCTATTCCTTGCAACAAATAAAATTTATCTATAAAGAATTTGGAAGAAAATTGTCTTTAAATTAATATATAAGAGAACCTTATGACACTATCACCGCCAATTCGGCCTCTAACATTGTATTGACTCTCTCCATGCCTGGTAAGCAAAATTGGACGTGGCGTTAGATGTGTATTCACCTGTAAAATTGCAAGCAACTCCATTTATTCAAATCTATTAGAAAATATTGAAATTATAAATTCTATCAAGTTTTGGAAGTTTTTCACACAAGAAATTGTCAAATAATCGATCTAATAAGTTGGGAGAAAAAACAGATGATTTGACTTTTTTTCAATAGCAGACATGCCATTCTTCATGGGATAGATGTAGTATTATTTTATGTTTACTCTTAGTTTTAATTTAGTAAATTTGGTGTGCGCACACAAACTCGACATAATCAGTGTCATGGCTCAAAAATAATTCAATAGTGTTTACCCGACAATTGAATCACCCCCTGTTGACCCCTATCATCTGTAATTTACAGGGATAATAACAAATTTAGTTTTTTAAACATTGCAAGGATAGGATTACGATAAAATTTAAGCAAATATGGTTTGTAAGCACAGTGCCAAGAAAAAGCAAAAAACTTGTCGGACAAAAGGAATATGTCCAAGTCCATGGTGATTTTATAATGTTTTTCTATGTATTTACATTTCATAAGTTTTAGCAATCAAGACTATTCTAGTGACTTCCAGTTTCAGATATATGTCCTGATATTCTAAAACAAAGTTTTATCTGGATATAATTGAAATCCTTATTCGTGCGAATTTTTACATGTTAAGATAACATATTCTTCAATATAGGCCATGTTCAAATAAAGATGAATTATCACATACCAAGAAGAATACTGTCCGGCCAGGAAGGTATCCGCTAATGTTATTCACCTGCATGTATCAGAAATGCCATGAATCATGATACTTGTAAGATACCAACATAGCATCTAACTCTGAAGTTTTATCTTTGAGGTGGAAAATGTAAGAAGGAAACAAAACAAGCCAAGAAATTCAAGGAAGAAAGAGGGGGAAAGGAATTAGATAAAACTTGTTCTTGAATGATTGCACAAACATAACTGTAAAGCACAAGCTGTGAGAATTGATGACAATATTAAAAAAAAAATTATCCATAGAATATGTACAATGTACTGCACGTAAGCATGAGCTAACAGTTAGGCAACAAAAGAATCTCAAGTATCATTACAGTACAAGATAGTCCCTTTTCTAGTCAATTCAATTATAGATCTTGCAGAGGGCATTTAGCACACGTAAGCGTAATTGTTGATCAAGATAATTTAGGTGTCTATTGGGAAAATTAACATAAGATGAGAAATGAAAGTGAAAAGGGGAGCATTACTTGTATTTGTCCACCGTTTCCACTGACCATATCAATCATCTTGATATAAGAGCCTTCTTCTACCGGTTCATAGGCCTGTACAGAAATATATACTACATGTGAAACCTGATTTTCTCCACAGCTAGCAATGAATAACAGCACAAGGTATGTCAAGGATCTACCCTTTCATAATTTTCAAGTCGGTTTTTGAAGTCATGATATCCAGCTTCAAAATCTGGCCTGAAATTTATAACAAGTCACAATGCTATATAGTATGGTGTACTTAAACAAGTGATTTTCCAAAACCATACTCTTCTGCATAGTCGGGGCTTTGTTGAATTTTGAGACGTATATTTCGTTCAATAATTTTCCGATCGTTGCATATTGTCTCCAAAAATATGATCTGTAAGGAAAGAACATTTAGCATATACAAGACATCCAGCAAAAATATTCAAGTTTACCACTAATCATACACCACCAAGGCCAACTCTGATAAGCAACACATAGGCATCTATACAGGTAACTCTAATCATTAAAACAGGAAACAGTGATTTAATCAACAGTATAATCCATTAATTTTTTTGTTAAGTTAAAAAAAGTTAGATTATTTAAAACTTCACAAAAACCTAAATCACATGGACAGAGAAAAAAAAACTTCAATATACACCTTTGGTAAGTGCAAATATGCGATGGCTTTTCAAATTTGATTATTTTGTAATTCATATTTCTGATGATCCTAATAGAAAAATACTCTACCTTGCATTTGCCTTCAGCCATTCTCATAAGCATATTCCTTCTTTCCTTAGTACTGTTTGCGGCATCGAATATCCCGACCTAAACATAATAGGAGATGCATTCTGAAAGGATCAGGAAATTGAGCACACTAACAAAATGAAACAACTTACCTGGCCACCCTCTTGCATCCAAGAGATCATATCCTCCATTGCAAGTGCTGCTACCTGGTAGCAGGTCATGAATTAAAACTATGTGCAAGGAAACAGGTTAATACTGGTTTAGAGTTACAATGTCGAAACAAAAAAATGAATTACAAGTTCACAGATTCAACTTTGTTATGATAAAACTTCAATTAAATGAAAATATACAGGGATATAAAAATCAAGTATGAGCACCTCTTTAATGGAATTTATATATTCATTGCTCATATCTTTTATTCAATATCGCATACAACTTTTTCATACTTTCTCTTTTAGTCTTAGTTTTTATGCTCTTTCACCAAATATAATCCTTAATACTCCTTCCATCCCATAACTTGTCGCTCTTAATTCATTTTGGGACATCTCAAAACAAGTGTCCCTTTCCCAAAAATCCCTTTCTCAAAACAACCCTCTCACATAAAGTAATGTGACACCACTTCTCAACGACAACTTTTCAGGAAAAACATAAAGATACCTAGAAGTCTCATTTTTAAACTCTCATCTAAAACTCCATCCAAACCAAAATGGTGCAAATATGGGAAGTGGGAGGTAATTAGGTTTGTTGTTTTGTAGGGAAGGCCAGTGACAGTTGACCACTACAATCAGCCCCACACGGAGCAAGTATGCTTGAATGCACTTAGTTTGTTACTTCATTATATTAGTGTACGCTGTCAGAAGACCCTTGCAGCTTTAAATAGAGGGGGGGTGAATTTGGTTAAGAAAAAACATGTTTACAGCCCCCAACAGATTCTTATTTAACTGGCATGTGCTAAATGTGAAATGAAATAGTTACGGCGCCAAACTAGACACTTTCTTTTAGGCGTACAACAAACGAGAAGAGGAGGTGTTTAATTTCCACAAAAGTATCATTTAACATAACAATAACAAGCCAGGAAAAGCAGATTCAGGAGAAAATGACATATCTCATGTAAGTCTTAAGGTTTTCTTTTTAAAGGAAAAATGATGTGAGTCTAAGTTGATGAATTTTCTGTTAATATTGAACTAAATCTTACATGTTACTCACTAAAACATTAACAACTACTCGAAATGATTTTTCTATGAAATTGTTACCTCATTGCGTGCTTCCATGCCTTCTGGATTGTCACCCCGGAAAAAATCAGCGGACTGCGCCAAAGAAAATTGTAATATAATGAAGATCCTAGATTGATGATCGTGTAAACTTGCATGTCACAAACAAATGTTGGGAAGACGTTCCTCTCCAAGTCCTATGCTCAAGAATATGTGTTCATATCCTTTTAAAAATCATATGCTTCCAAATTATATCCATTTCAGCTCTAATGCTTAAGTGTTCATCAGTCCGGTCAAGGATTAAACCCACAAATAAGTGGTGGTAGATCAGCAATCTGAAACTATCTTGATATAGTACACTTAGCTGTAAAAGGTTGCTGCAAGAACTCAAGATTTGGGGAAACCTTCAGTCCTTCACCAGATCATAAGAGGTTATTATTCTTCTTAAAAATAAGAGAGGGGGGAGAACACATATACTGGCTCAAACTTTAGTGGCAATAAATTGTGGGTTTTAGTTTTGCTTTAGTGGCCATATCTTCAACATGTGAAATATGTCTTCACTGGCAAAGCAGACCAAAAGGAGAGAAAAGAACGGATTTACTTATTAACATTGATGCATCGACATATGTAAATCCATGAACTCTTCATTAATATCCTGAAAGTAATACAACTTTGAAAAATAACCCGATGAAACAAGAGGATGAAGATGTCACCATTTGGCAGTACCTGGTTAGCTCCATGCTTTAGCCGCCGATACTGCAACCAAAATTCACAATTATGCAGCTTTCCTTGTTTGTGTAAACCAACAAAATAAGAATGAAAGACAATTGTCATACAATTACCTTCCCAACATTGAAGTGTTTAGTTTCATGACCCAACCAACGAAGATACCGCGTAAGTTTAGCTGCAGTGAAAGTTTTGCCACGTGCAGGCAACCCAACCTGTAGCATAAAGGCATGTAAAATTTTGGTATCTATCGACAGACCGCCTCATCTAAAAGCTTAAATTTTTAGAGAAGTGAGTCATTTAATATTTATTTATTAGTTTAAAACATGCACCCTCACGTGGAGGCGGTATTCTTTGTACTCAACTCAAGCCTAACATGTGGGAGTCTCTTTCATGAATAGGTGGAGGTATGGATCAATGACAAAACTTATAAAACTTTTTACTGGCCATATTGAATGACCATAAAATCTAAAATATCAACTGTTCGAGATGAGAGTTATTTGAGATAATTACTTTCTAACAGCATCCAAAATAAAAACAACACACATAAGCACATTGCGTGGTACTTTGATCAATATAGAAGGATACTATATGCCATGAACAACCACACCAATCTGTGACAAGGATTGAAAAGAGAAAGGAAAAATGTTTAAGGAAGATTTATAAGTACCAGGACAATTGCCAAATGTCTATCCTCCTTTGGTCCAAGCAACTGATCTGCTACAGCTGCAGCTGCAACAGCTCCAGCAGCAGCTGGTATAGATTTCTGACAGTATGAAATGAATCATGCATTAGAGACACCATTATAAATTTCTAAGTATTCTCCAAAGTGACAGAGTAGTTTCCTACAAACCTCGGCTTCTGAATCAACGGCTTCAGTAACAGCTGGCTTAGAATTCTAATAACATACGAGTCATGAGTTAGAGACACCAATACCATATGTATCTCCATGGATGGAAATTAAAGATATAGATTTTTCAGCTTCAGAGTGATAGAGTAGGTTCCTACAAACCTCGGCTTCTGAATCACTTTTGGGATCAACCAAGAAAGTTACTGCACTTGCAGATTTTAATAGTCTGGGAGATCCGACCCCCCTATCCATAAAGAGTCCTCTGTGACTTTCTTGTTTTTGCAGAAGTGAAAAGGTTCCAACCGACTTTGACTCAACCAAGCCAGATCCTGAAGAAACACTTGCTGGGTCTGGCACAATGACTTCCATCGCCTGATAGAGCAATATTACCTCTCAGTTCACATGGAACAAAACATGTGTCGCAGCAAACAAACATATGAAGGATAAAAGGCGGCTAGGAAAATTGTTTTGGAACTTGGAATAATTATTTAAATACAGAATTTAAAGATCAAAACAGAATATATGTTTTTGCATCAATTTTAACAGTGGAACAATTAACTGATGACTACTTGGTTGTTTTGACAGAGGAAACTATGTAAACAATAGGTTGCCTCCTTTTGTGTCCCCATTCTGAAGGAAGATACAATTCATGCAGACTTTATGAACATGTCAAGAAGAAAACTCAAGTTAGAGGAATTTATCCTGTTGTAAAATATTTCTTTTACCCCTAGTCTAGTGAACATGGTTATTATGTAAAGGCAATTTTGAAGAACACTTCACAAAATTTATATGGTCTTGAGAGGAAAAAGAAACGACTGTAGATAGAACAATACCGGGGAAGTTGCAGGCCGATCAACAGAAACAACAGTATGTAATGCACCAATGGAGCCATCAGTTTTGGGAAATACCCCTACGCGTCTCAGTGACCTAGGAGTTTCTGTCATATTGGCTGCATAAACCTGACCTGAATTGGTGGATGTTGGAGCTGGGATAACGTAGTGCTCAAGATCAAGCTCCAAACTTGCTGAAGATCCATGCTGCAATAAATAATAACAAATTTATGACACAATCCATTCTAAGAGAATTCCATGCCTTCAAATTTATTAAAAACCACCACAAAAGGGAAATTCAAAACTTAGGAGTCCCCATATTTTCAAACTTAACATCTAAAAGCAAAATTGCGAACAACATCCATCTTGGATGCCAATACATTCAGCGGCCAAATTCATATATCATGCAATCGAAAATATCTAAATAATTTAGATACTAAAATCCTACAATGAAAAGTAAAATGCATTCAAGAGTTTGAAACTAAAGAAGCCATTATTCACTTACCTCATTACTAGCTTTAGCAAAAGAGTTTATACTGACATCTGGGATTCCACGAACAGTGGAAGGCTGGAAATTCTGTTTATACCACCGCCAACTTGCTGCAAGATCAAATGGGGAAACCCGATCCGCTTTAATGAATACCCTGTACTCAACAATCTCATCAGCACTCAATTCAAACATGGCCGCCCTCGTCTCCCCTTGTAATGTACCCCCTATCAATTGCCTGTTGTGCCCTTCCTCCACTATATATGGCACATTACTATTCATGGGCTTCAACAAAAACTTAAAATCCAGTGTCTCTATTTACTCGAAGAAAAAAAAAGAATCAGATTGTGAATGAATTTTAGCAACATATCAACAATAACAATACTTACTAGCAAAATTTGGCAGTAATTACCGTGGTTAGGCGGCACAACAAAACTCAATTCCCACATAGACGCGGATTCACGTTCCATGGATAGCTGGTGATTCACCAGTAACAGAATTAATAATTAAGTACAGAAAAGAAATGAGAATCATGCAATTAATTAGAACTCAACATTTTTTCCTATTAGTTTATAAGACAATACAAAATCGGTCATGATTTTAATTTAAGGAAACAATACTCAACTAGCTAGGGCGAAATTGTAGTGTTAAATCAAATAGCATACGTACGGCTTTGGATGAGTCCCAAGAGCCGACGAGGGGTACGGAGCCGTAGACGTGGGGAGTGAGGTGGTCTTGGAGTTTGTAATTTTCCATTTTGAGAGAAACGTAGAGTTGTCCGCCGCCGCCGCCTTCTTCCAATTGGTCTTCTCCGGTGCCGCCATAGGAGGAGCTGGTACTATCGAGATTCTTCGAAGCGGCGGTGCCCATATTGATTATGAAATTGATGAAATTGTACAAGCTGTGAAGCTCTCAGTATCAGTCTCTCATTTGTTTTGTAGGGGTTTGCATGCAATTGCAGGGTGTGAGAGATGAGGATTGAAAGGCGTGGAAAAGTTGGAATAAATTCAATTTAATTTAATTTAATTTAGTTTAATATGAGTGGTGATGATAAGAAATTAAGAATGGAATTGGAATCGTGGGGGGAAAATTGGTGAATATGGATATGGTGCTCTAGCTAGCTTTTCGAATCCGGGTAGGATAATAGGTGGGGCCATGGGGGCAAAAAACAGTCACATTATTTCTTTGACCAAGCTTATTTTTTTCTAAATACATTAATTATTAATTTCAATACTCAATTACAAAGAAAACTATTCTTCAATTAGTTACTTCAAATATACTTGGTAAATAAGGAAATGCATATCAAATCATTTAAGTTTAATTTTATCATATAACACCCAAGGGGCAAAATTGGAATATTTAAATATTGCAAAAAATGGTATTTATATATTTATTAGCAATTTAAATTGTAAAATATTAAATTAAATAGAATTTTAATAATATATTTTATAAATATGAATTGTTTACACATTAGTTAAATGAATTTATTTTTTAAATTAGTAAATTTAATAAATTATATTGTATTATAAATAAGATATTTTAATTTATTAAAGTTTATATTGTATTATAAATTGAAATATTTATTGAAATTTATGGGAAATTATAAATTATATCAATTATTTTGGTGGTAAATATATGATTATTATTTTTATATTTACAAGATATAACAATTAACACCCAATTTTTAAAATTTATAACATATTATAAACATTACAAATAACTTCCAAGGGCAAAATTGAAACATTTTAGGGACAAGGGGTTAATTGTAAGAATGTGACAAACCTGAGGGGGATTTTTGTAATACCCAATATGTGAGAGGGATTTTTGTAATTAAGCCTTACCTGAGGGGTGTATTTGTAATTTACCCTAAACAAATGGAAAAGTTACCAATTTAACAATAATAAATACATGATTATAGTTGTATGTGTTTGATAGGGCGCTTCCGCTTTTACTATTACTTTATTTGTCCTATTAAAAACTCTCGATTTGTTGTAAAACTATGCTAAAAGTAACAACAATTAAAGTATATAAAGTGGAACAAAATAGAAGATAGATTAGGGAGAGAGTTTCTTATTACTAATATATTCTTGTGCATATAAAATAATTTACAATGCACCTATTTATTGGGCTATAAGTGCAACTTAATAATCAAAAGTTACAAGATAAGTTTAAGTAAAATTCAATGAATAAAGTACATGACTTTTGGTGTTTCAAAGAGTATTCATATAACTAGTGACATTCCAAATGCATCCATCAAATAAAGACTAGATTCATAACACTCCCCCTTGGATGCATGTTGCTTATTAAATATGCCTCGTTAAAAACCTTGTTAGAAAAACCCTGTGGGAAAAACCTGAACAAGGAAAAAAGAGTACATATCCATACGGGACTGATAAGCGTGTAACACTGTCTCGTTAAAACCTTTCCAAGAAAACCCATTGGGACAAAAACTTGGACGAAGGAAAAAGAGTACAATGTGCAAGTAATTATTAATAACACGCTCCCCCTGAAGTCGCTACAAGGTCCACAAGTTGATGCATTCCGATGTTGTGGACTATCTTTCTTAATGATGTAGTCGACAGTCCTTTAGTTAACGATAAGATTGTTGCTTGACTTAAATTGATGAACGTCCAAATCACCATTTTTATGAGACTTGTTGGTGGGTTAAGAGAAACTTTTGGTGATACGTATTCCGCTATGTCTCTTTTGATATATTCATTTTCTGTTTGAGCAATTCAAGTTATATTGTCTTCATATAATGATGTTAGCGGTTCCTTATTGAATGTAACCCACATGTTTATGAAAATATCGAATCATAGATCTCATCCATAACATTTATGAGATGTCAAAATTTCAGAGTGGTTGGAAGAGGTGGCTGCTAAAGTTTGTTTCAGAGATTGCCAAGATTTAGAAGCTCCACCATAAGTAAATTCGTGTTCACTTTGGAATAAAATTTTATACAACCATCTATATAACCCTCTACTTGTGGGCTTGAATATTTAGAGTAAAAATAAACTCATGTCAGTTGATCCACGAAGATAACATAATGTTTGTTTAATGTCATTTCAATGACTTTATGTTGGTGCAAAGTTGTATCTAGTTCACCGAGAAAGCTATATCCGACCTCGAACAATTTCAAGATACATGAGGGCTCTTATTGCACTTAAATATGGTACTTCATGACCAAATATTTATTCATTGTTCTTTCCCAGGACGAAAGTGATATTCATATATCTAAAGAACAATCAACCATGAATTTGCTCAACGAATAAACATTTATCAAATTTAGCTGGTAATCTGTGGTATTTGTGGGCTCTACAAAAGTTCTCATAAAATTTAAATCATCCACGCATACCGCAATAATATAAAACTCATCAATAAATCTTTCAAAGCAAAATACATGGACAAATTGGATTATGCACGAATCCTTCTTTACGAAGTTTTCATTTAGCTGGTTATACCACATCAGACCAGATCACCCTAACTGAATAAGGATCGTATTGTTTAATAAAGGATAAGCATGAGACCATTTAATTTCTTCAGGGATTTTAATATAAATATCACTACCTAATGATCTATCTAATATGCGGTAACTACATCCGTAAACACATTTCAAGTCCTTCAGGGACTGCAAATCAATTAAATACCGCAAGGTGATTGTACCAATCACGGGGGAATATGTTTCATCGTAGTTATTGGTCTCTGCGAGAATTCGTGCAAGAAGTTGTGTCTTATATATCACATTTTCATCATGTTTTTGTAAAATTATATGTTTGTGACATATAAATATCATGTCTTTGGGCGTGCGGACAACTAGTCCAAATACTTTTACAAGTTAATAGCGATCTTGAATCGCATCTTTCTATATTGGCCAATTTATTTATTTATGTCGACATTAATATAACCGTTCACGGTTCAGGATCCTGATTTATAACTTTTATTTAGTGCGACCCAAATAAGCAAAACTATTATACATAATTACTTTCCTTTCTATCCCAGTTTTCTTGATTTATTCATATATTTTATTTCTGTTTCATGTGCCTCTTAATGGGCATCTCGTGATTTAGACTGATCAGTCATTTTTCTATAGCGCTTTATTTTGAAACAGTTTCCTCTTCAGGACAAATACTTTAAGTACCATTTTTCTTTAAAATTTTACTTTTGCACCAATAGTAATTTCGCACTTCAAGTGCGTTTATAGTATGCTAGCATATTGTCTTTCAAGGACTTCAATACATGCTGGTGCAATTTTTAATTCTTGCTCTTTTTGTGCGTGGGCCAAGCTGAGACAAGTATTGTACATTTATGTATCCATGTCAAATAACTTCACGTCGTTCTACATGCAATAACATCAATTCTCCCCCTAACGACGAGAAGATTGTCTCATCATGATATTTTGATTTAACCATATCGCCTCGTCAGGCGTTTAAGATATATGGTTATAGCCTCGTTAGGCGTTCAAAATATATGATCACATACTGGAAATAAAAATTAACAGACATGTATTTGTAGACCCATATTTGTTCATTCTGGTGGAAAAATCAGAACATAAATCGCACAATTATAAATTTTAATTGAGAATTATTAGGCTTCTAGCCTGACACAAGTTGCAACGTTGCTCTCAATCTTATTTTTTAGCAAGAATCTCAGCAAAAACCATATCCGTTGACAATAGGCATATCTTAAACTATTTTTGTTTAAAAATGCGTTTATCGGACCATAACAAAATGGCCCACAAAGTGGATCAACAAGTCCACATTTTTCCATGAAAATCACTGTAAAAAGGTTTGAGACTCACGACCAATTCTCACAGGAGATGGTCTTACAATCTACTTTCTTTGTGAGCAATCAACACACACATAATTATGAGACAAGGAATTATATGGTTCTTTAAAGATGCTCGTAATCATTTGCCTCACCATAATTGCTTCTGGATGGTCAAGCTAATCATGCCATTTGGATCAATGAACTTTTAGTTCAACATAAATTTTGATCCAACATTGTCACGGTCGCATAATTCAGTTTTGATGAGAAAACTGGGATAATATTCATCAATATTTTTCTGGCATGAAATATTGGATGTAGTATAAATATATTTCATATTCCCCTTATATATATAGTTTCCATATGAAACTCATCAATACATTCTTCAAGACGTATATCTTTGAATTCAACAAATTCATTTTGAATTTTAAAGAGCACAAAGCCTCTTTCCCAAAAATATTTGTTCATCCAAACAATTTACATTTGCTCTTCTGGAGCCTTTATAGTACCTCAATATGTATTAACTTTTGCTTTTGTTAATTTCAAGTTAGAGAATATTTTTCGATCTCGAAGAATTGTGTGTGTCAACCTACTGTCAACCAAATAAATATTTCCACCATTCATTTTACGATGCTCACATAATTGCTCAAGCATCTTCATGATGCTTGCATAATTTTATGCATCTAACATGATGCTCATATTACCGTACATCTTCAAAATGCTCATAGGATTAATATTTTGTGCATCAACGTTGTAATTGGCATCCATATATAAACAAAGATGTATTTGTGCACGACATGTACGAGACCAATGTCTTTTACTCCACACCTCTAGCAAGTGTATCAATTTGCACACCATTGCCTTTATTTCTTGCTTACCACTATAATACTTTCACTTCGAGTGGTATGATGCAATCTTTCATGATATAAATTTTGACCATGACTAAACCATGTCATGTCTATTGTTAATTGCATTCACTTCCTGGAATGAATATTTATATTAACATCTTACATTTACACCAGACAATGCTTATCAATCAGTATGGTGGGAGTTATGATTTTTTTTCTTTTCATCAAAATTTCATTGTTTAACAATGATAAATCAATTCGGTATTGCTTTTTCAAGAGCATTTTAAAATCATGAAAATTATGATACTTTAGCTCCCATAATTTCGATTGAGATACCATTTCAAATCGTGGAGTATAATCATATATCAGTTTAATATATTGTAACTTCGGGTGAAAACATTCATCTTGAGCATTTGTGAATATCACACATATTTAGTGTTCATTTAGAATTTAATATGATGCATTTTCATGTGTCATCCTTCATATTATATTGAACCCTCTTTGAACATTAACGTTTTGGTGGCTATATTGTAGCCCCAACATTTCGTATGACAAATCGGTACTCTACTTCAATATATTAGTATCTCAATCCTTCAAGGGAATTGTCCAATGAAAAACATTGTCCTTTATTTTTTTTTTTCAACTTTTTATTCTATATGAAATTTCCGAGGCTCTTTTTAAATTTCAACCTCAAGAATCCATGTTATAATATTTTTTTTTCTTTCGGAAATTTCAAGGGCAACAATGCCTAAATTGATAAATTGGCCTTAACTTTAAAGCCCAAGCATATAATTTGAGATTGCTAAAAATATACTCACTCTTCGGGTTTGAGTTTTATTACTTAGGCTTCGGGCCTAACATTATGTTTTCATTTTAAAAATTCAAGTTCTTGATAACAATAAGAGTAACATTCTTTAAAACATAAACATTATGAGAAAATACAAATTCTCAATTCACCTTTTCTTTTATTCACGATGTAAATCAAAATTAGTATCACAATACCAACTATTAGGTAAAAGTTATACAAAAATTTCAAACACACACCCGAAGAGTAAACAATAATTTATAAATTAAATAATTTGATTTATAGAACTCTTATTATTTTAGGGGTAAATTTAAAATCAGAAAACGATTGTAATTTAAAAAAATATCAGGGTCTAAACTGTAATTTCAGAAATTTTATATGATTCTTTTAAACCACATTCAAACGAAAACATGTTCATATGTTAAAGTACTTCAGCCTTATTATTTATTTTAATTTATTTAATTTTATTTGTCTTCCTTAACCCTGAAATAGACAATTCTCTACACTTTTGCGGACTTAAAATTATACTATCAATTTAATCACCTTAGATATAATATATAGAAACAATGAATGAAAATAATCATACCTGCTACATGAATTTCTTATATGCAAGCTTAATTATAAGAGGAATGAATCCATGTTTAGCCTTGTAGCACACGGCCAAGCTTTCAAAAGCTAAATATATTTATATGCACATTTGCACATTTGGAATTGCATGTAATATAGGTAAAATCATGAATATATATGCTAACATAAATTATGAACTGTAACAAATCTATTAATCATCTTCTAAATAAATTATATATAAAAAATGGGCCTAATTTATGCAGCACACATATATGTTATATTCCATTGTCACAATGAGACAATAAATTGCACAATAAATCAATCTTCAATTAAATTTGAGAGCAATAGATTAAACTGTAGAAGCATACCTGATCATTCACATTTGGTGTAATTTGTCAAAAGAAAGAATCCGTTTTCTTTCTTTACCTCATGTATTCATCTAAAGTTGTTTAGCAATTAGTAATATACTCACTCGTGCATAGAGCTTTCGTATGCCTCAGTATTGCAACAACTTATTGTTGATCCATTAGCTAGTTTGGAATTGAAATAGAGCAAGTTCGTGCTGATAACGTGTTGTAAAACTATGCTAAAAGGAACAACAATTAAAGTATATAAAGTGGAACAAAATAGAAGATAGATTAGGGAGAGAGTTTCTTATTACTCATATATTCTTGTGCATATAAAATAATTTACAATGCACCTATTTATAGGGCTATAAGTGCAACTTAATAGTCAAAAGTTACAAGATAAGTTTAAGTAAAATTCAATGAATAAAGTACATGACTTTTGGTGTTTCAAAGAGTATTCATATAACTACTGACATTCCAAATGCATCCATCAAGTAAAGACTAGATTCATAACACGATTCATTTAAAATAGGACAAACTCAAATAAAATTGTAAATCTAACGAAAAGTTGACTCACTTATCTTGTACTCTCTTCGTCCCATTTATTTTGCTCCATTTGCTACAGTACCAGGTCAAAATTTTCAATCTTTTAAGTGACTTATCATATTAAATTATTCACATTTGTGGTATATTAAACATTTTAAATATTAATATATATGGTATCATATGATATTATCAATTTATTAGTGAAATATATTAATTATATTATTTATTATAATTTTTATAAATTTAGTCAAGTTGACCAGTTGACAAGGGAGCAAAATAAATGAAACGAAGGGAGTATATCTATATCTATCTATATACTTTTTTTTATTATTATATATAAAAGTGTGAATAATCTAAGTTTTTTTATTTTTTTTGTGAATATAAAGATGATCTTATTCAAATTGTAAAGTAATATTTAATTATGACAATAACGTAAAAATAAGTAATGAAATATAACTAGACACGAACTCCAACTCAACAATTGACTTAAAATTGAAAAAATAATTCAACTTAAACTTTTGAATCAAATAATAAAAAAACAAAACCCATCCTACGGAAGCATCAAATTACTTCTGAATTTTGAGAACAATTATTTATTAGAAAAAATTGAATCTTATTTGAACGTACGATGTGGTGGGGTATCTCAATCATTTGTGCCAAATTCAATAAAAAAATGGCTATCATTGAGTATTGAATATAAAATTGGGTTAGTTATATTTATCTTTTTTTTTTAATTAAACATGTATTCAATTATTCATGGCAAATATTTATAAATTACTTTCGAAAAAATTACTTTTGAAGTATATGAAATGCAATTTGGATCGAATGAAAATGAAGTTTAATAGAGGAAATTGGTGAATGCAATAAAAAATTATGAAATCGATGAAAATTCTGGTGTAAAATGGGCGAAACCGGTAAATATAAGAGAAATCGATGAAAAAATGGATGAAATCGCTGAAACGATGAAATCAATGTAAAAACGAGTTTTATAAGTGAAAACGGGTAAAATCGTTAAATAATGGTAAAGTCGATGAAAACATGTGAAATCAATAAAAAATCAAGTGAAATTAGAGAAAAAAATAAGTGAAATCTATGAAAAAATGTGAAATAAGTAAAAATTGTTTAAACTGATAGAAACGAGGTTAACCTATAAACACATGGTGAAACCTATATAAAAATGGTTTAAACTAGGAAAACGGATAAATCGATAAAAAAATATATGTATATTAAATTGATAAAATAAATAAAATTTGGCTGAATAATATAAAGTAACTACACTAATAATATACCATAACCGTTGATTTAATGGTACTATAATGCCTCTAAATGAACAATGTTTTTCCCTTGCTTCACCCTTGGTAAGTTTTCATACAACCACCATTGCTCCTATCAGTTTTCAGATATTAGGTGAACAAGTTTTTTTGTTTTTAGATAAAGGAGTAGAAGTTTTAAGATTAGGAGATTATTAAATTAAATCAATTTGCCACGTGCTCAAACACGGCATAATATTCTTCTTCTTCTTCTCCTACCCATGTGTGTGCAAATGTGTATCCAGTATGTGTGTGCAATGTGTATCCAGTTGGGGATTGACTTGACTTTTTCTCGCATTAATCATCGTCATCATCCGCAATCATTCATCGGTTTCCCATTTTCATAAAGTAAGACTGAAAAAAGCTAATGCGAAGACCAACAGCCCTACATGAAAACACACAGTCAGACTTTAAATCAAACAAATCATTAAATTAATTCATTATAATAATTAATCCAATACCAAATTCACTAATAAATCCCAACTGTCCCCTCGACTCATCCATATTCTCCTTCATCTCTACTACACACCTGTACTTGCTAGTGTGTATTTTCGTAATAAAATTAATACATATTAATGGGGAGTTACAGGATATGCGTGTGTTTCACCCGGAAGTTCCGGGTCACGGAGGCGGATCCTCCGCCGGACGTGAAGGAGGCCTTCGGTAAGTATGCTGAAGGTGGGACCCACATGACGGCGGAGCATCTGCGGCGGTTCCTAGTTGAAGTTCAGGGTGAGGTGGAAAACGACGCCGTTGCAGTAGCCGAAAGCATCGTACAGCAGATCCTGCAGAAACGACACCACATTGCCAAGTTCACGCGCCACGCGCTCACCCTCGAAGATTTCCACCATTACCTATTTTCTGCTGACCTTAATCCCCCAATCAACTTCAAGGTACTTTGCAACTCTTAATTAAATATGGGGCATACCTTTGATTTCGCCGATTTCTTTGTTTTAGTTGATTTTTTTGTCTTTTTATTGGGTTTTTTGGAATTTGTTGTAGTTGGAAAGTTGAAAGTGATTTGGGATTTTGAAACGAAACTGGTATGTGTTGATTGTGAGAGGGGAATTGTCATGTTTTGCTATATTTGATTCGATATTCTATAATTGGAAACTCTGCTGCTTAATTTCTGATATGGTTGATACTCTTACTTCTATACTTCAATTTCCTCTTTTTAGTTAGTTTATGAAGTTTGATACAACAAACAATATATATGGAAAATTGGGTCTCTTTTCTCTGTTTTTGGCTTGATTAATTTCCATACTAGTATCTCCAATCCTGAGATATTGTTGTGCACTGAGATTTTCTTTCCTGATTTGGTAAATTTCGTGTCCTTTTTGCTTTCATTTAAAACCTAGTTCAAAGCTAAATGAATTCTTGTTTCAGGTTCACCATGACATGAATGCTCCTTTGTCACATTATTTCATATACACGGGGCATAACTCTTACCTAACTGGAAATCAGCTTACAAGTGACTGCAGCGATGTCCCGGTTATAAAGGCACTAAAGAAGGGAGTTCGAGGAATAGAACTTGATATCTGGCCTAATTCTACAAAAGATGATGTTCATGTTCTCCATGGAAGGTATACAGTGCTATCAAGATCCTGTTCATCTGTACTCGTTTGTAGTATCCCACATCAGTGTAACTCTGTAACTTTAGAACGGCATTCCTTCTAATAATACAGCTTTTTAGAGGGACCATAAGATGCTTTGTTTATTGTTATATTTTTGGCATTCCTTTTTTTTTTCTCCTTCCATCAAATAGTGGTCCATGAATATTGTTTGACTTCTTTATCCCTCTATATAGAACTGTGACAACACCAGTGGAACTCATAAGATGTTTGAAATCAATAAGAGATCATGCATTTTCCACATCTCCATACCCTGTCGTAATAACATTGGAGGACCACCTTACTCAAACTCCTGATCTGCAAGCTAAAGTTGCCCAGGTGAAAATTTGATTATTCGTTTCATATATCTTCCTTCATATATATCTTAACATACATATTTACGTGTATTCTTTTTAGATGCTCACACAAACATTTGGCAAGATGCTTTTTGTTCCTGAATCAGACTGCTTAAAAGAATTTCCTTCACCAGACGAATTAAGACATCGCATCATTATTTCCACGAAACCTCCAAAAGAATATCTTGAAGCACAGATAGTTGGGGACAGTTCAAACAATTTACAAAAGGTAAAGGATTCCGATGAAGATGTTTGGGGCCAGGAGCCTTCAATTCTTACAGCCAATCAAGAAGACAATGATAAGGTACTTTGGATAGAGATTTATTTTGTCCAACTGTTGTTCTAGCACAAACATTAGTATAATGGGGTAATATTGTGTCAACCTTCTTATTGGACGATATTTCATTTATCTTTATGCAGAATGATAGTGAAACTAGTGACCTTAATTCTACTTATGAAGATGACTATGATAGTGATCTGAAAGTTCATCAACCACCTGTATACAAACGGCTTATAGCTATTCCTGCTGGTAAACCAAAAGGGGGGATAAAGGAAGTACTAAAAGTAGAACCAGGTAAAGTGAGGCGATTAAGTCTTAGTGAGCAAGGTCTTGAAAAGACAGCTGAATCTCATGGAATTGATGTTGTGAGGTAGCTCTAATTTGCAAGATTTGATGCTAGCTCCTATTATCAATGAATATGTTGATAGTTTCTTTGTTTTTATGGCGCTCGTATTTCATTACTATAGGTTCACTCAAAAAAACATTCTTAGAGTGTATCCTAAAGGAACGAGGTTCAACTCATCAAATTACAAGCCCCAAATTGGTTGGTTACATGGAGCTCAAATGGTTGCGTTCAATATGCAGGTTTGATCAATGTTTTGGTTTTCCCATAGTTCTGTTAAATTTCGCCAAAATAAATACAATTATATTACTAAGGCTTCATTTAAAATCGTTATGAAGTTTGAATCTTTTATTGTAGCTTAGGAGCATTGCCTTTTGCAAATCCCTTCATAATCATAGATAGGTTATTGTCATATTTTAAGTGAATGGGGGTTATTACCAATTTTCAAATTTAACCGGGGGTATTCTCATTTTTTAAGTGAACAGGTGTGTTTTTGCATCTTTTAGTGGGGGTGTAATTGTATTTAGGCTTGAGAGGTTTTTTTTACTAATAAAAATTAGCATAAGGGTTTCTGGTAATAAAAATAACACAGGGGGATTTGCTAATTAGGCAAATCATAAGGGGTAGTTTTGCACTTTACCCTAAATCTTATATGGTATAATGTTTTCATGGCTCAAGTGTTATCAATTTGCTGGTGCAAATAATAGGGTTACGGTAGAGCTCTTTGGTTGATGCAAGGAATGTTCAGGGCCAATGGAGGCTGTGGCTATGTCAAAAAGCCTGACATTTTAATGAATGTTGGTCCAAATAATCAAGTGTTTGATCCTAAAGCAAAGTACCCTGTCAAGAAGACGCTGAAGGTAAATAAATTAATTCCGCATATTCTATGCTCCTTTACAGCATTACTCTTCTAAAAATATATATCTCCACAGGTGAAAGTATACATGGGAGATGGATGGCATTTGGATTTTAAGCAAACTCACTTCGACTTGTATTCACCACCCGACTTTTACACTAGGGTAAGCTGACTTGGAATCGATAAGTTGTTTTTCTTTTCTTTATTCATCATTCTAAATATGGAAAGAAATACTAGTTGGTGTCCCAGATTATGTATCAAGTTATCTAATAATTGCACAAGACTTTGAAGTTTATTTTTTAATGTGGTCCTCTCCATCATTAACTTGTGTATGTGCAAGACAGGTTGGTATAGCTGGTGCACCGGAAGATGAAGTCATGAAAAAGACCAAGAAAAAAGAAGACAACTGGACTCCTGTTTGGAACGAAGAATTTACGTTCCCATTGACTGTTCCAGAGCTAGCTTTATTGCGAATAGAGGTACACGAGTATGATATGTCCGAAAAGGATGACTTTGCTGGCCAAACATGTCTTCCGGTTTCAGAGTTGAGGTCCGGAATACGTGCGATTCCCCTCTGCGACCGGAAAGGAGAGAAGTTGAATTCTGCGAGGCTTCTTATGCGCTTTGAGATTTTATGAATCCTCTTCTTGAAAGGCAAGGTTGGTTTGCTGAGGTTTAGTAATTGTCTATATTTTTCATCCATAAATTAACGAGTACTTTTTTTCTTTTCTTTTCTTTTCTTTTCTTTTCTGGCTTGCATTTGATTTCCTGTTTTGGTTTGGTTTTTGATTTTGGTGCTTGTTCATATGGTAGAGAAATTCTAAGAAAATAATGAGTGATAAAACTTGGTGTTATCAAATAATAGTACTGTATGCCATGGAGAACTACATTCTGACCCTTGCTTTTAAATTCTGAAATTTTAACCTTTTTTTTTTTTTTTTTTCAGTTCAGATTTTGAAAGAGGGAATTGCACTTTTCATACCAAACATTTACCTACTTTATACATTTCATACCAAACCTTTCAGAATGACACATTTCATACCAAAATCAATCAACCTTTTTCAATTTTCATACCACCGTTAATTTTTGGATGGAATCGGACACGTGCGCCGCACGTGTCCGTTAACTCTCAGAAAAAAAAAAAAAAAGGAAAAAAAAATTCCAGATTTCTTAAGGTAGAAGATGATGAATAGTAACCTAAATTTTAAAAATTAGGGATTTCTTCTATACTTGATGAAAATGGATGAGGTTGGTGGCAAAAGAACCGTTACACCAAGGGGAATGAACGGAACTAAGTATTAGACGGTGGGTCGACCTCCTCCGCCGGCGGCGGAGCAAAAACCGAAAATACTAAAATTCGTAGATTTGAAATAAAAGCGACGGGATCGATATGAAACAACGAAATAGTGTATGATCTTTGTAGAGGAGGTCAAGACGAAGCCGTAGCCACCAAGAAGAGGTTTAATGGTGGCCGGAGTCACCGGGAAATTGAAAATTACGTGGAGGTGGTGGAGGTGGTGGAAAATAATTGCAAAAGTCCCCCCTGACCAATTGCAAATATCCCCCCCTAAGAATTCAAAATTGTGACTTAACGGACACGTGCGGCGCACGTGTCCGATTCCATCCAAAAATTAACGGTGGTATGAAAATTGAAAAAGGTTGATTGATTTTGGTATGAAATGTGTCATTATGAAATGTTTGGTATGAAATGTATAAAGTAGGTAAAGGTTTGGTATGAAAAATGCAATTCCCTCGATTTTGAAATCATCAAATACTGTATTGCTTCATATTTATATATTAGAAACATGGGAAAATGTCGATACTCCCATGTGTTATGCGAAACATGCACCAAACTACCTTGTGAAATTTTTATTACACCAAATCTTCTTGTATTTTTAAAAATCCTGCATAAAACACACGCGAGGACAATTGGGGGTATAATTGGCATTCGACTGGATATAAATATTTTTGCAAATAAAAAAAGAGCATAAGGTGGGTTTTTGTTAGTTAAAATAATACATGTGTGTGTTCCGCGAGGACAATTGGGGGTATAATTGGCATTCGACTGGATATAAATATTTTTGCAAATAAAAAAAGAGCATAAGGTGGGTTTTTGTTAGTTAAAATAATACATGATTTTTTTAGTTAGTTAGACAAATCACAAAGGGTGTTTTTGCATTTCACTCCATTATATTCTCTCGATTTTAAATATACTTTCCGAAAAGCAATTTTGGGGTGTGTCTTTCAACATTTTCATGTTTTAAAATCTGAAAATCTCCGAAGTGCCTCTGGCTGTTCAACAAAAGTAACATTAAAAATAAATATGTTTTCACATTTTTAAAAATGGAATATAAAATCCAAGCAGGAGCCCACATTATTTCTAATAAAAAAAAAAATTTGTTTCCCAAGGATTTATTTAATCCCTTTCGAGGCGAGTTGTAGATACATCTCCCAACATCTTTCTAATAATTTACATTGTATATAAATCCAAAGAAACTCTATATTCTATCGCTGTACAACATCAAATGAAACTTTCCAGCTAAAATACATCTCAAACCAAACTTTTCTTAAATCTGAATGGACGAGTCAAAACCTTGAACAACTGATGTCCTAATTTGGAAGTGAACACGGCGGGGATGAGGAGGGGACAGCAGCCGACTTTTGAAGCCAGCGCTGTTGCTTTTCATGGGCAAAACAGAGCACATACTCGGGACATACCTCTAGAGCAGTGGAAGGTTGAATGGGCTTAAACGTTTGCAGTTTTGAGTACTCCGTCACCAAATGAAACATATAATCATACACACGTTCCATACTCAAAGTTGCCATAAAATCCTGTGCTGCTCTTCCAATTGCTTTTGCCTGTTAATGACCAAAACGGGGGGAAATGAGATAATGGTAAAACTAATAAGTAGGTAGAGCCTAGAAAGAAATCTCCATATATATATATACCTGAGATGGGTGTTGGTTACCCCAATCGACTGCAGATTTGATAGATTGGCACAAATCAAAAGGAGGAATGGGTAAGAAGTTGTTGTTTGGAACAAGGCCACGGGTAAGGAAATCTTCATATTGTTGAGATATTATGAGTGGAACAGACCCGCATGACAGTATATATTTCAAACTCACTGACCAAGCATACCCTTCTGCATATATCTTGTACCTACATTATACATAACTATAACTATAAGAAATTAAATTAAATTAAATGAACAATAAAATATACATGCTAGCTAGTAATTATTTACTCACCGATGATCACATTGCTGTGATAATTTGGACTCCTTGAAACCCCTTCTTGCAGCTTCTCCCCAATCCTGTAATTAATATTTTCATGAACAAGCAGAAAGAAAGAATTTTAGGGATAATAATATATATATTATATATATTCACCCACCTTATAAAAACCTCAATTAATTACCTGTCTCAAAATCTGGGCTCTCCAATTCTCAGGGTCATTACAATTGAGCAACTCCATACGAAGAGGTGAAGCAACATCAGGATTTCCTTTCCAGTAGGCAATAGGCCACTTGTTTTCCCATCTTCTTCTTCTTGAACCTTCTTTTATGTTTCTGAATTCTTGGTCCCATGGCTCTATATTTATTTCTGACCTGTCATACTCATATATCAAGAACACATGATATGTTGTAATTAAATCTGACTCTTGGTCCCAATTTCTAGAACTAATTTAATTTAAAGAGATCGACCTAGCTACTTACCAACCCCAATAGGACCAATCAGGAAATGGAATATCATAGTGTTGCGGCGTCGTACAGTATCGAAAAAGAGGCAAAGGCATGAAAGAATGTTCAGTCCTGTTAACCGTAGGCTTGTCCATACAATCAAACATCAAATCCACGTCCGGGACTTTACCAGGATACCTTTTCAAAAGCTGTAAGAATCCCCAAACTGTGAACATTGCTCGACTCTGCACGCACGCATAGTAGAAATCCACGTACAGTTTTCCTCCAACAATCACCACACGAAAGGCCGCCAGTTTCTGGGCCTCCACCACATGGGCCATTGTAATATTGGCCTGGGCCCATGGCTCCAGGTCCCGGCGTATGTGTCTGAAAAAATCAGGGCATTGGGCGGCCGGAGGATCATCGGAGGATTGTTTGATTTGAGTGAGATTGTCGTTGGTCGAGGCGAGCCCACAAGTGAGGTAGCTGCATTGGATGATCTTGGATGCCTTGGAGTACTTGGATTCTTGGTCGGAGGGATTGAACGGGAACACGTGCCATGGAGTTGGTTCCAAGTTGTGTCCTACTATGGTTTTTGTTCGTGACACAAAATTGTCGACCTGCGGAAATTAAAACAAATTAATTACTTGAGCGGATAACTAACTTCATTTCCTTTACATGAATCCTGTATATGATCAACAATTATATTGTACGTACCTGAAAGACGAGGAAGAGGGCAAGGAAGCAAAAAAGGAAAAGAATAAGAAAACGAGGAGGTATGTAAAAGATGGAAAGAGGGCTACGCCGGATGAAGAGTAGCCCCATTGTTGATGTTGTAAAAAGGCGATGGTTATGGCGTCAAGTTACATTGTGATATTAATAAGGTTTAATAGATCTCGATCCATTAGTTGCCACTCTCTCTCTCTCTCTCTCTCCAATTAACTAGTGTGATATGGCCAACCTCTT
Source organism: Penstemon newberryi var. newberryi (assembly GCA_030819805.1). Lineage (NCBI taxonomy): Eukaryota > Viridiplantae > Streptophyta > Magnoliopsida > Lamiales > Plantaginaceae > Penstemon > Penstemon newberryi. The sequence goes on from JAUALY010000005.1 coordinate 38,934,123, forward strand.
CTCCACTTCCTACTCTTCCGTTTCAAACTTTGTCCGCTGATTTTATTTTTACTTATATCTTTAATTTTTTATTATAAAATTTGTATGTTATATACGTGTCATCTTATTTTTTTCAATAAATATATTAATTTAAATTTGTTTGGATCCTTATATAAACGTAAATAATTCGATATAAATGTGGACTGCAGATAGACGAAGAATAAAAAAATTGGGGTAAATTACAAATTATCCCCTTGATGTAAGACTTAATTATGAAAATCTCCCCTTGTGCATTGGATATTAAAAAAATTCTCTTTAAGTTTATCACTCTCTTACAATTAACCTCTTATCCCTGAAAAATTTCAATTTTGTCCCTAGATGTTATTTGTAATATCTTATAAATTTTAAAACTTGAGTATTAATTATAATACCTCATAAATTATAAAACTAGTGATTATATATTTATCACAAAAAGTTGATAAAATTATACAATTGCACATAAATTTCAATAAATATTAAATTAATTTTATTTATTTATTTATTAACAATTTTATTTTTATAATACTAAATAATATAGAATCTTAATAATAATATTTTATGAATATATTTTATTCACAAATTTAATTAAAATAAGTTAATTTTTATATTGTATTAATAAACTTACTTGAAGTTTAATATTATAAACAAAAAATGAATATTAAAAAATACTATTATTTAATTGAATGAGTAAATAACTTTTATTTAAAGTTTAATATTATAAATATGAAGAATTAATTTATTTATTTAAATGTGTAATTTTTTTTAATATTTATAACGTCTTATGATTAAAATTCTAGTTAATTTATTATTATAAAAATTAAATTATTAATATATACATAAATAAGATATTTTTAATATTTATTGAAACATACGTGCAATTTTATAATTTTATCAACTTTTGTGTGATTATATATAATTACTAATTTTATAATTTATGAGATATTATAATTAGTATCCAAGTTTTCAAATTTCATAAGATATTACGAACATTACAAATAAAGGGCTAATTGTAAGATGATTACAAACGTGAGGGGAAGTATAAGAAATTTGTTATTAAGAGAGGTAATCTGTCATTTACCCAAAAAATTAACATTAAGGTTATGTTTTATAATTACATAAGAGTTTAATGGCCAGAATGTAATTACGACAGAAGAAAAACCCCATATATGCAGCAAACAAACCCTTGACTCGACACAACCAATCTAAACATAAGAAGCTAAAAGCTAATCAATCTTCGTCGAAATGAAAATGGCGACCACTGGAAAACTGTTCATCGTTTTCAGTGTAGTAATATTCCTCACCTTAGTAGTCAGTCAGGTTCTTCCTCAACCAATTCTCTTCTTTTTTCGTTATTTTCTTTTGGTTCCTGACTTGATTTGAAATCTGAGCTAAAATTGATTTGTTTTCCCGGAAACATCAGATTGGTTGCTGATTTGTTGTTAATTGTTGATTTGAAAAGGGGATAGAAAATTGTTATGTTACGGATGTGTTTCCTTTTTCTGATCTGATAATTATGTATCTTTGCATTATTCCCGTATTTTTCACCGATTGGTTTTGTTGTTAGTGATTGATGGTATTCGTTCTACTGCAGGCAAAAAAATCAAAGGAAGATTTAAAGGAAGTGACTCATAAGGTCTTCTTTGATGTTGAGATTGATGGAAAATCTGCTGGTATACTCTTTAAGTTCTAATAGAAATGATTGTTGAAATAGAACTTGGTAGAATTCAATCATGTTGGAATTCCGAGATTTTTTTTGTCAACATGATGCACATCAATTTTGTAGATCTATGTGCATTTTGTTTCAAAATTGTTAGCATTGTCGAAATTGTTTTTCTTTTCATAGAGAGGGTATAATTCACCATCCTTTATATTTAAGTGCAGTAACTGTTAGATGATATGGACATACGCACATTTGAAGTTCAAAATCTACCTCTGGTTCTAGTTTCCATTATTTAGTTTTAAGCTTACAACATTAGGAGGGTAGCAGATTTGGTACTTACAAGTTATGAAACATAAAAATAAAATATATCTGGAATTCATCCTCGGTGGTTTCAGGAGAAGTTCATTGTTTCAAATAGTCTTCTTTCTCTAAGTTGCAACAGCCATTTTTACGAAAATATTGTAGTAAAGTCAAACGAAGCACGGGTTTTGTGATGTTAGAAATGCGAGATCTCCTCAGGGCTTCAATTATCTCAGAGGATGTCTCTCCCAATCATAAACTATTTTGGATTTTATTCTAGATGAGTACAATTTATGTCTGTTTCTTTCTACCTGAGTTCGGTGCTAAATGCAGTTTACCTGCTTTTATGTATGCAAATATTAAGAGGATGCCTTCCGTTCCATTGATAGCGATAATTTATCAATGTAAGACTAGTAACAATTTTTCTACTTACCCTAATCTATGACACACACTCTTTGTTTCAGGGCGCATCACTATGGGTCTCTTTGGAAAAACTGTTCCTAAGACTGCAGGTATGAAGTCATTGATTGACCAAAAGTCGCAGAGTTCCTTGGCATTTCTGAATTATACTAACTAATTTTCACCTTTTCTCTGGCAGAAAACTTTAGAGCTTTGTGCACAGGTATAGCAATGTCAGTTTTTTTCGTAGTTTCCTATTCTACCGTGGTACCACCATTATCGAGTCTTTACGTGGATGGCATTCAGAGGCCTCCTTAAGCTGTTTTAATAGATAATATGAAATCTTTTGATTTGTTATGCCATCTTATAGCTATCAATCATTTTTCAAAACCTTAAGTCATGTGAGAGCAACTACTTTTTACAATTAATTAAGAATTTTTAGTCTTTTCTGCTGAGTAGTTTAATACATGGGATCAATAATATTAGTTCTGTGCATCCAGGGGAGAAAGGTGTTGGCAAACAAGGGAAACCTCTCCATTACAAGGGAAGCAAATTCCACAGAATTATTCCTAGCTTCATGCTTCAAGGAGGTGACTTTACTCTAGGTGATGGAAGAGGTGGAGAATCAATTTACGGAGAGAAGTTTGCTGATGAAAACTTTAAGATCAAACATACTGGACCTGGTATGAAAGCCACTTATGTAGAAAGAGACACAAACAAGGAGACAAAAGAAAAGGAAAAAAAATGAAAATTTCACATCCAAACTAATTACTGTTATCTGGCATAATTTTTACTGCATAATTTAAATTTCAGTGGCTGTTCTGTTGTTGATATGTTATTTATTGTGTGTATTTTCCAGGGCTTCTGTCAATGGCTAACGCTGGGTCTGACACCAATGGTTCCCAGTTCTTCATCACAACTGTGACAACCAGCTGGTAACTAGTTACTCTTTTTTCACGTGCTGAATAAATATATGGCATTTAGGCTAAGTCTGGTTCTTGAATGTCAGCGAGGAAAATGAAAATAAACAAAGGTTAAAGCCTACATTTCATCATTAGATGCAAGAAAAGTATTTTTCAAAATGTTTCACTCACTAAAATCCAAGAAACAACATAGCGCCTTGCTTGTTTGATTTTTGTTGGCTAAAATAATGTTTTGATCAAATTTTTATGTTTAGGTTGGATGGGCGCCATGTGGTGTTCGGCAAGGTACTTTCTGGAATGGATGTGGTGTATAAGATTGAAGCTGAGGGTAGGCAGAATGGAACACCAAAGAGCAGCGTTGTGATTGTAGACAGTGGTGAACTTCCCTTGTGATCATCTCTAATAGAACTTTAAATAGATGCTATCTTTTTTCTCGATATTACTCACATAACTTATCTCAGCTTTCATTGAGTTGCAATAATTTTGCGCTTGAACCATTTAATATATGTGCCAATCTTATACTGTTGGATATTGACTAGGTCTTTTACTTTATTAATTTTCGAAGTGAGGTTCTTGAATGTGAAAACTTGTGCTTTACTTAAGGTTGTAGTAATTCGAAAACCGTAGTGGTTAACATACCCGATAAACTTTTGAGTCTTTTTCACATCAATTAAGTTGGGACTTTCCCAGAGCTCGAAGACGAGCTGTGATGAGTTCAAGCAATTTTATGAGGAGCAACATCGTCATTGAGACTTGAACATAATGAGGTTCAATTGACAAAATTAAAATGATTAAATCATAAAATATGGTGAATAAAAATAAAATCGAAGTAATGTTAATTTGGTTTCCTCGAGTCCTTAATGAAGTAATGTTAATTTGGGTGTTATTTTAAAAAAAAATATTTATGAGTTAAATTTTAGCATAGGGTCATCAAGGTTTGATCTCAACTACAAGGTCTGATTGCAGCCTTAGAAATAAGTGTCGATGAACATCATGGTGTTGAGCGACTGGAGCATTTACAGGTGCATATGGGCAACCTTCTAGCTTTAATCAACTCAGTGCTACGTCAAATGACAATTCTATACTCCCTATGCCCCCCTCTTTTTTTGTTTTTACCCTTCTACTTTTGGTACAGAATTTTAGGTAAAAATGTGAAATTTTTAGGTATTTTTCAAATCATTACTTTACGTTGGACTGTTGGAGACTATTTTTTGACAACAATAATTCCAATTTTAGAAAGACACATAAAAAAAAAAAAAAGTAAAAATTTAGGGACAGATAATGCATCATGTTTTAAAACGTAATTGAATAACCCAAAAGTGGAAATATGACGATTTCATTTAAATTAAAAATACAGTTCTTTCATTTTTGCGACTAAATTTCCAATTTCAATTCTAGTTCAACTGTGTGCCATGAGAAGTTCATACGACATTTAAATTATTCAATAACTTACGTTTCTACTTCCAGTGACCTCCTTTTCATGATATAGTAAAATGATAGAACCACCTGATATAATAATAATTTGCTCGAGTTTTACTTTGGCTTCCTTCAAATATGAAATTGTTACCTCTCTTTAACCAAAGGATTAACCACAAGTAAATTGTAGAGGGAGGAGTGTTATTAAGCAATGGCATAATACCTCTCAAGCCCAAAATTGTACAATTAGAAAACTAAAAATACCTTATCCTTGTACTCTTGGATACAAAATTACTTTCAGTATTTGCAATAATCCAAGCAGAATCATCAGTTGGCTTTATTTTGCATCAACATTCTCTTTCACAAGAAGTATACCGTGCTTGCCGAATGTTCTCCCTCTATCATTCTTCCTGCATGCTAAACTGCAGCCTGCACCCTCTCCTGATAAACTCTAAAAACTAACATAAGTTACATCTCCTTCCACAAAGATCAATATAGCTAGTAGCCGCCTGATCAGCAGAGGAGCACGTTGAATTTTGTACACGAAAAAGTGGCTTTTCCAGATTTTTTTCTTGTTCGGGTAAGAGTGGGAGTGTGGATATTCTAAGGTGAGCCATGACTTGACTCAATTGGTTTCTCGCAGATAGTGTTCGGAAATAATTTTGGGTGACCACTGCAAGGAAGGTGGTTATGTAATTCCGCAACTCTAGGCAAACTTGGCAAAGGGCATTGGCATTCTTGACTAAGACATGTGGCTTTAGTTTTGGCTGCACCTAGTGCTACAAGGAACTCTTCATGATCTAAAGGCTTCACAAATATCAAATTGTCATTTTGCTTTTTGTGGCAGCCAATGATCTGGAACCTCTTCTTGTATACCTCATCTTTAACTGCCTAAAATGAAATTGATAAGTATATTAAATCAGCAAATAGAAATACTACATATAAGAAAAATAACGCAATAGAAGAAGGGATTAGTCGGGTCTAAGACCTGAATACCCTTGGGAAACCAAAATAAGAAGAAGATGATATTGTTGTCTCAAATCGAAGAAAATGAAAACAGTAATCAAATGTAGCATATTTTGTAAATGAAAAGAGTGAACAGAACCAGCAATGTTGAACTCACAACCCATACTAAGTAGTACACACTAAAATCACAATTATATGAAATCCACATTGTTCGCAGAGATCCATCATTCATGTAAATTGAATAAATATGTATATTTACATAACAGGAATTTCAGTTCTGTATCAAAGAAATTACTATCAAACAGTCACCCCGAACACAAGCAATCACTTCTTAGTTTCGAAACCAAAAGTAAAAATATCACTTCTTAGTTCTTACCTTCTTCTACAATCATGTATTAAGATTCCAAACAGAAATATAACACATGCAATAACAATAACAAGAACTTAAAAAAAGGAAGCAATTTTTTTTTAACAACCAACCTGCAATAACCTGAAATCAAACTGGGGAAGCCCAATTTGCCCAACAGTAAGTGATCCAAAAAAATTCCCCAACAATGCAGCATCCGGCACCGCAAGCCCATTCGCGAGCCCGCAAACAAGCCCGCCCAAGAAACTATCACCTGCGCCAGTAGGATCCACCTGCACAGTTGGAAAAGGCGCGATCCTCTGCTCCCCATCCCCACAATAAACCGTGCACCCATCCTTCCCATTGGTCACCACCACGCAACACTTATTCTTCGCCTCATCTACATCAACGTACGGCGCTTCATCCGATGAAGCTTTCAAAAACCCTAATCTCGGCAACAAATGATAGAATCCAGATTCTTTCAGCTGCACTAGATTTACCGTGCCATCGAGTGGATCAAATACGCGAATTAATGACTGAACGTCGACGAAAACGGTGTCGCATATATCGAGCATTTTTTCTAAGGTTTCGGGTGAAATTTCTCCTGCCACGCCGACTGCTAATCCGAAGCGGAAGCGTGAGGTTATAGGGAGATCTGAGGGGTTGATTGGGTGGCACGCGCGGACGCGTTTGAGGAGGCGATCATGGATGGTAATTTGGGAGGAAAAGTGCGCGTGGAAGAGGGTTGTTGGAGAGGAGGGGATGAGGAGAGGGGGGTGAGTCACGGGGTATGAGAAGTCGGGGCCGACTTTGGAAATGATGGTGGAGGAGACGGAGAGACCGTCGAGGACGGCGGAGATGAAGGAGGAGGCGCCGCCGAGGGATTCGGCTAACACGACGCCGTCCTTGATCAGGACGTCGTGGCAGTAGTTGCCAACTATTAGGCACGACGGCGTCGTTACTTGATTTTGTCTCATTTTGGTAGGGTCATGTGCCATTAAATGTGAAAATATATCAGAATTGGAGTAATAAAATTAAAAGAGATGGTCTGACCAAAAAAAAAAAAAAATTACTGTAAAAGAGACGGTGAGTCTGTGCTGTTCAAAATTCAAAATAAGCATAGAACTGAGAACCTCAGGAAAGAAAGCGACTGATCCTTGATTAGATTCCGCTTTAAGAGTTAACTCTTTTGTTTTCAACTTGTTGGACTTGATTTTTATTTTTAATAGTATCGGCACGCGTGCCTGCATTCATTAAATTTATTAATGATCATTATGATATGTGTCCAAAATAAATAACAAATTTATTTAAATTTTCAAATTGTGAGGACAAATTAGGTTCACTAATCACTACTACGAGCAAATTGATTTAAAATTGTTGTGGCATAAAAATGTTGAGGGCAAGAGTCGAATTCATGATCTAATTATTTCCTCTTCAATCTAAAACTCACATCATAGAATTTGGAATAATACAGTATACACACAAATATTAAGAAAGTTATTAAAGTTATCGTCGTATTATATATTGAATTATATTACCTTACATTTCTAGTATCGGTCGGTAATTGAATACATTTTGTAATAATAATCGTACTAAATTAAAAGACGTTACAAAATATAGTTAAGAAAGCCGTTATAAAATTTATATGATAAAGATGTTACAATTATTCCTCTGTCATTTTATTATAGAGACGCGTTATTATTAACTGCCCTTGAGCATAAAATTACATGCATCAAACATCAACTTATTATTCTCTTATAATTATTGGGCTTGCTAGAGATTTTTTTTTGGGTTTGCTACAGATTACTTTGGCATTTGGGCTTCACACCGATGGTTGTATTTGTATATTAGTCTGGGACCAAATGAAGGACAGATTTTGGACATAAGCCCCATTCAAACTTTATTTTATAATTATCCGAAGACCATTTTCCATAGCTAAGACGGAATTGATTATTTGATAGCATGAGACCAGAGCTCAAAAAATACTCACTACATATGAGAATATTAAAAAAATTCATCTCAAATTTAAAGTTATTATTTGAGGACCAATTTTAAGACATGAAATAGTAGTAAGAAAAAAAAAATTATTTGTCTTTTGAGTAGATAGATATTTTGCATTCTTTATAGATAAATATTTAACATCACATGCATTCTATTTTAATAGTTCATGCATTTTAAGACCAAAAAAAAAAAAATTAATCAAAAATTAATTTTTTAAATCAGAATATGCAATAAATTATTTTAAAATTGTCTAATGAAATCAAGAAAAGCTAAGCAAAAGAAAAGATAATGATTACAACATATGTTTACCAATCTCAAAACTATGGATCTAAGATGAGTTTTGAGGGTTGGAGAAAATAACCTATATATAAATGAATAATTATATTTTAGGTGGTTAAAATTTGAGTTTATTTTTTTGACCTTTGAACTAAAGTTTTATTCAATTCCATAACAACACACTAATGTGACATAACATGAATACGGATACGAGTAAAACTGAGTAACTAATTATCATGTGCAAATCCAACAGTAAGTCTACTAGTATGATGATTTGGTATGATTTTAAAACATTTATTAAGAAATTTTAATACAAATCCAATTTGATTCATATGAGCATTGATTAGTATGGTACCATCCAAGTTGACAACAAAACATTTGTATTGTAGAATTTCATGTTTATGAACTGAATAAGAAATGAAGAGTTAATGCTTATTTACCCTTGAAGAATGAATTTGTGGTCTAATCGACTCATCTTTTCTCCAAGTGAAAAAGAAGCAAATAGGAACTTGCTAACGGAAATTTGTTCGCCTTTGTGTTCGTTCAGACGCAAGTTCTGGGAGCAAAGCAATAAACAAGGCTAACAGACCTAAATTTGCCCATACACTTTTCAAAAGCCTCAGCTTCATCTTCTCTGGAAGTTGAGAACTTTGACAGAAACAGCAAAAACACCGAAGAATAGAATGCTAAATGAAATAAGCACAGCAACTGTAACTCCAAGCATCCCTGGCTCAAACCCAAAACGTGCTTCTACAAATTCCTTCACGGTACCATCGAATCCAGGCCCTACGATTCTTGTCTCTACGTCACCTAGTTGAGATGTAATTATGCCCCTCAAAGTCCATGCAATTGGGCAGATATAATAGAACCATATCCACCATCCAGGAATTTCCTGTATGAAAACCATTTGAACAATATCACTTTCAAATATGATAAATTTACTAGCATAAGACGAAAGCATAACTCTACAAAGCAAAGTAACTAGTTTACTCATGCTAGACATTATTGTAGCATGAAATATAAATTAAGGAAATGCATACTCACTGGTTTTGGAACAAGGAAACCTGAGAGGAGATTCCATAATGAGTAAAATGCAGAGGAAACAACCGCAGCCATTTGTTGAGTGGGAGTAAGACCAACAACCATCATTCCGTAGAAGGTGAAATATGAGAATGTCAGAAACATAAACAGGAGATACAGTAAAACTTTTCCTGCAAGATGTGAACCAAGTGGGAATCCAACAATGTAAGTTATTCAACCATTTATCTTGTTTACAATGTTAATGATGAAAGATAGTAATCACTGAATACAATGTCATGGACATAACAAAATAAAAGCATACCTACTGTCCTCTCAAAGTTGATCATGAAGTATGTAATGATACCATATAAAATCGTCTGCACCAGAATATACGGAATCTCCACTAGGCCCTGGGGTCACAAGATTATTTCATTGGAGTTTAACACAATTTATCACAAAAGAAAGAAAAAAAAACCTGTTTAAGACTTGTCCAGATTTCTTTTGCTATATCTAGAAATAACCTAGTTAAAAGTTCCTAATCAGTCATCCCTCTTGCAAATTTTAGGACAATAGTGAAGCTACATCTATGTGAATGTGATCCTGGCGTCATGAAATTAAACTACATGAGTCACTCCACATATGTATGAATATGAATAATTAGAAATGACATTAACTTAATTCCTCAATAATTTTCCCTCTTAACCAACACATAATGAAGGGAATTCGGAGTTCTGTGTGCATAATAGTTTCACTAACCTGGGCAAAGGCGTATGGAAATGGAGAATACATCCCAGCAGCTTTCTCTCTGTAGAAAACTGTTCTCTCAATAGATATTACTGGTTGTACAGAAGAAGCATTGTTGACCCCGAGAAATAAGACAGAAGCATAAAGAGCTCCCATTACAACAAACAAGTTTTGAGTTGAATCCCTGCAGACTCATTTGAAGAACAATGTAAATAATATGTACCACTGGATTTCGTATGCAGACAAACAAATGCATGTGATTTTATTATTGGTAATGGGAGCGTAGACAAAAAACAAGTGTTTTTACACTGCCAAGAGAATCAATTTACATGAAGAAGGAATAATTCCTGACAACAGAATCACAAGTTTGGCTTAAATTCCTGGCAATTTACAGGCTAGTTACTCTTTTAGCATTTTGTGTCTTTGTCAATGGGAATATGATGACAACCCCAGAACCTGAAGACAGTTAAACTGATTTAAGGAATAGAATAAGCTATAAAAACTATGCAATTGAATCCAGGTACATCAGCTCAACGATTAAGTCATCCTCTATATAAACTCGATAAAAGCTAAATAGAGGAACTGGTACGCCACTATCTCAGATATTCTAGAAAATGAAGCAATTTATGAGGTTTCCAGAGAATCATATCTAAACTGCTACATATATTACTATTAAAATAAGAGAACTTAATATATCACTCGAGTCAATCAGCCTAATGAGAAATAATGGAGTTACGTGAAGTGAATATGCCACATAACTTTTGGTTCATGAATTGTATCTCTAATTATGCCACCATGAGAGGATTCTATATGAGCTAGAGGAAAATTCAGGTAATGGCACCTAAAGTGTTTGACTGATTCAAATATTTTCTTCCTTCATTAAGTCCAAGAATTAATTTTTATCAATAAGATTATAAACCCCATAAATTCAACTTGTAACTTGTAGTATATTTATAATAGCAAACAATCTAATGATCCACAATGAAGCCAATAGATCTGTATATGAAACTAAAACTGATGAAATGTTTCAACCTAGTTTTTGGTATTCCTACTATACAATTAATGTTCATGATATGCAAATCTGGATTGTAGCAGTATGACCTACTTATGGAGACAACTAATTTAATTAAAAAATCTGTGTGACATACTCATTTAGGTAAATATATATATTTTTTTTTAAATAAAATACCCAACTGAAAATTAAAAGCAACAATAAATGCAGTGCCTCTCCACCATCACCACCCTGGAATGAACTATTAACTAGCATGGTATAGGTAATACCTAAAAAATGGATGAGCAACTAGTAATGTCTAGTTCTCTAGTAGCCTTTTACCTCAAAAGCAATAGCAGGCAATTGGATAATTAATACAAATGGAACTGGGGTAATGGTTGAAAATGCACTTAAAATAAATCTACAAGTTGAACATCGGTTTATTGCACCAAAATTTGAAGTTATAAGAGAAAGTAGGAGTAGTATAGGAGGGGGAAAAACAGAAAATAAGGGATAACATATTACCTCTTTGAACCAACATCCCAGAATATAGTGCCAATAATAATAGCACTTATTGTTGTAAAGAGCAATCTCACGGCATTATACAGAGGACTTCTCCAATAAACAAGATTTTGCTTCCAGAGGCAAATTTTAAATTGAGAAAATACATCTTTAGAATATGTGGAAGTGAACTTCAGGGGTTCTGAATGTTCAGGTGGAATACTCAGATGCTGAATGGAAGCTTCAACATCCCTGTATATTATTTAGAAAACGTTTAATTAGAAGTTTTTTCAATATCAAGATGCAATATCTTGTTCTTGGAATGTAAGTGGCAATATATTACCTATACTGCTCCGAATTTCTATATATTACTGCAAAATCTTCACCAATCCTCTGTTCAACATCAGGTGTGCTTATTTCAAGCATCCAAGTTGCAGGATTGTAACCATTAGGTATATGGGAAACTCCATTTATCCTCTGGGCAAGAAAAGGAAAATTGTTTCAAAAGTTCACCAGAGCAATTAAAAAAACATGTAAGCATCTAACCCAATCACATTTTAGTCATTGATAGAAATGGTCTTTTGACTGTTACAGGAATCTGCTCTAATATATGACTATCCAGAGAATAAAATTGAATAACAATATTATTGAGAATAAATGTCCTACATGGATGAATTATTATAGTTAAATCCACCTTATAAGGTCTTGGGCAATCCTCACCTTACAAGCTAGCTTTTGAGGTTGAGTTAGGCCCAAGCCTTGTAAGTGGATTTAACCAAATCCATGTGGTGAATTCTAATATAAACCAACCGCAATGAGCAGGAAGCCCACAAGAACAAGAAGTGGAAATGTTATAGAATATATATAACTTTCTCCATTGAAATGATTGGAATATCTTAAGACATACTCCACAGTTGAATTACCTGATAATTGATTAAGTTTTACCTGAAAATAGTTGATCATGGTTTGCGATTTCTCTCCAAGCTTCCCACCATATATCACTCTTCCCCCTCGCTTCATAAGAAGTAGCTGCAGTTTATATTACGACCTGTCAATTTAGCATTTGAACAAATATGCTTTAACTCAGTACTTTTAATCATCGAACCTCATCGAAGGCTTCAAATATCTGAATGCTTGGCTGATGAATGGTGCATACAACTGTTCTTCCAGTATCAACTGTATTACGAACCGTTCGCATGACAATGGCTGCTGCTCGTGCATCAAGGCCGGATGTAGGTTCATCCATAAAAATGATTGATGGATTTGCAACAAGTTCCACTGCAATTGTTAAACGTTTTCTTTGTTCTGTGGACAAGCCAGTACTTCCTTGCAGGCCTACCAAAGCATGCCTTAAAGAATCGAGTTCTACTAGTTGCATTACCTCTTCAACAAATTCCTGAAAAATGAAATATTTTATTGTTTCATATTAGAGTAAAAAGAAATACATATATTTAAGTCAACATGACTATAAGAATCTTGAAGCTGCATAATGTCATACTTGTCTTTGTCTTGTAGTCACTTCCTTTGGAAGCCGAAGAAATGAAGAAAACCAGAGTGACTCAATAACTGTCACCGGAGGAGAATGTATATCGCATTGTTCAACATATCCTGATATTCTAGCGAAAGTTTTTTGTTCCTTTGGATAACCAGATATTCTAATATCTCCTTCTATATACCCACTAGTCTTCCGTCCAGCAAGAACATCCATCAATGTGGTCTTACCTGCTCCACTTGACCCCACTAGTGCTGTAAGAACACCAGGCGAGAACACTCCACTAACATTGCACAGGAGTTGCAACCTTGTTTCTGGTAAACCTTGTGAAATCATTTCCTAGAAACCCAGTAACATATCAAAATTTTCTGGTGGAAATATGGAATGCTTTTATAACAAACTACCTAAAGAATTGATACCTTGGGCATATCTACAAAGTAGTTGACATTATGAAAAGTCATGGCCAATGGTTGAAATGGGAGAATCATTCCTTTCTTTTCCTTTCCATCTTTTCCTGAGATTCTATTAGATGCGTGTGCCTCATCTTGACCTACCAATTCAATTAAGACAATAAATGACAATGAGACATTTTACAGTTGGTGCATACTCTTGATATATGATTAAAGTTGACTACTTACCATTGCTAGCTGAATTTCCTTGGTCATCATCCACTGGGACAATTGTCTGTGAACTTTTTATAGCTGTAGAAGTAAACTGGAGATGTGTAAATTCACAAGGCTGAGAGATTATGTTATATCATTATTGACTGAGGATGGTGCCAGCTTCAAAGCAATTAATCAGAAAACATACTAGATTGCATGGAATTATTGAGTGCAACTTAGCTGTCTTGTCAATAATTCATACACCTCCTCTTTTCTTTTCATTCAGTAGAATTTTGTTAGTTAAAGATGTCTTCTTTGCCGCTGCTATCCTCTCTTGCCCCACATTCACTACAGCCTCTTTCAATATTTATCTTCACAAATATTCTCTAATTTTCACCCCAAATCTCTCTGTCTCAACCTCATCTGGTTATGATAATCTTGCTCACGCCAACCTACTTACTCTATCTATACTGGTTGAGTCATCCATACAAAAACAAAAAGAACCATACTCAAGGTACTGCCTCTGGTGTGGTTCCCCAGGCTAAATTGCTTGTTCTGGAGTGACTTCCAGACGCAAATCCATATTTCTCACAATTAAGTATGTGGAACTGATATTACACTTGGTCGGTTCAAATATAAGACATCTAAAATGCTACAGAAGGCATGTAAAGCTACTAGACATCATTTTACATATATTTTGTGAGCTGCATCTAGAAAAACTTACTGATTCTTCAACTGTTGTACCTCTTCATGCAGACTAGTTCTAGGAAATTTTATGTATTGTAGGCTAGTTCAGGTACATGTATCAAGAATTTACTTTATCAACATTCAAAGTGGTAAGAGAATAGTTGTTTGTTTATGAAGTTTTCTCTCTCTCTCTCTCTCTCTCTCTCTCTCTCTCTCTCTCTCTCTCTCTCTCTCTCTCTCTCTCTCTCATGCACACAGACACAAATATAATTTTTCTTTTCAACTTCCGAAACAAGTTTTTTTATTATAGTATGAAAACTATGAATCGCTACCTATCATCTTTACAATCTGAATAACTTTTTAGAGTTGAGGTTTTTTCACACATGCTGTCTAAATGTATGATAGCTAATAGTAGAACATGTTATTTCAAAGAGTTGTACATCTTGTGTTATCATATGACTACCTTTAGATACCTGGGCATACATTGTGGATAGAACCCTGTCGTGTAATTTGCATATAGGTGCTATTTCTGTAGGTATTGAAGATCTTGTGTGGAAATCAAAAGTGTCTTAAGAACTTACGATTGAGAAATGCCAGAGCTGCTGTCACGGTAATGTTGAAAAACAGAGCATATGCTAGTAAAACACCAACTCCAAGCCAATACCAGTAACGATCGCGGGGTAAACTATGAAGCTGGAGAATAGTGTCCCCAAGAGGAGTGTTTCCATCAATTGATCTCTGCAAAATTGAAATTCGCCATAAATAAATGTCCATTAGGGAAGCATATTGACAGCATTGACTTTATGCCACTCATACAATCATCTAGAGAGCGCACCTCCATCCATCTTGAAGCAGTAAATTCGTTAACGGAAATTGCACGCTGACCATAGGACAATGGTGACACCCAGAAGGCCCAGACCCACCATGGCTTGATCATTTCTGAAAGAAAAGAATTGTCATGCAAAATATATCGATGATTGTTTATGTTCATGATGGCTATCCACACCACAATTACCTTTTGGTAAAATAAATCCACCCAATAGAAATATTATCAATAATGCGGATGACCCAAATGTATTTGCAATAATCATATCTCTTGCAAGTGAAGCCATTGTCCGGAAGAGGCCCAATGCCATCTGATGTACTGAAAAGAGTAGAAACAAGTAACGGAAGAACCTGCAACGTCAAGGTGAAAGAGGAGTAAGATTATAGTAAGTATATACTATATTTTATAAAATAAAAAAGTTAACAAGGGAAACCTTCCAGCTCCAGGAGCAAATCCGACAGTATAATATACAACGCAAGACCATACAACTGATTCCATCGCTGAGTAAGGTATACGAAGAATCAAACTTGAGATAGACCACGCCCATGCAGGATAGAAAAGATTATCTCGTTGCTTGTAAAATACAGGAAGACGAAATATCATAAGAGGTAACTCTGAAAATCCGTTGAACATCATATGCACCAGGCCAAAAAACAAACATGCAAGATACAGTTCGCCGTTTGCCACATCAGTGGGGTGTAGCCTCGTTCGAAGAAACATTGTGCATGTCACAACTCCTACAAATGCCACCTATAAAACTATGCGTAAGTGAAAGTACAAGCACCCAGGCCTCAGGAATTTATTCCGAGTTCCATTAAATCATGTGGTACTTAAGGGAAGTACATAATAAATTACTCCTTTCCCCTTATTTGTTTTTCTTCCTTCAAATTCAAACACAATTAAGAGTTTAAAAAAAAAAAGTAGTTTTTGGAAAAACTAATACGTGGAATGATAGTTTTAAAAAACTTATTGTTATACGGAAGGGAAGAAGTGTTAAAAAGAATTTTTTTTTTTTTTATATATATTGATTACATAATAGAATCAGAAATGGCATTCAGGCCGTTACTTATGTTTGTATGATAAGTTGAGGATTTATGTTTATCTTAAACAATTAGTAGTCAACAACAGTTAGATGAAGAGAAAGTGAAGAAGTTAGATATTCTTACAAATGATCTTGGCTTAAAAGTCTAACTCAATCTTTCGGAATGAACGTTTGATAAATTTCCAGCACCATCTTAGATAGTGAAATGCATTTATTTGATGTAACTAAAAACGTGTACTTATGTACATTGTACGTATCTAGTTAATTTCATGGTAGTTTTTATAAATTAGAGTAAATTAATTTTACTATGTTATAAAATATAACAAATTAACCCGATTTTCACCTATTTAACTCATCAATTTAACCCAATTTTTTTTATCGATTTAACCCATTTTTAAGCCGATTTCATTCATGTTTACCAATTTAATATTTTTTTTACCGTTTTACCATTTTTTTATTAGTTATAATTTATTTTCATTGTTTTTTATGATCTCGTCGATTACTTTTGTTTTATCCTTTTAAACCATTTTTCTCCTGGTTTCATTCTGTTTTTGTCGGTTAAACTCATTTTTTAGTGATCTCACTCGTGTTTATTAATTAACCCATTTTCACATGTTTCGCACATTTTCTCACTGATTTCAGATATTATTTTCATTGATTTCACTTGTTTTCTCAGGACTATACCAGTTTTCACTGACTTTATTAGTTTTTTCATCGATTTCATCATTTTTCACTTATGTCATCGTTTCACCGGTTTCATTCTTTTTTTCACAAATTTCACATGTATATATCATTTCAAGGGGCAATATTTTTACTGTTTCACCTTCATTTCACCAACTTCACCAGTGTCCTCAAATTTCACCTGGATTTTCATCTATGTCACATGTTTTCAAAGATTCATGGATTTTTTTTTTTATCGATTTCACACATTTTCCACGAAAAAAATTCGAGGATATGCATGTCTTGATATTATTGAATATTCTTTATATTTTGTTATTCTATCCAAAGTAAAATTACATACTTAGTTAAGTCATAAGTATTTTTTATTCATTCATAGGTAAGATGTGATTCAGTTTTAATTTTTAATATTTTTTTATAACAGAATGATATTTAAGAGAATTTCATTTTCATTTTTTGTATTTAGAGTGTTTACTGTAAATTTATTTTTTACTTAAATACATATTGTTGCTGAAATATAATAATTTATATATATATATATATATTTGGAGCTATTTAAAATAATAGTGGTTTTTTTATGGTTCGTTAATATAAAAGTTATAAAAATTGATGTAAAAGATAATTTATAAATTTTAGGAGTTTATGTAGGAGATAAATATAATAAGACTTTATGTTCAATTATATCTCTTCAATTATTTTACATGTTTGTCATTTAATTACATATTACTTTACAACTTAAATAAGAGTATTTTAGTCCGTAGGAAAAATGTTAAAGAAATATTCATGATTTTATAGGGAGATAGAGATAGAGATAGAGATGTTGTTCAAAGCTATTATCGGTATTATTACAAATGGTTGCCAAATCGCTAAATGAAAGTGGAGAATAAGTTCACAGAGCGGTGAAGTGTACCTGGCATGTTCTAAAGATATACAGAAACCGATGTCTATTGATCAGCAGTAACTCTCTCCAAAAACATGCTTTAAAGAGCTCCCATTTTGTTACGGCATACTTCTTTGTGGGCAGAGCTGAAGAGTGACTTTTAGATTTATCATATGGAACAGAGAGAAATGAGCCCAGATCCCGACCATATCTAGATTTCCTAAATTCTTCAGCTATTCTTGAAACTGGAATGAACTCATATGGTTTAGACTGATCACCCCAGTATTGTGCTTGATCCTTTTTTGATGTTACCTAGAATGACACTGGATAGCTAAGAACCCATTGAACAAAAATCTGAACCCTGAAAAATCAGGAATAACTTTACCTCTTGAAGAAAATCAGCAACACTCTTACGAGGGGGCAATAGAAAGCCCAATGACTCGAAAAACTCAAGAACTTCGGCACGAGGTCCTTGGTATAAAAGGTATCCTTCAGACAGTAATATTAGATCATCAAAAAGATCAAAAGTTTCTGGAGCTGGTTGAAGAAGAGCCATCAAAACTGTTCCCTCCATGACATGGACAAAATTCTTTACGCAATTGACGATTTGATATGTCGTAGAGCTATCCAGACCCGTAGATATTTCATCCATGAAAAGTGTTTTCTTGGGCCCAACCACCATTTCACCTGTGTGAAGTAGAGAAATATCATTATTTGACCAAAGCCACGAAGACAATTTACTAAAGACTTTTCATGGCTGGTATGCGTAATGTTTAATCACAAAACTTCATTTCCAGTCCAGAACAAAGGTAAAGCACAAGCGTAGTATGAAATTTGATCGGATTAAAAATTCCGTCCAAACCTTGCCAGCCAAAAAATCACATCATCCCAAAATGTATTTGTATCCTAAAACCCAAATAACTATTGGTGATAATTCTGTCCTGTCCATTATTGGTTCCTTAAGTTAGTCAGGCTTTTGGCCTTCCTTGATATCCAAAGCTCTTCTTGGTTTTGTACAGTATAATAAAGTTGGATCTTTGATCTCAAGGAGGAACTCAGAAGGAAATATAAAAACCCCAAAACTTGATTTCCTTGTCTTATAAAAGCCCAAAAAATAAAAATACAAAGTAAAATATAAGAATGATTATTTTCGTGAACAAATGAAAATGATGAATGTGTCCCTGATTATGTATGATATGCATCTGCTTCATTTTTCTGTTGAAACCAAAACATGAAAGGTTATTTGCAGTTTGTATACATCGGACTTTATGATCTGAATGAAGCCTGATTCATGAGAACCTGATTAAGTGAGCATTTCAGGATAAATTCTTTAAGATCCATCGAATAATGTTGTATTGAAATCAAATTTATGAACAATATTCTTCAACATTCATATTCACCTTTATATAGGAACCATTGTTGCGTGAATATTATCGATCAAATAGTTGTTATCCAGTAAGAATATAGGAGTAAGAAATATATACCTATCATGTTCCAAGTACTGGATACACATCATTCAGTTGCCTCTCCATGTATGAAATATCATTATTTAAAAGACTTATCAAGTAAAACAGACATCAGGAGCTGGATTATGCAGATCAAAATGAGTATCTACACAACCAAGACGTCCAAGTAATAATTCATTCACGCCTAATTGGTGAAGATATGCTAAAAATTGCATGATTTATCACGAGAAAATGTGTACGTGCACAGGTTTATAAACATATAGACACACACACACAACCATAGAGAGAGAGAGAGAGAGAGAGAGAGAGAGAGAGAGAGACCTGTTGTCACTCTCTTCTTTTGTCCACCTGAGACACCCCTGAGCATATCATTACCAACTAGTGTATCTGAACATACATCTAGACCTAGAACTTTCAAGATGTAGTCTGTAGAGACGCTGTGCGTTTTACCACCAACAGCTGATGCCTGAGCAATTCAATTAGTATATAACCTTTATTAGAAATTCTCAAGAAAAGTATGAGCAAAAAATTGAGTACAAATTGACACTATTGGGTAGGAATGATACCTTCATATAAGCATCTATCTCAGGGCGCGGACGTATATTTCTTTCTTTCTCTAGACGGGTAAGATCCTTCATGTATCCTGCCATGTCAACATTAATGAAATATTATCATCTACTCATTTTATTCCATCTTGTTGAAAAAATTAGTTTTGAATAGCAAAGCAATGAACTGACAAAGCAAAAGAATAATAGTTGAATCATTAGCTTCCAGTTAAAAAAGAAAAGAAAAAAGAAAAAAAAAATTAACTTGATTTTTTTTTACTCTTAGAGATGATTGATACAAAACTCATAATGCATGATATTTTGTTTGTGATATTTGTGTCGTTGAATTATTATCCCCTTTTAAGGTCTCAATCAGATAAGCTGATGTAATCTATTTTTGGTGCTTCAATCATATAGTTATTGATGGCGCAAATAGTAACTACAATCGTATTTGGAACCTAGAGAACACACAATTTAAGCCTGTTGGGATATAGTAACTACATTGTCATAACATTTCTTGGAATGACTGATTCGAGATAAGAATATCACGAGAAAGTTTGGAAGGAGTAATAGAAAATGGTAACACGTACCTGCGAAACCTTCACTTGAACCTTGGCATCTAGCAGCAAAATCTAGTGTTTCTCTTACAGTTAGCTCTGCGATGTGATTATCTGTCTGGCTTATATAAGCAGAAGTCCTTTCAACGAAGAAATCATCAAGCTTATGACCATTGTATGTGATATTCCCACTTTTCTGAAACCAAAATGTTTAAACGAACACTGACTGGTCGGTTCAATTTTGTGGTGAAAAATAAGTATGTAATTGAATTTCATAACAATATGAGCTGACAACACAACTTGTAGGGCTTCCATATGTTCTCATGCCTAATATCAGAGCAGGACATTTCCAACCTAAAGTCACCAGTTACTACTGCTGCTTTTTCAATCCACCAGAGTGATATTTAGAAGTCGCAAAAAGATAGAGCTATCTATACTAAAACTATTTCAAGAACTTGGGCAAAATGCCTTCGCAACTTCATTAATTTCCATCTAAATATCCTTCTGAAAATGGACAACAGTTTGTTGCATGCTAGTTTCAGTTTACTTATACTGATCCGCAAATAAGTTACTCCTTTAAAACTAGTGAATTCAAAGATCTTGTAGGTTACCCCGCCTGATTGGGAAAATTACTAAAGATGAATACACAATTTGCTTAAGGACAAGACAACTACGGGCATTGCAATCTTTACAGAAAAGGCCACTTAAACACGACATGTTCGATTCCATCCAACTAGAACAATAGATATGCAATCATAGCAATGGCGCTAAAAAATACTGACCTTCAAGCCACTATCAAGTTTCCCAGCAAGAGCCCGAAGTAGTGTAGACTTTCCAGAACCTGGAGGCCCTAAAAGCAATGTCATCCTAGCAAGACAAGAGTAGATAGATAATAGGAAATATGGTTCTAGTTCTAAAACAAACCATAATGACAGAAAAACAGTTTTTATTTATCATGCATTCTATGTCATTTGAATATTTCATTTTATTTGAAACAAGTTTTCTGTATTTGTTTCAGTGGGGTTAGTGTCATCCATTCATAAGCATAAGTTACTTGAGATACTTTTAGGGTCAAAACAGAAAAGTAACATCCATTAGAAAGAAAACTTAATTGAGATACTTGTGGTATCAAAACAGAAAAAGTAACATCCATATGAACTCCTTTCTAAGATCACTATTCCTAGTTAATTGGTCTATTAACTCCTAACAGTATTTTGAATTAAATTTGTATTGTGAACTTTACAAAATGGTCAAAAATATAGATAATCATCATTCAAGAAGAGAAATGAGGGAAATGTTGTTTCGATGGTGGCTAACAAATGCAATGACAATTTACATAGGCATAACCACCATTCCTTAATTTCTTTTCCATCATGCATCCCAGAGTAATAACTGATTGTATGAGAAGATCTAAAATACATTACCTCCCTGGTTTTACCACACCGCTGACGTCATTCAGGATTGTTAAGGCATGTCTTTTTGGACGAAATATCCTCAATGTAGTTAATACATTCTGCATTTGACCGGAAAAAAAAAAGGAAGACGAAGAATAGTAATTCCATGAATTATTTCACAATTAACAAGAAAGCCTTACCTGAGAACTGACAAAATGATACAAACCAAATTGAGTGGGTTAAAATGTATTACCTCAATCATATTACGAGAATAGTTAACCAAAGTAGGCAGAGCTCTGGAACCTAATTGTACATTGGCAGTGATTTGTAGGTTCTCAAATCGAACTTCTACTTTAGGAATCTCCAAGCCCACTCTGTATTAACATAAAACAACCAATTCAATGCAAAGCCAAAAACCTTCAATTGAGAATTATGAAATCTATTCACTGTAGGTAAACTTTTGCATATTTCATGGAAGCTTTCCGTTCACAAGTTTAATCTTATAAACAACCAGAAATGATAAGCTACAGAATCGTCTATGCTGAACAGATCCTTCTTCAGCAATAACATTAATTGCAAAACCAATCATGCAGTGATGAAGGATAATTACCCATTGTATCAACACTTGTTTTCATCAATTAGAGCAAAAGATAGTTAGATCATCAAATCCATGCTCAACGTGAAAACTTCTTATATCAAAAGAAATCCCCGCCATTAATTAGATAATTAAAAAAATGCTGGATATTAACATCTGTATCAGTATTTAAACTTCATTTAGATCTAGGATTTAGCAGAGGAAACTGAAAAACAATCAAAATTATATACAGAACTAAAATTAATAAGCAATTAAAATAATTAAAAACACTTAAATTATTATTTTGCACAAGAATTACTTCCAATTTTTTTCTAAATGAAAAAGCAAAAAGGTTAATCGACGGTTAAAAAGATAACGCTAACAGTACGGCAGTAATATAGTATCATAAGAAACACAAAATCGCTCGGTGAACGCAAATGCATGTTGTAGATATGTACAGCGTAGGCGAGCGATTGATTTATTACCTATCGAGGCGCTCTTTGATTCCGGAGAGGAGAATGAAATTATCCTGTGCGGTAGTGGCGAGTGCTCTCTTTACAACGAGTTCACGATTGAACCGATCAAGCTTCCTTACATCGACAGTGTCAGTAAACTCTTCTCCGCCGTCAGATTGTGAGGCGCTGCGCCTCAACAAAGCGAAGTTTGAGCGGTGCTGCGACGGAAGTCGCTCGATCGCCGCCCAACGGAGTTCCTCTTCGTCATTGGCGACGGACTCGGCGTTCGACGGCCTCGCGAAGCTGTTCTCGCCTTCAAACTCTACGTCTAACTCGAAATACTCGCTGCCGTTAGACGCTGCCATTGTCGAATTTCTGCGTATGAATATTGTACTACATATAATGAACAGATAGAGAAAATTGGTGGAAATGTGTAGGGGTATATATATATGGTGAGGGTGTCTGTGAAAACGAATAAGTGTGCTTGTTTGGCAGCTGATCTAATTAATAGAATTTTCCATTATATTGTTACACATGAGCGACGTTCAATATAACCGACCGCGAATTTTGAAGCGACATAATGACTAAAATGCCCTCTCTTGAAAGAAAAAAAAGCATACACAGATGCAATTTGTCATTGTAATCAAACTGTGGTGTTTTCAGCTTAACTGTGGTGGAGTCTTCGAATTACTTTCTGATCTCTATTGTAATTGATAGGATTAAGGAGACTAGTTCCCACTGGAAAATTCTAAAATAGAGAACATACATGACTATTTTCAGTTCGGAAAATTCTTACCTAGATAAGGTCTAGGGACTTACTTGTAGACGTTGCGGTATAGATTTACCAACTCATTTAGAATTATTATAAATTTAATTATTAGACTTAACTAACCCGATTATATTAAATTAGCGTTAAGTAAAAATAACTAATTAAGTGTTGGACTATGATTTTTTTAATCTCATCCTAAATTATTTTTAGAAAAATTTAAATATCTTTTAAAATATAAAATCTTCAGTTTGGTTTAGATGAATAAAAAAGAAGCTAATTATTAGTAGATTTAACTAATCTAATTATTATACTAAACCAGAATTAAGTAAAAATATATCACTTTTCGGAACACAAGTGTTCTTCATTCATATTTATTAAGGGAAATCTTTCAATTTCTTGACTCACTATTAATTCATGAATCGTCCAAAAAAAATTTAGTGCAATATGCATAAACTATAAATATATAAAACACAACAAATATTTCATGTATAAAATAGAGTTATACCCAGGTACTCAAACTTATTTTTTTCCTTCTCAGAAATTTTTAAATCAGATGTGTAGGAATGGTTTCATTAGACTTTTTTTTTTTTGGTTACTTGTGCAATTAAACTAATTGTTTCAAAGCTAAAATGGGAGCCGTTTATTGCTTTTTTATTTTTAAGTCATGCATTAATGGTATATTGTCTAATTCTAACATTATGATTAATTATATTGAACATATATTGCAAAATGATAACTCATGGAAAATAAAATTAAATTCATCTAAAACAAAATAAAGATTTTAGATTCTAATTGGTATTTAAAATTCTATGAATATAATAAAGGGTCAGATTCTAAAGAAAATTAAGCTCACACTTAATTATTTATTTTTAATTAACTCTAATTTAGTCTAATAGAGCTAATTAAGTATAATAAATTGAGTTTTTTATAATTATAAATAAGTTGATAAATCCTAAACCACAAAGTCTACAAGTAAGCTTCTAGACCTGATCTAGATAAGAATTTTCCAGTTCCACAATAGGGTCTAGATCAAAAAATCTGAATACTCTTACGAAATTAAAATTAAAAATAGTAATTTGTCATATGAGTAAGTTTGACCCTAAAATTATAGTTACTATTGAAATAATAACCCAATGCAAAAAAACGTATTTTTTGGAAACTACTGAAAAATGTAGCTTTTGGCTACGGCATTTCAATATAATTAATATTTCTTATTAATTTTTATTATAATTAATTATTGTTAAAACTATTTTTGTTAGAATTATTATTTATTGCTAGAATTACATCTATTACGAATATTGAATATTGATTTTGTAATTAGAATCGGTTTATAGAGATGTTAAAACTTGTAATATTATAAGTTCAATGATGTATAAAAGTAATTCGTCATTCCATAAGGTATGAAAGTCTTATAATTAGTAGGATAAAATTAAATTTATCCTCTTGAATTGAGATTATTAGACACTTTTCTGTTTTATAAACTAAAAGTATCTCAAATTATTCCTACTAACGTATTCCTCACTACTACGGCCTCAAATTGGATTTTATCCCAAAAAAAAAAAATGAAATTACAAAACTTATCCAAAAACAATGAAATTGTTACAAAGACGCTTACTAGTACTTGTTCATAAAAGCTGAAAGGAATACAACTTCCGTCCATCTCGTGACCATTTATATACTTTTCATATTTCAACATGAACTCACGAGCATAATCATATGCATTCTCCAAAAAGTTCATGGCACAAAGAGAAAAAATGAACATGACATATCAACATTTTGAAAAGCTAAAAAAAAAATCAAGAATAAGGAAGAAAAAAACTGAAAATTCAAAACAATATACTCGATATTGAGCTCAAATTTATCTACAAAACTCGACTTGGTTCATCATAAAGACTATCTTTT
Organism: Penstemon newberryi var. newberryi; assembly: GCA_030819805.1. NCBI lineage: Eukaryota > Viridiplantae > Streptophyta > Magnoliopsida > Lamiales > Plantaginaceae > Penstemon > Penstemon newberryi. The sequence continues at coordinate 38,959,553 of JAUALY010000005.1, forward strand.
ATAACTCAGTTCCATGAACATAAATCAAAAATAAATATGTGAAGGCATTAATATGCTCGACATCTGACTAGTTCGACTGATATGATATGACAATTAAATGGAAAATGTGTTGTTCGATTCCACTCAACTCATTGCAGCCCACGAAACGGAAAATTTACACTCTGTTTATACTACAGAACAGGCTGCTTGATCCCCAGGCAAAATATGCACAACTAACATAGAGCATATTCTATAATTAGTGTTAAAGAACAGGTAATTGCTAGGCAGAAATACTAATCTAAAGTACAAAAAAGTACAAAAGCCACAGGAGAGAGATTCAGAAGAGCATCAATTGATGTAGAGAGATTCTGCTTCAAAACATCAATATTTGCGCTTAGAACTACACACCTTAGATTTTTTTAAGTTAGATTTCTTGGTCTTTGAACTCTTGGAGCCATAAGTATCTTTACCAAAATCATCATCACCACTGTCGTCTTCAAACTTTGATTTGCGTTCTTTCTCACCCTTCCCGCAAAGAAGTATCCTACTTGGATCCCTTTGCCGCTTTAACTCAGAGTTCTCCTTGGGCCTCCAAATGAATATAGACCTGATAAAACAATATAAAGATGCAGTTCAGTCAACAAGAAGCACCTTACAACAGTAAGAACTCTGGAAGGATTTTCTTAAGGGGTTTTCTGTCGTTATGATGAGGTATAATATTTATCCATATATGTCAGGATGATGTTAAACAGAGTGTTTTCAACTTTGATTGCACATAAATAATTCAAAAATAAAGGAATATCACTTAGAAAAACACAGAAATATAGGCATAAACCAACCTTGAACTACCAGAAGCCAATACGTCATCACGTGGATGCAGCTTATTTACAGGACTGATTGTCGTAATGTTGGGATCCATCACCTCGGCAACTAGTTGACCATTGCTAACATCTATAAAATCAATAGGATGCAAGGCTGTACCATTATAGTTTTCACTTATGTAACGCCCTATGACAACAAGGGACTCTGAGTTATCCTGCACAAAGTTTTCCCGCGGCTAATTAAATGTCTATATAACAAGTTGATTCAATTGAAGCTATACAATATATAAATAATTGACACCTTTGGATCCCACTCTGCTCGAAAAGGAGTCAAATGTCGATTAAAATCATGACTGTGCACAATTTCTCGGCTTGGAGAATCCATATCACCAAAGATGGAATCCCATATGCTAAGTCGGTTGTCCTGTGATGTGGTAAGTATTTTGCTGCCAGTTTGAGGTGAAAAATAGGCCGAGTTGACAACACGCTTGTGTGAAAGATTATAAATAGAAGATCTATCCTCTATCAGTCTCATGTCCCATATACGAGCCTAAAGTCACAAAATAATATATGTTAATGTTTAAACATCCCAACAAGCAAAATGAACGAAGTGTCGACTAAATATTTTCAATTTTTTAACATAAAAAATTCTTGATCAACAATAGTGTTAAGTGTTTATCAACACTCAACTAAAAGAGATAATTTATACGTAGATCATGTAACGGGGAGAAAAGAAAAGGGTATAATGGAAAAAATATTACTCCCTCCGTCCCATTATTTTTTGCTCCTTTTGTTTTTGGCACGGAGTTTTACGTACGAGTTAAGAAAGTGGAACTTTTAGGCAAGTTGTAGTGGTGTCAAATCATTACTTTATGTAAGAGGTTAGTTTTGAGAAAAATAATTTCATTTTATGAAAGGGAATTTTGTTTTTGGACATCCCAAAAACGAAATAGGAGCAAAATATTTGGGACAGAGGAGTATGTAGAAGCTTACAAAGTGATCATTTCCACAGCTCAACAGCAGATCTGGTTGAAGAGGATGACAGTGTAAACCAGTAACTTTGCTTCCTTTCTTGTGAATCAGAATAGGCTTTCCTATAACATTGTTGGATCGTGCATCTGCCCTGTACATGTAAATTAAGAGGGAATAAGTCACTTAAATGCATATAATGTTTAAAATGTCACATGCATATGAAAACCAATATATGCTGTGTCAAATGGAGTCTAAAGTAATCTAGGGTCTGATCAATGCACCTAATGTAATCTTTTTTACTAACTCAAGTATGGTTTTTATATACAAAAAAGAATCAAAATAATACATGGTATAAATGGTAATTCTTATTTGTCCGACTCGTCATTCAGTCACTAAAGAACACAAACAGAGATGGGAACAAGGAAAAGTGAAAAAGACTCTGGGATAATGTTTCAAAATATTTGGACTAGTGCAAGAAAATAGATCATTGGACTCCATAATAGCTTAACAATGAAAAGTTTGGAAGGGAAAGTATATTGTGACACATATGATTAATTATTCTCTTTTAATAATAAAAGCCACGTATAAATGAAAACATACATTGTAAGAGATGTTTGTAACAATACTGATCCTTTTGACAATGATTTACGTAAAATTCCTTTAAATTAATCAGCTGCAATTATGGAATTATCTCCGTAAATATAAAGTAAATAAAATGGAACTTACAGTTCATACTTCATAGGTAAGTTAGATGCAAACGCAGTTTTTGCTTCATCAGTACCCCAATATATATATTCATACAAACTAAATGGTAAAAGGGTTCAAGGTTACGCACATATAAAGAAACCCAAAATTATCGGCAGCAAGCAAAAGTCCTCTGTCAGAATTTATATCCATACCATAGAGCATCCTCCAACTGCTTGGCCCCTAAACAAAAAGCATGAATAACTCATTCCATGAAATCCTGTACATGTTTTGTATAACAAAGTTCTATATAAAAACAATAATATTCGGAGAATCAAAACTAACAAGAATAACAACCTCATTAAAGACACGGGAGATTACAAGAAAGCATCAAGCATGAGCATACAATGCAAATCCCATAACAATAATCCTTCATTTGCTACTCTATTAAGCCAGTGCAGTTGGAAGAAGCATTTTACTGAATTTAGTTTTTTTGGATAAGCCCTTGAAACTATCTATATGTATTAGAGGTGAGATAACACAATCAAGACATGTGCGTTGAAGTTTACCGTATAGACACTGTGAACAAGAAAAGAGAGACTAAAACTAACAATAGGTGACCATATATTATAAGACACCCTCTCAATTTAGAACATACCATGCTAAGTTTGCTACAGCTACGAAAACGGTTTTATAAAATAAACGAAGACATGAATAATTAGTTATTGTCTTACTGATGATATTGTAACAAAACTAATCACATCTGATTTAATATCTATTATATCCTGTTGAAAATGAAGATGTAAAGTACCTGCCACCCATCAGGATTAAGGTTCAACAATGTTGAAGAAATTCCAGTCTCTAAATCAATGCAGCTAATTGTTCCATCAGAAGAAGCACCGTAAACTGTTCCATCATTTGATGGCTTAAACCTATAATGACACAATGGCCAACAATCTGAATCATGGGGTGGAACAAAGGTACTAATAAGCAAATAGAGCAGTAAAAACTCACTTCATGTTGTTCAGTATGCAGCTGTGTATGTTTCCGTATACTGCCTTCTCATGCACTTTGCCAAAATCCCAAACTCCAAATTGTCCTTTCTTCACCATAGAATAGAAATTTTTAAGCATCACAAAATTCCACAAATATTATTAAACTGAGAGGAACAGACCAAAGAAAAAGAGCTTACCTTGTCACCAGATATGAGAATATTATTAAATGTTGGATGAAACTCCAAACATGTAATGCGCCTACTATGATACCTAACAACCCCACAGTTCAAATATTTTGGGATCACGAATGATGGCTTGATCTGTTACACAAACGCATTAAAAGCAATATATCACGTGAATGCAAGTTCTGATTCGTTTGCATAAGTTTATCATTTTAGGAAGAGGAGAGCATCCAAAGCATGAGAAATCACCTGATGAACTACATTTACGAAAATCATGGATATAGCACATGACTTAAAGCTATAAAGCTCGCCTAGAAATTACATATAATACGTAGTCTTAATATTTTGAGACATGGAAAAATGGGCAAGAGAAGAGGCATGAAGTTATTGCTGTTTTTACAACTTTAAGGCAAGTAACCCTGACCCATCAGCCAATAGTTCAAAATAATATAGGATTAAGGAACACAACCATCAGTCCTAAACTCAAATTCAATGTACTCTTGACTTAAAATTTCACATAACTGATCCCCGCTCTCTCAAAAATATCTTGAGTAGAAGGGAAAAAATTGTAGAGCTCAATAAACATAATCTACAACAGAGCAAGTTATTAGAATCATACTATTTCACATATTTGTTAGTAGACTTCTAATTTCTAAAAACTGCATCAACTCCAATAGAAGAAAAAAGACCCAATAAAATATTCAAAACCTAAACCGTATGTTCAACCTATAAGATAATGGTTCTAGAAACCAAGTAACAAAATATGGTCAATAGAATGAAACATTTAAACTCAAGTTCAAAACCTCTACATGGCATAGTTATTGAAACATGTATAGTCAGTAGCATCCATGAAATAGTTACAATGAAGTTTAAAAGCTCCTTCATTGATAGAGAAAACAAGACATTACAAATAATAGCAAAATATCCACAAATATATTTATCCTATAATGATACAAGCACATTACCATAGTGATAAGTAATGAAAAATTGGTAACCAAGTGACAGTTGGAACTTCTCATATGCCAAATACATGTAGAACTAATATCAAAATTATATATAGTACAAGACTTTACCGTAGGAATATGATGCCTAACTTGACGTTGAAAAACATACTCCAATGAACTATGAGTGTTCTTCAATGGTGCTGGAATGACCCCATATTCAGTAGCCACTCTATGTGGACAACTCATGGTGGTATGGCCTTCAATAATTCCCACATAATGGATTTATAAAAGAAATTGAAAAAAAAGGCATTTTAGCATTTAGACCATTGAAAAAAAGTATGATACTCGAACAATAATGTAATATCGCTCATGAAACATAAATAGCCCGTGGTAGTACAAATGCGGAGAAAACATTAATAAACAATCAGACAAAAAACAAAAGATTTTATTCTCAAAAAAAGAAAAGATTCTAATACAAAGTACTATACTTGCATTTGCAACAGCATATAAATTACCAGGCATTTTACAGAGGAAACAGGGCTTCATCGGGCAATCAATATACGTAGCACCCCTAAATCCTGCTTCATGACCCGGTTTCTTGCAAACCTAATTAACACATTTCATTGTAAAAATACTCAATGCACATAGTAAACCTAAACAAAATAAATATTCATGGGTGTATTAATATAGGAGTTGAAGGGCTTACTTTGCAAACTTTTTTGAGGCTAATGCTAATAGGTTGTCTCCTGCTTTTTGCCGACGTCGATGCTTCACTCTCCTCTACGACCTCTACTTCATCTACCTGTTCGGACTCTTCTCCGGCGTCGTTTTGGACTTCATCTTCATCTTCTGATGATGAAGAACTTTGTTCGGAGTCGGAATCTCTCTCGATTACGATTTTAGGAAACGACAAGCCTCTCGTCTGCGGCGCCATTTTGAAAATATGCGACTGAATTGGAAAAAGGTTGGAATGAAGAAGTTGAAAAGGTTTTGATTAACCGACTCTGGTCTGTGGGAAACCAAAAAGGTAATTTTTGGTGGGTTCAATTACCCAAATGTCCTTGGGTTCTTACACTTACGCCTTGTCTGCCTTGTGAAATGGCGGGAGATTACGTGGCTGCTTGCCAACCGATTGGTGATCACTGTCATGTGCGCCTCACGTGACTTATTTTTCTTATTTGATTGTTGGATGTCCAACTCGACCTATATGACCGATAAAAAAAAATTCCATAAATCACAAAAAATAAAGAAAAATGAACACTACGATAGAATTGTAATTTTAGTTTAATTCATAAGCATTATACACCAATAAAATTTAGTGTACAAAACCAAAATTGTGCATAATAACTCAAGTTTAAACATCTATCAGTAATATTTTTAAAGTTCGATTTGAAATTAACTCTATAAATAAAAGTAATAATGTATATAATTTTTTCAAACTAATCGATTTTAGTTTGTAATTGATTCGATTACTAGTCGTTCGAGCAAATTTGTTTTATATTATGTCCACTCACAATGTCAAATTCCATAAAATCATACTAAGATTTAAAAATAGTTGTTCCAATAAATTTAACTCTTTCACAACCATAAGTATGGTGTCAAAACCTCTGCTTTACGAAAAAAACATAATTCTATACTATTTCTTTATTTTTTATTATTATTATTATTATTATTTTTTTTTTATAATCCAGGTGTCCAAGCTTACACCAGACTAATCATGGACCCTCAGAACCCTTGCCCTAGAACCCTGAAGGATGTAAATCGCGAGATGTGCCTCCACCAAGCCTCGGGATACTATTTCTTTCTTGATTTTTCAAGAGTATTCATATATACTAGACATGCATCAATCATTTTCAAGACATTGTTACGTCCATTGCGTGGACTCTCTTAGCAAGAATTCGAATGATTTTGATACTAGTGTATATTCTACTTAGATTATTTTTAGTATTGATAAAATGTTGATATTTGGGTTGAGTACGTGACTTAAGTTCCATATATGATGTAGATATCATTGGGCAGTGATATTCTGCTTTCACGACAACTTCAAGGGTATGACATAAGTAGATTTCTTATATATTGGTTAATGTAATAATAATGTAATGATGTATACAACGTTTTACTTAAAATAAAAAACTAAATGGCAAAATCGAAAACTACCCCCTGTGAATTGTCACATTCCAGTTTCCCTTTTTCAACTTCCCAGTTTATTCTCACAAAAAGGTCCTCTATCTAAATACAAGTAATGTTTGTCCTGCTTCATTAGGCCAAAACTTGGACCAAACTAAGTCCCAGTGTTCGAAATTTGCTTAGGGATGGGAAATTATGCCTTGGTAAAAACATTAAGAAGAAATAACAAAATAGTGATTCAAGTAAACAAAAAGAAACGGAAAACGATAAGAAAATCTGAAACCTCTCCCAATTTTATTATAGTTCTAGTTGTTGGGTTTCAATGAGTAAAACGTTAAGGAAAATATTTTTCTATCATTGAACTTCAATTTTGTTCAATTATATTTTCCTTGTCAGTTTACCCACTCAAAGAACCAAACATAATCTTATACATTCTTTAGAATTGTAAATAGTACTATATATATACCTTCCATTATGCTAAGCTTATGTACAAAAAAAACCATAACCAGAAACAATCAGAAGGATTGGTGACTACCCTCTTTCCCTGCTTCAGCAGCACGGCTAGTTAGAGACGGTCTCATGGTGACAAGAGCAGACTCGTTGGCCCCAGCCCTCAAAGCAGTCTTTCCAGCTTCTAAAAATCTTTTAACTGCATCCTCAGCATATCGATTAGCTACTCCCACAGTCATCGTTTTTCCGATATCAGGATACGTATTTAGAATATGATCACCGTTTAGCTGCGATGCAAGTTGAATCAGTTCTATTTGAAATTCAGTCAGTTTTTCATCTTCCTTTGGTCCTTGTGTTCTTAACGACATCTTAACCTCCGGGAGTGTCTCTGAAAAACAGTACACATTTCACACTTGATTATATCTCCATAAGCAATTGTTTCTGAAGAACAATGAAAAACTTCACACTTGATCTATATTATCATAAACAAGTTACATAATCAAGTGTTGAAATTTAGACGAGTATAACGTATTATGGTGGTGTTTTCTGGAGCTTATGTTTTTTGCTTATGATGATTAACTTTTAAAGTAAAAGTGGCGGTAAACTACTACTTTTTGGTATAAGCAGGTTCTGTTTGCAAATCATCAAGAGAAGTAGATTATAATATTGTTTTTTGGTGTAAGCAGGTCACACATAGTGAGTAAGGCAAAATCAAACCTGGACAGTCATCACGTGGAGTATCACGCAAGGAGAAGTACTTCTCAAAGGTTCCAGCCCATGCATCTCGTTTAGTCAAGAAATTTGACTGAAGATTGAAAAGCTTCTTCAGAGTTGCAGGTATTGAAGAGTGTTCATATTGCGAATATGGAGTTGGGCCACTCGGTTCATGAATCACTGAATGAGAATATTTTGAACCAGGTGAAAATCATCAAGCCACAAATAATGTTAAAAAAGATGATGCCTTTCTCTTTGACAAAAAACAATCGGTAAAATAATTTTCTACAATAGAAATGCACATTCGGAAACTTATTTATCAGTTAACTGAAAGCACATAGGCTTCTACTCAAACATTAATTCGTTTGTCCATCAAATGATTCAAATCTAATAAATTTAGAAACCAGGTTGTTCTTTCTTCCATCGATTGCATTATCTTCCATAGTTCAATGTAAAATACTAAAACTAACAATCATTTGGTTTAAAACTCGTGTTCACTACGTTTCTTTTTTGTAACTACAGAAGTATCTATCTACTAGCTCAAAAACAGTAAAATGCATATTTCACAATCAAGAATCAGCAAATTTTACACTAATCGAATTAAAACAACATAAGCCCACATCGAAATACCTCAAGAGAAACAACAACATACCAGTGCCTCTATCAATCCACGGAGAAATCAACAAAGTAGGCACGCGAACCCCAAGCCTATCAAACCGAAAGTACCAAGGATCGGGACCAATGATCCCATCCGGATTAGGCACTCCAGAAACTGGAGTAGGCACATGATCATAGAAACCACCATGCTCATCATAAGTAATCAAAATCGCCATTTCTTTCCACTGTGGGCTCGCCCTTAATGTCTCATACACCTCCTTAACAAACTTTTGTCCTAAAGCAACATCATGTGAAGGATGATCATCATTTGCCGGGAAAAGCTCCACGTCAAAGTATCTTTGCTCGATCACAACGTAGTTCGGGAGCTTCCCCATTTTCGCGTGGAGTTTGAATTTCAAGGCGTAATCGTGAAATTTAACAATATTTTTTAACTTCCTAAGGCTCTTGAAAAACAGAGTGGCGGGGATGTTTTGGTAATAAATACCAAAACTGAGGTCATTTTCGTCCAAGGAGTCGAAAATTGTTTTTTGGGGGAATCCATTGATGAGGTCTTTTCTAACATTGCTTGAGGCGCCGTGAGAAGTGGCGGAGTGAACGTAGAACCGATTCGGTTGAGTCGAAGCAGGAACTGAAGCGAACCACCGGTCCATAACCGCAAACTCGTTAGCTAACTCGGCGTAAACGGGTACTAAACCGGGTTTGAAACCGCTCATGACGGTTTTCGACAAACCCTCAACCCCCATGTTTTCTGCCTGCTGGGCGAACCCGTTCATCGGAGCCGGGTCGGCTGACGTGTCGTCGGACCCGAATATCTGTTCTCGGATGGCTTGGATAGAGTGACCCGGGTCGGAGGCGATGAAAAAAGCGTCGTCGGATACGGGTACGGAGCGGGAAGTGGGGTCGGAGGCGTTGATCCGGTTGAATTCGGATCCGTTGAGTCCGTCTATGTCGGGTCGGGTACCCTTGAGCCATCCGAGTATGTGATCGAAGGAGCGGTTTTCCATTACTATGACTACGAAGGTTTTGATTGGTCCTTCAATTTTGTGTGTGTGCTTTTTGGGGAAAGGGAAGGGGAAGGAGTGAGAAAATACTAAAAGAGTTAAGAAGATGATCAGAAAATTGATACGCCGGGAACCCATTTCCGGCGGAAGCGGCTGAGGGTGGTGGATTTTACGAGGAAAACGAAGATTATTTTACAATAGAAATAGATATAAAAATTCTAAAGCAAATTATACTATTATGATATATATTGTGGAAAAAAAGTATTACTAATATGAATGAATTTGGGATATGCTGAAGAATGATACTGATTTATGCATTAATAAGCAGTGACTTGGTTGAATTTGAACCAAATAAAAGAAATGAGTTGGTTGAGTGAACCAATAAAATAACAGCGACTTGTTTGACTGAATAAATGTTGTCATTAAGGTTTGATTGTTGCTTTGGATGTTTGAGTTTTGTTTTCCACTATGGAATATCTATGGAGTTTAATGAAGATGAGGTTCACTGGATAAGTTAATTATTTTCTACAGATTTGTAATCATCTCTATATTTTTATTGAACAAATCAGCACAAATGTCACTGAGGCCGGATGTATCTGACCATGACCGGTTAAACTATTACTCCCAAGTCCCAACCAACCAGTCTACAAACGATCTATTTTCCGATATTTTTAATTTGTTACTCCATCCGTTTCATTTTAATGGTCACATTTAACATTTTTACATAAATTAAGAAATTCTTTAATTATTCATTTCTTTTAATATAAAATAAATATCAAAAATACTATTTTAATGATTATCTTAATTAATGCTATTAATCTTTGTGTACATTAGTAAACGTGTAAGTCTAGAAGTAAGAAAAAGTAAAAAATGTGTAAGCCTAGAAATAAGAAAAGGTAAAATTAAAAAAATGTGCATTGAGATTCAAATATGACAATTAATTTAAAAAATGAAAATTGGCATTAATTTTTTCTTTTCTTTTTGAGACGAATAGTCATTAATTTTTTTGGGATTTACTTAATCTGCTAAAGGATGTTTGTTGTTTGGTAGGTGCGTCAGCTTCTTTATTATCTTTGAAGCTAATAATTATATTAAAAAAAAAAAAAAATTAAGCTAAACAAAGCCCAAAGCTGGAACAACCTCACCTTTCAAATGGAAAAATACATGGGGATATATATCTTGACATTTTGGTTGGAATTATTTTTCTAGTATCTTTTAATGTTTCAGAATTTTAGAGTGAAAATAAAAAAATAACAATATAATTCGAAAGCAAATGATGAAACATAATACTTTAGGAGAAATTTCTTATTCAAATTGAAAAAATAAGTATATTGCACATTTTGTTTAAGTAGAATAATATGTAATGTCAGTTCATTTTTGTTTGTTTTAAAATATGAAAATAAGTCTGATTTATAGATCCACTGATCGATGAGTCTCCTCATTTTCTATTACACGTAAGAAAAATTTCTTCATTTTTCTTCTTTCAAAAATTAATATAGCCCTATTTGAATAGTTTTGTGATATTTAATTCAATGATAAATATGTACAAGGAAAAAATTCAAAAAGTATAATTAAACAAGAAATCTCTTCTACATCAACTCACATGATTATTTTCTAAATTTTTACAACTCAAAAAATTAAAAGAAATAAATCCTAGAAATATAATTAAATAAGAAGTCTTTCTTAGATCAACTCTTATAATTATCATTAAAGTTTTACATAAAAGAAGATTAACAAAAAGCATCCAAATTTTCAAAGTTTTGATTTGTAGTCGAAATCACCTAAAGCAAGTGATTGACTAATCATACATTGCATTTTATATATCCAGAAGTTTTAGATAGACAGAGCAATAAGTTTGAGAATTTATGTACATTTATCTATTTCTGTTGTCATTCACGAACATATACAACTATTGTGTTGCCAAATCTCAAACTATTCCACAACAGCCAAAGAGGCTAATTGCTGAAAAAACTAAGAAGAGCTCTAGATGCAATATATAAGTTTTAATTTTAATATGAAGTTAACTTATTTTAATTAAATTCTAATGTCTCCCTTCATCCAAATCGGGGAAATTTACCATAAAAAGTTGTTATCTCTTTTATCAAGCAAAAAGGTTCCCAACCCTCAACACACCTTTGCCTCTTTCTTTAAAAATATTTGGAACTCAAAGTTGTACAATAGGCTAAAACTTTTTTATTGGAAAATCACAAGAATACTTCTCACACGAAAAAGGTTGTCGAGTTTATTCCAATTTTATTATAAGTTTGAGTGGGGAGAGTGGGAAAAGTTATGAAATTGAATTAATGAATGTTGATTGCCCTTCAGTTGGAAATGAGTTTTTTAAGTGGATCAAATATGTGGATCGAAAAGGCATGAGGACAAGACAATTGGACAAGGAATTCGGTTGAAGATTGCCTTAGTTATTCCATTCCACATAATTAAATGACAATAATACGACGCACGGCATCTTTCTAGTATAAGAAAAAGTCATAGATACAGATGGATAAAAACAGAGAATAAATGTCTATGTTTCTACTTTCTTGTGTGGAAAAATAGATTTTTTTTTTTTTGTGAGATGGTGAAAAAATAATTTTGACCCGTCAAAAGGCTGACCCGACCCTTCAACCCAACATTATAACGAAGAGTTGAGTCAGTTGACAACCACCCAATAATAAAAAGTGAACTAGTCGTCTCTTTGGGTAACAACCAAATAATCCACCAATTTCTCGACTCCGCCGAATGAGCAATCCAGCAAGGAAGAAAACCACGAATGATGAAGATGAGGTGGAGCAACTACTCCGAGCGGCGCAAGACGACATGCTTCTTAAACTCAGTCTCAATTCCCACATGGCACACTCCTCCTCCTCCTCCTCCGCCATCGATCCAGATCTCGACAGCCGCTTCTTAGCCCTAAAAAAGCCCAAGCAACCATCTACCACTACCAGTAATCACAAGATCAATAAAATCGACACTGACCGCATCGGTGCGTCGGAAGGTGATGATCTGTTCGCCAGATTTACCGCCCTCAAGAGTTCACTTCCATCTCACAGTCGCAGCAATTTAGATAAAGAGGAAAGTTGTTCTATCGATAAGCAGACAGAAGAAGATGAGAATAATAGTGAGGAGGATGAAGTTGAGAAAGTAATTAAATGGGCAATGGATGCAGCTAGGCTCGACCCTTCTTCTCCCTCTGATGATGATGAAGATGATGATCTTGATGACGATGAATTTGATTATGATAGAGTCCAGAATGGAAAAAAAAAGGGTAAAAACAAATAATGTACTGATTAATTTTTTTGTAATCCTTTTGGTATTATTATTTCTAATTGTCCAATGATTTGCTGCCTTGCCTTATTGGAATGTTTTTCTACTTCTGAACCCTCAAATCAGAGTTACATATTAAATATATATATATATTTTAAGTCATATATCAAGAAAGATTAAAAATGAAATTATTAGAGGAGTACTACAATAGACTGGTAATTACAATTGTAGGAAACTTGAAGTTAATTCATATAATTAAAACTCGTTTCATAGCATCTAATAATTGTCATGGATGCAGTACGCACACTGACACAACATAGAAAAGTACACAACCTAACCAAAAACGAAAGACTCAAACCTTATGCAGCAAGAGAAAAGAAAAAAAAGGGGGGGGGGGGGGGGTGTGCAAAGTGGAGAATTTCCCATTGCCACGAAAAATTTACCTAGTATGTGTAAAAATGCCTATACAATTTTGTGAATGAAGCAACAGTTCTTTTCAAGCAAACAAAGTCCCCGAAAGCGTCAATTAACCGGCCCAAGCACATCTATCATTCAACCACTTTGACATTGTTCTGAATTCTGTATGTATTAGAGTCCTCTAGATAAGTATATGTCAAAATAAACAAATTGGGTGTGATATGGAGAAACAGAGTTGACAGGTGACTCACCAAATATTACATATTGACAAATGAGGACTCGGCAAGATCAATGGCACGAGCAAGACCAGCAGCTTTGTTTTCGCACTCTCTGTGTTCGTCAGCTGGATCACTATCAGCAACTATACCAGCCCCGGCTTGGAGATGGGCAACCCAATCTCGGCGCTTCCCAGCATCCTTGTACGAGTACATGGTGTCATAGCGCATGCCGGTTGGAAATACAATAGTTCTCAAAGCTAAGGCAATATCCATATCTCCAGTAAAAGAAATGCCACCGAATCCACCACTATATGGGCCTCGTCTTGTTACTTCTAGCTCATCAATCAATTCCATGGCTTTCACCTATACATTCATTACAAATTAACAACTATGTATATGCATCTTTATCTGGACTTAACAGTATATGGAATATGATTCTACTAAAAGGGAACAAAATGTGATAAGATGCAATCTAGACGCATGAAAAAATTCAACCCACGGATTAAACCCAAAGCTTAATTAGTGATATTCAAGAGAACCAACTTTCAACTATTCCTAAGGATTTTTTAGCTTAAGTAAATTTTTACCCACAAGTCCTTCTACAGTGCAACATAGTTTTAAACCAACAAAAACTGATTTTAGTTTCTCATGTTCAAGGAAAAGAAAGTTGACAGAATATTATGAATTTAATTTTTACTATATCAGTAAGAACTCTGACTAATTATTTATTTCCACAGAAAGATTAGGAGCGAAAAGGATAATGAATAAGCATATCACTGCATTTTGAGTTAAAAAAAAAATAAAAAAAAATTGACTGGACAACCTTCGGAGCTCCACTAACTGTTCCAACAGGCAATGCAGAACGCAGGGCATCCCAACTGCTCAAATCACTTGATAACTCACCAGTAACCTACAAAATAAGTATTTAAACAAACACAAATGAAGAAATTATTGGCAGTACCCCATATTTTGGCCCACACAAATGATCATTATTTTGAAAGCATGTGATCAGATGACGCAACAATCGACTTTAGCACTTCTGTGAACATGAGGGAAATCTATTTTAAGGTTTTTAGGACAACCCTGAAGAAATTATGCACATGTTCTATACATGTAGTACACAGTATGACGGTAACGCATATCTTTTTCTGGTTTACTCAACCTGTCCTTGTATACGTATACGCACATGTAAAAGCTACTAAATGATATAGGTAACCCTGAAAAAAATACTAACTGTAGAACTGATGTGCATGACATGGGAATAGCGTTCAATGTTCATGAGTTTCTCAATCTTCACCGAACCAGATTTTGACACCTGCAATGGCAAACCTAGTCTTTATCATTAATGGGGCAATAAAATTATAGCTTTAGTATATGAGGAACAAAGGAAAAGTAAACCCATCCCATGAGAGACCAAAAACTGAGCACTCTTATAAACAGCTAGCAACACCACAGAACAATATTATGAAGGTCAGCACCCAAATCAATATAGCATGCAATTGAACGAATCAGCCCTTTAAACAAAAATAGGATTACCATCCTCGACTCCTTAAAAAACAAAGGGATTGCTTGGTAGGATTTTCAAAAAACGTTTCCATGTTCTCTGATTTATTTATTTGAGAGAAGCTTATCCTATAAGTCTCTCTCCCAAATCTAAAAAAGTCTCCTTTTAAAGAAATTCTCTCTCATCTCTAAAAACACCAAAACTTACCCTACTTTCATTTAAATCGTAAGGCAAATATGAATTGAAAAAAATTATGCAGAGTGATGTACTGATTGGAATTGCATAAATGAGTTTACCCTAGCAGAAATATTTGTAAAAGAAATTGATGAAGCAAGACAAACAAATATCTTTTCATAACCAGGAGAGTTTAGAGAACTTACTTCCAAGAGCATGGTTTTCAAACACTAACACCTGGTAGTAACCAAGTCAGTTTAATTAAATCATAGTTCATACATACAGTAGACAAGATGTTTACCTTTCCAACATCATTTCTTCCCAAGTCAACAAGCATAATATGTTCTGCACATTGTTTCTCATCATGCAAAAGTTGATTTTCTAACATGTAATCTTCTTCGGGTGTCTTGCCTCTCCGGACAGTTCCAGCCAGAGGTCGATTAGTGATGGTTCTCTGCAGTTGAAGAAAATACATATAACAGGAGAAGAATAAAATTAAAAGTACTAAAAGAATAGGAATAAGGCCTAGAATATTTATTAAACAAAAAAGACAAAGAATTCAGTGAGTATCAACAAAACAATACTTACAGAACTCAGATTGATAAATATAAATACATTCAATGTAAGCAGTTATGTATAAATATGTATGATGCATGTGCATGTACTATTTTAGTATGTATTTCTTAAAATGGAGTTTGCTAGGGTAGAGAAAATATGAGATGAGACATGAAAAGTGGAAACTAATAGCACAGCTATTAAAGAAGTTTTGTATAAGTGAGGAAAGTATACCTTCTTAACTCGAGTAAGAATTTCAGGACTTGAAGCAACCATGATACAGCCTCTAGCCTAATCACCAGTGACATATTTGAAGGTCAGGAGAAAAATGAAAAAATGAGCCTTCAATGAATTAAAAATATTCGAGGAGTAAACAGACTTGTAGATATGTCATATATGGACTTGGATTGACAATTCTTAATGCTCTGTAAACTTCAAATGGATCCGCAAAAGTTCGGCGTTCAAAACGCTGACTTAGTACAATCTGGAAGATATCCCCAGCAAGGATATGCTCCTTAGCTTGTATTACTGCCTTCTGGTATTCTTCAGTTGTCATGGTGGACTTACTCAAAGAAGGACCAAAATGGCTAGTGTGTAATTTAATAGAACCAGCAGCCATCTTAGGACTGCAATTGACAATTAAATTAAGATAATTTATAACAAGCAAACTTATGTTAACATCAAAATGGAGATAATAAAAGGTAATTACTTACGGCACTATATCATGCACCCTTGACACTAAAGCTTCTAATCTGTTCATCCCATCATCATAAGCCTCTTCAACAGAGGAAAACTTATCTAACCTGACCCAGTGTATCACGTATGCTTTCTGAGAGTGAAAAGTATGCAAGTACATTATGAGACAACATTTGAGTAACAGGACAATGAACTCCAAACATCAACAACAACTGATAATAAAAACAAGTTTCTCTAATTTGAATTAGAGATCTAGGAAATAGGATTATTCTCCAATGAAATAATTCTTCTACTGAACTAATTCAGTGGCAAAAAGATTTAGGAATAACGGTCATATCAGGCCTAACATATAGCACGGTAATAAGTATTGGATAGATGGTAAAGAATATTTAAAACAAAAAATTCTTCTCACTTGATGTAATTGCCATTAAAAAATTCTTCTCACTTGATGTAATTGCCATTAAATTACAGCAGTCAATTAAAAATGAGCAAAATAAATCCATGCTACTGCAGCTTTTTTGTGTATAACTTGAACATTGTACAACTAGCTAAAATAGGGATACCTAAACATCCACAATGTCCTTTTCTCTTTTTATGTCTGTGTATAAGTAAAATAATATAAGAAGAATTTCAAATTTTCAAGAGAGCATGAAATAACCTTCTCCACTTGATCAAACACAATTACATCATCATAAAGGCCCAGATGAATGTCAGGAAGGTCTCGGTCATCTTTAGGAGCTTTTGAGAATGGAAGCTTTTTCTTTTCCACATAACGCACTGTATCATATGAGAAATAACCAACCCAACCACCTGATTGAGAAAAATATACCACCAGTGAATTTTAGCGACTTTTTAGTAAGGAAAAACAACTTAGAGAAAAACCATAAGTGGACCCTAATTAAATAATCAGCTGAAAGCTAATAGTTTAGTAAAAGCTTAAAATCTGATCATGGAAGTATCCGACTTTACCTTATCCAGGTGCAATAATAAATATAAAGCCCAAGTTTCAAGTGTAGAGAGCCCAAGTCTCATGTGTAAAGATAAAACTAATGTGATCTCATCCTCGAGTACCAAGCATCTTACATTGACTTGGTCTTGACTTTATCTAGACGAAATCATACATCATGTCTGAACTTAAGCAATACTGATATCACATCTTTTAAAAAAAAAAAAAAAGTTAGCTAACATTTAGTAATGGAGGCTTGAAGTGGCACAAGCTCAAATATCATCAGACTTTATGAACTTAGACTCAATCCTACCTCCTTTTCAGTCTTTGACTCATTGACAGCTCAGAGCCTCAGACTCTTTAAGATATTATTTAGCAAAAACATGTGTATTGAAACCATAAAATATCATAAACTTATATATCAAGTTAACATAAATTAGAAAGAAAAGAGTAATAGAATCTCATATTTAGCCAAAATACCTTATGTTTCACACGAGCTGAGCCACAAATCTCAGATTGATATGACAATTTAAGCTGGCTTAATTTAGTCCACATACCTGGACCTACTCAAATTTAATTAAATTGCTAGTCCTACAAATATTATTCACTATGATCATGCCAACATGTCTCGCTATAACTGTTGCTCAATACAATTCTGTGAGTCAGGGACGTCTTATGTGTTTACCCTTAAAACATGCAGTGCCTAACTTTTGTACATATTACCACAAAATGCTTGAGGGAGCTCATCAACGCGTTGGGGAACCCACTTCTCCATAATCCTGCGAGGAACGACCATAGGATCCTCTACAAATTCCTCTGTCTTTTTTTCCTCGTGGTGGTCGACTACGGTCACCATATTCTCTTTTGCCACAATTTCCATGCTTGGCTGAGCTCCAATAACACTATATCGCCCCTAGGAAATTGATTCAACGTTAGCTAAAGTATTACAAAGGATAAACAGATGAAACATTTTGTATTAACAAGAAAAATAACAGATCACTTATCTTTGTTAATCCATAACTATTATTTCCAGCATCAGTGATGGTGCAAGGGAATGATGGTCCTAGTGGGCTGGGAAATCGGAAAGGAATTTGACATTAAGGGAATTAAATTGTTCCTGGGCAAGGGGCAACACCTCAATTCGCAACAATAGGATAGTGACTCAAATATTGGTTGTTGCTCAACTTAGCAACTCGATGAAGACTAATCAAACTGTTGTTGTCTCAGAAAAACATTCCCCGTGGTTCCAAAAGCATGTAAATCAGATTTTGGTGAAAACATCTAAATTATACCTTAAACACAAGGGTTAACTCTAGAGCAAAAGATATGACCTGAAACACCACCATGCCAATTTTTCCTATTTCTAGGATTGATTTGTTTAAATTATTTAGCTAACTACCGAAACTGATAGGAGTAATCAATTAGAATACTTGCATCATAAATACTCATTTTTACTTATAAACCAAACATCTTCGCAGATTAACACGACAGCAACTTTGCTCCTGACCATTAAACTCAAAAAACTGGTACAAGTATTTCACTCAAAACTTCTACGTAAATATTTATTAACATAATCAATTCAATCAGATTTTATTTTTTAAATCAGCATGTGGCACAAAATAAAGCTTACAACGCTGGATGCTTGCAGACCGGGCTCAACAGACTCAAAAAGGAAGCTGGGCGCATCCCTCTCGTCCTCCTTCACTAAACACCGGTATGCAAGCACTGGGGTCAAGTGATCAGAAAAAATAGGCCTGAACAAAGGGATCAAGTTCCCATGCTTTGCAGCTTCCTTAAACTTGGCAGAGTGGTCCACTGCAACCATCAAAACCCATTATCCAGCTCATGTCAATAAATGGAAATCAAAATGTTCCTTAACACTCTCTTCCATTTATTATTGATTCTACAGCAAGAATTCTTTTTCTGCATAATATGTACTTGATTAAGTTGATAAATCATAAGCACATCAGCATAAATACATTCCTCCTAATATAATACAAAATCTAAGAGTCAAACTCCACTTCACCTTATCAATATATTCTAAAACACAATCATTAAAGCAACAATAAAGTAGTTTTCTCCATAATTGATGCAAAACAGACTTGAAAAACCGTTAATTCCAAACAGAAGCAGAAAATTTTCAAACGATTATACTGATTTGAAATGCTTGAATAGAAATTATGGAGATAGAAACGGGACGCACCTAAGGAGGGAGGAGAGATTGAGCATTTGACGCTGCGAAATGTCTTGAAGGTGGCTGTTAACGCGGTGGCGGTGGCGGTGGTGGTGGAAAGGCGAGGAGAAGTAAAGGCTAGGGTATCCATTTTCGTTGAGTGAATAAGAGCATTCCAAGTTTTCGAAGAACTGAATTAGCTTTTTTCTCCAGTCACTGTAGTGTAAACTGTATGTATTTGTATTGTGGGCGGGCAGTATTTAGGGGTTTCAGACTAAAAAGGTCGAAAACAGCGATGGAGATGATGTGGCTTTTTTTTTTATATTTTTATTTTCGATAAATTGTAAAGATGATGTAATTATGCCATATCAAATCATAGTTGTATGAGAGCATCTCCAGCAGTATCATCTATAAGTGGTCATCTATATTAAATTATACATGGAAAACAGTATTTTAGCTACTCAGTTTTAGCTATTCAATCCAGCAGTCATCATCTAAAATTTTCAGAATTATTATATTTTATTCTTTTTTTAATATTAAATTATAATGACATTATAAATAATGTCGTATTACATTTACACGTAAAATATAAGTGATAAATATATATTTTAATATTTTTTTATTTAATTATAATAAATTAAAAAAATTGAAATAAATGAATTTAAATAACGATTTAATAAACTATTTAATTCAAATAAAAAACTAACTAAAACCAATAAATTTAACTCAAATCAATTTAATAAACTATAGTTGAGACATAAATTTGCTGACATGGATGTCCTGTATAAATATACATGGGTATCCATATATACAAGTCCAGACATGTATTATACATAGTCTTGTATAAATACAAGACATTGCTGGAGGACAACAAATTGATTTGATTATGTATAATTGTGTTTTTAGCTATTGGAGGAGCTAAAAAAGTGACTGCTGGAGATGCTCTGAAGACCCAAAATAATTACTCCCTCTGTCCCAAATTATTTGTCATTTTACGTGTTTTCACACTTAATACCTACTAAATAGTCTCATTTTTAGGGAAAAAATAAATTATATACCTAAAATACTCTTATTCTTTATTTATCTCACCATTAACTATTTACTCGTTATTAAAGTTTTACACTCTCTCTCTTACTTTTTCTCTTACATGCCTAAAATATGTACTTTGATAGTGCATTGAAATCCTAAAATGACAAATATTTTTCTCTAAAATGACAATTAATTTGGGATAAAGGGAGTATATGGCAAGTACAATATATTTGGGAAAATCACATGAAAGTGATCAATCACAAATTAATTGCGATACGTTTGTCATATGATTGATTGAGTTTGGTCAAGCTAGGTCTGGACTATAATTTTCTATGTAATTGGATTAAGAGAAACTATCATATTTCAAGATTATAACGTGTGTTTTCTCCAAAAAAAAAAAAATTGTGTATAGAAAATTATAATTATGCATTTATTGCATAATGTAAACATAAAAAATTCCAAGTCTATTAATTAGGGTTGTTCGCGGTTCGGATAACCGGCCGAACCGAACCTAACCGAAATGAGTTCGGTGAAAACCGAACCGAACCAAAGCTATTCGGTTCGGTTTTCGGTTTTGAGATTTGGCCTAATTCGGTTTTCGGTTTGGTTCGGTTTGGTTATTTTTGTTCGGTTAACCGAACCGAACCGAAAACCGAATTTTTGGTTCAAATAGTTTTTTTTTTCGGTTTTATGGACTTTAAAATCCTTTAATTTTATGCCTATGGATATGAATTTTACTTGTTTAATTTATGTCATTTGAGGATTGTTAAATGTTAGTTTTTGCAGTTAGACTGTAAAATTCTTTAATTTTATGCCTATGATATATATTTTAGTTGTTTAATTTATGTCATGTGAGAATTGTTAAAGGTTAACCACTTAACTATTTAGTTCTATATAATGTTTAATAATGTTTAGTGTTATGGTTACCTATTAATTTGATTTTTTTTATAACAAATGATATAGTATTTGATTATATAATTTTTAATAAAATAAATATAAGATAAAATTTCGGTTAAACCGAACCGAACCGAAAATTTTCGGTTAAAACCGAAAATCGAATTAGAATGTTCGGTTCGGTTCGGTTCGATTTTCACCGAATGAACAGCCCTAATATTAATAGACTATAATTTAAATACACTTGTGTGGTCCACATAATATTAAGAATGTAATAATTTTAATCCAGATTACTGATGTAGAGACATCGAATGTGGTGGTACTTGGTTTAATTTGATTACATAGGACTAGATCAGACATGATCTGAAAACATAACTAAGATATCGTTGATATTATGGTTCTAGAACATGTCAATCGATGATCATAGACGAATTGATTTAAATCATGAGTAGACATAAACTCTTGTTTATGTCAACGAGTTCTTTTGACTCATTGGTGATTGCCCGTAACCATGTCGAGCCTAACACTTATGTCCTGAAGTTCCGTTGAGATGAATGGTTGAGAATGTGTTCTACAAATATGGAATTCAACCTTTCCCGCGGGAAGCTGAAATATTGATTCCCTTAAGTGTTAGTTTTGAAACTGAACAGTAGAGCGCTATGATTTATGAACAAGTTCAAAAATCAAAATGTCCACTAGTGAAATAATCGAACTTAAGGATAAAGAAATAATTAGAGGGGCAAAACGGTAGTTTCGCGTAGCTCAAATTACGAATCAGTTTTTGGATGACGAAATTTCATGTAGTGATTTTATTAATGGACTCTCTTGATTTTTAGAGTAAAAATATATTGTAATGACAATAGTGCAATTTCAAGTTTTTAGTGGAATCACTTGGAATTAATGGATTGAATCATTAAATTAATTTTTTTTAATAATTATTCGATTTATTGTAGCTTGAAGTTACATGTCCATAGATCCTTAAACGACTCCTGATAATCTACATTTGAACTTAAGAAATTATAACGAATTAATTCATGTTGCATTTTGGAAATGGTTTCCTAAAATAGAAACTCCAAATTAATTAGATGTAATTTAATTAATTAATTGGAATATATCACGATTAATTAGATTAGATTTAATTATAGAATTAAATACTAGATTCAAGAAAAAAAATTGGCATTTATGGAATTTCTAATTATAGAAAGAAATTCATTATTTACTAATTAATTTATTAAATTTCTAATTGTTGAATTTACTATGTAAATGTATATGATATAATTATCTAATAAATAAAAAGGTAATTATATATATATATATATATATATATATATATATATATATATATATATATATATATATATATATATATATATATATATATATATATTGTTTTAATTACATGCAAGAGTTATATTTAATTAATAACTCTCTTAATGAAAGAAAGATAATTGATTTTTACCTAAAAGGATATGTAGGATTATTTTTAACTCCTACCATGATTATATATATATATATATATATATACAGGAACGCAATTTGAATCAGTATCGAAAGGAAGTGTTAAATAATTTATTTCTTCCTTTCCTTTAACTATTGATGTAAAATGATGTTGTATTTAATAGAAAATTATTATAATCAAAGAGATTATCATATTTCCACAATTTTAAGTAGATGCGAGATCTAGAAATTTCCTTTTCATGGTTATAGAGACGGTTTTTTCTTGGAATCCCCTCTTTTTCAATTTAAGGAATTGGTTAAGCGTTCAGTAACAAATACCAGTAGTAAATCCTATTCGATGAAAGCAAGCGAAGTAAAGAATAAAATAATACGAATATTTAGTTGTAATATATATATATATATATATATATATATATAGATCTTATATCAAATGACGAATATTTTATGCAATCATTAAGATCACACTCAATAGAAAAAACTCTTGAAATTTTAATATTCTCTTTAGTTGGTGTACACACGTCTAGTAGACGTAGAACGAGGTTGATACTAAAGGTGAAGAAGATTAAAGACGTTTGTTCATCAAATTTAGAAAAAGTTTGGAACCAAAAGAGCGAAAGACGGAAGCTTATGATATATTTATTTTTCTTTTGCATAATTAAAATAATTACTGTTTATGGGATCCTCATATTATGTAAGTTATTTCTGAGTACATAAAATCCACCAAATTCCACAATTGGGTCAATCCAGTTTACTTATCTAGTAGAATCGTTCGGATCCGATTGAATAACATCCCAACAGTCCCACCCAACCCTTTAATTTAGTGTCTTATCCCAAAAAAACATCTATATTGCAGCAAACTTGTAGTCGCGCGTGACAAGTATAACAAAACACATGTTGTCTTGCCTTAACTATATTTCCTTTATTTCTTCGTCAAATGGTAAAAAGCGAATGATTCAATATCCCTCTATTTCCTCAATTAGTTAATTAGTTGTCCATCTACTTGTGGTAGTTACAGTTTAAGATTAGGTTTAGCTATAACTTGTGATTGCATAAATATGTACGTGGCTAAATCATATTTAAGATAGAATGTGATTACTTGTCACCTCTTTAATCTTAAGACATGTGAAGTTTTATTTATGAATAAAAAGGTAGAAAATTAAGTAAACTCTAAGTATAATAATATATAATTTTTTTATTTAAAAAATATGGTAGTTAACAGTGTTACTTTGAAGAAAAATATATATGTCATAGGATATGAAATTTAGGACGACTGAAGGGAATATAGTTAAGTATAGACTCATTCCTCATTGAAATTTGAAAGTTTGAATAAGTCTGTTAACATAAACCTGAATTCCTGTTCTAAGACAAATTCAAGTTTTCACTTCACAAAATCAGGATCTTAACATATAATCCTTAAACAATGTCATTTTCACTATAAATACCCTATTAAATCTCCATTAATTTCATTCCACAAGATTTAACTAACAAACAAACAAACAATATGCATCAAGGAAGGAATGATCAACAAACCCTCATGGTACGTATGTCTAATATTTTACATACTTATAATAAACCCTCATGGTATATATATATATACATGCGTGTAATAAAATCCTTAAAGTTTTTGTATGTAAAAAAGATTAAGTTTTTGCAATAGGATGGTAATGTGGCAAGATGCACTCCAGCGGCTGCAGATTTGAATAGTTGGCTTCCAATATCAGC
Source organism: Penstemon newberryi var. newberryi (assembly GCA_030819805.1). Taxonomy (NCBI): domain Eukaryota; kingdom Viridiplantae; phylum Streptophyta; class Magnoliopsida; order Lamiales; family Plantaginaceae; genus Penstemon; species Penstemon newberryi. The sequence goes on from JAUALY010000005.1 coordinate 38,984,090, forward strand.
TTCTCGTGAAGGAAAATGGTGGTACTCTGCTTTTCACAATGTTACTGCTATGGTTGGTGCAGGTGTGCTCGGATTGCCATTAGTCTTGGCTCAACTTGGCTGGTAAATATATATGGAACAAATTAATCCTAAACTTTTAAATCAATTAATTACCCGATCGCCCAACTGCAATTAATTTTTCAATCAAGAAATTATTTTCTTTTTATCAGGTATCCTGGCATCATTGCAATCCTGGTTTCATGGATGGTAACATTATACACTTTGTGGCAACTAATTCATCTCCACGAGTTAGTTCCCGGGAAGAGATTCGACCGATACTCGGAACTGGGTCAACATGTTTTGGGAGATAAACTCGGATCTTGGGTGGTGATGCCTCAACAACTAATAGTCCAAATCGGGTCCAACATACTGTACACGGTTACCGGAGGCAAATCACTGAAAAAATGTGTGGGGTTATTACTACCAATGGCGGATTTTAAAAAGACTTATTACATCCTGTTCTTCACAGTTCTACAATTGATATTGTCACAACTCCCAAACTTCAATTCCTTGAAAGTTATCTCCTTAACAGCTGCCCTCATGTCCATAGGGTAATTAAATACTACTTGTACTACTACATATATAATTAATTGAAATGAAAATGAGCTAACTAATAATGGTATGGCTTTTGGTGCAGTTATTCGGTAATAGCTACGGCTGCATCTATAGTGAAGGGTACACTGCACCCCGGGGTAGCACGTTATGGTTTTCATTCACACACAAAAGCTGGAATAATTTTTGATGTATTTGCGAGTTTAGGGACACTCGCATTTGCTTTTGCTGGACATAGTGTGGCATTAGAAATTCAAGCAACTATACCTTCCACACCCGAAAACCCATCCAAGAAGCCCATGTGGAAGGGTGTGGTTGCAGCTTATATTATTGTGGCAATGTGTTATTTTTCTGTTGCTATATCTGGATTTTGGGCTTTTGGTGACTCTGTGGAAGATGATGTGCTTATGTCTTTGGAACATCCAAATTGGCTCATAAGTGTAGCCAATTTCATGGTGTTTATTCATGTTCTTGGAAGCTATCAGGTTAATTAATTAATTACACGCTTTTATATATGAATGAGCGGACCTTTTTTTTCATTATTATTAAGAGATTTCATCATAATATATATTATTCTTTAATTTGTTTTCAGGTCTTTGCCATGCCTGTTTTCGACAAGATGGAGTCCGTCTTGGTGCAAAAGTTCAATTTCACTCCTGGACGACAACTTCGTCTTGTTGCACGTAGTGTTTATGTTGGTAAGTCACTCGCGCGGACTCTTATCTCTACAAGATTAATTGGCATATAATATGATTGAGATATATAATGTTAATTGCCCCAGCCATGACGGGGGCCATAGGAATTGCCGTTCCATTTTTCGGAGGATTGTTAGGCTTCTTTGGTGGATTATCTTTTGCAACCACGTCATATCTTGTGAGTTACATAAGTCAAACAAATAATCAATTTTTTATAATTTCTATTTTACGAGAAACAAATTAATTTATAACAAAAAAAAAAATATTAGCACTAAAGTTTTGTATGCAATTATGTATTTACTGCAGATACCTTGTATTATCTGGCTCGTCACCCACAAACCTAAAAAATGGAGCTTCCATTGGATTGCATGTTGGGTAAGTATACATACACAGTAAGATTAGTTCTAACTTATATAAAAATGAAAAATGGCATAAAAACTCGATCGAGCACATTCCGATGTTGGTTTTCTTTCAATTTCAGATTTCCATTTTCATTGGGATTGTGATTACATCGTTGGCGCCTATAGGAGGAGCACACAACATTGTGACCCAATGGACAAATTATACAATGTTTTCCTAAATGAGCCATAATTATTGTGCTAGATGGGTAGAGATATATGTTGTTTTCGGTACTGGTAATTCTTGGGACCTTCCGTATTCCGTTTTTTTTTGTGACGGAGGATTCCTGATGTACAAGCTTTGTACTCCTTTTGCTGATCTAGCTAGTTTGAGCGTTCAAGTATCAGAAAACAAAGGAAAAATATTTTTTTCTTAGTTATTATTTATTTATCTTCCGATTGTAAATATTTCTTTGTACGATTAATAAAACGTGGCCAATTTTCATAGTATCCATTCTGTTGTTTTACTCGTATAGAAAGTTAAGGTAATTATGTTCCTTTTCTCTGGCGAACCTTATCTAAAGTATAAGTAAATGTTTTCTTTTTTCAAGTGTAAATAATAAAAAAAAAAAATTGTAAATTTAAATTTGTATTAGAGCACAAATTAAAATTAAAATTAAATTAAAATAAACGAATAGTTAGGGACTTTAAATTTGTTTCACCAATAAAACATACAATAACATGTTTTACACACAATTAGTTTAATTTATATTCGAAGTAGAGTACTATGTTTTCAAATAATTTAATTACAATTTTATATCAGTCACCCAACTGCTCAAGATCTTAATTAAAGGTTTTGCACTTTTTATCAGCAAAATAGAGTTTTGGGCTTTATCATAGTAATTAGAATCGTCCATAGGCTTGGGCATTTACCCAACAGCCCAATTAATATTTCTATGGTGGACCACGGATTTGGATAGATTTTTAAGCCCACTATTTTTGTTAAAAATTTGGTGGGCCAATATTAAATTCGGGACGTTAGTTCTAAGAAAAATAAAGGGCTTAATCCCACTTTGCACCCTAGAAATGTATCAATTTGGCATTTTGCACCCTCGAAAAAAATTAATCCCACTTTGCACCCTCAAAACATATGTTGCATTTTACTTTGCACCCTAGATGATTTTCAAGCCAAAAAGCAAGGGTATTTCCATCACTCCCTTAAAAAATCAACATATATTCCCTTCAAAATATAATAATGTGAGATTTATATACAATTTAGAGTATAACTGAAAATTTACCCATTAAAATAACTTTGGAAAAAATTCATTTTGAAGGGTAGTTAAATGAGTACTTTACTTATTCTTAACTCGATCTAATATAAAATATTATTCTAAAAAATATGTATATAACTTGAAATAAGAAAATATAATATTAATAAATAGAGAAAACATAGTTTTGTTTTTACAGTCTAGTGGTGGAGTATAGTAAAGTGGAATAACTGTCGAAAATACTTACACTCGAAAATTCATCAAAAAAAATTCGACACGATGTTTTTCGACGAAATGTTTTGGTCCCAATTTTCGCCGCGACAAATGTGACAAAAAATCCATCGAAGTTTAGTGAGCTAAAAAATTAACGTAGTTGGTTTAGATTGTGTTTCATACGAAATATAATATATGAAGGTTGTGCATTCAAATATATAAGAATCCTTAAACTCCAACATGGGAAAAAATATCATATGATATCGATCTTTTTAAATTTTTATTTACAACATGTGACGTCTCATTTTTTTTTATGTTTTTTCAGAGTTATTTTAATGGATAATTGTCAATTTTACTCTTAATTACACATGAATTAAAACCCTAAACCCCAAAAAAAATGAGACGTCACATGTTTTTTCGGAGTTATTTTAATGGGTAATTATCAATTTTACTCTTAATTGCACATGAATTAAAACCATAAAACCCCAAATTCAAATTTATATTTACAACATGTGACGTCTCATTTTTTTCCGGAGTTGTTTTAATTGGTAATTGTCAATTTTACTCTTAATTGCACATGAATCTCACATTAATACATTTTGGAGGGAATATATGTTGACTTTTGAAGGGATTGGTAATTGTCAATTTTACTCTTAATTGCACATGAATCTCACATTAATACATTTTGGAGGGAATATATGTTGACTTTTGAAGGGAGTGACAAAAATACCCCTGCTTTTTGGCCTAAAAGGCTAAAATTCACCTAGGGTGCAAAGTGAAAGACAATATATGTTTTGAGGGTGCAAAGTGGGATTAAGCCAAAAATAAAGTACTATAAGTCTAAGTATTTTGGTTAATGTTACTATTAACAAATAGTTTTACCCAAATATTATAAACAAGCGAAACACAAAAACACCTATATGATTTATCTAACTCCCAAAAAATCCTCTGTATTGTTTAAACTTCCAAAAACTCTCATATGTTATTTATGTTTTTCGCTCGTACAACTAAGTGTTAAGGATAAAATTGTTATATCAAAAGCAAAATGTGAACAAATACTTGTAATTTTTACGTTTAAATCACACTATCTTTTCTGGGGAATGTATTTGACGCTGAGTTCAGAGTAGATGTTTTTTGGTTTACAGATATATCATATATGATACATGACTAATGACTTGAGCATGTAGGTAAATTATATTAGATATATTTTTAATTTCTAATATGGTTGAGGTTTGGACTGAATTGGGCTTAGTGGAAACAAAAGATAGTGAGGTTGGGGAAAGAGTGAATGGAACTATAGAAGACATTGAGCTTTAAATCCACTAGATCTGGACTAAAATCTTGTATTATTTAATAAAAAGGAAGAAAAAAAACATTATGCAATTAATTATGATTTGTCTTTGTCGTGACATATGCAACAATTCATAGTCAGAGTTGCTAATACTACTCCATAAATGGGTTTCTTAAACATGCATAATATAATAAAGTTCATAGAGAGAACAAATTAATCTAAAACCCATGATTGAAACTTTGAAAGAAACCCCTCAACATATACGTATACATATATGCATGTTTTGGCAATTTGGCTTAACTTATCAAAATAATTATACTCCGTTCATGAATTATATAATTATTGCAATTAATAATAATTAGTTACGTTTTGTTAAATTTTTTACAATTCTAGAAAAAATCATGGCATATCAATTAATCCTGTTGATTGAGGGAAAAACACTTTTGATACCAAATTTTAGTCCAAAAAACACATTTGATACCAAACTTTTTGAAAAAACACATTTCATACCATGATTCACACAATCTTGACACATTTACTTTTGCCGTCAATTTTCGAACAGAATTCAGCACGTGTCGTCAATTGTTGGTCTTTAAAAGTACTCGTGCATGTTTTCTCTCCCATTGTCAATTTAACGGGCACATGAGCGACACGTGCTGAATTTCGTCCGAAAATTGACGACAAAACTAAATGTGTCAAGATTGTGTGAATCATGGTATGAAAATGTGTTTTTTTAAAAAGCTCGGTACCAATTGTATTTTTTGGACTAAAGTTTGATATCAAAAAGTATTTTTCCCTCCCTGTTAATTAGATTGTTGATCATTGATGACAAAATTAGTAGTATTATCTATGAAATCAGGCTATTATATATGACACATAATCTTCAAATTAAACCAGATTCCAGATCTTGATTCATGATTCCACCATTAAACATTGAAAATTCATGTTCCTATAATTCCATTTAATTTCATATAAACGCCAACAAACTTTTCGTAAGAAAAATCAGATATGGGAATTTTAATTGGTAGGTGGAGGGCCGGAAGCAGTCATGATAAGGGCTTAATTTCACTTTGTACCCTGGAAATAGGCTCATTTTTTAATTTGCACCCTCAAAAAAATCTAATAGCATATTGCACCCACTTTAGAAACTATGTTTTCATTTTCACTTTGCACCCAGGGCTTTTTTCTCGCAGTTTCACTCGCCGTTGGAGGGTATTTTAGTCAATTCCCGTTAAATATCAACACTGTATTCCCTCCAAAAACAACAACGTGAATTAGATGTGCAACTAAGGGTAAAATTGACAAGTTATTCAAAAGATAACCCTGAAAAATAATAGTTCTTATTGAAATCTCTCGTAGATATAAGTCATAGTTTATGAGATAAATTGAAGTTATAAAGCCCTTAAATTGTGATTTTTTCTTCAGTTAGAGTTTATGAGATATCATTTTTACAAGATCGTCATCATTTTTATAAATTATGATTTTTGAAATCAAAACGATGCAAATGGTTCTTTTTTTATTTTGTTGGAAAACTTTGGAGGAAAATAATTCATTATACTATTGGGAGATAGAGGAAAGTAATAGATGGTGATATTTAACAGGAATGGACTAAAATACCCTCCAACGACGAGTCAAATGGCCAGAAAAATTATCAGGGTGCAATCTGCTATAAATTTTTTGAGCGTGCAGAGTAAAATTTAGCCAATTTCCATGGTGCAAAGTGAGATTAAGCCTGATAGTAACTGCTTAGATTAGGATGTAGCATCTTAAATTGAGATGTGCAGTGTGAATGTGTGATATTGCAACTTATAAGATCCTTTTCACTAGACTATTTTTGTTATTAGTTAGTTGCTCAGATAAATAAATATATCTGTTGATTTTGTTGGATATGCTTAATTTTGGAACTAAATACTCAATGTTCTTTCTTTTTCATATCACAATATATTAGAAATGCATGTGACCAAGTTAATGTTTTATGAATTTTTATAATATATTAATTTGCAAATGGTCTATGATTAACATGATCATATATATAGAATCTCTCTAAACTGCTATAAAGCAGGGTGCTATAGTAAGTCACATGGTATTAATTAACTACTATATTAAGTCATACTATACTAAACTAAACTAATTTGCAGGTGGTCTATGATTAACATGATCAAGATAAAAGAATCTCTCTAAACTAAGGAAACCCAAATAAATTTATCTAAATATGATTCTGAAAAACTTACTATATTAGTAAGTCACAATGATTATACTGTATTTCGTTCAAGTTCAATAAGGAAAGTAGAGTATAACAATATATGAATCGAGCGTGTGAAAACTGTATATTGATATCGGTGTTTGAATACAAATTGCAAAGCGGGTCTACCCGAGCATTACGGGATGCTGTACCACTAGAAGGACTAAATACAATGAGAATACAAGCTAGTCCCTAATCCGAACAGTAGGTCCGAGCAGAAGGAATATCTTGGAAGTTGTGTCTGATGTCATAAATGCGCCGCGTATTTATAGGAACAGTAATGAGCTAGGTAGACCATCCGTAGGAGAACACCTCTCGGCCAGCTGTATAAAGCTGTAGGTCGGCCCCGCAGTAATCCCGAGGAGACGAGTAGATCGGGAAGAAGCGGGTACTTGATCGAGAGCTATCAGTCAGGCTTGATCGGAAAACCATGTTCTTCTGGTCGGGAAATACCATTCTGGTCGGGATCGAGGTCGACCTCGAGCAGAAGGTATTTCCTAAAGTGGCATATGCGAAATACCCCTCATCAATACTCCCCCACTTCTCGAGCGTAAGTGAAGCAGAAGCTCGGAGAAGTAAATATTGCATTACGGCGAAAGACTTTGATCTCTTGATGTTTTCGGACATGCCTCGTTAAAAACCTAGTCCGGAAAAACCCAGTGGGAAAAATCCGAGCTAGGGAAAAAGAGTGCACATCATCCTTGGGAGATCCTCGAAAAACCGAATCGCTCCAAAGATAGAAGGGTGAGGTTTTCGACCTGAGAGATTCACCTCGATGATTCACCAAGAGCTGCAATACTTGAAGTTCGGAAAAACAGATAGTAGAGAACAGGCCTCGGACAGTCTTGAGTTGGATATGCCTCGTTAAAAACCTTACTCGGAAAAACCCAGTGGGATAAAAACCGAGCGAAGGGAAAAAGAGTACATATTTTATCCTGTTGAGTCGAGAAATACTCATTTCCGAAGCTTGGAGGACCGCTAATGCTATTAACAAAAGATAATCTTCAAATTTACTGAGTTGGAGCCTAACCGTCGCGGTTACTCGGGGTTGAATTTGCAATTTACCCTTTTAACCTTTATAAATATGTTTACTTGGAGAAAGAAAAGTGCATCTTTACAATTCACAGCGGATCGGAGCTTTTAGATCGATAAACAGTATTTTCTTTAATTCGAGCATTCAAATAAATATCTTCCAATCATGTCTACTTCCCAGAATCCCGACGTTCAAACCCAGATCCCCTCTGGATCAGATTCCGACCTGGGATCCACTGGGGAACTCATCAATGATTTCAAAACCACTGAAAACTCTTCCGAAGAGACGAATAGAATCGTCAATCAAATAGAGCATGCCATAGAGTCAAACGCTGGCGAGGGTACATCAGGTCGACAAGATTCCGAGCACGATGGTGATGCGGAACAAAATGCCAAGGCCAACAGTGAGGAAGGTGGAGATGGAGAAAAAACTGACTCCGAGAATGAGGGCGGCAACGGCTTGGCTGTACCGTTCGATAAGCATGAGATAATGAGGTATGAGATCGGAGGCGGGTGTAGTGTGCGAATCCTCGACTTGGCCGGTGTCTCGAAAAAATCCAAAGCCACAGGTCGGGCTCAAAAGACCGAGAAACGGGTTGACGAGATCTCAAGTTCGTACGATCCGAAAGAGCACGAAGCGAACCTCAAAGCTACAATAGGCAAATTCCTTCCCGAGGGTTACTCGCTAATAATCCCGACCCCCTCTCAAAGAGTGAATAAGCCCCCCGCAGGATGTCAAGCTTTCTATGCTCGGCAGTTCGACTATGGGTTGCGTATTCCTTTTGCTCCCTTACTCGTGCAGGTTTTAGACGCATTTAGCCTGGCACCCGCACAAATTCTTCCCAACTCGATCGGGTATCTGATAGCTTTCAGCGTTTTGATGAAGGCCAAGAATCAAGTTGCTAACTTCCGACGCTTCTGGCAATTCTTCAAGATCAGTACCTCCTCCGCCTCGAACGTTGGGTTCGTGTATTTCTCCCAACGTTCGAATTATTCGGTCTTATCGACCATCACTTCCAGCAATTCTCTTGACTGGAAGAAACAGTTCTTCTTTATTAGAGGTCCTGAAGAACCAGCTTCTGAGGGAAGCTCGGAGATGGTCCCACACAGATGGCCAGGTGAGCGAGAATGGGTGTTCGGAAAACGGGAACTATTAGGTCAGCTTCAGAAGGTCATTCCGGACGCCGTTGTCAAAGAAATGTGTTCGGATTTGTACCAGTCGGCTTTCCTCATTCTGGAACCCGTACTTCGAAAAGCAGAACTCAGCCGAGCTACCTTTCCACTAGCAGTCGCTGATGATCCTCGAACATTGAGTAAGGAAAAATAGTTTTTCCCGAGTGACTTATAATAGTGAGTTTTTTCAGCTGATTTCATTACTTACAATTCATCTTTTATTTCTTCAGGAACAATGGTGGAGCAATACCGAGCTTCTATAGTCGGTAAAACTGTAGCATCTACCTCGAGGAAAACACCCGGTCAACCTAGGAGGCAAACTAGACCGGAGCCCAGAACTGCCGTCGCTCCTCGGGGAAGCTCGGCCCAAACTGACCAGGTCAGAAACGAAGAGGAGCCCGAGAATGCTGAGCCGATACGAATGGTGCGACCTCCTCATCAAGCTGGTCCTTCTTCTTCTTCTGGTTTAGGATATAGCATGTTTACCATGAAGAAGCTTAGAGGGACAGAGATCTATAATCGGAGAGCTCGGGAAGATCTCGAGGGAGCCCCCGAGGCCAAAAGGAGAACCGGACTGTGGGGTCGACACCGAACGCCCCTTTCTTCCCGTCCTGGTCGAAGTAGGCCTGACATGGTAGATTTTATTGAGGATCAACTTAGAGGTTCCCGAGCAGCGGGTTATCCCGAGAGGGGATCAATTCGAAGCGATCGCACCCCGAACGGCGAGAATGAACATGACAAGGCGATCAAGATTTTCATGGCGGGGAGATTTGCCGAAGACCAAGAGGAGCTTCTTGGCCATTCCGATCTCGACGTACTGGGCCAATTCTCCAAAGCATATCACACGGTAAATTCCTTTACATTTGTTGCAACTGTTTTAAGTCTTGGAATAAAGTATTAATCAGCCTGTTCTTGCAGATCGGGGACTGCTTTCTCACAGAGGTGAATCGTGTGTCGATGCTGGAAGAGGAGTCCGATCGAGTCCATATTGCTTATATGGATTTGCTCAAGGAGGAATCCCAACTGCGTAATCAATTTTCTTCTGTCCAAGCAGAATTGGAGTCCATGAAAGCCAAGTATACCCCTGCCGTCGAGGAAAACTTGGTTAAGGTCGTGGAAGAGAAAAGCTTGCTCGAGGAGAAAGTTAGGAAACTTGAAGAGGAGCTTGCGCAGACTAAGGCTGATTCCGAGCTGTCTTATCAGCGGGGCAAAGAAGATTCTCGCCTAAGCTCGATAAGAGAATTCTTGGAGTCCCCCGCTTTGGACGCCATAGCTCGAGGGAGGGTCGGCGAAATCCTTCAAACTACTTTTTTCAAAGGTGTTCAACAATTGGCCGCAACAAAGTTATTCCCGACAAAATGACGGAGTATATAAAGCATATGGACATCATGAAAAACTCTAGCGGGGAAGACTATCGAACCGCGTCCTCGAGCTCGGCCAACTGGGAAGAACATGAGTTCGCTCCCTTTGTGGAAGAATTTGGAGTCCCAATGCCCAACCCTGACTTGATGGACTTGGATACCTCCAGCGCAAGCTCGAGTTCAGATAGCTCAGACCGTTCGGATACCTCCGATGACGATTCCGATGGGGACGATCGAGAAGCTTCTGGAGATGATGTCGTCGATGTCGAGGGTAACTCCGAAGGTGAGGGCAAAGAGGCGCAGCCAAACCTTTAAATTTCTTGTAATAGATTGTAAGATTGTAGGATCGTTTATCATATGCCCTGTAATTGTTTCGATCATCTATAGAATATGCTTTATCTGTTTTTCCGAGTGCTCTCACCATTAATTTATCATACTGCTCAACTAGACAAAAGTCTTTGTAAGCCATAAGGTTCATAGAAAGAACGTCGATATCAAAACAATCGATCTTCTTAAATGAGCGCGAAAATCTTGAAATTCGCGACTATTGGTCTCCCAAAAAGGCAACGTTCCTTTTTCTTATAAATAGACGGTAGTTTAAGATTTTTGTCACTGAAATTATAATTCACTCTTCGTCGGAGCTATTCGGTCGATAAGTAAATCGAGCTCTCTTCTGCATTAGAAACATACAGATCATGGAAGGCCTGGTGAACTCCAAGATCGACCCGAGGTTGTTGCTTAAAGTCAAGAAAGAAAAACCTTCCAAGTCGAAAGTCAAAGAACCTAAGTCCTCGGAAGCAGGAAAGACTTTTAAGAACGACCGAGGCAAACATAAGGTCGATTCTCCTTCGAAGGCGGTCATTGAATCAACCGGTGACCTTGGCAAAACTGTGGCCAAGAAATTATCTGGCTTCGAGAAAGGGCCGGTCATACCAATTCCGGACTCCCCTTCTCAGTCGAAAATTAGCTCCGAGGGTAACAAGAAGGTCGATAGGCCTAATAAGCAAATCACCTCTGATGACTCTGAGTCTGCTCCAAATAAAAGATCGTTCGTGGACGATCTGATTCCAACCTCAGCCTTGATTCAAATGACTGGGGAGAAGAGGACAATAACTGATAGTGTTCTGACCTCGGAGGTTAATAAGGATGTGGTTGAGCCTTCCAAAAAGAAGGTCAAAATAAATGACCCTCCCGTCGATCAGAAGAAGACTCCCTCGTCGGGCGGGAATCCCGAGCCCCAAAATACTGTCCCTAAGGTTGCTCGGACGCTTAGCGCCTTTTTTGAAGAGGTGAAAAGTAAGGCCATGGCCGAGCCAGACGGGAAAAACGCGAATGAAACGGCGCGATCGAGCACGGATCTGCTTTTTCAAGTAAGTGTTAAGTGTTAAGTGTTCAAAGGCGCTTAGTGCCCCTTTTTTTTTTTTTTTTTTTTTTTTTACTAAATAACTATTTGTCCCTTTAAGGTCGGACAACAGTTATTTACCCTCGGGCTGCAAGTCGAACAAGAAATCGAACAGCGTGCAAAGGTTATCTTCGAGCTGGAGGAAAAGAAGGTTGCACTAACAAAGTCCCTTGAAGAAACCAGAGCCATCGAGCAGAAATTGGCCTCCGAGACGGAGAAAGCTGTGAAGGAGAAGGAGAGCCAGGTTCACGAGGAGTTGAGCAAGGAGTTGGACAGGTTGAAGACACTCGTCGAGCAGGAGAAGAAAAGCAACGAGCAGCGGGAGAAAGAGGCCTATCAAAAAGGTTACGAGGCCGGGTATGAGGCCCGCAACGTCGAAGTCCGCAAGCTTCTCTTTGAGAAAAGTGTTTAGAGATTTCTTCTGTTGACTGCTCGATTAAATGTTGTACTTTTAGTTTTTTCCTTTTGTACTTGTTCTCCTCGTTGGAATAATAAACTTTTTCTTCCTTCTAATCGATTATGTTTTGTGTTCTGACAGTGATTTACTGTATAAACAATTTATACTCGAGTTAAGAGTAGGCAATCAAGTAGCATTTTCGGTGTTAAAATAATTTATACTCGAGTTAAGAGTGATCGCTCGCATTCCGAGCATAATTTAAAGATGGAAAGTTCCTGCACTGCATATTTGATCAAGTCATAGTATTCCTCTTTTTTCAGCTAAGTTTCAAAGGAAGTCTGTCCAAACAGTACCTCTATCTCGGGAAGTGGAAATGTCCTCGGAAAGATTATCCGATAATTGTCCAAATAAATAATATCTAAAAGTTGAGAAGTTCCCTTGAAGAATAAAAACTTTTGAAAGCTGTTCGGGTTTCGATCAGAACCGCGTCATCATAACATTTTGAGCACCAGTTGGGGTTGGATAGTCACGTTGAATTTTATCAAGGGAGGGTCATAGCAAAGGCTTTCACCCTCGGCCGATTTTTATTTTTATTGATCATATTTTATCGAGGGAGGGTCATAGCAACAGCTTTCACCCTCGGCCGATTTTGATTTTTCGAACATCTTTTTATCGAGGGAGGGTCATAGCAACAGCTTTCACCCTCGGCCGATTTTTATTTTTATTGATCATATTTTATCGAGGGAGGGTCATAGCAACAGCTTTCACCCTCGGCCAATTTTCATTTTTATTGATCATATTTTATCGAGGGAGGGTCATAGCAACAGCTTTCACCCTCGGCCGATTTTGATTTTTCGAACATCTTTTTATCGAGGGAGGGTCATAGCAACAGCTTTCACCCTCGGCCGATTTTTATTTTTATTGATCATATTTTATCGAGGGAGGGTCATAGCAACAGCTTTCACCCTCGGCCGATTTTGATTTTTCGAACATCTTTTTATCGAGGGAGGGTCATAGCAACAGCTTTCACCCTCGGCCGATTTTGATTTTTCGAACATCTTTTTATCGAGGGAGGGTCATAGCAACAGCTTTCACCCTCGGCCGATAATATTAGCCTTTCTCCGTGATGGTACCTGGAAAACAATTAGAACTCGAACCAAAGACTTCATTGAATGTCCTTACACCTAGGAAAGTGAAGTCTGAGAAAACTGTAAATTACAATAAAAATTAAAAATGACAACATCTATCTTCCATAATATTTCCTCAGATTGACTGCGTTCCAAGTTCTTGGCAAAACATCACCGTTGAGGTGAGCAATTTTATAGGACCCCTTTTTTCCGACCTCCTGCACGATGTAAGGGCCATCCCAGTTTGGCTGAAGTTTTCCGACATGCTTAGATACTTCCACCTTTTTGAGGACTAAATCCCCGACTTTGAATGTTCTTATCCTGACTTTCTTGTCATAAGCTTTTTCCATGCTAGACTTAGTGGCTTGAATTCTTATGCGTGCTCGGTCGCGTTTTCCATCTGCGTGATCGACATCCAACTCTCGCAACGACTGATTCTGATCGGGGTCATAAGATTCTATCCTCGGAGAAGGAACTAATGATTCGACCGGTATAACAGCCTCCGACCCATAAACCAATGAGAAAGGGGTCTCTCCAGTAGCAGACTTTACTGTAGTCCTGTTCGCCCAAATTACTCCTGGAAGCTCGTCTAACCAATTGCCTTTCGCTTCGGCTAAACGTTTTTCCAGTGATCGAACAATTTCCCTGTTGGTGACCTCGGTTTGTCCGTTCGCCTGGGGATGTCCGACCGACGTGAAATTCTGCTGGATCCCAAACCTTTCGCACCACTCCAAAATTCGTTTACCCGCGAACTGAGTTCCATTGTCGGAAATAAGGATCCTCGGTATACCAAACCTGCAAACAATATTCTTCCAGAGAAAACTTATCACCTGAAATTGAGTAATTTTTGTTAGCGCAATGCATTCAATCCATTTACTGAAGTATTCCACGGCGACCAGGACATAGTTTTTCCTCGATCTAGCAGTTGGGAAAGGTCCCACAATATCGATTCCCCACTTGTCGAAGGGCCAGCAGATCGGAATCGAATGCATCTGCTCGGCGGGCTGATGAATTAGATTTGAATAGATTTGGCAATGATGGCATTTATTGACATAATCGATAGAATCCGAGATCATAGTGGGCCAATAATATCCAGTCCTCGAGCACTTCAAGGCTAAGGCGCGTGCACCACAATGACTTCCCGCTTCACCTTCGTGAACCTCCTTTAAAATTAGATCGAACTGACTCTCAGGAATGCACTTCAACAAAACTCCTGAGCTTGATCTTTTATAAAGCCTACCTTCGTTCAAAACGTACATTGGGGCTCGATACTTAATCCTTCGAGCTTGATTAGTGTCTTCCGGCAAGGTACCATCTCTTAGATAAGTTTTCAAAGGCTCCATCCAAGAAGATTCTCGAACATCTATCTCCATTACCTCCGAGTTTAGGGCTAGGTCGGAGTCTATAGCTGGGGAGTTGGACATTAGCCAAGTTATCACTCTTTCCTTCCGTCCATCTATCGAGCCAGTGAACTTCGAAAGCAAATCCGCCCAACAGTTCTCTTCTCGAGGGATAGCTTGTATATCAAATATCTCGAACTTCGTCACCAGATCCTTCACTCTTTTCAAATATTTCACCATGTTAAACTCTTTTGCTTCATAAACCCCTTTTACTTGTCTATGTACGAGCTCCGAGTCGGTTAACACTGTCAACGACCTTATGTTTGCTTTAACTGCCATTTCTAAACCCGCGATCAAAGCCTCGTACTCTGCTTCATTGTTCGTGACTATAAAATCTAGGGTGATCGCATAAATGAGATCCTCCCCCTCGGGACCCTGAAAGTGAATTCCGGCCCCACCACCTTCTCTGGTCGACGACCCGTCGACATGCATCACCCAAACTTTGTGCTGAACATCCTCGACCAGATTTACCACGGGAATGGACAAGTCGCCCGAACTGGACCCTGTTGATTCTGCAATGAAATCAGCTAAGACTTGAGCCTTGATTGTAGTTCGAGGTTGGTACTCGATCTCGAACTGACCCAGCTCCACCGCCCATTTAATCAATCTCCCGGACGTCTCTGGCTTTGATAGAACTTGCCGTAGAGGTTGATTAGTCAGAACAATAATTTTGTAAGTTTGGAAATAAGGTCGCAGCCTTCGTGCGGCAATAACTAAAGCTAGTGCGAATTTCTCGATCTCCAGGTAATTCTTTTCTACCCCTTGAAGCAACTTACTCAGATAGTATACAGGTTTATGCTCGAAATCCTGAATTCTCACCAAAACAGAACTTATTGCCTCACTTGATACCGCTATGTACAGATACAAAGGTTCCCCCTCGACCGGTTTTGCCAACATCGGAGGGGAAACTAAATACCTTTTAAGTTCTTCGAAAGCTTTACTGCATTCCTCACTCCATTCAAAGCCTTTCGATTTCCTCAACAACTTGAAGAAAGGCAAACTCTTGTCTGCTGATCGGGATATAAACCTATTCAAAGATATTATTTTTCCGATTAGACTCTGCACTTCAGACAATTTAGTTGGCGGTCGTAGTTCAGCTATAGCTCGAATTTTTTCTGGATTCGCCTCGATTCCGCGCTCGTGAACCAGATAGCCGAGGAACTTTCCCGACCTTACCCCGAAGGTGCACTTGGCCGGGTTTAATTTCATTCTGTACTTCCTTAGGATTGCGAAACATCTGTCCAGGTGCTTTATATGTTCCTCCTCGGTCATGCTCTTCACTAGCATATCATCAACATAAACTTCCATGATCTCACCAATGAGATCCTTGAACATCATATTCACGAGCCTTTGATAAGTTGCTCCCGCGTTCCTTAGCCCGAACGGCATTACAATGAAGCAGTATACTCCCCGTTCGGTAATAAAAGCTGTTTTATCCTGATCTCTTTCATTCATAAATATTTGATAAAATCCTTGGAAAGCATCCATCATACTAAAGAATATGAATCCTGCAGTCGAGTCAACTAGCATATCGATCCGTGGTAAAGGATAGGGGTCCCTTGGACACAACTTGTTCAGGTCGGTAAAATCATTACACATCCTCCATTTGTTGTCGACCTTCTCTCCCTTCGATACCAACACTACATTGCAAAGCCATTCAGTGAAAGTTATTTCCCGAATCTGTTTCGCAGCCAATAACCTATCCACCTCAGCATTGATGATTTTGTCTTTTTCTCGACCGTGATTCCTCTTCTTTTGCCTAACTGGCTTTGCTTTAGGATCGATATTTAAAGAATGAGTGATCACTCTCGGGTCGATTCCGACTATATCATCAGAACTCCAAGCAAAGACATCGGCGTTGTTTCTAAGGAATTCGATCAGCATGGTCTCCATCCCTTGGCTTAGCTCGGTCCCAATCCTGGTGAACTTCTCGGGAGAGCCAGGGATTAACGTTACTTGTTTATGATTTGGGGGTTGTACGCTCATATCGATCTCTTTTCCTTTTTTACTCTGCAACCTTTCACAATCTGGCAACGGGAGGTCGGAAACAGAGAATACCTTTTCCTCTTCTAACTTTCTCTTCGAGGGCAATAATGGCTCGAACTGCTTCTTCATGTTTAGGGACGTGTTGTAACATTCCCAAGCCATGCATTGATCGTTTCTCATTTCTCCGACCCCCGCCAAAGTGGGAAACTTTACCATCTGGTGGTAAGTTGACACGACCGCTTTGAATACGTTTAAAGCCGGTCTTCCCAAGATTGCATTATAAGCGAACGGGGTACTCACGACTAGGAATTTAACCATCTTCGTAACATCTCTAGGTTTCTTGCCCATAGTAGTACTCAAGAGTATGGTTCCGAGAGGAACAATTTCCGATCCACCGAACCCAATGAGCGGGGTGGATACTCGTTCCAATCGCGGATGTTGTAGATTCATTCTGTCGAGCGCCTCAGAAGAGATTATGTTTGCCGAACTGCCATTATCGATTAACACCCTCCTAACCTCGAAGTTAGCAATTCTCAGGGTCAAGACCATTGAAAAATCAGGGTCATCTTCATTAGTATCCCAAGTCACATCACTAGGTCTGTCAGCTTCAGAAAAACTAATGACTTGATTTATCGAGGGCGCTGGTCTTAAGGACATGACCTCTTTCTTAGTCGAGACACCAGTCTTTATCGACCTTGCGGTCCTTTTCCTCGCATTCCTGCTATCTCCCCCAGCTG
This sequence comes from Penstemon newberryi var. newberryi, assembly GCA_030819805.1. Lineage (NCBI taxonomy): Eukaryota > Viridiplantae > Streptophyta > Magnoliopsida > Lamiales > Plantaginaceae > Penstemon > Penstemon newberryi. The sequence continues at coordinate 39,001,343 of JAUALY010000005.1, forward strand.
GCCCACCAGATATCATATTTATCACCCGATTCGTCTGCTCCTCCGGTTGTTGTTGATCCTCACGGTGTTGTTCGGAAGACTTCCTTGGACTCCTAGATCGATAACGGCTGTTATGGTTCTCCTTTCTGACATATTCCTTCAATTTTCCCTGAGCAATCAGTTTCTCGATCTCTTGTTTTAACTGAAAACAATCCTCGGTGCTATGCCCCCGAGCTCTGTGGTATCTGCAATACTTATCGTGATTCATAGTCCCTGGTCTAGGTTGAGTGATACGCCGAGCTCCAGGGACCAAATTCCTCTCTTCGAGTACCGTTAGAATCTCGTCCCTCGAAGTATTCAATCTGGTAAAGTTGCTTTTTTCATGCTCCGTCCTCGGAGCCCTATCAGGAGATGCAGGTCGACCGTAGACATTAGATCTGTGGGTCGGAGCCTGAGGTTTATAGACCTTAAGTCTTTGCCAAACCGAGCCTTTTTGCTGCGCGTTTGATCCCCCGTAGTCGCTTGGTTTAGGGATAGGGGCCCGATCAGGTTTCTTCACGATCGGGGGCCTAGGATTCTGTGCGTTCTTTAACTTATTCATTTCCTCCTGGATCATGTATTTCTCAGCTATTTCCATAATCCGCTCGAAAGACTTTGGCTGCTTTCGGCAGAGAGCATTCCCGAACTGGCTGTTGCGAGTTAGCTCGAACATCAACGATGATAGGAATTCGATCTGCGGGGTATCAACTTTCAGAAGTTCAATACTGAATCTTGCCAGCCACTGCCTCAGCGTTTCTCCTTCCATTTGTTTCACCGTTCCCAAATGATTAGCAGGTAACCTCTGTTTCCTTTGGCTAGCAAACTGATGTTTCAATTTATCGCATAACTCATCGAAAGAGAAGATCGAGTTCGGGGGTAGTTTTCCGAACCAATCCAAAGCAATCCCTTCGAATGTGGTGACCATGATTTTGCAGCAAAAATCCTCCGAGTGTCCATACAAATTCAACACATTTATGAAACTGTTTATATGCTCCCCGGGGTCAGAGGTCCCATTATATCTTGGCAATCTTGTAGGGACTGACTCTGTTCCTCGAGCTTCCTTAATTTCTTGACAGAAAGGCGAGCATCGCATAATATTTGTACTCAATTCCCTGCTCCGTACTTCAGGGAACACGACCCCATCATCTTTGGCCTCGACTCCTCGAGCCCTGACACCTGCGGGTCGGGTTTCCTTTTCTAGCTTCTCTTTTTCTAACTCCTTAGCAACCCTTTCTTGCACCATCCTTCCTAAGTCAGCCTCAGTTACCTTTCTGTAAGCTGGCTTTCTAGACCTCTCCACAACTTTAGGTTGACTTTCTCCGACCACGGAGTCCTCTAAATTTTGTATGTTCCTAGAAGGTTGCCCCGATCGAACAACGGTTCTAACTTGTGGTGGATTGGGTCGGACATCAGATGGTTCGCCCAGAGCAGATCGACGAATACTTCCTTCCCTTGGCCTGTTGGAAATCGGACCCCGAGCAGTAGGTTGATCGACCGGGGGTTGCTGACCCGGCAGAGTTTCACGATCTGCTCTCTCCGTATTCAAGAATTCTCTACACATGGTTCCGATAATGGAACGCAAATCTGCTATTGTCGTATGAATAGGCATATCGTTCGGCGGGTCGAGCGGCGGCACCTCAGATTGGTGGGCCGCTCGGGATTGGTTACTTGGTTCATTGTTTACAGAACGTTGAGCTCCTACGGCGTGTGAAGGCTCGCCACGATTGTACGTAAATCTCCTAGTAGTAGGCATATTTCGATCTAACACCCGAGCAGGCCCCACGGTGGGCGCCAATTGATTATACTGTATTCTCATTGTATTTAGTCCTTCTAGTGGTACAGCATCCCGTAATGCTCGGGTAGACCCGCTTTGCAATTTGTATTCAAACACCGATATCAATATACAGTTTTCACACGCTCGATTCATATATTGTTATACTCTACTTTCCTTATTGAACTTGAACGAAATACAGTATAATCATATATGATACATGACTAATGACTTGAGCATGTAGGTAAATTATATTAGATATATTTTTAATTTCTAATATGGTTGAGGTTTGGACTGAATTGGGCTTAGTGGAAACAAAAGATAGTGAGGTTGGGGAAAGAGTGAATGGAACTATAGAAGACATTGAGCTTTAAATCCACTAGATCTGGACTAAAATCTTGTATTATTTAATAAAAAGGAAGAAAAAAAACATTATGCAATTAATTATGATTTGTCTTTGTCGTGACATATGCAACAATTCATAGTCAGAGTTGCTAATACTACTCCATAAATGGGTTTCTTAAACATGCATAATATAATAAAGTTCATAGAGAGAACAAATTAATCTAAAACCCATGATTGAAACTTTGAAAGAAACCCCTCAACATATACGTATACATATATGCATGTTTTGGCAATTTGGCTTAACTTATCAAAATAATTATACTCCGTTCATGAATTATATAATTATTGCAATTAATAATAATTAGTTACGTTTTGTTAAATTTTTTACAATTCTAGAAAAAATCATGGCATATCAATTAATCCTGTTGATTGAGGGAAAAACACTTTTGATACCAAATTTTAGTCCAAAAAACACATTTGATACCAAACTTTTTGAAAAAACACATTTCATACCATGATTCACACAATCTTGACACATTTACTTTTGCCGTCAATTTTCGAACAGAATTCAGCACGTGTCGTCAATTGTTGGTCTTTAAAAGTACTCGTGCATGTTTTCTCTCCCATTGTCAATTTAACGGGCACATGAGCGACACGTGCTGAATTTCGTCCGAAAATTGACGACAAAACTAAATGTGTCAAGATTGTGTGAATCATGGTATGAAAATGTGTTTTTTTAAAAAGCTCGGTACCAATTGTATTTTTTGGACTAAAGTTTGATATCAAAAAGTATTTTTCCCTCCCTGTTAATTAGATTGTTGATCATTGATGACAAAATTAGTAGTATTATCTATGAAATCAGGCTATTATATATGACACATAATCTTCAAATTAAACCAGATTCCAGATCTTGATTCATGATTCCACCATTAAACATTGAAAATTCATGTTCCTATAATTCCATTTAATTTCATATAAACGCCAACAAACTTTTCGTAAGAAAAATCAGATATGGGAATTTTAATTGGTAGGTGGAGGGCCGGAAGCAGTCATGATAAGGGCTTAATTTCACTTTGTACCCTGGAAATAGGCTCATTTTTTAATTTGCACCCTCAAAAAAATCTAATAGCATATTGCACCCACTTTAGAAACTATGTTTTCATTTTCACTTTGCACCCAGGGCTTTTTTCTCGCAGTTTCACTCGCCGTTGGAGGGTATTTTAGTCAATTCCCGTTAAATATCAACACTGTATTCCCTCCAAAAACAACAACGTGAATTAGATGTGCAACTAAGGGTAAAATTGACAAGTTATTCAAAAGATAACCCTGAAAAATAATAGTTCTTATTGAAATCTCTCGTAGATATAAGTCATAGTTTATGAGATAAATTGAAGTTATAAAGCCCTTAAATTGTGATTTTTTCTTCAGTTAGAGTTTATGAGATATCATTTTTACAAGATCGTCATCATTTTTATAAATTATGATTTTTGAAATCAAAACGATGCAAATGGTTCTTTTTTTATTTTGTTGGAAAACTTTGGAGGAAAATAATTCATTATACTATTGGGAGATAGAGGAAAGTAATAGATGGTGATATTTAACAGGAATGGACTAAAATACCCTCCAACGACGAGTCAAATGGCCAGAAAAATTATCAGGGTGCAATCTGCTATAAATTTTTTGAGCGTGCAGAGTAAAAATTAGCCAATTTCCATGGTGCAAAGTGAGATTAAGCCTGATAGTAACTGCTTAGATTAGGATGTAGCATCTTAAATTGAGATGTGCAGTGTGAATGTGTGATATTGCAACTTATAAGATCCTTTTCACTAGACTATTTTTGTTATTAGTTAGTTGCTCAGATAAATAAATATATCTGTTGATTTTGTTGGATATGCTTAATTTTGGAACTAAATACTTAATGTTCTTTCTTTTTCATATCACAATATATTAGAAATGCATGTGACCAAGTTAATGTTTTATGAATTTTTATAATATATTAATTTGCAAATGGTCTATGATTAACATGATCATATATATAGAATCTCTCTAAACTGCTATAAAGCAGGGTGCTATAGTAAGTCACATGGTATTAATTAACTACTATATTAAGTCATACTATACTAAACTAAACTAATTTGCAGGTGGTCTATGATTAACATGATCAAGATAAAAGAATCTCTCTAAACTAAGGAAACCCAAATAAATTTATCTAAATATGATTCTGAAAAACTTACTATATTAGTAAGTCACAAGGTATTAATTAATTGCCTAAAAAGGTAGTTTCCTCAATAACACAGACGAAATATACATTAACAAGTTTCCCTTAAAATCTACATGAAACTTTTGTAAGTTTAACCTTTGTTACTTAGCTCGAAAACACCAAATCTCAAAAAAGGCACTTATCTTCCAACAACAAAGTGTTATTACATTTTGGCCAAGTGCTTGTGTATATGCACATCACAGGATAAAAAATATACAAAGAAGCAGATCCCCAATAAAGAGCATCTATTTGCTGCCACCACCACCACCAAAAGGAAGGGGAAAAAAATAGCCTAATTCTTCACCTATTATTACACTATAGAGGCCAAAAAGGGTGAATGAACTATTTATAATTTTTTTTTTAAATATATATTTCAGTATGATTAATTCTTGTTATTGAGTGTTATACATCGATTTCTGAATCCGGAGAACTAAGAGGAAAACAAGTGTCTTCCCCTCCTGTGTTCCATAGAAAATGTGCATAGTTAGCTGCATAATAAGAATTGGTGGGCTCTGCATCAATGGCTTCAAGGTAAGTCTCCTCAGCAGCCCAAAGATCGTTTCTCACAAGCCACAAGAAATTGGCGTATTTGTTCAATGCTTCCGCATCCTTTGGCTCTACTTTTGTAGCTTTCTTGAAGTAGTCTTCTGCTCTGTTTCACCAAATGTAACCACACGTCAATACACATGTTCATACTAATACATAAATAGTTCATAAATAATAGACTCGATGAATGTAGATTTTTCAAAGTAAAGCGAGGAGGACAAACGAGTAAAGCTTTCGGAGAATTGCTTGCCAAGTCAATGATATTTTCTAAAGTTGAGATTTTTAATTTGCCCCACATGTTTTGGTTCATTGATATTTCAGTGATGTTTTACTTTCAGAAAAGATAGAAACCAATTAGCACCACAAAATGACCTGTCATAATACGACCGCTACCCGCAAAAATACAACATTCTTTGAACCCAGCTAGCATAAGATTTGGCATAGGCCTGGCAAAAATATTCAAGACAATGGGGTAATCCTAGAACTAAACATATACTATTCCTTAGGGGGCATCCGAAATTTAAAATCGAGATCCTGTGAATTTTGATTCTGGAAAACTTCTTCAACTGTCATAGAGATCATATATTACATGTTATTTACTACAAAAAGACCAAAACACCTCATATTTATGAAGGTTTTGAGAGTTTCTAGAATCGAGGTCCTAGAAAAGTAACTATTTTGCCTAGTGCTATGATAGACTCTGAATCGAGTTTGGCCACACCCAAAACATCTATGCAAGTGCAAATATTTTACTAATAGTCCCAAGTACACACGTCTTATGAACGATGGGCCTGAATTAGAATTTTCCAAATTATATTAACAATCTAATTGGCTAGAACTAAGAAATATTCGAAATATCGAACTGGACATTTACTATCAATTCTTGATCCAAAAAAAAGGTTCCAAAACAGAGAAAACAATATCAAAACATACATAAAACAACATACCTGTCAAAATCTTGGGCGACCAAGTAAAGAAACTGAGCATAATTTGCTAAAAGAAGTGGATTGTTAGGTTCTTGAGCCAATCCAGATTGATAAAACAGCTCAGTTTTAAAGTAATCCATATGATCATCAGCTTCAATCCTTGCATCCACTGGTGATATAAATCTCAATCTCGTTTCTTCATCCAAAACATCGTCTCTCGAAGCCTCTTCCACAATGGAATTCCACGAAATCACCTCCTCTACTTGCCTAGAAACCGATTCTTCCCCACCATTTCTCGAATTCCCAATCGAAGATACGCTCTCGGGAACAATAGTAAGGTGACAATTTGACTCACTCCCATCTCCATCAGTACCACTAGCTATCGACTTATATTTCCCACCACCACCATTATTTCCACCTACGGAACTCGTTTTTCCGTTCAAAGACGACAACTTTATCATCTTAAATACCGAAGTATCTTTTTGATTATCGGAAACCACCACTTCCGTGGTGGTGACGTAAGTTTGCACTGGTGGTGCAGCTATGGAGGCATTGGCCCCCATCGAATAAACACTATAATTAGCAAGAAGTATCATTACATACACCATTAAAGTTGGAGTATGTGAGAATACTTGTTGAAACAACCATACAAATGACTCGTGCATATCTTTTTGAACTCTAGCTAAAATTCCTTGTAAATCTTCGTAAAATAGAGCTTCCCTCATGTGAAGTGTGTAGCTTTGAAGTTCTTGAAATATGAACACCATTGATGAGAAAGCTTTCTTGACGGCTGATTCTCCAGCTTCTTTGAAACCCTTCTGCCATTGTTTTTTCCGTTTGATTATTCTAAGGGAAAGTGGGATTTCAACGCTATTTGCTCTCCTCTCAATATTCGCCGGAATGATCTCATCTCTCATCGGAAATTTCTCAAATGGGTTGGAATTTTGAGCATCGTCATGGGGATTTCGATTTTCGAAAGAATTTGGGTTTTCAATTTCGTCTTCGGAAAGTTGGAATTTAAGTGCCAATTCTTTTATTTGTTTTGAGAACTCTTCGTCTGAAAATGAAGAAAGGCTAGAAGTCGTTAAGGCTCTTCGAAGGGTGGTACGAACAGGGGATCTGGGATTATCGCAAGATCGTGATCTGAGTGAATGCGATTTGTGAGTGTATCGACAGAACAAAGCTCCATCAAAACTGTGTCGTTTTGAAGAAGGGGAAGAAATTGCAGAAGCTAAAGCTTGTGAAGAAGATGGTGAGTGAGGAACTGAAGGTTGTGGTGATAAATGTAAAGAAGAAGAAGTGGGCGTAGCAACTTTCAGCACCATTCTCAAAAGGGAGTCAGAAAGATTGAAGCTTTTTTTTTTTCTGAATGAATCTAGATTCGGATCCAATGAAAAAGAAATCAAAAAGTGACCTCTTTTTTCTTCCTTTAAACTCAAGCTGCAAAAATTAAACAAAGAAACCGACCATCATTAAAATGAATTAAAATAAACAAGAATCCCCGAAACCACTGCTTATGATCATTACAATTTACACCACCCACCCCCCATTGAAATCGGATCAGAAACCGAAAATCCAGATGAAATTGAATGTTAGAATTAAGAATAAAATGAACTCAGAAAAGAATGTAATTCACCTTCAGTACGAGCAAAATCGTACCTTCACTTATTTAGTATCGAGGACGAAGAAGAGCTGTGTGTATGAGGTATTTATATAAAAGCAAAAAAATCTTCGGTACGGTCCAATAAGGTAGAAAGTACGCCGAAAGAATAAAATCGTATAGTATTTTATTTATTTATTACAAATTTCATGTTAGTGTAGGATAGTTCTTGATTTTTTTTTTTTTTTTAATGATTATTTAAGGGTTCTATTTTAGTAGTATACAATTTAAGGAGTCCGAGTCACGTGGGTTATTGATGGGTAGAAAAAAGTTGAGTTGAGTCGAGTCGGACTCGGCTTAGTCCACGGGGATTTAGAGCCTTGAAGTGATTTACTACTCACTCTATTCATTGTCTTTTAATAATTTGGTTGCTTGAATTTGGTATAATAATTTTTTATCAAACTATTTGGTTGTTCGTATTAGAGTATTGCTAGTTTTTAAATTTAATAATTTAGTTGCTTGTATTTGGTATATTAAATTTATATCATACTATTTGGTTGTTTATATTAGAGTATTGTTAGTTTCTGAAATTAATAATTTGATTGCTTGTAATTTGGTACATTAAATTTCTATCGTACTATTTGGTTGTTTATATTAGAGTATCGCTAGTTTCTAAATTTAATAATTTGTTTTCTTATAACTAGTAAATTAAATTTCTATCATATTATTTGGTTGCTTATAATATAGTATCGCTAGTTTCTAAATTTGTGAGATATGTATCATTATTGAATATTTTACCATATCACATTTGTGATATGTGGAATTAGTAGAAAGTTTATTAATGATAGATACATTGGTGATGCGAAATCTTATTGAGTGTAACGAAATAGGCTCAACAATTAGAACGAGTTAGTAACTTCGAGGATCGAAGTGAAGTCGTACGTACCTAAAATCAAATGTTATTTATGCAAGGCTAGTGAGACTCTAATGATAATCCTTCGATATTTAGGTCGGTTAAACTGGAGATGAGAATATTACGAGAATGTATATTAATAATATATCATGTGAGTGTGTGTGTGCGCGCACCATCTTGTAATTGAGTATGGTTTAACATTTTCATGATAATGGTGCAGCCCTGAAAATTATAACACCAAACGGTTGCTTATGAGTTTGCAATAATGTTCATGAACCTTAATTTGGAAATACACAAAAATGTTCAATGAACAAATTAATGTGACAATCAAAATCTCAAATACGCGCAACCAAATGCGAGCTAACTGTTGGTTTCGACATATAGTTGTACATTGCTAGACGTTCAACTGTCATCGAGCTAAGATTAAATCGCCCAAACGCTAACTTGGGCCGATTAATATGGTCTATTGTGAGGCTCGTCTTAAAATAGAATGCTTAGCAAAGTGCAACTACTATGTATGTGTGGCTCCGACTCCTTAGAGGGTTGGATCAGGTATGATGGGAGATTTCTTATCAATTTGAGTCTTAATAAAATTATTGACAAAAAAACTGTTAATTTCATGAAAAAAAATCTAAAACATGGATGAAATTATAATCATACAAGTAATTCGGTAGAGAAATTTACTTAATAAATCTTAATACTCAATAATTAATTAATAAATATCCTAAAAAGGAATAATTTAAAAAAGAATGGCTTCAACCAAAAATATAACTTGGTTATTTCATTAATTTCAACTAGAAAAACTACTTAGTTAATGAAAATTCAGTAAGATCTAAGAAATATATCTTATATAATAAAATCAGAAGATTCTAGTCGTTGAAGCAAGATTATTGTAACATGTTATTGAGTCTATTGACCCAATTTAGGAAATAGCTACACGAGAAGATAAAATATGCAAGGTATTGACCTAAAGTAGAAAAATATAGAACCTGACATAATCATTTGAGAATCAGTAATGTTTTATACAAAATTTTGCGGCGATTTATATCCTGTTAAAAAATAGTGATTGTAAGATTAGTCATCTAATTTCGAGGCCCTATAAAAAATAGTCATGTAACAATATTATAAAGCACATTATATTTTTTAATTTTAATTACATAATTTTTGTCGTATGCAAATTATATTTGATCCAATAACTCAATACATTTCAGTTATCATCTTGGATTAACAAACTTGGTTCTATAATTGATGACAAACTTAGTTTTTCAAAATTATTGATGGAAATGTTAGGTACTGGAAGTGATTGGCTAATTGGTCACTAGACGGTAACATCTCCATTAGTAATAGAAATAATTTTGAAAATTGAAATTTATGGCTAGTTATAAGATCAAGATTGAAATGCACTTAGAGTTACACGACCAAACATGTTATGCACATGATGAAAATTGAAATGTGATGAAAGCAGGAGCGGACCTAGACGGTTATTGTCGGGGGGCCAAAGATCTTGTTGGTAGCAAACTCTATATTCATCAAATGAATGTAGCATAATTGCCTAAATTTCAGAAATTATTATTTTCTTTGACCCTACCGATAATTAGCTCACTTGAGTTATGCATTTGATTACATAATATCCAAAAGAAAATTAAATATCTATAAATAAAATAAAAAAATAAAAAAAAATGAATATGACTATATAATGTCTAGAAGAATTTGAATTTTCACAAAAAATATGATTATACAATGTCCAAAAATGTTGAATTCCATGAATAAATATGAGTTTTCCAGAAGATTAGGGGCTTGTTTGTTTGGCGTTTTCCAGATTTTTTTCGTGTTTGGGAAATGCCAAACAAACTTGTTTTCTACTTTCATAAATAAATTTTTCATTCATTAATTTTCTCAAACCACTCTCTCAAAAGCCAAACAAACAACAATTTTCTTATCTCAAAACAAAACCTATACAAACTCTACTTTGATTTGACATAAAGTAACATATCTCTTACACAATTTATCTCATATAACAAACATGATTTGACATAAAGTCTTACCCATCTTACACCTACAACTCAACTCTTCCAAAAAAACCTATACCTACTTTATTTCTCAAACCATTCTCTCAAAACCCAAACAAACAATATTATGCAAATCGAGATTATTTCACAAACCTCCACTACTCTCCCAAACTACTTTCCCAAACGCCAAACAAACAGGCCCTAGAACTTAGGAGAAGGGTTGAATTCTCTGAATGGGGATTGGTCCAAACAGATTTTCTGTGTGATGGTGGCCCACTTATATTTATATCAACAACTACTATGTGATAGCCATGTGATCTCAAATGATGTGACACCCACTTTCTAGCAACCGTCTATTCCATTGTTCAATTTTGCAATATCACCATATTTGCATCTAAACACCTTATACTTCGTGGAAAACATAATAAACCCACTCTTATAAGATCCAATAGTTACATTTATGATTATTAATTAGTGTAATTATTTTAAATATACTCTTTGAGATTGGGTTCTACTAAAATTTTAAAATCTCTAATCAGCTCAGGTCTATCAGTCGCGTGATTTTTTTTCTAGAGATTCGAATAGAATAAAATATGCACACCTTGAAATCGCTACCACTATTAAATTATTAACATTTCTTGATGATCATATGATATTGTTAACATGAATTATATCAATTAAAAATTATGTACTTGTATGTGTGTCTATCTTTCATTGGACTTAGATATCTAACAGAAAATCACATCAATTCTATATTCGCTTCATTATGTAATTTGATTAAGATCCATAAAAAAACAAATCATTGAATGTTAATCCTTACTAAATTGATTGTATTCAAGTTTAAATTAGAATTCGTTGCACAACCATAAGATTGCAAATATATGTCGAAAAGATAATAAAAATAAGAGTTATATGATGTATCCAGATTATAAGTTACTTAAAGGATTGAAGGATGATATATTAACCCTGTGTTTGCGGTGCGGTTTAGTACGATTTTATACTCGCCTAAATTCAATCTAATATACGTGGATTTTTAATACTCTAGTCCAAACTCAACCTAACAAGTCTTGAAATTGCATTTTGTGGTCCAGTCGGGTTGGGGCGAGTTTTGCAGTTTCAACATTCTCCACTTTAATGTATTTTTATTTTTTTGATAATCAAATGTAAATACACTAATTAATTGCAACTTTTTATTTTTATGAATAAAATTCATAAACTTTCATAAAAAATATAATGAAAATAATGCAAAATATTAACTAACTAAATAGGATCTTCAATGAATACATAATTTAATGAAAACTAAAAATAATCCAAAACACTAGGTTAACAAATTTTCATTACAAAATAATAAACCCATATAATCTATAGCTAATTTTAAGAATTTTGAAAACTAGTCCCACTTGACATGGAAAATATATATCAAATCTATGTTTAAAAAGATAAATCACTTGCAATAAACACGAGAAAAGTACCATGATCATTGAACATAATATTGGTGGTTGATGCCCAATGAAATTTTACTTGATAAAATCCTTTTTTTTTTTGTATCTTTGTTTTTTGTTCTTTTGCATAAAGTGTTTTAATATCTTCTATTCCTGTTAGGCCTGTCAATCGGGCCCTGTGAGCCGAGCCTTTAATTGCTCAAACTCAAATACCGTTGGACTTCATGTCTATAGGCTCGAACTCAAATGCCATCGGGCTTCACATCTATGAGCTCAAACTCGGCTCGTGTAATTTTTCGGGCTTCGGGTTTATATCGGGCTCATATCGGGTTTGCTCACTTTAGCAAATTTTACTTAACAAATAAAAAACTACGCATTCTTTAAATGCAATATATAGATAATTTTATTTAATTCACAAGAATATACAAATTTTATACTCGTAATCAATAACATAGAACATTAAATATAATTGTAAAGTGCCAAGACTCCCATTTTTTCACCATTTATTTTTATTTTTCCGTTTTTTCTTTTTGTTTATTACGTTCCATTTGACCTGCGGAAACTTTAGTTATAATTCATTATGTGGTGGATTATTTGTAGTAATTAGTATACTTATAACAATAGGACCAATAATTTAAAGTAGTAATATTTAAGATAATAATATATTCGGGCCTTATTCGGGTTGAGCCTTGTAAGGCTCAAGCTCGGCTCATAAATTAATCGGTTTTAGTATAATGACTCAAACTCAGCCCGGCTCACAATTATTCGGGTTCGGGTCAGGGTCAAATTTAATCGGGCCGAGCCATCGGGCTTCGGGTAGGCCCGGCTCAATTGACAGTCCTAATTCCTGTCTTGGCTCCTTTATTTTTTTAGGCACTTGGAACTGGAGGATTACATACGGGCATTAATGTTTTTTTAGTATAGTTGAACTTTGGGATGTGGAATGAGGTATATACTTAAATTAGATTTCTCATGATTTTATTAATTTTAGGACTAAATTAAAACAATAAAATACATATAAAAATCATAATTTATATGTAGTGCGGTCGAATACGGTCTAAAAAAGTATTAAGCAAAACCCGATTGAGATTTGCGGTCTGTTTTTTAAGATGTCCAATATCAACCCATCAAACCTACCCGTAAATTGCGGTCGATTTGGGTTGGGCCGATCGATTGGGATCGTTAGCAGTTTCGTTGAACACCCATGATATTAACTGTTTTAAATATTATTCTACATCAAAATTTTCCAAAAATACACAACCTGTCAAATAAAAATTGCGACAATGTTTCTTGCCTCCACCACAGGCTCACAGCATGCATGATATTGTACCCAAAAATCATTATAGCTTGACATTGACCAATGCTTTTCATAAAATATATATGAAGTATAAAATACAAGCATAAATATCGCAATATTTTTTCTTTTGAGCTGAGGAAGATTTTCAAAATATAAGATAATATCAAAGAATGACGAACAAATTAGAATTTGAATAATGTCATGATCATGTACAGGGAAATAAAAATCAACCATCTTATTAATAATTAATAATGGGAGAAAGCAAAACAAAAAAAATCGAAGAAAAATAAAACTACATATTCTTACATCAATTAGAACGCCCATGTGAGAAATTTGGAGAAAGACTTCCATAAAATTACAAAATAGACTAGATTAAAATATTAAATTATCAACAAGTTGGATCAAATAGAGGAAACTCTACGGTTCAAAATGAATCTCCAAAACTGGCAAGCTGCAATCCAACTTAATGTTGTTTTCGAAGTGATATGAACTGCTATATGTTATGGTTCCCCATAAGGGCCCATCTTTAAGATAATTACAATTTGTACCACCGAAAATTGACGGCCATAAATCTTCATTCCATGTGTTTTGTCAATATAAAAAAGTATAGTATTGGGCATGTTTGTTTGACATTTGACAGAGTAATTTGTGAGAGGTGGAAATGTATGAAATAATCTCAATTTGGGTAAGGTTATTTGTTTAGATTTTGAAAAATTGATTTGAGAAGTAATATGGGTATAGTTTTTTTTTTTTTGAAGAGTTTAGATTGTAGGTGTAAGATATAAGATGTGTAAGACTTTATGTCAAATCATGTTAGTTATGTGAAATGAGTTGTGTAAGAAATATATTATTTTATGTCAAATCAAAGTAGAGTTTGTGTAGGTTTTTTTTAGAGATAAAATAATTATTGTTTTTGTTTGACTTTTGAGATAGTAGTTTGAGAAAATTGAGAGAATATAAATTATTTCAAAAAGTAGAAATGATATTTGTGTCGCTTTTCCCAAACACGATTTTTTTTAGAGATGCCAAACAAACATGCTTATTAAATTTCAGGATAGAAAAATTAATTAAGAAATAATTAAAGAAAACTATAAAAATAGTCATGTAGCGATGGACCGATATCTCGTTAGCATTTTAGTAAATAGTCGAAATTTTTATTACGTTTTGTAATTAATATTTTTTGACAATTTTAATTTAAAATTTTCAAATAGAGGGATCATGTGCTATGACATGATGTGGTGTAATTATGAGTTTTGGGTCAAAATGCGTCAAAATTCAAGATATAAATTGTTTGCATTTTGTTTAATAATTTCTTAAAAATCTTCACATGGATAGGACTAAGCCCATTTAAATGATGGATCTAATTCAATATAAAAAACTAGTCTAAGAGGTGAGGATTGTCCAAAACCTTGTAAGGTAATCTTAGTTTTGTCATCTAATCCATATGAGACATTTTTAGTCTCAATACTAAACTTCATGTGTGGAAGGGATGAATGTGTGGGTGAAACAAGCATAACAGTGACATATGAAAGTTCAACCTTGTGAATACATGTGTGTAAAACTCTAACACACGAATAATGACACTCTTCAGGCCATGAATAATAACAACACATATATTTGTTTTTGTTATCTAGGCGAAGAGTGTGGCAAGATAATGAAGTCAATCATGCGAACAAAGGAGGAGCCATCGCAAAAGGGTGTGACCCACATTAACATGAGACTTTGATACCATGTTAATTACTTTCCATGGATTGGGCTAAGCCCACTTGAATTGTTTGGGCCTAACTCAACCTCAAAAGTTAGATCAAGAGGTGATGATTGTTTAAGACTTCATAAGGTGAACTTAGTCTTGTTATCCAATCGTATAATACCCATAAGTTTCAATTTTTTTTAAAAGTTAATATGTAATTATTTTTTAGTATCAATTCAAACTTATGTACAATTATACAACTTTATCAATTTTTTTGGTGGTAAATATATAATTAACATTTTCTTAATTAATGAGATTTTATAGTTAGCACTCAAGTTAAATTTTTTTATGATATTATAAATAATTCCAGGGGCAAAGTTGAAATTTTTCAATAGTAATGTGTTAATTGTAAGATATTGACAAACCTTCGGAGGTTTTTCATAATACTCAACACGTGAGAGGATTTTTATAATTAAATCTTACATCAGGGATATTCGTAATTTACTCAATATTTTATATCATAGTTTGTGGTGACAGTGTGTGTATATATTGACAACTATAGATGTGAGCCAATATATACACACTAAATATTCGTTAATACGTATATTAGTATCTACACGACTAATTTACATAAAATATTCAAAAAATTGAAAACATGTTGCATTATTTGTTGTTGTTGTTGACAATTAATTAATTTTTCATAAAATGAGACTAAAGATGGTATTACAAAATTAAAGATGGGAAACCCATCACAATAAACATTAACAAGAAATTAAATCAACATAGTACATAACGACTCATTTGAGAGTCGAAGGCCCAAGCGGCAAGCTTTGGACTCCAAAATTTAAATTTCTAGGGGAGAATATAAACTTCCATTTCGGTCAACACACTCAACATTCATAAAGTTTATCAGTTAATATCCATGGGTCGACCAATTGACACTTTAGACACTTTATTAATTTCAAAAGCCGCGTGAAGGCAATCATTTTCATAAAAACCTCTTGAATATTCCATTGGGTGAACACACAATCTTAATTGACAGAACCTAGGTAGCTAAAAGACTAATTAGACAATGCTGTTTAGTAGAGGAGGGGCCAATAAAATTGACCCATTAGAGTTACGAAAAATCGCCGCAGAAGCTGCAAAACCATCTTTTGAAAGAAGCATCGGGGACGGGATTAAATTCTGCCGTGAATTAATTCAACTTACATACATAGTGATACATTCTTCTTCTATTCCTGTGTATGCAGCTAATTAAATTCTGCCACCATCTGTATTTTATGTCTACTATGAAACTTATTACCAGGAATTGTTTTTTACTACGTACATGCCCTTATTTGATTAATTCTTTTAATCGGAACTATCAACTATACATTATTTTAAATATATATATATGGACGAGTCGACCATACTCTCTTTCTTAAATTTCACGTGATTCTTGTGCTTAAATGTGCCCCAAGCACATCACAGGTTGTCATGTGTTGTACGACACAAATTTAGGCAGACCGATTTTCATTTTCTCTTCTCCAACAGTAGTTCGAATGTTCTATGGATGTTCGACATGTGTTCGCTCTAAAACGTTACGATGATCAGAATCATGTAATAGGCATCAAGTTGTATTTTGGCTTTTGCAGTTTAGGTGTTTATATATACGTGTATTCAATATTTATTTAGACATTTGTTCAAATATTTAAATTAACATAGCCGGTATGTGTATTGATTCAATATTTAGAATGAATATAATTGTATTAAAAATATTAATGTTTATTAATCTGGATATGTGACGAATTTTAATTCGAATTCGGCTCAATTTATTAGAATTTTAATTTGATTAAAGATTTAGTGGATTTGATCAGATCACAAAGATCCGTAATACGAAATATGTGCAACGAATATGAATCTAGATCGATCATATCCGTTAGAGATCTGTATCCCACAATAAATAAATAAAATTATATATACATATAAAATAAGTAACATTAATAATATTTTACCATTAGTTTAAGGAGATAGTAGTTAATAATTCATTCATAATTTTATTTTTATGCATATTTTCATCTAAAAACATGAGAGGAAAAAATACTTTTGATACAAAACTTTAGTCCAAAAAACACATTTGGTACCAAGCTTTTTGAAAAAACACATTTCATACCATGATTCACACAATCTTGACACATTTAGTTTTGTCGTCAATTTTCGGACGAAATTCAGCACGTGTTACTCATGTGCCCGTTAAATTGACAATGGGAGAGAAAACATGCACAGGTTTTAAAGACCAACAATTGACGACATGTGCTGAATTCCGCCCGAAAATTAACGGCAAAAGTAAATGTGTCAAGATTGTGTGAATCATGACATGAAATGTGTTTTTTCAAAAAGTTTGGTATTAAATGTGTTTTTTGGACTAAAGTTTGGAATCAATAGTGTTTTTCCCTCAAAAACATGAATAATAGTTAAAAATATTTGAACATGTGAGCTTAATTAAATTAAATCATAAAATTACCAAACTTATTATAGGAAAAAATACTGGTATAGATTTTGAAATTGAAGATTTTATTGGATCCGAGAAAGATCCGATATTCGGCTGGATCTGACCAAGATTTATTGGACTCGATGGACTCATATCGAGTGAGATTCGTACCGACACGAATTCGATCCGACTAAGTGAAACTTGGATCATACGCGAATCCTACACATTGACAGCCATTGAGGTGTAATATAGATGATGAAGTTTTAATTTGTAACCAAACGTTGGAACGATAGTGTTATTTGTGAGCATTGGTAAAATATTATTCTACTATACAAGCATTGGAAATAGGTTCACGCCTATAGTAGTACACAATCTATATATATAGCACTATTAACGGACTTCATAAAAAAATAATACTTTCCTACATTAAGAAAAAATTGACGAAATAAATAAAATGTTACATTTAGTATTTTAGGGGGAAAGTTGTACCACCCAATATTTAATAACAGTTGTCTTATGAACATGTGAACATGCGAAAATTCTTGTTTAAGTCTGGCTTGACCAAACCCATTCAACCACCAAATAAGTGTGTTGCACTTGTTTTGTGATTGGTCACTCTTATGGGAGTTACATCCAATCCCAAAGCAAGTGTATTACACTTGCCATGTAATTACTTTGGGTTCGACCAAACCCGATCTGAGTAAGAATTTCCCGTGAACATCTTACATTAAATGAGCACGTTTTGGGGGGGTTAAAGTGAAATTGCATTAAAGGGAATAAAGTGGTTCAATTACAAAGCCCAATTAAAGGAAACATCAATATGAAGAACCAACCCAAAAGATTTAGCCAGCCCATTGGCTATTACGTGGGCTATTCTTTTTCTTGAACTTTTACCAGACTGGGCTTTTAGAAGATCCTGGGGCGCTTTTGAAGAATCTACATATACACAGTATACTTTCTTTTTTTTTTCCTTTTTTTTTGAAATAATACACAGAATTCACTTATATAACTTAGAAATTAAATCTTAGAAATCCATCTAATAAAAATTCTTAGAAGTTGCAAGCATTCCATTTTCGTTTTGGACTCTAAAAATAAGAGCAATAAGAATTTTCTTTCTTCGTATTTTATTCCATAATCTAAAAGGATAAAATATTCACTAATGAGTTGTACTAAAAATTTGTAATCGAATGAATACAATGTCGGAAAAAAATTAATACAATATTTGGTGTCGGCTTTTTCTTTTTCTTATCAAATTAATATTTTTTCTGTAAATGTAACTATGTATTCAAGAAAATCTAATTCAACACACTTGACATTTACGTTACATTAATTAATTATACTTTCAACATGTTATATATTCGGTATTTACAAGATATTCAATTATTTATTAATAAATATAAGAATTATTCATTGGAAAAGAAAAATTTCTTGTCGGAACATGATTTAGAATTTTTTTTTTATATCTTGTGGTTGTACATGCACTATATCATTTACTTTGATGATATCATATTTTTACAATGAAAAATTTTCCACCAAATCCACATGTAATTATTTTGGGTTTTAATATTC
This sequence comes from Penstemon newberryi var. newberryi, assembly GCA_030819805.1. Taxonomy (NCBI): domain Eukaryota; kingdom Viridiplantae; phylum Streptophyta; class Magnoliopsida; order Lamiales; family Plantaginaceae; genus Penstemon; species Penstemon newberryi. Next base: position 39,020,199 of record JAUALY010000005.1, read on the forward strand.
ACATAGCCAACCACAAGATCTATTCTCAAGACCAGATTTACGCAATAAGATGATAATTTAATTCACAAAACGAAATGAAATAGAATCGGGGATATTCGACTTAGTGCGAAAACAAGTTCCCTCCAAATATTAAAACGGCGTCATCCTCTGTGTTTCGTTTACCTAGCTCCAATCCTTCCTTGGACACGTGTGTAGCCCATATCCATTCCCATAAACAAATATCGCTCCCTCTTCAGTTCAAGTAGCAAATCAACACACAAAATGAAATGAATAACTCCAAAATCAATTGAGATTTTCTCTACCCATAAATCTCTCATCTGACCATCACGCACACACGCGCCGCCGTTGTGCTGAAGAAAGGAAGTCTTCCTTCTTTTCTTCAGCTCTTAAGCTATGAACGCTAGAGCTTTAGTAATTTCTTTCTGCTCAGCTCCGAAAAATCACCATGTTTCGCCGAAAAGGACTTTCAACCTTCATCGTCGATTAAAATTCCAAGTATGCCCTTGTGGAAGTAACGATCTTCATCCTGGAAACCCTAGGATTGTTTTGATTAGGCGGATAAAGAGTGGAAAAGTGTGGGCGGATGTAAAATCGGATCGTTATGAGATTACTGAATCGCCGCCGGAGACTGTGAAATTAAACGAAGTATTGTTTGCGGATGACGACGCCAGCGGAGACGCGGGGGAGGTGGCTTGGTGGGAACAGTTCCCCAAGCGTTGGGTGATTGTGATATTGTGTTTCTCGGCTTTCCTACTTTGCAATATGGATAGAGTAAGAAGCTAAATTTTCCTTTCTCTGCTGTATATTGAGCTTTCATTCTGCCCATCATATTTAGATTATTCGATGAACATGGAGTATTTTGGTTGCCGTCTGCGTATGTGGAACATAATTGCTAAATGACATAGTTGAGAAGCTTATGTGAGTAAGAGAGTCCATTGTTGGTACGAGTGTTTATCTTTCGTCACGGACTTAGTTTATAGTAATGTGTGTAATGTCGACGGAGTCGACTGATTGCAGTTGTTTTTTGCAATATGGAAAACTTTAAATTTTAACTTCATGTCGCTGTTTCTCTTTCGAAACAGCCTCCTATTAACATCATCTTGCAACAGAAAAAAGAAAGCTGTTTAACAATGTTAAAAAATTAGATATGCAGCGTTGGCCTTAGAAAGCTTATTTCCTTGAAAAAGAATTTTTAAGCTGTGTTATTTGATAAAAAAAACTTCAGAGGGGAAGAGGAGATTCAATAACATGCTCGACATTGCCCTATGTAAGTTTAGATGGGTGAGTATGGGCAACTTGTTGCATGAGGAAATATGAGATCACTTCTGGCATATATTGACTTAGATTTGGCTAATCCAAGTATCACAAAATTTTGTGAGCGGCGCGTTTCTTTTGATTTCTTCACCTAAAAAGAGGAATTAGGGAAAGATAAGAAAGGAAATATTAGAAAAAAGATACTAAGCATATAGCTTGTGGATGTTCCTGTCTTCAATATTATGTTTGCTTTATAGTGAAGTATTTTGTTTGAATTTCTCATAAATTGCTGAAATAATGTGATGGATGGGCGGGTATTTTATCTTATTACAAGTACAGATCTCAAAATGTTGTACATATAAGCATTTAACATGGGTTGGGGGCCCATGGATAGACTTGGGCCTTCACGAGCTCTACCACTTATATTGATCTACATGTTTTTCGTTTAACAGTTGGTGATAGGTAATATTGAACTAATTTCTGCACAAAAAAAAAAAAAAAAAATGTACTTGGGGAAATTTAAGCATATTTAGTTCTGCAGGTAAACATGAGCATTGCTATACTTCCGATGGCATCAGAGTTTCATTGGAGTCCAACAACTGTTGGTTTAATACAGTCTTCTTTCTTCTGGGGCTACCTTCTGACTCAGGTAATGATATAAACCTTCTTTATCCATGACCATTTTTTTTATATAAAAATTGGCATTTTAGGAGAGTCCTGAATGCTTTGCCTTTTTTTTGTAATGACCAACAAATGTATCTTAATTACTCTGAAGAACAATGCTTGGATGTTCATAACCTACCTGGCAGCCAAATCCTTATCTTCATCTTCAGATTGTGCAGTTTGTTTTTGATAATTTAATTTATGGCATGAAGCTCAGATCGCAGGGGGTATATGGGCAGACACTGTTGGTGGGAAGTTTGTCTTAGGATTTGGTGTGGTTTGGTGGTCAGTAGCAACAATACTCACACCTGTCGCAGCAAAACTTGGTTTGCCTTACTTACTCGTGGTTCGTGCTTTCATGGGTGTTGGTGAGGTCAGTACTCTCACATGCTCAATCAATATTTCTCCTTCATCTGATTTTCTCTATGGGACATATTAATCATGAGCATATGTCCTTGGATTATAATGTGTTGTCGTTGATAAAGTTGTAATAGACTTTCCCATTTTCAAAATTCAAATCAATAATGTTATTCTTTAATATGATTTGGTTAAGTTTTTTGTGGGATAAGTTAAATCACTCTCTTACAGGGTGTTGCTATGCCTGCGATGAATAACATATTGTCAAAATGGGTTCCAGTATCAGAGAGAAGTAGATCGTTGGCGTTGGTTTACAGTGGGATGTATCTTGGATCTGTGACTGGTCTGGCATTTTCACCAATGCTGATCCATAAGTTTGGCTGGCCTTCTGTATTTTATTCATTTGGTTCTCTAGGCACAGTTTGGTTGGCTCTATGGATTAACAAGGTGAATTCTTGAATCTTACTATGAGCTTTGACATTAGAAACATTGGACCATACTTTTAGATTGTATATTCTGGTCCCTTAAACTCATATCATCCAGTGTCTGCGTAAGAAATTTTTGTGATGATTGAAAGTACATATTTTAGGCACATAGTTCACCTCTTGAGGATCCTAAACTGCTTCCTGGAGAAAAGAAGATGATTCTTGGCGATTGCAAATCGAAAGAACCTGTTAAATCTATACCATGGAAATTATTATTGTCAAAACCTCCTGTGTGGGCCCTGATAGTTTGTCATTTCTGTCATAATTGGGGAACATTTATCATTCTTACTTGGATGCCAACGTATTATCACCAGGTATATTATCATTGTTCTGTTTTATGCAAGTTGAGATATTTCAGTACTTTTAACACCTCACCTTACTGGTAACTACCTGGCATACTTGAAGAGAATGTGCGATTACGGTTCACTTTATAAAGACAAATTACACATAAAGATTACGGTTCACTTTATAAAGACAAATTACACATAAATGTCAACCTCTTGAAAACACAGAGTCCCAAAGAAATTTGTATAATGCTAATCTAAGCTCGCTGAAAAGCAAATCTGAAACTGGTTCTTAAACATTTCCTGGGTATGAAGCTATCTCTTGAGATGGAACCAGTTGATTTGTGCATTGCCTTCACTGTCGATCCATCTTCCCTGTTGTTTGCTAGCATATATGAAAAGACCAGGTTAAATCTGCTACCACATTAATTCACGACCCATGGCCTCTGCCATCTCACCATTCAATATTCGAACTGTGAGTGCAATTGTTCCAGTTTGGGGGAAATGATAATATGAAGTTATATTGCCATTATGTACTTGGAAGATTATATTTCTGTGCGGAGGTTGGGGGTAGGTGGATGTAAAACCTCTTTTCCATCTCTCTTGTAAGCCCTGCCCATTTGACATGGTTATTGGAGCCGTATTAAAATCTGCAATCTTAATTCTCTCAGTTAAATCATGGAGAAGTACACTAAATAATACCATGCAATGATCTGATTATACTGTGGGGGATTGGCCATTGTGGGATGGGAGGGAGAAAGAAGGAAAAGGCCATGAGCAGCTTCTTCTGTAACAGCAAAAACAAACAGTTGGCTAGATGAGAGAGTAATTCTAAGATGTAGTGATGAGTAATCCTTTCAATGAACAAATGAGGTTTCCAGGCGTTGTTTACAAAGAATGGGGCCCACTTAAGTTTTGACCTCCAAACAGAGTGAAATTAATTTGTTGGATTAGTCCTTCAAGGATCAAAGATACTACAATTCAAGTGGGACCTTAATGTTCAATTTTAACGGTGGTTTATATGACTTTTAGTGAGACTGCACATTTTAACTTGCTAAGATGATTTCATTGGTTATGTTAAACAAATGCTAATGTTTCTTCTTTATTTTACCTATTTGAATTGGTATGTTTTAAATTTTTCCTAAATCAACTGACTGGAGATTTTTCTGTTATCGATTCTGCTGCAGGTGCTGAAGTTCAATCTTACTGAATCCGGACTTTTCGCTGTCTTTCCATGGCTTACGATGGCCTTTTGTGCAAATTTTGGGGGTTGGATTGCAGATACCCTTGTTAGCAAAGGTGTATCTGTCACCAAGGTTAGAAAGGTATGCACAAAATTAACTTTGTATCGACTAAATATATATAGTTTCATATCACATGTGTGAGTCTTGTGATATGTAGTGGGCTCAGTTGCGTGAGATTTGAATTTCCTTTGCAGATCATGCAGACAATTGGATTTCTAGGTCCTGCTTTCTTTTTAACTCAGTTGAGCCATGTGGATTCTCCTGCAATGGCAGTTTTATGTATGGCATGCAGTCAGGTCTGTTACTTTTGTATGGAAACAATATCACAATCCTGTACTAAGCCCCAAGTGAATTAGTTCTTTTTTTGGCGAGTACAGTGTATTATCTCTTTTTGCTGAAAAATATAAATGATTTCTTTCGGAGCTTTCTCGTTCTAGTTTAGTTTACATGATATCCTCTTCATTGTAATATGTGAATGATTAAAAAGATGACGGGGAAAGCTTTTTAAATTTGAAGAGAAGTTCTATCCTTATTGTCGGTTCTATTTATTGCCTCTGTGGTTTTATTGGTTCTTATTTCTTATAATTTTATTTGAAATTATTTTGTACAGGGAACTGATGCTTTTTCACAGTCAGGTTTGTATTCAAATCATCAAGATATTGCTCCTCGATATTCAGTAAGCATTTTACCTTAATCTGCCATTCCCTGTCAATGCCTACTTAATGTATTTGTAGAGGCGTTATTAGGGCTATTATAATCATTCCATAGTTAACCACTAATATTTAAGTCGCAGTGGTCATGTCCAACATTTACTGCTGTTTATGTTTCTTTTTTCTTATGAAAATTTTCAGGGTGTATTACTTGGTCTATCAAATACTGCTGGAGTGCTGGCTGGTGTTCTGGGTACTGCTGCAACTGGTTATATCTTGCAACACGGTATGTCCTCTCTTAAAGTGCTTATATTGTACTAATTAATTACGAATTTCATCATAAATGCAGACAATGATGTCCGTGTGAAAATATTTCTCTGGACAGTTTTTATATGTGCGGGTTCAATATGATTGATATTTACTTGATTCACCAACCGAATCACGTCCTTTTCATATTTAAGCCTCCTAGATAAACTTAAACTATAATTCATCTACTCATATTCAACTTGCCACCAGCCCATATCCAACATGTGAACTTAGTTAATTACATTCATTTTATTCAATAGTCTGTTCCAAAAGGTGTTTCCTTATTTTGATTTGAGGCCATTTTGTTTGAATATGATTTGTTTTCAGGGTCTTGGGATAACGTGTTTGAGGTATCGGTTGGGCTATATTTAGTTGGCACAGTGGTCTGGAATCTCTTCGCGAGTGGTGAGAAAATATTGGATTGATATCTTTCGCATATAAGAATGAGGCCATGGAGGAGCAGGATTAAGAGCCTCGAACTTGTAATTCGACATGGAACTGGCCAAATTCGATGTTGTAAATCCGATTTGAAGGTTTCCTTCTGATATGGCGGTACATAGAACCGAAATCTTAACGCTCTTTTGAATTCAAGTTGATATTTCGAGGAGAATACTGGGCCTACACATTGCAGTGAGAATATGCACCATGTAGAGGTACACAGCTTTTATGTACATAACAGTAAACATATACTATAATTCATGTATATTAACCAATTTTGAATCTCTGCTAGGACCTCAGCAAATATTCATGTTGTATTCATATCCCACTTAACAACATATTAATGACGTATTAATGAGTGATTCACATAACTCCTTTAATTTTTTTAAAATTGTCAGTCTTTAAAATTAGTTTATATAATTCGTTTATTATTCTTGTACAATTAAAGTAAATAAGGACCGGAATTGAAAATTTATAATTCTGAGAAAATATAGTTTGTTGATCTTAATGGTGATCTGTCCTTTTGATTAATGGTCCACTTAATATTGAAGGATGCATAACATTTATTTTTTCCAAATAGTGCATGATGTTCAAGAATGGAAGTACTCCTAGAATATATTGACTAATTTTTCACCAATTATTTTAATTTCAAAAGCCTGTATTTCATAATGAAGTCTTTGAGTAGTACTCTGATTTTCAATATCTGGCGCTAAGTGTCGAAAGAAGAGAGAGTTGAAAGTCCAATTTAGGCACATCTTGTAAAATACTCCATGTTTGGTGCATTTGCATATATCTGCACTCTTTCTATGAAGTTAACCAGTCCCATGATTTAATGTATTGTATTATAATTTTTCTGAATAACTTGAATGTGATAAACTAAAAAAATGCACGAACATTCTGTAGAAAAATGCCTTTCATGACCAAATAGAAGACAGGAAAAGACAAACCTGATTTTTATTAAAATTTGAGCAACATATAATCAAATGAACAGAAAAACCAAATACACGGATAGGATAAACATAAATCACAATTCTTCTGCAGTATACAGGTTAGACAGCACTCTTCCGCTGATTCCCCACACATATAACAACTTTACATGAAAAGTATTATAAATCTTGAATTTTTCATAAAACATGTAGTATATTTATGCATACAAATATAATAAACACCAAACAAATTAATTAGAAGTAACTATTTATGTGTAAAAGTCACACCACTTGAATAGACCAATTGACCCTCAACAATCTCCACTGCACTCCCATATTTGAAAAACTCTATGCACCCATGGCGGCCTTCGGTGGCGCAACCAACTCACGCGGCTTCAAATAAACCTTAAGCCCATTTTTCATGAATAAAGTCAAAGACATCTTCTGCTCAACCCGATGACCCGGAACCAACAACAACCGATAGCGAAGAAGCACGGCAGACGCCACCGATTTCATCTGCAAGTAAGCTAAATCCTTACCCAAACAAGTCCTAGGCCCACCATTAAACGCCACAAACCTGTACCCATCCTTAGGCGGCTCAAACCGGTCCCCACCAATCGAAAGCCATCTCTCTGGTTTAAACTCTCCACAATCCTCACCCCAAATACTCTTCATCCTCCCCACGGAATATATCGAATACGTCACCGTGGACCCCGCCGGCAACTTAGTCCCATCTGGCAAAACATCGTCCGAAACCACGTACTTAAAGTCTTCCGGCACCGAAGGGTACAACCGTAAAGTCTCAGCCAGTGAAGCTTTGAGGTACACCAACTTATCAGCCTCATCAAATGTCAGTGGCTCCTCAATCCATTTTTGAGTATCTTTTCCTCTTGTTTCTTGTAAAACTGATGACAGTTCATTAATGATGTTCTGCTCTACTTTGGGATTGTTCATTACGAGGTAAAAGAACCAACTTAGAGCCACCGATGACGTGTCACGGCCCGCGAGGACGAAGTTTAGTGCTATTCGTTTGAGAACGGAGTTTGGGAAGAAATTCCCATCAATATCCCTTTTCTTCATGAATCTTGACAAAAGATCATCTGATGGGTTCTCTTTTCTTGCATCCAGAGCTTCAGTCATGTAATTTTCAACAATTTGTAGGCTTTTTCTCAACCTCCTTTCAGCTCCCACATCGAAAAGCTTATTCAACCTCCATAGAAAAGAAGGGTATAATAGTCTTTGGAGGGTTGCTTCGGTTGCGGAATCGAACGCAATTGCAAACGGATTTTCGGGTAAATCCGGCGAAAGGGTTTCGGGATCTTTCCCAAATGTAAGCCCACATATATTATCGAAAGTTAATCGAAGCAATAAATCTTGTAAATCGACCGCAGTATGTTCCTTGGCAGCCTTTTCCAAGATAATCCATAGCCGGGTTCGGATAGTCCGGCTGACCCAACGGGCCATGGCTTGTCGAAGGGTTCTCGTCGTGAACTCTAAAGCGGCAGTCTTTCTCTGTATCAACCATGTTTCGCCATCGCTATTGAATATTCCCTGGCCTAGTAGGTCGTGGAATGCGGTTTGCCAAGTGGGGCCCTTTGGGTAGTTGTCGAATCGAGTTCGGAGAATGTGCTCGATGTTTTTGGGGTGACATGTCACGGTGTAGAAACCTTGTTTTTGTGCAAAGTAAGGTATGGCGATTGTTGTCGTTTGGTATGTGGCGGTGGGGCCCGTGGAGTGGAGGTTACCGGCTATCCAATCGTGGATTCGTCTTCGGTTCATGAATAGGTAAGGTAGGCTGCCTACTAATGGCAGGGTTTTGGGGCCGGTTAGTTTTCGGGAGAGGAGGTAGAACCATAGAAGGTAAATTGATGTGGCCGAGGCTAAGGTGAAGAGGATTACTTCAGTGTCCATTTGAAGTATGAGAGAATATTTTTTCAAATTGAAGTGAATGTGAGATAGGTGAGATGGTGAGATTGATATTATATATAGGGAGTGACATAATGGGAAATAATTAGGAGGGAGTTGTTGGGAAATTTTGATTTGAAATCAAGAATAAGGCCTCTTGTTTGGTTTGATAGTGAATTGTTGTAAAGAGTTTTAGAATTCTATACAAAGAAGCCATGCCCATGCATTCACTTTGCCCAATTTTCTTTTCTCAGAGGTGTTGTATAGTAGAAGCTAAAGGAATATTCACTTTGCAAGAGATTATAATGCCACATGTCCTCTAAGTTTGTTTATTTAAGGGTTAGTTAATTTTATTTTTAATTGTATTGATATATAACCAAAAATCTAGAATAGAAGTTTCTTAATTAATAGGAGGATCTTCCACCTCCTATAGCTTTTAAAATTGCTTTTCATTTATGTTAATTATTATTATTATAATTGAAAAGTATGAATTACTGACCCAATGTAGCCTTTTTCTTGTAATTGATTTTCAGGAAATTTTATTCTAAATCAGTTTGGATTAATTATAATAAAGTTATTTATAAATAAAACGAATATTTCAAGCAATATTGTCAATGAACTTCATCTCTGAGTTTATACATACATCTTTAAAAGTGAAAAAAATAAAGAAATTGAGATTAATTGAATACGTATAAAGGTGTATTTATCTTTCTTATTAAATCTCAGTAAAGAGAAACATCTTTTTTTTTTTTTCCCTAAAAAAGAAAAAAGATAAACAAACATATGTTATTCACAAATAAAATTAATTATATAAATCACATGGGAGGAGCAAATTAAAGACGAATATTAAAACAAATAGTGGTCCATTAGTTAGTATCTTGCTAGAGGGTACAAAATCTGTAATTCACCTAATTAAAAGCCAGCGCGCACTTTAGCCATATGAAATCTTAATTCTATTTTCTTCTTTGTGTGGAAAAACTTGGGACTATTAATTTATTGTTCTACCAATGGGTTGTTGGGAAATGGTTAACCCGAGTCGAGAAATTGGGGCTTGTCTCAAAACCTGAATTAAATTACCCACATAATTTGCTCACGGCAACCTCGTCGTCAATCACAAGCCTTGACTGACTAACTCAATTTCTGGACAATGCTTAATTTCACTCATTAATTACAACTTCAGAGTTATTAATAATAGTATATAATGCCTTAAACCAAAATTCAACTTCATACTTAAAAATCTTTTTAAAAATGCATAAAAGTTATTGTTTTTACTGATTATATATATTTGATCTGAACGAGTTGGTTTGAGTATATTATTTATCAAAAAAAGAGTTTTAAGATTTTTAGTTGAGGTATCTAAATATCATTTGGCCCAAATACTCTTTTGGGCTTGGTCCAGTTATGATGAGATATATTATATAATCCATAATATCTGATTTTGCTTCTCTATAAAAATGTCAAAAGTGAAAGCAAATTCGGACCTCAAATTTTCATAGTCTGAAACACTGGATATATATAACTTGAGTCATTTTTTTCCACAGTGGACACTAGCTAGTTATATGATATGTCCAAATAACATCAAACATATTTATTTTCATACTTCAATACCTTTCGTTTTTAACACTTTTTACATTTCGAGTGTTGGATGAAAAAACCACATTTAATTTATGTTTAAACTGTTTCCCAATTTTTCAAAGGTAGATAAGCATGGTTTTAGCATTGTCCAAGATTCGAACGACAGAATTATTAGCTGATTGCCTGATTGATCATTGATTATGTTTATTATTATTTTATATATATATATATATATATATATGTTGTTCGAATTTATCACATTGAATATAAGAGTAGGAAGCAGAAGGACAGATATTTGGGCTGGGAATGTCAGATTTGTGTCGGGTCACAAATGACTTGGTTAGAAATTAAGGAATTCAGTATTTTCCTTGAAAGGAATATAACCCTAATTGAAGAGTTCGAAAATTATGCATCAATGTTTTTTATTTAAAAAAAAAAAAAAAAAGAGTACTACATGGAAATTTCTGGAAAAAAAAAAAAAAACAATTAATCAGTTCAACAAGAGACATGTCACGCGTTGTACGGAGAAGCAAGACAACTCTCAATCTTAAAACAAGAGCATGTGATGTGCTCAATATTTTGTTAAAGCTAAAAATAATTCATCTTATAAGTGCTTAAGTGACTCAATTCTATTTTCTTACACTAATGTTAAAAAAAAACAGTAATGCTAAATAAAATGAGGAAGCAAGAAAGCCCACAATTCTTGGATGTTTAGTTGTCCTGCATGCTACTAATGCAAACCTATATGTACATCAATATATATAATCACACCCATGACCCATGCCATATATCTATAGTACATGCATTTTCTTAATAAGAAATTAATGTGGACCATTTCTATGTCGAGATGCCGAAGGCTAGCTACTTGCCTTGATTGTGTCATATAGTATTTGTCAATCACAATCATTTATTTCACATTGATTGAAGCAATAATACGTAGTACATCTACGAAATGAAATATGCATCACATACTTTGAACCAATAAAAAGAAAATTCAACTTTTATCAAAGGAAAATAAAATAATTGGCAAATTACGTACGTACGTACAAGGCTTTGATTATTAGAATGAAATTAAGTAGTTGTACATGTAATTAATTAATTAATTAATTAATTAACGGGGTGCAGCTGATTTGGATCTTGGAAGGGATATCGAGGAAGAATTAATGAAGTCAATGCAGTCATGTATAGCTTCGGCCCTTTGAGAATCCATTACTACTACTTGTACTGCAGGAGCAACACTTGATCTTTGTTGTTGATTATTATTATTATTATTATTATTATGAAACTTTGCCGTGAGTTTGTTACGGAGTTGTTTGAGATATTTAATTGATGAGCTGAATTCCCATAATTTCCTTCTTTTCGGTAGAGTGAATAAATAGCAATTACTTGTGCTTGTGCAGTGGTACTGGTACCCTAACCCACCTGCTGCTGCTTTTCTTTGTTGTTGATGCTCATCAAATTTACTACTACTCTTCTTCATCCCATTCCCATTCCCATTCCCTTCTGAATTGATCTGTTTGCTAAAGCTTCCTCGCCCACTTGCCATTAATATTGGATAAATTTGTCTGTATGTATGTGTGTTTATGTTTATGAAAGAGAGAGAGAGAGACAGAGAGAGAAAAGCCAAAATGATGACTTAGGAAGTGATACTAAAGCTGGACTTAAATAGAATTCTAAGAGCATCTCCAGAGTCACTTTTTTAGCTTTTCCAATAGCTAAAAACACAAATATACATAATCAAATTAAATTTGTGTCCTCCATCAATGTCTTGTATTTATACAAGACTATGTATAATACAAGTTTGGACTTGCATATATGGATTCCCATGTATATTTATTTATATAGGAAATCCATGTCAGCAAATTTATGTTTCAACTATAATTTATTAAATTGATTTGAGTTAATTTTTATTTTAATTAAATCGTTATTTAGAGCCATTTATTTTATTTTTTTTCTAATTTATTATATTTATATAAAAAATATTAAAATATGTATTTAGTACTTATATTTTACTTATAAATGTAATACAATATTATTTATAATGTCGTTTATAATTTATGATTGGAAGAAGAATAAAATATAATAATTATGAAAATTTTAGATGATGACTGCTGGATTGGATAACTAAAATTGAGTAGCTAAAACACTATTTATCATGTATAATTTAATATAGATGACCACTTATAGATGACACTGTTTGGAGATGCTCTAAGCTCAAGTACTTCAAGGAAATCACTTTTGCTGCGGAGTTTTATGTACTAGCTAAAAAGATGAAATGTTTACATATATGTTGTTAAAAGCAGAGGATGAGAGTTAGTGGTGTCAAATAATTACTTCATGTAAGAAAAATTAATTTCATTTATAGAAAGGAAGTGTTATTTTAGGACATAAAAAAAATAATAGTAAAAATTTAAGGACGGAGGAAGTATATCTTTATCAGATCTGAATATCACCAAAAAACAAAAAAAAAATGGTTTACACTTTTAAAAATCTATTGAAAACAGTTGTGAATTCAATTTAAAAGCTAGTTTAAATTTATGAAGTAACCAAGATGAATCCAGTCGAATCACTGTTTTGTACTAAACATTATTACTACTTCAGCTTTTGATGGAGTGTAGTTAGGACTTATTTTGAAAATGTATGGTAGAAAAGTGAAGAAATAATTTTTATTCTTCCATTTTGTGTTCTTACTACTTTTAAGTGCAGTAGGTATTTTATAAAGTAGAGAGTTAATTAATTATCAACAAAAAAGGTAGAGAGTTAAATAAAGAAGGGCAAAATGCAAAACTGGTCCTCTAACTAATGATCGCTAACAAGTTTGCCACATAAATATTCGAATTGATAATTTTACTCTACAACTTATAAAACTGAAACAATTTTGAGATTTTTTCGTGTTAATTACAAAACTGAACCTCACTCACGGACCTATTGAATTTAAATTGGGTAACTGTCATCCCACAATTGAGGTTCACTTTTGAAATCGAACCGAATAAGTTTCAGAACTGCTTCAGTTTTATAAGTTGTTGGGTAAACTCATCAGTCCAAATATTTTTAGGGCAAAATTGTTGGTATCCATTAGTTATGAGACCAATTTTATCTTTTTCAATTTTCATTAAAGAATGATTAAGACCAAAAAACTACACCGTATTGTAAAGGAAACCTGCTTCATATTCTTCTTGGATCACTAGATTTTCACAAAAGTAGATGATTTAGAAGGTTTATGCAATTATCATAAACAATCCGTACTCGGTGCTTCGATTCTTGCCAATATCAATTTGATAAGATTGTACAAGTTAAGAATATGATTAATGAAGGGACCAAGTGACAAATGATGCATTTGCTCTTTCATCATTGTTTCTAATAATAGAAACATTATATATATATATATATATATTTTTTTTTTTTAGTGATTGCTCATCATAGATGTTACTACCAAATCAAACTCTAAAGTAAAGCTATTGAACAAGTTTCGCGGCTCAACTTGATATATATTACATACTATGAAGTAATCTTTTTTTTCGTTGGATTTTTATGTTAAAAAAGGAAAAAGGAAAAGGGAAAAAAAAAGCCAAGGTCTTAAGAAAATATGCCACAAGTTGTTACTTATAGCCCATAACGGAATTAAATTAGAAAATAAGTAATGCTCTTATCTCTTTAATTAACCAATCATTCCAAGTACAAATAATATTCGAGCACTTACAAGTTTAAGAACGGGCCATAAAAACACTTTATCAAAGCTAGCTACCAAAAGGAGATGAGATGAATCCTTAATTAAAATATCCACACTGGGAATAAGTAAAGGCATCTTCAACCTTTTCTGTTTTCAATGGCCAAATTAACCACTTTCATATTAGAAAAGAAGCTAGTATTACTTTTGATTTTATGCACACACTTTATGCATGAGCTAATGCCATTTTACCCTCTGTAAATTGCATAATGTTCAATTTATTTTCCTTTGATTTGAAAAAAAAAAAACTCTTTGCCCTCCTTTGAAAATTTTAAAGAAGGAATTTATCTCCTTCAATCAGGAGGTAAACCATTTGTCAAAATTGAGAGTGGGCATAAAAAATATTTTTGTAACATAGGGGGGTAAATTGTCGCATTTATCATCATATGGTGTGGGAGGGTAAATTGTAACATTTATCATAATACAGGGGGGGTAAACTACAATATTATCATAACACATGGGGATAAAGTGCCAGAGAGACGGTATGAAACTTTTATAAGATGGAGGGTTAAGTGTTCTTTTTCAAATCAATGGAAGATAAATTGAACATTATGAATATCATATGCAAATAAATTGTCATTAACTTCTTCATGCATTGAGGTGCACACATTTGTAGTACAGTATTTGTAACCAAAAAAAATAAAAATTATATTGTAGTACAGTACATGATGTAGGTAAATTTGATACATGTGATTTGCTAAAAAATAGTAAAAATTCAATTCATGTTGGACATGAGAGATTTCAAAAATCTGATGAAATTTAATTTGAATCCGATTTAAGAAATGGATATAGAATTAGAGATAAAGTACGTATTGCTGACCAGATTCGACCCCTCCTCAACCGTCCTAATTTCGTGTGACCATTTTTAACCAAAAGTAGCCGATAAGTGGCTGCTTATAAAGGAAAAACAATTGCTATTATATATACTGAAAAGGACAAAAAAGTGGCGACCTTAATTAGAAAATTAAGGTAGTCTACAAACTTTAAGTTTTAACGATCTTCTTTTGGTCCTTTGGGTAATAGAATTTCGCATCATATCCAATCCACCTTTCGGTAATGGAGATATTGAAGAAATTGTGGAGCCACCAATTTGGGAACATAAAAAAGGAAATCATTTATTAATCAGTTTTTTTTTTTTTTTTATCAGGTGCCATCCATTTTCTTAAGAACTCTGTTTGTTTGGCGTTTTTCAAAATTATTTCGTGTTTGGGAAATGCCAAACAAACATGGTTTTTACTTTCTGAAATAAATTTTCCACCTCTTAATTTTTTAAAACTACTCTCTCAAAAGTCAAACAAACAACAATTTTCTTATCTCTAAACAAAACCTATACAAACTCTACACTGATTTGACATAAAGTAACATATCTCTTATATAATTTATCTCACATAACAAACATGATTTGGCATAAAGTCTTACACATCTTACACCTACAACTTAACTTTTCCAAAAAAACTTACACCTACTTTATTTCTCAAACCATTCTCTCAAAATTCAAACAAACAACATTACGCAAATCGAGATTATTTCACAAACCTTCACTACTCTCCCAAACTACTTTCCCAAACACCAAACAAACAAAGCCCTAAATCTCCATTTCATCTAGATATTATACTTCTAATTTTAAATTTCTGTAATTTGTAAAATTTCAAAACTAATTTTATTTTGAATTAAATAATCTTTTTATATTGAAATGAAAATACAAATAAAGTACAGAGTAGTTGCTTTCCTTTGCTATATAAATTTTATCACTCATTGTAAATTTAAACCCAAATAAGTACAACTTTATTTTGACTTACTTAAAATGCAATTTTTTTGAATTATAACTTTTTCAGAAAAAAGCACATACGTCTGTTTAATTATAGCAACTAAAACTTCACTCTTTGGTAGGTAGTCGCCAAACCAAACATGTTTACTAAGATTGGGCCAGATCAACAACAACCCAATCTCATATCATATATATAAATAATTGTTTTCTTTATAATTAACCCAATCTCATATTCAAAATGATAGAGTAGCAATCAAATTATCTTTTATTGAAGCAATCAAATTATCTTTTATTGAACTGGCCCATAGTCATCTATAGTCTACAAAACGGAGAAGGCCCATAATCATTTAGAGGCCACAAAACGGAGACAGACCATATTTAGTAAATAATTGTTAAAATTAGGAGGGTTAGGCCTTAAATATTAATTTCCAACGTTTTTATGAAATTCTCCAGATCAAAAATATTAAATTGCTTCATTTTTCTTTAATTACTTGCCTTATGTTAGTAGAAAAAATGACTGCCAACTTTGCACTGGGCACAATGGGGCGTGTTTCAGATGTTTGCCCAATAAACATGATTAACAGACTTGTCTTTTTAGATCTTAACTGAGAAAAGAATAAAGAAATATTCGTTAATCATCTTATTAAGTTGTTAATTCATACACTAATGATGGATTAAACAATTAGCTTAGAAGTGAATTTTTCAATAAATCAGTTACAAATACGAGGGGAAATAATAAAATTGAATAACAATCTTTATAGCTTGTTTGGTTGTTAGGAAAGTGAGGGAAAATTGTATGAAAAAGGAAAGGAAAGGAAAGGAAAGGAAAGGAAAGTTTCCTCTACATGTTTGGTTGCGAGGAAAACTATTTTCTTGCAATTGTTTGGTTGTTAAGAAAGTTTAGGAACATAATATTTTTGATAAATATTTTTGTTTGATTATGAATTACATTTTCTTTGGTGATTAAGTATTGTATGAATAATTACGTTTTCATTATATTAACTTTATTATAAATTAATTTGACGTTATTGTTATTTTATAGTCACCGAATTTATATCAATCTTCAATGTTAACAAGGGTTATTGTCAATTTTTAAAGTTAACAGGGGGTTATTGATCATTTTTTTAGATAAAAAGGGTGCTTTTGAGTCATTTTGTGGGGGTATAATTGTTATATGACTTGAGAGGGTATTTTTTTCCTAATAATAAATAAGTACAAAGGGGCTTTCGATAAGAAAAAATCAAAAATGGGGGATTTTGATATTTAGATAAAGTACAAGGGGTGTTTTGCAATTTACTGTGAAATTTTCCCAAGATTTTCCCTGGATTTCCCCATCAAATTGGTGGGGAAATTTTTTCTTCACAAAATTTTCCTGCAGGAAAGTTGAAGGAAATAATAACTTCCTTTCCTGTTATCCAAACAACAAGTGGGAGAAAAAAAAAACTGACTTTCCTTCACTTTCCCTCACTTTCCCGACAACCAAACAATACATTAGGTTAAAATTATAGTTGTATGCCACTTTTTCCTAATAACCAAATCAATACAGTTGACGATGCAAACTTGCAAGTCTATTGATTGTCCATAATAATATTAGTTTTAGCATGAATGTAATGTAATGTAGTGTACTCCCTCAGTCATATCATTTTTGTTCTTAAACAACACACCCATTTTTAAAATAAATTTTTTTTTTTTTTAAATATTCTTTCACATAAAATAATGATTTGACACATTAACTCCTCATCACGGGCTACTTTTAAAAACATAAATATGAAAATACCTCAAAATTTTACTTTTTCAACTCTAACCTTAAACTCAAACGGAACAAAAGATAGAGGACTGGATGGAGCACTAATAATTAAATTAAAAATATTCTAAATAATAATTAAATATGGTAAAAAAACATTCACCGTCGTTGTATTCCGGAAAAGGTAGGATAAAAGGTCCAATTTTTACATTTTGAACGCGAAATACTAGAAATTATGGTAGAAATTGCAACAAAATTCTGAATAATAATCAATAAAAAAAAGAGAAAGAAGAAAAGATAGGATAACACAAAACAAAACCACTCTCTCGCACGAAAATGGCGACAGCAGCAACTTTGTCCTTCTTTTCCTCCTCCATTTTCCTCTCCACTCCAAAGCCCAACAAAACGACACCACTCCAGTTCCAGTTCCAGTTCCTCAACAAAACCAGACCCGTCGCTATCCGCTCCGAACTAACCACACTCCCAATTCTCTCATTCGAAGGCACTCAAATCGGCTCCACAACCCTCAACCTAAGATCCGCCCCACCCGACACCGCCCGCGCCGTCGTCCACCGCGGCATCACCACCGACCTCACCAACCGCCGTCGCGGAACCGCCTCAACCCTTACCCGCGCCGAGGTACGCGGAGGAGGCCGCAAACCCTATCCCCAAAAGAAAACCGGTGGAGCCCGCCGTGGTTCTCAGCGCACTCCTCTCCGGCCCGGTGGTGGTGTGATTTTCGGCCCGAAGCCCAAGGACTGGTCCGTTAAGATAAACAAAAAGGAAAAGAGACTGGCTATTTCGACTGCGATTTCGAGCGCGTTACAGAACACGATTGTTATTGAGGATTTCAGTGAGAAGTTTGAGAAGCCGAAAACTAAGGAGTTCATTGCGTTGATGAAGAGATTGGGATTGGACCCGAAGAAGAAAGCTACGTTCCTAATGACGGAACTTGCGGATGGGGTTATGCTTGCGGGTAGGAATGTAGGTACTTTGAAAATGCTGACGCCTAGGACTCTTAATTTGTTTGATATTTTGGATGCCGAGAGTTTGGTGCTTACAAAAGGGGCGGTTGAGTTTTTGAATGAGAGGTATGGGGTCGATTGGGTTGGAGACGAGGACGAGGAGGAGGAAGAAGAAGAGGAGGAAAATGCTGATGAAGGTTGAATTATTATTTTACTAACTTTATTATAAGGTGTTTGATTTATATGTTTTGTTCAATGTTTATGTTTTATGTACACTAGATATTGATGGTGTTGGGAATGGGAAGAATTTTATTTAGTAAAGAGAGATGAGGGAGGCTCGTTCATTAATTTGCAGCTGCTTATGAAAGTTTAATGTCTTCTTAACTTCAATAATCTTTTTCTTAGTGTAGGAAATTGGTGTATGAGGCTCCACGGTTAAAAACTCGAGGAACTAAACTTTGAGAATCAATTCTTCTAGGATAGTAAAATATAACTTCTTGAATGAAGAGGATGCTACTAACTATATTGAATTATTGATTATGGAGTATAGGTTTTTTATGATGGAATGTTCAATTCTTTCTAACTTATTTCCTGTATACTTATTAGGAACTGAAGTAGAAGGGAACTCGGATACAACAGAGTGATGCTGCCATCGGTTTCATAATTGAAGTAGAGAAAAAAAGACTCATTTGCCAGTTTTTGTTACCAACAACTGTATCAGATTACAGCTTGATTCTGGTTCTTGTTTTTTAAGGACATCTCTGTATTTATTTGTAAGTGTTATTCTGCTTCATCTTTTAATTTCTATTTGAGAACTTTAATTTTTTTGACTCTTTTAAGTACGTTGAATTTCAATGTAGAATATAGTTAGAAGATGTACTTATGCTCGTTGCTTTGCATAATGTAAGGCGATTCTTTTAAATGGTTTGTTTCCACCCGAAGTTTAGGTTGCCTTTTTTCTTTCATTCATATGGTGGTCTTTTTATATTATTCTTGCATCTAATTCGCAATTTATTTTAAAAATTTATTATGAAACCAGATTAGCATCCAACTGCAAATTCTGGGATTATTAATCTATTTTACAGTCATCATTGTCTCTTTTTGTGGCTGCTAGATCATGCATATGATAGACCTCATTCTCATTCATGCTAAATGTAGACTGAAAAATGCTTTACCAGGTCGGTAAATGAGTAGATTTTGTCGAAAACAGAGTCATGTGCAATCTTTAATCAAGCTTTAAATTGTATTTGGACTAGTTTGAATTTAGCACCACCTGAACTCAAAGGAGCTTTCATCAAGAGAGTGCTTACATATGTTTTGTTATAAAAATATATTTTAACTTTATCGAACGATATATCTGTTGTTCAAACTTGAACGTTTGTATATTACGGAATGGGTTCAATGGAAAATATCATTAAAGCTTAATATTGGAGCTTGAATTAAATATCGCAGCTTGATATGATTTTAGGCCTGTAACTTGTGAAATTTAACTTCATTTCGAATTTCGTGAATATATAAGCTATTCATATGTGCTGTGTTATAAGTTTATAATAACCTGTAAGTTATACAACGGAGAATCATGTGCAGCATCAGATTTGCTGAAATTACAAAAACAAAATTTGAGATTTTAATAATTATTTAAATCTCTCCCGTCATCAACTTTCTGAAAAGAAAACGAGAAAATCGCATTTCCCCCCTTGAACTTATAATCAGAGTTGCAGAAAAAAAAAATTATTTTACCATTATCCTATTTCTAAATTTACTTTTCCGAAAGTCTGAAAAAATTGCACTCCCCCCGCTGAAATTAGCAAAATGCAGAAAAAAATTATTTTACCATTATCTCATGTCTAAAATTACTTTTCAAGTCTGAAAAAGTTAAAATGTTAAATGACTTCCTAACTCTTAAATTGGATAATTTACTCCAATATTTTTTGGGCGATTTACAGAAATGAGAAAACCATTGATTGATTCAAAACTTACAAAAGAATAGGGGTAAGGGAGGGTGCTGTGTAGGGTTTTTAAAATTAAGTTTTATTAAGAACAGAAATTAAGTACTTATATTTAAGTGGAATAATAGAAATTTTAATGTATCTTTTTTGAAAATTTTAATTAGGTGTTTTTTTTAGCAAAAAATTCGTTGATTCATGTTATACGAGTTCTATATAAATAAATCTATTTAAGTAAAATTAAACCTAGTATTTTAATTAATTTTTTAAAATTTAAATGGACTGTTTCTATTTTAAAAAAGTTCTTGATATATATTGTTGAAAATTTTAAACTATCTAAGTAAAGATAAATTTAATGGTTTATTTCAATGAAACTATCAAATGGTTTTTTTTTTTATTATTTGTAAAAGGAAAATTATATTCAAAATTTTAAAATGAATCTATTTAAGTAGGATCAAATTCATAATATAATTTCATTAGATTTGAAATATATAATATTTCTTGGTAAGATGATTAATAATATTCTATTTTATTTTGAATTTGAACATATGACATTTGTAAAAGTCTAGCCTCGACTTTCGTTGATATTCAAGTGTAGCAAATATTATTCAGGTAAAGCCCATAGATCCTTGATTAGAGTATCGTTTATGTGGTATATTTTGATTACTTAAATATTACTACTATTAAAATACTTAAATAAACTTTTCGGAAAATTTTGAGAAACATTTGGGGGAAAAAAACCACATGTTTTCGTGAAAATGTATCAAAATTTTGATCCATACGTTAGAGCAAATTTTTTGTTCCTATGTTTTTTGCTAATAATTTTTTGTTAAATAATATGCAACAAAAATTTGTATAATAAAGATGTAGGGGCCAAACGAGAAGTAGTACCACGAGCAAGAGTAGAACCACCACACTTCCTCCGCCGCCTGAAGTACTCTCCCTCAACCTCTATTATACGTATGACCTTTATTGGTAAAATGATTCAACGATTTATGACTGAAATTCTGAATTGATATAATTGCCTACGCAAAAAAGTTAAAATAATTCTATTTAATTTTTTTAAAAAAAATTATTATAATAATGTTTCATTAAAAAAAATTGATTAGGCATAACAAAAAAGACTATTAAAAACATCACAATCAATTCGTAGATGATCAAGAAGCATTTTTGAAAATTCATTGGATATTCTATATGACTAATCACACTTATAGTCAGCCGTTATAGCATGTAAGAAGAACTTTATAAGGGGTTGCAACTTGCAAACCGAAGTGAATGTTTATTCTGATTTCCGAATCAACGGGGATTTGAACATAAACCTCATTCACATGAGTGCATATTTAACCTAAAAATGCGAAATATACATATTTTTTTCTTTTTGGGGTAAACGAAATATACTTAAATATGCAATAATGACAGAGTCATGCATCACTATATACAAAGATGTATCTTTATAATTCCACAAAAAGTCCACAAAATGTTTTCCTACATGTGTCTCTCTATAATTAAGTAAAAACTAATAAGTTTGTATACATACAACGGTATAGGCTGTCAGATCTGTCAATTACAGATAATAGTCACATTTACAAACACAGCAGCAGCTATGACCGAGAAATCTTAAATACTATGATGATCCCTTTTCATTTGACTGAATGGTTATGAAAAATATTCTTCACAACATAAATGAAGATTTACCTCCCCAGCACCCTATTTATGAGCAACAATGGATGCATGGACGTTTACAAGGCCGCAAAAGTAAGACGTTAATCAACTGTTTTGACGCCATCATATAAGCACTTTGGCGAGAAGGAATTTGTACAGACCTTGAGAACGTGTGAAAGAAGACGATAGTCCAAGTAGATGGTCGAGCTTTGAAGAAACAGTCTTCCTTATCCAGACTCTGTTTGCAAAGGGAGAAGGGATGCTGCTTGTTTTCCTCTGATGAATAATGTAAGCTCAACTGGTGCAACCACCAATTTCAGCCATTCTTCAAGTTCCTGACCTTCTACTTTCTCCTTTTCTAGAATTATATTGTTTGTCAGAACATCATTGTCTATCCGTAAAACTTTTGTAAGAACATAAATATACTCGCATGATTTGCCTTTTCTACTCTTTTCACAATCAAAATCCCAAAAACCAAACCAGTGTATGCTAAACAGGGCTATGAGATCAATTGGAAGTATGCTTTCTAGACCTAAGCATCAGTAAATCTAAAAGCATAGTGGAAGAAGAAACTACTCAAAAAAAAAAAAAAAAAGCAATTCACATCCGTATTAATTTATTTGTGCCCCACTCAAGTCCTCTATAAATCACCCAAGAACTACGAACCTCTACCCAAGTGTAAGAAGTCGTCACAAATAATGAGAACTTGAGTTTTTTTGTTTGTCCTTTTAACATCTTCCAATGCTACAACATGAATATGTAGCTGAAGAACTAGAGCAGCAATTTGACCAGATTTTATGCTGGGTTCCAAAATCAAGTATCTCGGTTTAGGCATGGTGTGTAGGAAAATAGAACGAGAACGAATGATGGATACAAGAATGTAATCTATGGGTTCTTACCAGATATATTTTTGATAAGGTAATCAAAATAAATGGCACATATACTTCATGAGAAACAAGTCTATAGGGTTATCTTCATAAAAACATGAGATCGAATGATGGATACATGAATGAAATCTATGGGTGTTCTTACCAATATAGTTTTGATTCTGTTTGTTGTTAACTAGGAGTACCATCCAAATTTAGATTCAGAGGCTAATGCTATTTTTTGATGTGTTCGGAATACGAAAACAAATTCTCGCACAACTTGGGAAACATATAGTTTTTATTGGTTTTATATTTAAATATTTAAATTTAATCGATGTCAATGAGCCACGAAGAAAAAGAAACTAATAGAGCAAATTTAATCGATGTCAATGAGCCACGAAGAAACTAATAGAGCAGAAATATGTATCACCTTCCAGGTGGGCTCCAAGACCCTCCAAGACAGCAGGATTAGCCCGAATAACTGAGAGTGCTACATCAAGTGCCGTTTGCAGCATGGCTTTGACCTCTCCTTGAACGAGATCAACAAGATGTCCCTATCAAGTCAAAATTTAAAATCACCAGAGATGGCATGGAACTCAATTAAGAAGAGAGATGCAATGACATAGAATAGTACTTGATCTCTCCCCCACGGTGCAGAGCCCCCAGACTCGTCCATTCCACCACCAGAAAGAGTCGCCAATGATAAAGGGCCTATGGTTTCATTAAGACCATATTCAGCCACGGCCTTGTACGCCATATCTGTTGCTCTTCTTATATCATCAAACGCACCTGTTGATACACGTCCAGAGTAAATAAACTCTTCTGCTGCACGTCCTCCAAGAAGAGTAACAAGGCGCCCACGCAACTCATCGATGAAGAGCAAATACCTATCTTCGGTTGTTGGGGGTGTGTAAGTAAATCCTAGAGCTCCTCCAGACCTCGGCAATATGCTCAGCTTCTGATGAAAACAAAATGACATGTAGATATTTATCAGGTTGCTGCTCTTTTGTTCATCACATATCAAGTATTGGAAGGAAAACACCAAAAAAAGATCTAATTACTTCATGTCAAAGTTCTCTTTAAGACGTAATCTCAAGGAGCAGCAATGTTACAAAGTAGAACATTAGGAATAAAAACTTCAAC
Organism: Penstemon newberryi var. newberryi; assembly: GCA_030819805.1. Classification (NCBI taxonomy): domain Eukaryota; kingdom Viridiplantae; phylum Streptophyta; class Magnoliopsida; order Lamiales; family Plantaginaceae; genus Penstemon; species Penstemon newberryi. The sequence goes on from JAUALY010000005.1 coordinate 39,044,107, forward strand.
TAAATGATTGAAATTGCCATATTGTTGATATATAACTGTTAATCATAAATGTTTGAGAGTGCAAGCAGCCCATTCCTATTCGCATACATGAGTAGATAGATCTTTAGGACCGGTTCTGAACTTTGTAAAATCCTTCTCTGTAATGATTTTGAGAGAGAGAGAGAGAGAGAGAGAGTCCTCATGTTGGGAAAGCCTTTTGAGAGAGAGTAGTATTCAATAACTCCCAGAGCATCAATTCTCCCTCATGCTATCCCCCCACCCTATCATTACTTGTAGTCTTACATATTTAATTTACTAATAAAAACTCCACCCTGCACCAAAGCCTAATCCAACAATGAGTTTAATATTGAGATTAAAAGCTCAATGAAAATGCAGTAGTACTTCTATTACCTCAACCCGAGGTTGTCCAGGAAGCAAATTTGCAATTGCAGTTCCCACAACTGCATGACCAGCTTCATGCCGTGCAACAACAGCTTTCTCACAGCCCTGCAACTTGGTTGTCTTCTTTTCAATACCCTGAAGCATTGCAAAACAGCCTCCTTTGAATTTTATAAAACAAAAACTCATGCAGCAATGCCATATAACAAGACACATGACAAGTTCTGCAAATAGTTTGTTTCTCCCTCTTCTTCCATATAATACAAACTAAGTTCAACAGGGCATAGCTCAGTTTGGTTATTTCACCAACATTATATCACATGATACATATCGTTGTACTGGATAAAAGAGTTGCTTTAGAATTATCTTTAATACGCATCATTTTTTATTATGCCAGTGGGTGCATATTTTACCGCTATTGACCGCTCTACTGCTTGAATGAAATCAATTTTCTCCACTATAATTTTATTGTTCCTTCCAGCCAGTAAAGCCGCTTCATTTACCAAATTTGCCAGATCTGCTCTGCACAGCCAAACGAGAGGACAAAGGGAACACTTTCAAAATATTTGTCAAGGTCAACAATAATCCACCAGGCTGTAAGTGGGCGATAAATTACCCAGTAAAACCCGTGGTCATGGAAGCAATGTGACTCAGATTAACATCCTTGCCAAGAGGAAGTTCTTTTTTGGAAACATGTACTTCCAAGATGGCTTCTCTTCCAGCTCGATCAGGTGTTTCCACCTAAAGACCCATTATGCATTTTAGTTACAGAAGACCAGTATGTTACATATATTTACCTGTTAACTTGCTAAATTCTGAAGTAGATATTCAAAATGGCACACTTACCATAACAACTCGGTCAAATCTACCAGGTCGTCGAAGGGCCGGATCTAGTACATCTGCTCGGTTTGTTGCCCCAAGGACAATAACTGCTGAGTTACTATCAAATCCATCCATTTCCTGTCGTGTATCTAGTAAGCTTATCTCACTTGAACAAAATTAAGTTATAAAAGCAGAAATACTAGTTCTGGAATCATACAGTGAGAAGCTGATTTAAGGTTTGTTCCCGCTCATCATTGCTGACAATGCGAAATTTACCATCACGGCTCTTGGCTACAGCATCTATCTACAGTTTAGAAATAGTTATTAAGAAGCTTGTAAATGATTACTCACCAGATCCCTTACAGATTAAACATGAACGCCCAACAGAAAGGAAAAGAGGGGGGGGGGGGGGGGACAGTGACCTCATCTATGAATATTATGGATGGTGCTTCCTTCTTTGCCCGTGCAAAAAGATCTCTGACACGAGATGCACCCATACCGACATACAATTCCACAAACTCGCTTGCTGAACAGCTTATGAATGGAACATCAGCTTCTCCAGCAACAGCTTTTGCTAAAAGTGTTTTGCCTGTTCCAGGAAGACCAACCTGTACACAACCAGAGCTGTATTTATAATTATATACCATATGTACACAGGAAACAACTAAGAAAATGTTTATTTGAGCACATATACAGATAGAAAAAGTAGATTGATACCGAACGTTAAGATAACACTTTCCAAAGAAAGATAAAAAATAGAATCCTATTATTTTATGATGAATCTATTTAATGTCTGAAATCGAAGGAGAACAAACAATGTGTATTGCTCTAAATCTATGCATCCAAACATTATAAAGAAGTCTCTAGAAGAATGCTCATAAAGAAAGTGAAGATTACGTCTTTCACAAAAGCAACTTACCAAGAGGACACCTCTAGGAGGGCGTGCACCAAGTCTTGTATACCTGTCCGGATTCCTGAGAAATTCCTGCTCAACAAAAGAAGAAGATAAAAGTTTGAATACGTACCTCCGAAGTATAAGACACAATTCCATTATGCAATTAAAGTTGGTTTTTTTAACAATTTGAGCTAGTAGCACCAAATTCTTAAGGGATGTGTAACATACAACAATCTCTTCTAGCTCCTCCTTGGCCTCATCAACACCAGCAACATCTGCAAATGTGACAGTTTCCCCTTGTTCAGACACCTTAGCTCCCCCAGTATTCCCAGACTTGCGGTTTCTAAGCTGCCCAGGTGTATTCTGTTCATTTGGATGCAACAGTCAAACTAGATCCATAACATTTGCTTCAGAAATATACACACAGCATAATGATTCATACCTGAGAAAAGCTTACAGGAAACCGATGAAGAAGACCTGCTAGCACCGCAACATAGAATAAAGCTATCTGTACAACAAAAATAGAGACTGGAGTTAGAGCTCATAAGTTGGAAGGTCAAGCTGTGCAGCCATGACTTAATGCTGACATAGAATAGAAGTGGACAGAGGCAAGCCAATGTTAATCAGTAAGCGATCACTAGCCTGCTTCACATACATAGACCCACATTAAATTTCCATTACTCCTGTCAAACATGAAATACTACCTCAAAGAAAGCAAGAGATAGTAAATAAGGCTATCTATAAGTCATGAAAGACATCTCATACCAGAATCAAAGTCAAATCTAAGTTTTTCCCCTGATTAAATATTCTTAAACCATATACACAACTTTACCGGGTAAAGAGAGGATAAAAGTAAGGGATAGGAAGGTACTAAGTTGCATTGCAAGGGCAGAACCATGATATTGGCTCGATGCAACTCGAAGAGAACCAGACAAAAAGTCTGAATAATGGTAAAACTCAGCAGAAAGCCGAGATATTTTAAATATCAGGAAATATAGGTAATGCTATTGACTGATCGAGGATATCTTGTTCCATTATAAATAATATAGATGAAATTAGGGCATCAATGAGACACATGCCATGGAAGCGTCTTAGGGCTTCTCTTTAGGCTTCAAGCCCAACAAAGCCACGCTTTTCTATATTAAAACCCTAGACACTCCAGCAAAGACAACAGGCCAAGGTCTTCTCCAGCAATAGAGCATCAAACTGCCCCCACTCGAACATCTACTCTGTGGCCTTGAACATCTGCCCAGCTATGCTCCACCTTCTCAAGGTACTTTTCTTCTTTTTCTTCAACCTGAATCTAACTCTTCTATTTCTTCATTTTTGCTGCTTCTTTTTCTCCATCTTTCGTGTTTCTACTCTTCTAACCTTTGCTTCCCTCTTCCAGTTCTTCTTCCCCATTTTCTCCTTTTTTCTCGCTGGAGAACATACCTCATCCTTTTTTTCTTCTATCCTCTTTTTATCTTTGTTGATATCATCTATACATTGCTGAAGATTTCTAAATTATGCAGTAAAATCTTCGAATTTATAAAAACTTCTCCAATTACTGAAATGCAAGTAATATGAAAGAGAATTGCTATAGGTTTGCTGAACTTGATTATGTTTTCACTGATGAAATTCATCAATTTGCCTGTAACTGGCTGGAACTTACTAAAATGTATCTAACTCTCTAAGATTATCTGTCGATCTGATCTATAACAAAATTCATGGAATTCAATGAAATAGAGTTTTCTGGAAAATATTGGAATTTTGGAAAGTAATGCAACTAATATTGGTTGAACTACAATTGCTGATATGTACTGAAAAACAAACCATCTTTATACCTCACTCAAGTGATCTGTGCTTTCTGCACCCAGCGCCTGGGGCTTTGAATAATAACTTTTTTATGAAACTGACACAGCTCAAATCAGCCAGCAAAGCTATTAAGTAATACTATAAGATAACTACTTTATGACTCTATTCAGAAGCCCAAAAAATCCATCATGCAGAAGAGCAAAAGACATAAAATTAAACAAGAGAATGCAAATTTATGGTCCTCAGCATTTGAAAGCATATCACCACAACCATAAAACAAATGTTGGAAAACCTATAAAATAGCTCACCACTTACCAATGCGGAATTCAAGAACCCACCAGACCTCTTATCCGGCGACCCAAATTCAACATCATGCTCCAACATCTTCTCATATGGGGTCTTGATATCGCTCGGCCTTGTCGTCGTGTAGACTACCCTTTTCGTGGGAGTCACACTCCTCAACAAAGAATCCGAGTCCTGCAACTTACTATTCACCTCACTACCGACACCACTGTCCACCCTCCCAACTTCTCTCTTCAACTTAAACATAATGTGCACCCCATCAACCTCAACCTTCTGCACTTCATCACTATTAATCTTAGTCAAAAACTCACTATAAGGTACGCTAACAAAGGTAGTAGGAGTTCTCGGGTCAGAGCCCGGAAGTGGAATCCCAGGCCGAAGTAACCTCATTACAAACATCACAATCCCTAATTGTATGAGCAAAACTCCCATCTCTTGCGCTTGAATTATCGGCTGCCACCTCCATTTGTTACTTTTATTGCTATCATTCCACCAATTGTTCTTTCCATGCTTCTCCTTCCGGCCCGAACCCGAACCCGCGTCCTGTGTTTTTGGGCTCTCGGGCCCGCTGGTTTCCGTGTTGTCGGTTGAATCCGTGTCGTGTTCGTGAGCATAAATTCTGGTGAATTTCCAGTTTGCATGATGATTATTATTAAGAAAATAATTACCTTGAAACTTAGAAACCCTAGATTGTGTCCGAAACGACACCGTACCGCCAAGTAGACGACGTGGCTTTTCGTGGAAAGCTCTGTATCGATTGCAGGCGAAGGTATAATTGTGTAAATAGTTTGGACTGTTGTGCCTAAACATGGAAATTCGTCTGTGAATTATAGGCGGCAAGGGTTCGATTGTGGCTGCCATTATTTGGGAGTGAAGAAATAAAAATAAATAAATTTACAGAATTAATAATCAATATATATGGAATTTACAGAGAATTATGGAGGAGATTTTGTGGGGGAGAAAGGGGGATGGGGGAATTGGACGGCGGTAGTTTCTGACCGTTGAAGAGCTGCAGGCCAGTTATCCGTGCTACTGATCTTTTTACGTGTTTTAGTTTTATCCGGTCATGTTATGGAGTGTTTTGGGGTTGTGAAAGACTGGAAATTTTTTATCCAAGCCTGGTTTGGTCAAACTCATTTAACCACCAATCAATCAAGTGTACTGCACTTGCTTTGTGATTGGTCACTCTCCTGGGAGTTACATGTAATTACAAAACAAGTACTCCCTCCGGTTCATATTAATTGGCACATTGTTACTTTTCACGCAGATTAAGAAACATCATGATTAATTACTTTTACATGGTAAAATGTCAAAAATACCCTTCCTAGTGACTCTTGAGCTTCCCAACCTAGATGTAAGAGAAGGACAAAATTGAAAAAAATTGCATTGGAAATCCAAATATGCCAATTAATATGAAACATAAAAATTTGGCAAATGTGCCAACTAATATGAACCGGAGGGAGTATATCCAATTACAAAACAAGTATATTACACTTGCTATGTAGTTACTTTAGGTTCGGTCAAACCCGGTCTAGATAAGAATTTCCCGTGAAAGACTCCAAAGAAAATGATGATGAATGTGATTTTGATTGCTATTCTCTCGTTAAAGAAAAAGAAAAAAAATTACATATGCTAAATGTACATAACTATTTTAAATATCACCAATACCATACACTTTTTTTTTTTTTGAGAACAACCAATACCATACACCAATATCCTCAATTAACGATATACCTCTTTTGACAATTTTTTCACAAAAAAATGCATAGTGGTGATAACAATTTTTCATCTCCTTTTGTGTAATGATCTGTTTGTTTGATTTGTTATTTTGTGTTATTCACGTGTGTCGTTTTCTTGTATTTAAACGTGTGCATATGTAAATATAGTATTAAATAAGTTCCATTTTCTAATATTTTGGATTGTCAGAATATAAGTTTTTCGAAATATATATATATATATTATTTTGTGTTATTCACGTGTGTCGTTTTCTTGTATTTAAACGTGTGCATATGTAAATATAGTATTAAATAAGTTCCATTTTCTAATATTTTGATTTGTGAGAATACAAGTTTGATAATTACTTGATTTTTTACTTTATGATAGTCAACTTAATTAAAGGTAATTGAAATACATGGGGTATTTAAAGGTAGCAGTTGAAGATGAGTAATCAGAATATGGAATGGAACTGATTTTGCCATTAAATATAGTCTAAGATTCAATGAAAGAAATGTGCTCCGTCAGGTTTCAACTAGTGAGCAATTTATGCCATTAATTCAGTTAAAGAAAGAGAGAGAGTCTAATGTTTCTGCTGCATAGCTATCTTATACAATGTGAGAGAGAAAATGCCAAACTAGCTACCAGTACCATTCTATGTAATGTAATGTTTTAAAAATTAAACCGGTAAAAACCCCCACCATTAATGAGATGAAGATATGTAGGGATAAATGCAAAATACTCCCCTGTGTTTTGCTAAACCTGCAAGAAACTACCCTGTGAAATTTTTATTGCACCAAACTTCCTTGTGTTTTCAAAAATCCTGCAAAAAACACCCAATTTGTAAAAAATAGGTCATTTTGGATCGACATATTTCAAGAAACCATTTTTAAAATACTTCAAGTTGATCCCTATAACTTCACGTGGTATATTTTTAAAATTATTTCTTGAAATATGTCGATTCAAAACGACACATTTTTTACAAATTGGGTGTTTTTTGCAGGGTTTTTGAAAACACAAGGGAGTTTGGCGCAATAAAAATTTCACAGGGTAGTTTCTTGCAGGTTTAGCATAACACAGGGGAGTGTCTTGCATTTTCCCCAGATATGTAAGTATCTAAAGTGCAAGAACCACCACAAATTAAATTGTCACTATTATCATAAAAAAGATTGTTGCAAAACAACGGAATATTTATGCTTGAAAATTTGGAATATCAATTTCTCACTAACTTGATTATAACAACTATACCCTTATTATACATCAGGTCACTTATAATATATGCATTTTAATATTTATTATTAATTAAAATTCTCTATTCCTACATTTTAATTGAGTTACTTTTTTTTTTTTTAATGTAAGTCTATTTACATAAATAATAAATAAAGAAAAGCAAGACATTAACAACTGTGTTGTAAACTATTTGTTATAGCTCTAAGTTTTTGTGATTATGTGTAAAGAGATTAATGAACAATAGCAATAATAACTGTAAAGAGAGATATGAGAATACAGAGAAAAATGAACGTGTAGAGAATTGGGGGATCTGATTTGGGGAGGGGAGAGATTTTATTAAATAACCAAGTCTGTTACATGGGGAGTTACAAATCCCACAATATATGGGATGTTGGGATAGTGGATAACTATTACAAAATAAGTCCCTAAACTATATAAATACTAAATAGGAATACCCACTAATATATATTATTTACAACACTCCCCCTTGGGGATTCCTATTCAGCCATTATTATGCTTTTCGTGTTGCCTCGTTAAAACCTTCCGAGTAATAAAAACCCAGTGGGAAAAAAACCTCGGTTAGGAAAAAGAGTACAACGCATAATCTTTTCAACCAACAAATGTTGCCTCATTAAAACCTTGGCAGGTAACAAAAACCCTGTGGGAAAAATAAACCCCGCTCGAAGGAAAAAGAGTACAACAGGGCACCCGGGTATCTTCTGGATACGGAATACCTACACGGTACTCCCCCTCAAGTTAACTCCACTGAAACCTATAATGGAGCGAGCTCAGATAATCTGCGCAAGCCAATAGCTTTAACATGTTTCTCAAAAGTGATTTTCGGTAATGACTTAGTAAATAAGTCGGCGTAGTTGTCTCGACTCCTAATCTGTTGGATCACTATTTGCTTGAGCTCTCGTTGTTGCTGATTGAAGAAAAATTTCGGAGCTATGTGCTTGGTGTTGTCGCCCTTAATAAAGCCTGTTTTCATCTGTTTGATGCAGGCCGCATTATCCTCAAATATAACCGTAGGATCTTCTGTGGTAGCCAATTCACAGGAACCTCAAACATGCCCAATCACGGCCCTAAGCCATGTGCATTCACGCACTGCCTCGTGAAGCGCTAAAATCTCGGCATGATTCGATGAAGTGGCAACTAAAGTCTGTTTTGTAGACCTCCAAGACACAGCTGTGTTCCCAATCATAAAGACATACCCAGTCTGGGAACGAGCTTTGTGCGGGTCGGATAGATAACTAGCATCAGGATACCCCAGTGATGCATAGGGGTAGAACAAACCCTGTCAGTCGTACCACGAAGGTATCGAAATATGTCCTTTATGCCATTCCAATGGCGGCGTGTCGTTGCTGAGCTAAACCTAGCTAGCAGATTTACCGCAAACGCGATATCAAGTCGAGTACATTGAGCTAAGTACAATAATGCGCCTATTGCACTTAGGTATGGCACCTCAGGTGCTAACACTTCCTCGCCCTCCTCCACAGGACGAAATGGATCATTCGACCTATCCAATGATCGGACTACCATTGGCGTGCTTGATGGCTTTGCTTTATCCTCGTTAAAGCGTCTTAACATCTTTTGGATATAATTCGATTGATGGACCAAAATCCCATCAGCACGGTGTACTATCTCAAGCCCGAGACAAAAATTAGTTCGTCCGAGATCCTTCATCTCAAATTCGGATTTAAGGAGCTGGGTTGCCTCCCTAACCTCTTCGGGAGTCCCAATCAAGTTCATGTCATCGACATAAACGACAACAATAGCAAACCCAGAACATGTCCTCTTAATGAACACGCAAGGACAAATATCGTTGTTCACGTATCCCCTTTTGAGCAAGTACTCACTTAGGCGATTATACCACATTCTACCGGATTGTTTCAAGCCATAAAGTGAACGCCTCAACCTTACAGAGAGCGTGTTCTGTGGTCTAGAACTACTTGCCTTGGGTACCATAAGTCCATCCGGGACTTTCATATATATTACCGTATCTAGATCCCCATAAAGATACGCTGTGACCACATCCATGAGCTGCATAGTCAGTTCCTCGGATACTACTAAACTGACTAAGTATCTGAACGTAATAACGTCCATCACAGGAGAGTATGTCTCCTCAAAGTCAATCCCAGGTCGCTGAGGAAATCCTTGTGCAACGAGACGAGCCTTGTACCTCACAATCACGTTTTTCTCGTTTCTTTTCCTCGTAAATATCCATTTGTATCCCACGGGTAGAACTCCGGGAGGTGTAGGAGCAATTTATCCAAACACTCATCTTTTCGATACCGAATCAAACTCAACCTGGATTGCTTTTTCCCATTTTCGGCCAATCATCCCTTTGTTTGCACTCGTCCACCGATCGAGGCTCAATATCATCACTTGATATAATTTCAGTAGCTACTGTGTAAGCAAACACATCATTGATGATTATTTCATCCCGATGCCACACCTCATTCATGCATGAATAACCAACCGATATTTCCCTATTCTCGGGGATGGATACTGATGTCGAGGCGTCCCCCGACGTCGTCTCCAAGACGGATCCATAGTCCGGAACTATTTCATGAGATGGATCGGGTGGGATCCCATTGTTAGTAGTGCTAACCATATTCAATTGTTGTGCATTCGCCCGCTTTCGGGGATGCGAATCCTTTGATCCTATTGGTCTCCCCCTCTTATGGGCCGGGAGATGCGACTGGTTAGCTGGGATTGATGGCCTTCCCATATTTTGTCCCTCTTGGACATCTATCCTTACATGCGCATTTGCAGCTGGTATATGAGATCTCGTCACTTTAGCCAAATCAGAGAATGAGTCTGGCATATTATTGGCTACTTTCTGAAGTTCGATTATTCTACGTACTTCAGATTCTCTGATTGCTATAAGGGAATCATGATGAGACACAGTGGGGTCGTTCCACACGACTTCACGCCGTTCATCCTGAACGTTAGTGTGAACATTATTTCCTCCCCCTAACGGCGGGAAGACAGTCTCATCAATGTGACAGTCCGCAAATCATGCGGTAAAGAGATCGCATGTCAAGGATTCCAAATACCGTATAAAAGATGGCGATACAAACCCCGTATATATGCCCAATCGACGTTGAGGTCCCATTTTAGTCCGCTGTGGCGGATCAATCGGCACATATACTGCGCACCCAAATGTGCATATATGGGAAATGTTTAATGTATACCCGAACACCAATTAAGAGGTTGGGTCGCAGTGGGCCTCAAACGTACTAACATCGTTGCATGCAATATTGCATAGCCCCAAGCAGAGATCGGTAGTTTGGTGCGCATAACCAAAGTCCGAGCTATTTTAAGTTCTTAATAAGTGCCTCCGCTAGGCCATTTTTGGGTATATACATGTGCTTTCGGATGTACCTCGTACACTCGTATTGTGGTCTTATATAACCTAGTCGAGAGTCCCTCTAATTTCTCCAAAGTACGTATATGATCGTACAAATTAGAGGTAATGCACATATATTCGATTCTCTTTTTATCAGTGGTTTCAATGTGATACCATTAGCTCGAATATCTTTAAAACTCAACAACGTTTTCCTTGAACGTGGAGCATAAAAAGCCTCTTTAATGGCTAAAATTGTGCCATTTGACAACATAAGGTGAGTATTTCCAAAGCCATCTATCAAATCATATGTACCAGATATTGTTGTCATAGAGGTCTTACTAGACATTATATTAACAAAATATAATATATCCCTTAGGATAGTGTGCGTATTTGCACTATTTGCCAGACATTATTCCCCACATGTCATGCCTAGAAACCAAATATATTCCAGTATTTGGTGATCCTCAATTGATGAGTAATGAGTAATGAGTAGTCCAACTTAAAGGTCTCATCTAAGTGTTTCTTGATAAGAACCATAATCCTCAACCTTTTGGGCATCAAATAGCAAACTATCTCCGACAATTGTCATGCTCAGTTTCTTACGGGCATATAGCCTCCATAAGTAATTTAATTGAATCCATTTAAGTATATGTATATTACGGGCCTATAGCCTCCATGAGTAAATTGAACCCCTTTGGTTCCATTTCTTAATTCATAATATGTGGTTTTAATCAGAGGGAACTCCAATCCCAATATTCGTAAACCCAAGTTCACTTACATTCATTTATAATGCAATCATATATAATCATTCATCACATGCATAAGATAAAGCAGAAAAGCAAAGCCAATACTTTACAATTTGAAAACTTATGCACTAAAAATAAACTTGATAAATAAATGAGATTTCATATACATGCCTCACATATAAATTCCATGAATAATTAATTCACACAGAAATGATAGCTAAATATCAATTATACTTTATCAATATAAGTATATGCCATAATCCAGAGATGTAATAGAACTACGAATTCATCACTCTTCTATTACATAGTCTCATATAACACTGCACTTTAACAAATTGTTCAGTACTTCAACACGTGAACTAGTGATCACATTTACGTAGCATTTTTAATCATATATATAGTTTAATTTCTAGGACAAAAACACAAATAATTTAAGGGCTGCAAATTCTATGGCAATAAAAAGCCAACACGATCAAAGTTCATTAAACAATAAACTCACAAAGTCCACGAAGATTATGAGGTTTCGGCCACATAATAAAAAAATCAAATTTTAAAACCTTTAAGTAATCAAACCACAATACTTCCCAAATATGATACGAAGAACATAAGCATGTCATGAAGATAATTTTGGAACATTAATATTTAATATTAAGCATGCTAAAGTCCATAATTAATGGCCAAACAAGAACACTACTTGTGAATAGATCAATATTGATTTCACTGACCTCAACTAACTTTTTCAAATAAGGTCTTTTAATTGATCATTTTAACATGCAATGTATAACCATAATTCCAGTTTAGGTACCAAAGTGATAGTTGTTGAATTGAATATATAAGCACACCATATATATATACTCACATATACTCATATATATACAATCAAATAAGGATACACATTTTTTTTTTCAGGATCAGTCCTAACCAGAACCAGATCAGTTCAGGACCAAGTTAAACAAAAAAATGATCCAACTTAAACCAGGATCCGAACAAATAATTGGGTCTGTTTTGAAACCGAATAAACCCGAAACCGAACCGGGTCGTATACCAAAACCGTATGACCCAAACTGAATCCCAACCACTTCGGGTATGAATGTATCCGCATGATCCGTACATGATCCGGTTCGACCGGACCGGAAATCTCAAAATCTGGGTCGGATCCAAAAGACCTGGAAATTCATCTTCTTGATCCAATTTCTGAAGAAACCGCAAATTGGACGAAATAATCGATTTGAACGGTTTCTTTGTCGGAAATGAGAGGCCCAAACACAATGATAATTACCAACATCAAGTTCTTCAACGATTAAACACAAAACACGAAGAAACCGAAAACAAATTTGAGAGTGGGCTTGTGTATTATGCTTATATTGTCTTTTAAACAATTTCCAGATTATTCAAGTAATTTACAGAGGCTTAAAGCTCAAATAACTTATTAATTACTTATTCGAAAAATAATCTGGGCACATGGTTAGAAAGCTATTTTCAAGACGAGTCTAAGCATATACAGCAAGTTGCATAATTCCAAATATTCAAACGGGAAATCGCATATTAGTTTTCATAGAAAACAATTTTTTCAGAACAAATTACATATCCAACAAATCTGAAAAAATTCAATCGGCTACTATATTATACTAGCATACTTCAATAAAAGTTTCAGGTCAATCGCACAAGAATAACATGCTCAGAAAATTATGACTTCCGTATAAACATATTTCCATAAATTCGAAAAATCATATCATACAAGAATTTCCATATAAATTCTGAATTTAGTTAAAATTCTCATGCTTACATTATCATAATATTCATACTAATAAAGACAAAGTTGAAGCCGAAATTTTGATCACAAACAATATGTAAATCAAACCAAAATTTTTGTTTACATGAATCGGTTCAAGCCAAATAATACATGGATTAAATCATGCAATTCATGTATTCCAAATCACAAAAGTATGAATCTAAAGGTAAGCATAAATTTAGATCACAAAATTAGAGTACCGAATTAAGTAACATAACCCATCAAATTTTTTCGAATAGATAAACAACTTCAGTTCTTATGAACAATAATTAAACTTAAACCCTAGAGCATGCTTTAGATTCATAAATTTTGCAGATTTAAAGCATATAATTCATAAGGGTTCAAAATATTCAGGCTTACTTGAAAATTGTTAATAACACAATGAATTATTGATACCACACAGTTGTTTGTTAATTTGATCATACCAGAGAGAGGCTAAGGCTACTTCCTTCAACTTTTCGTAAACTTTTGGTGGCTGTCGTTTCATTTACAGACACTGGAATGACGATCCGAACGGTCCAAATTAAGATCCTGGTGTGATGAACCTTCGGTTCAAATTTGAAAACGATCCAACGGTGGAAAAGACCGTAATGATCGAAAAACTGAAGCTGCTGCGTGCAAATCCGAAAATCTACCTCTCAATGTGTTTTCCTCTTTTCTCTCTTGTTTTGTGATATATTGTGATAACCTTGAAATTGAGTTATGGAGCAAACTCGTGCTGATAACGTGTTGTAAACTATTTGTTATAGCTCTAAGTTTTTGTGATTATGTGTAAAGAGATTAATGAACAATAGCAATAATAACTGTAAAGAGAGATATGAGAATACAGAGAAAAATGAACGTGTAGAGAATTGGGGGATCTGATTTGGGGAGGGGAGAGATTTTATTAAATAACCAAGTCTGTTACATGGGGAGTTACAAATCCCACAATATATGGGATGTTGGGATAGTGGATAACTATTACAAAATAAGTCCCTAAACTATATAAATACTAAATAGGAATACCCACTAATATATATTATTTACAACAAACTGCTCTTTAAGGGATATATAGGACGACATACACGAGCAAAATTTATATCGCCACTAATTCAAAATCCAAGTATAATATATTATAATTTCCACAAATCGAACATACAATCATATGAACATTTTCTAACAGCCTCATTTTCTCTAGATGGTCTCCACATAAACCATGAACCAAAATCACGTAGAGCTAAGCTAACTAATACATGCGGTCACAAATATTATATAAGTATTACATGCGGTCAAAAATATTAAATTAATTGTACCATATCAAATTCAACAAGTAAAGAATACTAAATAGAATTATCCCAACAAATAAAATGGGAAAGCATTTTGGTTGTTGTGCCATGCATATAAAACGGGGTAACATGAGTAGTAAAAAAAACATGCCCTTAAATATAGGATCAAATAAAGCTATCAACCAAACAAAAGTTCCTACACTTTTGGCACCATTTCTCGTGTGAAAAAAAAAAAAAAAAACACTTTCCAATGTTCCACTACCATATACTTTTTCATCATAGACCCATACAGCGATCTCTTCATTTATTCTAGGAAAATTGTCTTATTTCGATTTTAGATTGAGGTTCTTTTGTGATTCTTAATCAATTTATGATAAAGATGGATGTTAATGCACATGATGTTCAACTTTGTCTGTTGAAAATACTCAAACTATCATCAAAAACTTGTGTTGCATTTTCATTACAACACCCAATTGTCTCGTTTTCTTTGTTATGTTTATTCATCCTATACATGTTCTTTCCAACAATTTTCTGGGTTTTGATTTACTCTTTCCCTCTTGTTGTCTCTATTTTAACCATTCTAGGAATATATTACAGTCTTCGAAATGGCAAAAAATGTAAAGAAAGTGAGAAAGAAGATGGGACATCAAGTAAGAAAATCGGGCTTTCAAAAGACAATGTTGCTGCAGAAAAGAGGTCGTGCATGCGCGTTCACTCGGTCAGAAGAAGAAGAGCCAAAGACATTATTAGAAGGGAAGAAGAGAGAGATAACAAGGCAGAGTACAATGTAGAGGAAAAAAGTGCAGTTTCCTCAACAAAAGACATTACAAGGGAAGAAGAGAAAGATAACAATACACAGTATAATGTAGAGGAAAAAAATGCAGTTTTCTCAACCAAATTCAACCTTGAAGATCAAATGGTTGACAAAAGCGCATTAATCGAAGAAATCCCAAAAGAAATTCGAGAAGTAGAAGTGGATTCTTCACAAGTTAGTACTACCAAATGTTCTTCAGATGATGAAGAAGAGGAGGGGGGAGAGGATGAGAATAATGCAGCAGTGCAATGGACAGAAGATGATCAAAAGAATGTAATGGAAATCGGTATATCTGATATTGAAAGGAATAAAAGACTAGAGAGTTTGATTGCCAGGCGAAGAGCTCGAAAACTATTAACCCTTCAAGTTAGGAGGACACTAATGAATATGGATAGAAATGATCCCCCTGCTCAAATTGCTTCACTTATTATACCAAGACACAATAACAATTCTTACCTCCCCAATAGTAGTAGTAGTGGGCAGTTTTCGCCTGGACCTGGTTCAGCTCCTTCGATTCTGGTCCCAATGCGTAATCCGTTCGATCTTCCTTATGATCCACAGGAGGAAAAACCTGATCTCACAGGGGATAGTTTTCAGCAAGAGTTCACATCAGGTCAAACTAAAGATATGATGTTTTGTAGGCATGAGAGCTTCAGATCAGGAGCTTTTTTACCGGGAGATTTCGATCGGGATAGAGAACAAACCTCATTTTTCCATGGTTTCGGAGTAAGGCAAAAAGATTATTCTTCACAGGGAAATCAAACTTCCAAGCTAGGAGATCTGTTTGGTAAGCAAAAAATCAACTATTACCTATATAAATATCTTGCCAATAGATTGAATCAATATAAAACCATTAATTTCTTATCACAGATCGAGAATTAACGAGGATAATAGAGCGAGAACCGGCTCAAGTGCCTGCACCTAAGCCAATCAATGACGCTGAAGATGATCAAATCAAAGAAGTCATTCAAGTACACGAGAATGGTACTGACATTCATGACGGAGAAGATATTGGTGAAGTTCAGACAAAACCAACTTTGGACGAAGATTCTAGTACAACGTCAAGCTCATCATCCTCGACTGAAGAGGATGGTGAACCACTCTTTAAGATAGACAAAGAAGCAATACTTAGAAGTCTTTGTTCTCCGGCTAGAAGAAATATTCCTCAAAGCCGTTATGGGGCTTCTCCTTTTCAGAAGACAAGTTTAGAGGAGCACATTTACTATGCTAATAAATCCATGCCACGTCACAGACCTTCATATTCCATTGCTTCTGATATGCAAGTGGAGATCTCAGATGTTAGTTCTCCTCCAACAATCGATGAAAACTTATCGTGTAAAGATGAGGATATTTCAACATGTGATGGGAGTTTGGAGAAGAAGACTGGTTTTGGGAGTGAAGAGTCGTGGGCAAGCTCATCTCACTTATTTGGAGTGGATGAAAATGAATCAAGATCAGTTGAAGTAAACGAGGTTTGTGAACGAGATGTAATAAAATCTGGATTTTCAAGAATCAACAAGACAATGAAAGATCCAGTTACATTATTACCTTCAAATCCTGAGTTAAGACAAGACAATGGTCAAGCCGATTCTTTGCAAGCAATATCACCTGTTGAAAATTTGGCGTTCCCAGAAAACGAGGATGTGCAACAATCCACGAGGAATATAGTTACCTACCCATCACCTGAAAATGATTCTGGAAATCAAACAGTAAGTCAGTTATCTAGATATTTCAATTTGTTGTCTAAATAAAATATATTGTCAAGATATGTTAAAGAGTATATAACCCTTCTGATAATAAGTATGAATTTTTTGTTGCTTGTAAAAAACTCGAAGAGTGAGTTGGAGACTACTGGCAATATTGAAACAAACCAACATACTGAAGATGAAGAAAGTTCTACCACTCGGGCTACTCTCGGTTCTGATGATCCTCAAGTATTATCTTTGAATGTTCTACAAATTCCGATTTTTCATAGCTCATTAATATCACCAAAATCTGTATTGCATCCGACATTTTCAGTGGACAACGATTTGTCAAGTTTAGATCAACATATAGATCATGAGGTACAACAACATGATGCACGGACGTCTGAAGTTTTGAGTCCAGTTTCGGCCCAAATTCCGGCACTTTTGATAGAGGAATCAACGGCCGGAGATAATGAAACAATACAGGTTTGTGAACAATTGTTCAAAAGATAAACTTAATTTGCAAAAAAGATGAACATTGTAAGTATTGACTTATGGTTTCACCTCTCTACTAGCAGGAATCATCCGAATCTTCAAATACGTCTTCTATGGGAGCTGACAATACACTGAGCAGTGATGTAGCATCTGAAGTACAGTCGAAACAGATGGAGGAAACTAGCTCTAGATCCTTCAACAACAATGAAGCTGGAGCAGAGACAACTGCTTTTAGCAAACATGGAGATATTGCTAGCAACTCAAATTCATCGCTGCCTACCGATGAGGTAAATTTTGTATTTGGTGCTTTCTTTAAATTATCTACTTTCCACTACAAATCATATTGATTTTATCAGATGAGCATACATTTACTACTTAAGATGATTATAATATGTATTTTCAAGGCTTTAGGTAAATCTCTGATGAACTTTATTATTTTAATAGTAGGATTTAATTCATGCTTGTATAATAATTAAAGCAGGAATCGTCTAAGGATCAAGAGAAGGTCAATCGAGATGATGTCACACATAAGGACAGTTATGAGGATAAAAAAGAAAACTCAGCAGTGCAGGAAGATATTGGACATGAGCACGATTCGGTTAATCATAGTGATCTTAAAGGATACACAAATTCTACAAGTTCAAATTATTCCGAGGTTACCAGAGATGAAACTCGAAATTCCGAGGCAGATCAAAATCCTATTGGTCTATCAGCACCAGTGGAACACAAAAAAAGCTCAGATTCGCATGATAATACTTCATCTTCTAGAGAACAAGAGCAACATGCCATTTCACATGCATTAATGCCAGATAGTGAAAAAAAAAATAGAAGATATTAATACTTCTCATGGAGAAACCAAATAGACAATTAAAATTTGTATCAAGAGGCAAATCAAAGAAGAATCCAGATCAAAGCTACACAAGTTTCATTCAGGAACTACTCCATTACTGAATCATCATGTGGTAGAATCATGACAAGTAAACTGTAGAAAGTAGAAAGGCTGGTTTGACGAAGTTTAGCTTATATATATACACATAATGTATCAGATATAGTTAGATAGATTTAAGAATTTGTATAGATTATTGTAACTAGTAAAGATTTCATAATCTGAACTTGCTTTAGAATATCACAATGTAAAAATTCAGATGTACCTTCTATCTTGGAGCTTGAGTAGTCGCAACTTGATAGAATTGATACTTTTACAGTGGATGAATTAGTTTGAACTAGCCTCGTGTTCGATTTTCCTGAAGATTTTGCAAAAGATGCACATGCTCTCGTATACACACAAACCAAAATATATTTTGTATGTGCATATAAAATGTTAAGAATTAGCCACTTTACAATAGTATTACTAGTACCCTGCTATCATCATCGCCATTGCCATCCCCCAAAATCTCCATGTATATGCTCTTGTATTGTGTACCACCGTTCGAATAATAATTAATCAAAGAGCTCGTGTACATGTTTGTGGTTAAAACTATAAAGTCAATTTTCAGCCAATTTAAATAGGAATGTAGTCATTCAAAAAGCTATTCGAAAATGGCGTCAGCTCACTTACTCTTTGCCCTAACTTTATTTTTTCTCCATTTGCTTTGGCTTTCTGGTGCAGGGGACGAGTACGGGGTTCTTCACAAAAATATGTGTGGAAATAAACTTGTATCCAAATGCTTCTATTTTTATTTTTTGTTTCACGAAGTTCGATTTCATTTTGAGGCAAGTCGACACATTGAGTGGAACTTTCTTCCAACATGATTTGAACATGAATTCAATACTTTGTAGTCGATGTTGGTATCCAAATGCTATTGAACTTCCACTATTTGTATATACTTCCACTTAAACACCTAACATCTATGCTCTTAATTTTGAATTTATGTCGTATTATTTTACGTTTTATTTTATTATATATAAAATGACATTATTTAGACAATATTTTGTTTCAAGACAACAGTTGATAGTCACCTATTTTTTAATAATTATAAACAACACATAAATAAATAAACCAAGTAGTTTTTTCCTTTCTTGAGCACCTTTTATCATATCTTCTTGGTAGTTTTTATTTGTTGCACAACATGAAACATGCATGTAATTATTTTCCTACTGATATACGGGCAAAAATGCAAATTTTGTTTCAAACTAAATTTGTTTTTTTAGATATCATCTCACTCTTTAGATGAGTAACAATTGTAATCCAATAATTTAGAAAATTTAGCAAATTTCTTCCCATCGTAAGATTTTAAATGAAAATTCATGCTTAGTTGCCGATTCGATAATTACGTGTGAAATAACTTCCTACGCGGACTTGTATATGTCATGTTGGAAAATTGGCGGTAAAAAAATACCCTTGCAATTTCAATTCCATAAAATATATTTCTTTCATTTTTCCCCTACTATAACACAACAAGAAATTTAGTTTGTTGGGATTTTTCTTTTCTTATTTTCTCTTATTTACAAATATTTTGCAGAATTTTTTTTTCTTCGTGCAAGATAATCTTTTGGAAAAAATAAATAAATAATAATTGTTCATATTTCCTCCATGAATTATTTTCTATGTTTTCTTTCTAAAATAAAAAAAATTACTCCAACTTCCCCACATTTTAATATTTCATCCAATTTTATAGTAATCACTCACGTTTACTCTAATTTCGAACAATCGCATTTATTGATAGAGAAATGGAGTATTTCTTTTACACAAAATATTGAATAAAAAATTAAATTATCCTCGCCTGAGTTTATTTAATATTTTCTTGCATAATAATTTTTTTAACCCGGTGTATATATTTTCAATTTATAAAATTCAAGAACAATGAGAAAAGAAAAATCTAAAAGTAATTTTCCTGCCTCCATATCAATTAGTATATATTCAACACAAATTTTGATCAAACTTGAGAACTTATGCCATACCTCCATTGAAGACGAGCATGTCGAAAACCATGAACTGCATCTACAAAGACCCAAATGCCCCAATCGAAGCTAGAGTGAAAGACCTCCTCTCTCTGATGACCCTTGAAGAAAAGGTCGGTCAAATGACCCAAATCGAACGCAGCGTCGCCACCCCTTCCGCCATTAAAGACCTCTCCATAGGTCAGTCTAAAATAATACTAGTAGCATATGTGTTGGTCATAAGATTGAATGGACTCAAACAATAGCATATTATCTTTCTTTTGCTTAGCACTTAACTGCATTTATGCCATTTTATTGCTTAAAATGCACATGAATTCATGTTATTTTTGTTTTCTTGCCCTAATTTCACTAGTATGTAGATGTTACTGTATTTTGAGCTGAATCCCGGGTTGCTCTGTCATTTCGCATACTTATTTGACAGAGACTGGATTCCTGAGAAATTGGAATTTAACATGTTGCATTGAAAGTTTAATTTGTTACTCATTATTATATCCTCGAACCATGTTATAAGGATAAAAAAATAAGGTTTAATTTCTTGGTGATGCAACTTTCACCTTTGATAACAGTTCATTTTTTAATGCTGGGTTGGTGCAGGTAGTATTCTCAGTGTTGGTGGAAGTGGTCCCTTTGAGAATGCAAAGTCTTCGGATTGGGCAGCCATGGTCGATAATTTCCAGAAGAAAGCACTAGAATCACGACTCGGAATTCCATTGCTATATGGGATTGATGCAGTTCATGGTAATAACAATGTATATGGTGCTACCATTTTTCCTCACAACATAGGACTTGGAGCCACCAGGTTTAATTTAATTAAATTATGAGATGATTAATATATTCGAAATGCTCGCTACTTAATAAAATCAACTTAGAACTTACTATACTCTTTCAGAGATGTTGACTTGGTTAGAAGGATTGGTGCTACGGCAGCCCTTGAAGTTAGAGCTAGCGGGATTCACTATACTTTTGCTCCATGTGTTGCTGTAAGTGTTTATATTCTCATAGTTTTTGTTTTCTTGTGTACTCTGTTCCATTTTTCTTTTAATTCTTAATTGCATTGAACGTTCATGTCTTATTAATTAAGATGATGCTAACAGGTGTGTAGAGATCCTAGATGGGGAAGATCCTATGAAAGTTTTGGTGAAGACACTCAGATTGTTAAGATGATGACCTTGATGGTCACAGGCTTGCAAGGAAAAGCACCTCAAGAACACCCAAGTGGTTATCCATTTATTGCTGGGAGGTAAAAATAATTCCGACTGTGCACCTCTTAACAATAATAACTCTGATCCCTACAACATCTGCTTCTTTGTTTGTTAAGAAATTCAAGTTCCTTTATAGGATGATCTCTGTCTTCTTTGAAGTTCTTTTTGTTCCTTTATCTATTAGCTCAACTGATGAGCATATTTAACTTCAGAAAAAATGTTGCGTGTGCAAAGCATTTTGTAGGAGATGGTGGCACCAGGAATGGGATAAATGAGGGTGATGCTATAGTAACATATGATGAACTAGAGAAAATCCACATATCTCCATACATTGATTGTATTTCTCAGGGAGTATGTACCATTATGGCATCCTACTCTAGCTGGAATGGTGTCAAATTACACGACAGCAATTTTCTTCTTACAGAAATCTTGAAAGAGAAGCTTGGTTTTAAGGTAAGCCTCTGCTATTTATGTTATTCGTAAATTTTTTGTTATTTCTTTTCTCCTGGTGATTCTCATGCTATAACCATCTAAAACAATTTTTACTAAGATGAAAAACGATCAGTAATAAAGTAAATGCTGTTATATCACTGAAGTCAACAGATGTTGAATATGGTGAGATTTTCTTGCAGGGGTTCATTATTTCTGACTCTGAAGGCCTTGACAGGCTTTCCACTCCTCATGGATCTAATTATCGGCAAAGTGTTCTATCAGCAATAAGTGCAGGAATTGATATGGTAAAGGATCATCCTTAATTTAAAAATTAAGCTATACATAACCAAATATAATTTGTTTGTTTGCTGCTTCACCAGGTGATGGTGCCATTTAGATTTAAATTATTTCTAGAAGATTTGATGCATTTAGTGGAGTCGGGAAAAATACCAATGGCAAGAATTGATGATGCAGTTGAAAGAATTCTGAGAGTGAAGTTCGCTTCTGGCCTTTTTGAACATCCCCTCAGTGATGGATTTTTGTTAGATACAGTTGGTTGTGAGGTGCTTATCAAAGAACTTGCTTCATCAAAAGTGAAACTTAAGAGTATACACACACACACACAAGAAATAAGCACACTTTCAATTGAATACTTATCACTTGAAAAACATTTCTAATATTTGGATTATTATGTAATCAGCTGCATAGGAAATTAGCACGTGAAGCAGTTCGTAAGTCCTTAGTTCTGTTGAAGAATGGGAAAGATCCAAAGAAGCCATTTCTTCCACTTGATCGGAATGCTAAAAGAATTCTTGTGGTTGGAAGGCATGCTGATGATCTCGGATATCAGTGTGGTGGGTGGACTAAGACTTGGGAGGGTAAAGGTGGCAGAATAACAACTGGTAAGTTATCTCAAGATCCATTGTTTTTTCAAGTATCATAGGATCATTGTTACTTAGAATTACCGGGTGTGGCACATATTTATGATTCCAGAATGTGGATTTTGATTTACCTGAAAAGACAATAAGGCTATGTTTGTTCTTGGATTTTAATGAACATTAAATTTAAACCGAACAAAATTATAGTTCAATGTCCTATAACCTTATGAAAAAAACACATTTTTCTTAGTGCATTACTCACTAAAACTCAAAAACCAAACATAGTCTTGTTTGGGACATTGTTCTGCCCCCTCCTTGAGTGTTTATATTTGTGATTGTGAGAGCGCACAATTTGCATGTCAAGTTGAAGCACCATTTAAAAGCACTGTACATAACATAGCTTTCATGTTAGTTGACGAGTGAAATGTGTTCGGGTTCCAAAATGGTGTGAAGTGACTTCATATGAGAGTGAGTATATTATTTTTCGAAGATTCATTTATGGGGTTTCTCTAATATTAAGTGTGGTCCTCTAACATCTTTACTATTAGATTAAAAATCTCACTCTTTATCATCTTTCCTCAATATCTTTATGTTGCCATCTTAATTGTTATCATACTATGAACCATATGATTAGTTTCATAAGCCAATGTGGTTTCTTAACAACATTAGTAGACTTATAATCTATGTTATATTAAAACTGCTGAGGCATCAGTATCACTGATATTGTAAAGGTTTCGACAGTTGCTCTTTTCTACTAAATCTTATGTGTCAAAATCATTTAGTAGTAGAAGTTTGTTACATAAGATTTAGTTCTAAAAATCTCCTTTTTTTAATTTGTTTGTTCTTCACATGCATTGGGCATATAACTCACAGTTTAGTATCTTCATAATAGGCACTACCATTTTGGATGCTCTCAAAGAAATTGTCCGGGATGAAACAGAAGTAGTCTACGAAGAAGATCCATCTCCAACTACCTTCCTTGAAAAGAACTATTCGTTTGCTATTGTAGTTATTGGCGAAGGTCCATATGCAGAATTTGGTGGTGACAGTACAGAGCTCAAAATTCATTTCAATGGAGCTGAACTACTAAACATGGTTCCTAGTGAAGTTCCCACATTAGCCGTTTTGATATCTGGGCGGCCTTTGGCTTTGGAGCCACGTCTTTTGGAGAAAATGGATGCTCTTGTTGCTGCATGGTTACCCGGTACTGAAGGAGGTGGGGTCATGGATGTTATATTTGGTGATCACGAGTTCCAAGGACGACTTCCGATTACATGGTTTAAAAGTGTCCATCAACTTCCGATGCACGCTGAGAATAGCTCGTATGATCCTTTATTTCCAATCGGCTTTGGTTTGACTAGCAAAAATGAAATTCTCAAGGCCTGATTAAAGCTTCTTGTCGTATGGGTTTGGTCAGGCCGTTAGCATAACATTTTAGTTTTGTTAATGTCTTAATTCTACTTATATTCTTCATTTTAAGTAGGCCTGTCAACCGGGCCCTGTGAGCCGAGCCTTTAATTGCTCAAACTCAAATACTGTCGGGCTTCATGTCTATAGGCTCGAATTCAAATGCCATCGGGCTTCACATCTATTAGCTCAAACTCGGCTCGTGTAATTTTTCGGGCTTCGGGTTTATATCAGGCTTTTATCGGGTTTGCTCACTTTAGCAAATTTTACTTAACAAATAAAAAATTACGCATTCTTTAAATGCAATATATAGATAATTTTATTTAATTCACAAGAATATACAAATTTTATACTCGTAATCAATAACATAGAACATTAAATATAATTGTAAAGTGTCAAGACTCCCATTTTTTCACCATCTATTTTTATTTTTTCCGTTTTTTCTTTTTGTTTATTACGTTCCATTTGACCTGCGGAAACTTTAGTTATAATTCATTATGTGGTGGATTATTTGTAGTAATTTGTATACTTATAACAATAGGACCAATAATTTAAAGTGGTAATATTTAAGATAATAATATATTCGGGCCTTATCGGGTTGAGCCTTGTAAGGTTCAAGCTCAGCTCATAAATTAATCGGTTTTAGTATAATGACTCAAACTTAGCCCGGCTCACAATTATTCGGGTTCGGGTCAAATTTAATCGGGCCGAGCCATCGGGCTTCGGGTAGGTCTGGCTCAATTGACAGTTCTAATTTTAAGTGCTAAGAAGCATATGTCTCACGCTTTAATCATAAATGAGTAATTATGTGAAATGATTACTTAAAATTTACCCGAATTTAGAAGAAAAATAAATATTATTATAAGAATTGGATTGTTCGAGTCAAGGAAAGAAGGGGTTAAATTCCGATTGATCTATTATATGTGCTTTATTTGTTGATTCAATTAAATTTAATTTTTGCTCTGACAAATTTTTACTCAACTCAAATCTGACCGGATAAAATAAACTAGGGTTGGGATCTGTTTAGCCATCACAAGTATTTCTACCTGATTTGTATAGATATAAAAGTTGGAGATATTTTTCTTTTCATAAATATGGAACGTGGTATGGTAACGTATGATGATCAATGTGTAATGTGTTGATCCCTACAATTTTTTTTTTTTTCAAATTTAACCTTTAACTTTTTTGGACCAATTCAGCGTGACATTGTTTTGATGCTGAATTATGGCATGAGATTGTCCTTTGGGTCCGGTGAGATATCTAAATCATCCTGCATTTTATTTATTAATTAATTGAGTGGTGTATTTTTCTGTTGAATTGTTTGTTTGGTTTGTTTTCGATCATTCGATATTAAAATACATTCTAAAATGAAAAAAATTTGATATATTTTGAATTTGAGAGTAAGAGGGACGCATTTACTATGAAAAATTTAAGAGTGACGATTGTGTTGATAAGAGGGATGAATTTGTTATACTACATTGATAAGATGAACGAATCTATTACGAAAAATTTAAGAGGGACGAATCTGCTACGAAAAATTTAAGAGGGACGAATGTACAAAAAATTACTCATAAGGAAGACCAGAAGTGCTATTTACTATTTCTCTTATTTATAAAAATAACATAACATAACTAATTCAAACAATTTTAACTTTTTGTATTTGGACGTATGAATATATTGGTAGGTGAGATCCCGGATATATATGCATAAAAAAAAGTACACCACTATTATAATTAAATTATTATACTCCACTTTTTATCTTTCCACCAATTATAAATACAACTATCTCTTCAAAAATAAAATAAAAACTATAAATACAACTAATAATTTGACAGTAGTGAGTAGTCAAATAATTGGTCACCTGAAATTTGCTGCAGACAGAACGAAGCTTGATTTGCAGATCGCCATGGATTGCATCTACAAAGACCCAAATGCCCCCATTGAATCCAGAGTGAAAGACCTCCTCTCTCGAATGACACTTCTCGAGAAGATCGGCCAAATGACTCAGATCGAGCGCAGTGTCGCCACTCCTTCCGCCATTAAAGACCGCTTCATAGGTAAATTCATAATCTCCATCTATAGTGTTCCCTTTCAGTTAAAGTCGATCAAAATTTGGTTAATTTAAAAATTAGGCTTATTTTAAGTTAAGGAACCTTGGTTTCTGCTAAAATGCAGGGAGTGTGTTGAGTGGGGGTGGGAGCAAACCATTTGAAAATGCGAAATCGGCCGATTGGGCCGATATGATTGATGGCTTACAACAGGGGGCGTTGGAATCGCGTCTCGGCATTCCTATTATCTATGGAACTGATGCAGTCCATGGCAACAATAATGTTTATGGAACCACCATTTTTCCTCATAATGTTGGCATTGGTGCTACAAGGTGAGTAGATTCTACGCATAGTGTTAATTTAAAGCACTTTTGAGTAATTCTCTGCTGTTTACTTCAATCAAGAAATTTTGATGTTACTTGATGAAAATTGAAGCAGTTAGTAAGTACATTTTCCTTTTATAGTAGAATAATTTTTTAAAGAATGATTTGCGAAAATTGAAGTTGGGCAATAATTGACCAGATAAAAGCTATGGGCCTGTTTGTTTGGCGTTTGGGAAAGTAGTTTGGGAGAGAAGTGGAGGTTTGTGAAATAATCTCGATTTGCGTAATGTTATTTGTTTGGATTTTGAGAGAGTGGTTTGAGAAATAAAGTAGGTGTAGGTTTTTTTGGAAGAGTTGGGTTGTAGGTGTAAGATGTGTAAGACTTTATGTCAAATTATGTTTGTTATGTGAGATAAATTGTGTAAGAGATAGGTTACTTTATGTCAAATCAAAGTAGAGTTTGTATAGGTTTTGTTTAGAGATAAGAAAATTGTTGTTTGTTTGGCTTTTGAGAGAGTAGTTTGAGAAAATTAATGGATGAAAAATTTATTTATGAAAGTAGAAAACATGTTTGTTTGGCATTTCCCAAACACAAAAAAAATCTGGGAAACGCCAAACAAACAGGCCCTATAATTCTTTATCCTACCAAATGAAATCAAATTGATGCAGTATGTATTCAGTCTGATAATCTTGGATTGACTAGATGTTTGTTCAGTTTTGAAGCAGGGATAATTAGGCACCCTCGATTATTCACTTTTTTAATCTGCTGCCATTAACTATGCAACTTATTTTAAATGACACCTAATAATGAAAAGTTACTAGGTTTCTATTGTACTTACTATTGCACCCAACATAAGCCATTGTTTCTGTTGGGAGCTTTTCAAATTGATACTAATGATATACAATTGTGATGCATGTATAGAGATGCTGATTTGTCTAGGAAGATTGGGGAGGTGACAGCTCTTGAAACTAGGGCGAGCGGAGCCCAGTATGCTTTTTCTCCTTGTGTTGCTGTAAGTTATTTACATTCATCAAGAAATCAATCATTCGACAGGAATCTTGATTCTTGTGTTAAGCCACATACATTCTCATCTAATATGTCTTTGTGATGTTGAATAAGTTCCTGTTCTATTTGTATAATGCTTTTGTTTTTGGGTGAAATTTAAATTTAACCATGGGATTCTGGTGATTAATGGTTCAGAGTAATGAGGTTAATATTTTCATGATTTCTAGTTATGATTCCTACATGGTGTTTCCTCACTACATATTCGTTATCATCTACCAGACATTAAAAATATGGCTACTTTGTTGCGTGTTTTTTGTACGCTTGAGATTATTACTATTCAATTCAGCTTACTGTTGAATTTCATTATATTTAGGTTAGCAGAGACCCCAGATGGGGAAGAAGCTATGAAAGCTATAGTGAAAACACGGAACTCGTTAGGAAGATGACCTCTATAGTCACAGGGTTGCAGGGACAGCCCCCTGAAGGGCATCCTAATGGCTACCCTTTTCTGGCTGGAAGGTAAACAAAACTGTTGCTTTATTAAAAAAAGATTATAATGTTTTTCTTCTAATAAATCGAAAATATTAATGCTTATATGGCCCTCTTCATAATTGATTCGGTTGTTTACATTTCCTTGTCCCTCAAGGAATAATGTTCTTGCAAGTGCCAAGCATTTTGTTGGAGATGGGGGAACTGAGAATGGTAAAAATGAGGGGAATACAATTACGTCATATGATGAGTTGGAGCAAATTCACTTGGCACCATATCTTGATTGTATTTCTCAAGGAGTTTGTACTGTGATGGCTTCATACTCTAGTTGGAACGGAAGTAAACTACACACTGACCATTATCTTCTTACAGAAGTATTGAAAAATAAGCTGGGATTCAAGGTAAACTGTGTTCAATGATAAATAAGCTAGAATTTTTTTAATTCTTCCTTTTTTTTCCTCATAAATTTATCAAAATATACGATATTAAAGTTTAAACTTTAAGTGATTGCATTACAAATTATCTTTTGTAGGGGTTTGTGATTTCAGACTGGGAGGCACTGGATCGACTTTATGTTCCTCGTGGCTCAAATTATCGTGAAAGCATTAAGTCCACTGTAAATGCTGGAATCGATATGGTAGAGATTTTACTTGAATCAATATGGCCTAGCACTATGTATTCTGCACATAATTAATGTGTGTGTATGTTACTGATATTTGCAGGTAATGGTTCCTTTTAGATATGAATTATTCTTGGAAGAATTTTTGTCACTTGTCGAGTCAGGGGAGATATCAATGGCCAGGATTGATGATGCCGTTGAGAGGATTTTGAGAGTCAAATTCGTTGCTGGAGTTTTTGAGCATCCTCTGGCTGATAGGTCTTTACTAGATGTGGTTGGTTGTAAGGTAATTTCAATTCTTTATGTGACGTATTGTCATGATTTATACACTTTTAAATGTCACAATGAACACTTCCTTATATCAAGTTTGGACTTTATTTATTAATAAGTATGGAGCATTAGCATGATCGCATATTCAAAAATAAATGCTGGGATCAAGTTATTATTCATGCTTTTCAACAAGCATGTCCTTCGCTATAATGAGACTAGATTAGCAAAAGATTTGTGCTTTGATTTTTCAGGCACACAGAGAATTGGCACGTGAAGCTGTTCGCAAGTCTTTGGTTTTGCTAAAGAATGGAAAAGATTCAACAAGACCTATACTCCCTTTAGACAAGAAGGCCAAACGAGTTCTTGTTGCTGGAACACATGCTGATAATCTTGGATATCAGTGTGGTGGGTGGACAATTACATGGGAGGGAACAACTGGCAGAATCACAGAAGGTAAGTTGTTCTATTTGATAAAGTTCATAATCCTAACTTCTAAAACAGCCTCTATGTTTAATCAAAGGTTGCAACTTATTTCAGTTATTCACATTCTATTTAAGGATCCCAATTCATGGAGCAGTCTTTGCAGCTAAACTTTTCTCTGTTTTTGCCTAATTTTGAATTTTTTCTTGCTAATAATGAGTGTGTTTTGGAGAAAAGATGAAAAGGGAAAAGTAACTAAATTCAAATATCCTAGCGAATTATATGAGTATAAAACTTATGCGATCATTATTTTCCTAGGCACGACTATCTTGGATGCAATAAAAGAAGTAGTGGATGACAAAACGGAAGTGATATACGAACTAAATCCTTCAGAAGAAACATTTTCGGGTCAAGATTTCTCCTTTGCTATTGTAGCTATTGGTGAGGCACCATATGTTGAATCTGGTGGTGATGATCCAGAGCTTAAAATTCCTTTCAACGGAGCTGAATTAGCGAGCTTAGTCGCTAATAAAGTGCCCACATTGGTAATTCTGGTTACTGGTAGACCTTTAGTTTTAGAGCCATCTTTCTTGGAAAAGATCGATGGATTAGTCGTTGCTTGGTTGCCTGGGACTGAAGGCAAGGGAATCACAGATGTTATATTTGGAGATTATCCGTTTCAAGGACTACTTCCAATGACATGGTTTAGAAGCATCGATCAGCTCCCTGTGCATGCCGGTCAGAATTCATTGGACCCTCTGTTTCCTTTTGGCTTCGGATTGACATCTTAGAGCCAAAGGTGAGTTTATCACTTTACCCTTCCAATGGACATAAATACTCTCTTAAATTTTCAGTCTTATGGATTTCAATAATTGTATCGTTGTGTAACATTGATTTGGTGAATGAGTACTTTTATTATTGTATAGAATGCTGGTAGTTATGTCTTTAATTAACGCCTAATTAGTTGTTCATCATTGCTAGTTTTAATTCAACTCAGATCCAACACAACACAACAAGTACAAAAAGTTGCGTTGGGTCCGGATTTGACCTACCCATGGTTGCAACTTGCAACCCGTTTTGACAGATGTAAGTTTAACAAATAGCAACCAGTAGTGAATAAAAGAGAATTGTTCAAAGATCTGGATTGTAGTCTAAGGTTAAATACATATGTCTGTATTTGATTCATTTGAATGATTTAATAATAGGAATCAGAATATTGCCTAAGAATAGTGAAAATTAAATTGGATGACCGAAAGTGTGAGGTTCCAGTATTTTTTATGTGGCTGTGACTTGTTCAAGACTATATATCAAATTGGAATAAAGTGACCGATTGTGCTTTAGGATGCAACTTGGAAAAATGCTGCTCCTTTTCTTCAAAAGAATAGGGTTAGTTTTGTCATTTCATATTGCTCTTACTATAAGTTACAATGGAATGTAGGGTGTATTGTTCTTGCAATTCAAAGACTATGTTGGATTATAAATCTAACCGTTGAAAACACTATTATGATTTCTTTTAACATTTTTTTGGAACTTTGTGTTTGCATTATCTTATAGTATTCTTCATTAAATTCAAAAATCTGAATACAATCAAAAGTTACGATTGTAAAAAGAATAGTAGGGTTAATGGTAAATAATTTGCCCATTCTAATTAGAATTGTTAAATGAGAGCTAAATTTAGACAATTTGTTTCTACCTCCTATAAAATTATGTTCTAGATAATAGAGTGTAAGAAATTATGCTCTATTTTATAGAGTGCACGTGAAATTTAATGTACTGTTCTGAAAAGTCACAAGACAGTCGGACATTATTCTTTTATTTTTTATTTTTTTATGAGCAATTGCTTAAGCATTTGATCACTATTTATGTATTTGTTGCTTAAGTTCAAGATGTATAAATACAAAAGCTTTATATGTAACCATACCAAATAATGAATATTTGATTTGAGATGTATCGAGATTAAAATCAAGCAAATGAGTTAGAATATGAAAGACATTTTGGAGTTGGAATATGAATCCTTATATATATAATATATAAATATCTAAATTTTTTTAATGAAAAAAAAAACTATTATAATTATGTGACGAGTAACAAGAATTCTTAGCATTAACAAAGAAACTTCATATAAAAACATGGAAAATCGAAATACATCTCTAGCAAGGAACTATAGCTTTCTTGACATTGACATACATCATTTTTAATGAAAATAAAAAAATGGGCATGTGTCAACTATTGCTTTCTCGGAGTGTAAATTGAGTTATAATAACATATTAGTAGCTAATATTAAAAAATAAAAGAACTAAATTACTAAATCTACGTCTTTAGCCCTACATACAACTTTTTGGTTGTTATAAAAAAAATTCTATCAAAAACAGCGAAGTTAATGCAAGATTTGAGCAATGTTTGTAAAATAAAGGTCTTGAAGTTGTCACATGACGCACATTTCTTTAGTTTTAAATACCAAATTTGACTTACCAAAGCTGAAAAGAAATAATCATATAGTTAAATAAATGGGAAATCTTAACTGAATCTTACTTTGGGCAATAAATCATTACAATAAAAATTTAGATCCCATTTCATTGAAAGAATCCTCCCTCTCAAGAAAGATCTCAGAAAGTAAAAGGGAAAAAAGAGTAAACAGTAGTTGAATTTATTGGAAAGCGCATTCAGCACATTTCTGTTGTGGACTGTATGTGCTATGGAAGCTTAAATACAGCAGTGCTCTATTTGGCAACCATTCCATTCCATTACATTACATTACTCTGTTCTGTTCCTTCAATTTACTACAAGTTCAAATCAAATGTTTCAATGATAAGAACCATTCTCTTAAATATGTTCTGTTCGTTCCATTTCAATGTGGGATTTTAACATTTAGTAATCTCAGCTTACACATTGATTGAATCTAGCTCAAATTCCAAACAACATATTCACAAAAGAAAAACAAGAAAAAGAGCACAAACAAACTAATTAAGCTTAAACTACAATAATAGCTAGCCATTACCAATTGTTTCTTCCTTGAGTAATCTCATGCATTAGGATAATGAAGCCCTGATTGCATCTGAAAAACCATGTTTTGAGACCCCAAGTACGGTTCATGCATTTTAAGTCCATACGAGTTCATACTGTAAGGATTAGAAACAAACATATTTCCGTGGCCAGTCGAGCCAAATCCCATTATTGTCTCGTTACTCGTTTGATTCCACTGGAAAGGAAGTTTTTGAATTGCCTGTTGCTCGATACACTGCTGCTCGGGTGAAGAAGCCTTTTTGTTCTCGGGTGAAGGCGTTGTTTGGTTGTCGTTTAAGTTCACCGTTGTTATATCGTGAATACTTGCTCTCCTCTTATCTTTTCCTCCGGAGAGTTGCCTTATGAAGTATTTCTGCGCATGACTAGCGACTTGAGTCGGAGTTCTTGTGACCACAAAATTACGCGAAATATTTCTCCAATCCCCTTTCCCATACTTCTTTAGCCCCATCAGAAACAATCTGTTACAAGCATAATCACAATGAATTCAGATTTTCACCTCTAGATCTCAAATCTAAACATTAGAATCAATCAACAAATTAATGATATAAAAAAATAAGATCAAATAGGGCTGCAAACTGAACTAATCAAGAAGGTTATAATAACATCACAAGTGGTCAAGAAAACTGACTTATGTTCTTCTTCTGTCCAAGGAACACCCTTTTTTCGTTCTTGCTCGGATGGCCTAGAAGACGAAGATTTTCTTCCTCCGGCTACGTAAGATTGCTTGAATCCATCGAATCCATGGCTACTGCCCCATTCTAGTGTAAAAGGAGACGATGAGCTATAACCGGGAACCGGGATTAAACCGGCTTCTATACTACTCACGTCATCTTCTAATTCTTTGTATTGCCTGATTACATCTCCCACAGTTTTTCCAGGCACCATTTCAGCCACTCTTTCCCATCGATTAGGCGTATTTTCATCGAACTCCGCAAGTGCATTCTCAAAGGCTTTGTTTTCAGCAGCAGTCCATCTTGTTGTGCTCATACTCTCTTCAAGAAACCAACTTGAATTTGAAAAATATGATGTCGGGGTTAAAATCTCCATTTCCCACTTCATCAAACTCAAATTTGGATTCAGAAAAAAAGGGGTTGTTTTAAAGCATCATATCTCTTGTTTGTGAATGAAAAAAGTTGTATTTTTTTATGAAACAGAGGAAGAAAGAAAGGAAAATGGAGAGGGGTGGAAATCTCAGAATGGGTATTTCAGAGTTAAATCAAGAAGCATTTTGTGTAGAAGGAATCAGAATACTTTTTTTTTTACTTCTCTACAGCCACCTCTCCCTTGAGGAATCTTAAAAAGACCCCACTTTTCCAAAATCAATGAAAATCCCACAATTTGTGGTAATCCAGAGATGAAAAGGGTAGTCTAATCAAAAGGAATTACTTAAAAATTATTATCTCTCTCACAGTATATGAATTAAGATCTGAACCCACAAAACTTGAAGCCAAGAACAAGTGACAACCAAGAAGCAATTTAAGAAAATGACAGAAAAGTAGTATTTCAGTTAATATGAAGAAATTAAGTAGGTAAAACAGAGGCTGATTAAAATATCTTGATATACTAAAAAGGGAAAACAAAAGAAAACCTGAAAGATGTGAAAAAGAAGTGACAGTGAATGAAGAAGCTGGAGAAAAACAGTGACAACCTGAAAAGCTGTAAAATGGAAACTCACTCAAGTTAGAGAAATTTTCTGAGGGATGGGCATAGGGTTTTGTGAAGTGGGAAAAATAAGTGTGAAAAAGGCTTTTGCTTTCTTACTTTTTTCTACTTCTTGATGATGTATGTATTGAATGAATGAACAAGAAAGAAAAAAGTGAAAGAAAGCAAGAAAAAGATGTTGATGACAATGGAAAGTAAGAAAAAGCAATCTAATTCTAACTTGCTGCACCCTTCAAGGAATGAATCTCCAATTTTACTTTCTCAAAAAAAAAAAAAAAAAAAAAAACATTGAAAGAGATGAGAGAGAGAGAGAGAGAGAGAGAGAGAGAGAGAGATCTGCAGAGAGCTCAAAAAACAGAGAAGAGAGAGAGAGAAGCTGTGGAAGGTGGTGGATTGTGATTGGATGGAATGGTGTTTGTGGATACTGCAACTTATGAAAAAATTTCCTTATTATAATGCACACTCCTGTCTTTGCTTAATTAATTAAAAATATACATAGTCTTAAATTAATTCATTTAATTTTAATAACTTTTATCAACGGGAAAACTCTTATATACTTTTAATAGATCACAAACAAAATTAATGCATTCAATAAATATGTTTAAAAAAAGAAATTGCATAGTTTATGAAACACGAGGTTTACACAAGATTTTTTCAATGATGAACACTTAGAGAGTTATGTATAAGTCAAGTTCGAATTCTATTGGAGACATCACATTAAATAAGATCTATATCATGTGCATTATTCGGTCCGAGCTATAAATACACAGTTTAGTAGATGAAAAAAAATAAGTGGGATTGCAATATTTTTTTTAGAAGTGTGCATCTACTGTCAAATGTTTAAAAGTGGTGAAATTCAAATGCAGTCAAACATAAGTAGAGGGAGCAAATTGCGAAGTTTAACCTTCACCAAAAAGAAGGAATAATCAAATATGACTATTTCTTTGTATTAATTTTTGTAAAAATAATGATTTGAAAAAAATAATAGTAGAAACTAGAAAGTATGGGCTAGCACTTCATGATAATTAATGGAGCTAGGCTAAATGCACCTCCCAATGACAATGGTCAAAAGGGCATACTACAAATACAAATATGCTCACCACTAACTGGACGGTTGTATGGAAAAGAGGTTGTTAGAAGCACCATTATAATTAATTGTGTAAAGCTAATTTAGTATTTAGAAGAACTAATAATTGATTTTATTACTTTAATCAATATCTTTCTTAAGAAATTGATAAGGCACTACTTAATTGGTTTCAATAGTTAAGTAAATTTGTGGACCAGATGTACTGTTCTTCCCGTTTACCTAATAACATGTGGGGTCTCACATTGAGTTAATTCTTTTAAGTTTTTTTCAATTATAAGTAACTATTTTGTAAACATATTTTAGTTTAATTCTGAATATATTATTTGAGGTATAATTTGATTTCTGAAATAATACCTCTAATATATTGCGAGATCGTTAAATTGTAGGAGTATTTAGTTAGACTGAGCAACATGAATTTTAAGTACTTGTACATTATGTGGATATAAATAAATAAAAAAAGACTGATGATATATAATGCTGAGTCAATGTTACATAATATTGTTAGAAAGAGTCGATAAATATTGAACCAAATGCTTCATAAAACTTATCAACATTTAAGAACATGTTATCTTTGCTTTGATTAATCAATTTTATGCTTGAATTAATATTTAATTTTTTTTTATCTTTTCTCGCTAAAATTCAATAAACATGTCAACTTATCCTCCCAATTATGTAGTCTACCAAAGATATTAACTACATTAATTTAAACCAATCGTTGCTAAACGTTGACACTAATTAATTAAGTTCATGCTTTCGAGAATCAATGACTAATTAGTTTGTTGTCAACAGGTGAATGACCATCCAATCACATTTGTTCACGTAATTCTAGTCAACTAAATACGAATTAAGTCTAATATTGACTTGTCCCATTTTTTAAGACTAATTTAATCGGCATAATATAATTAACATACTCCTAATCATTAAACTTCAAGTCAACCTAGACTCCAAGAGCCTAATATAGTACCAACAAAATTTATTACTCCCTCCGTTTATTTCTAGTTATTACATTTGTAAAATTTACATTTTTCAAATGTGACAAATTTTTCAAATTATGTCACATTTAATTTTCAATTTTACCCTTTCTTATTTCAAGGTTTATCAATAAATTATAGTACACAAAGATTGATGACACTAGTTAAAGCAATCATTGCCAATGAAGTCGTAGCCTAGTGGTGATCATTGACAAAATTAAGGTTCCAAAAAAAAGGTCATGGGTTCAACTCCCACTAATATGAGTTTGCAATCATTAAAAAGGTATTTTTTACTAGTATATTTTATCTTAGGAAAGTTATTGATTAAAGAGCTTCTTAATTT
The DNA here is from genome assembly GCA_030819805.1 of Penstemon newberryi var. newberryi. NCBI lineage: Eukaryota > Viridiplantae > Streptophyta > Magnoliopsida > Lamiales > Plantaginaceae > Penstemon > Penstemon newberryi. Next base: position 39,080,479 of record JAUALY010000005.1, read on the forward strand.
GTGTGAAAATGTCAAATGTGACAATTAAAAAGAAACGGCGGGAGTAGTATGTATAAGCTTAAACACATTGATAATTAGAATTTTGGTTGGATAATTAAGTTAGTGTGATCATGACACTGATGTGGTTAAAATATACTCTGTATAAACAATAAATATGAAATTGTATCCAATTTTTTGTCTATTTCATCAATTGTCCACACCAACTACAATGTTTAAAGATATAAGTAATTTGAAACAACAAACAGTTAAGAAACTCGGAGTGTATTTGATTTAAATCCATCAATTGCTAAATTAATATCGAGTCTAAATCTCAAATATGAAGATATATATTAATAAAATGTAAATCAACATAAACGTGATTTAGCCCATTCTACACGAAGTTAAGTTACCTTAATTTTTACCTACGAAACTCATAAATAATTTTGTACATTATTTTGTGATACACCAGTAATTAATCGGGTTAATCGGATTTTTTCAAGAAAAACCATTTGGTTTTTCTTTATTTATTATTTTAATTCTTGGAGATCCGGAAACTAGCCGCCAAACGAGGGGGCGGATCAAACGTCAATTTCACAACAACTATATAATTGGGACCATATGTACACCACTGCTGAGCTAGCTTAACTCCACTATAACTAAATATAAAAAAAACTCTGATTGGTTGTCTTTCCAACATTAAATTTTAATTTTTTTTAAGAATCCCATACTGCCATTTCTCATTGGTGAAAATAAATTCACATTTTTCTCCTCGAAAGTTGTGCTCTTTCTGCTCCAACAACGGTGGACCCAATTAATGCAATTAGGAGGTGGCACGTATGATGGGCTCATTGAACCGGCCGCACAATAGACATACCTTTAACGTTCACTTTTTCAATTTTACTTATTGTTTGTTAGTGTGAATGGAGAGTAGGCGAACAATGAATAATGCTATTATTGCCTCCCGGGGCACAGCTCAGTTGGTAAAGGAGGTGAACTGCGGGGCTCACTCCCCCAGGGTGGGGAGTTCGAATCCTGGGAGGAGCAGCCAAGTGTTGTAAAATCTTTGAGGGAGGATGGAGCAGCTTGGTGTTGTAAGTTCCATGGTAGTAGGCTCCCTTGGAGGCCAGGAGTATAAAGAGTGAACAAACCCTGACCAACTCAGGCACATCCCGCGATTTACTTCCGCACATTGCTGAGAGGCCAGTGATGGGTGGTCCAGGACTAAACCTGGGTTACCAAAAAAAAAAAAAAAAAAAAAAATAATGCTATTATTCGTTGCTTTCGTGGTGCATGCATGACAAACCCCTTTACAATGCTCACTTTAATTTTCTTCTTTTTGGCAATTATTAAAACTTTATGTATAATTTCTCCTCCTTGATATTTTGTTTCTTTTTTTAATCAACACAAAAACTTTATAAACAAAATGTCGAAATGCGAAATTTTTAAGTATTTTATACTATAGCTGCCGTTTTGCCTATGTTACGACGTAAAATGATGATTATGAGAATTGTATTTTATTTTTCTTAATAGACCATAAATACACAGGAAAAAATAATATTACGATAGAGGAATAGTATAATAAAATTACATGTTTTTTGAGATTTCCATGGTAAGGATAGTTTTGGCTGTGAAAGTCAAAGCTATTCTATAGAAGAAGAATTCAACTTATAATTATTCAACTCCAAATTTCGATCCATACTATTTAAGTATTATATAAATTTTATTGAAATGGATAATTAATTATATATTGATTTCACCAATATTTTTTTTAATGAATCAAGGGATTATAGAATTCGGTATAATCATCTCTTCTTTTTATATCTAAAATATATTGGAACATATCGGTTATTCATACATGATGAGAGTTTTTATAAGGAGAACCTTTCATCAACAAAACTTTGTGATTGTAGATAATATAGCCATAATATTAAGAAGTATAGCTATGTTGGCGTGCCAAATTAGGTGGAGTAAAGACGAGTTTAAGAAAAAAAAATCATCTACGTGTCAAAAGTGGATAGGACTTAGTTGGTTCAATCCATAAACAAGTTTAAATTGGAGGTATTTTTGCGTTGATTTCATAATTGACTGACTAATTTAAATTACTAAGTGTACTTTATTTATAATTTGATTCATTAATGTGAAATCGTTCAACTTTATAAAGATTAATATCTTTTAACTTAAATCAAAGGCAAGGCGATCCAATCCGATTCAACACAATTCAAACAAAAAACAATGATACTCCTATCAAAAGTCAATTAAGATTCCATCTAGTTTTAATCTAAACCAACCTAAAAGTAAAGTTGAAGTTCTAATCACAAAACTAGATGAAACTTTTTCTTCTCAAGTTGGACATGGGCTCGAGTGTATAATACACTACTGATATAGCGCGTGAAGTATAAGAGCCAATGGGGTGCATTTGCCAACCAGAGCGGTCCCCTATTGATGTGACCAACTGCTCCACTGCCTTTGCCTATTGTCCTCTTCTCTCCTCCCTCCCATTGGAGATCTACACGTATAGGGCTCCCCACATAACCATAATAATATTTAAAGCCCCCATATAAAATAAACAACTACCTTTTCCCTCCCCCACACTTCAATTAGTATTCTATAACCTACACTATTGGCGAACCACACTCCAAAAATTAGTTATTGAAGTTGGAGAGTCAAATGTCATATAAACCCCTACATTAATATCTTATTCTAACAATGTGAGTTAAAGTCGCATACTCTTCAACTATGATCATTACATTCCACAAACACTTTCTTTTCGACACCAGTGTTGGTCCACCGTAGTTACCCACTTCAAGTAGACTTCACTCGTCTTTGTGATATCCTTTTCTTAGGTTGCTTCTTCCTAGGTCGTCCCTTCCGCGTGCGTGGACAAGAATGTGGTGGTTTGCTCTGATACCAATTGTTATGACCTTCATAAAACCATACCCCGAAAGCTAACTATTGAAGTTGGAGATCTCAAGATCATATAATCCAACATTAGTACCCATTCTACCAATGTGGGATAATGTCTCATACCATTCAACTGGAATCATTACATAATTATTAAAAAAAAAAAAAAAAGAATACCGATTGGACAAGACTATTTTTATTGGTATTCTTGATATTGCAGTTGCAAAATTGTAACTATTCTGCACTTTTGATCCATTATCTCCTTTCTACTCAAATTGGGACAAAAAATGTGAAACTGAGAGAATCATGTTGGACCAAATCTATTCTTTGGGACAAAATTAATAAAATATTTCAGAAATTTGGAGTAAATGTGCAATTTAATGAAGTACAGGACTAAAAGAGCTAAGCGTCAGTCTTACAGGACCAAAAATGTAATATATCGTATACTAAATACAGTACATATTACGGGTTCATTTTTCACATATATATATATTGCGTTGGTTGAAAAATATTATATATACACCATTCATTTAGAAGGAGAGGTAATTATCTAACCGGACATTTCAACATCCTATTTGAATTGTGAACTTTCACTACATTTATGATTGATCGTCTCGTTTTTATATATTTGTATTGCACTAATTATTTGTTATATAGATATTGTTAGAATTCATCACATGAATTGAGCTAAGTTCACTTATTTGGATTGGGTCTACCTCGACCTCAAAATTTAGCTTGTAAGATGAAGATTGTCCAAGACCTTATGAGGTGGACTTAACTATTGTTTTCAACCAATGTGGGACATTTAGTCTTAATATATGTCATAACCGATTATGCAAAATTTCTTAAAGTAAATATAAAAGCTCCCTTAAATATCAGTAGTTACTAATTTTATGCAGTCAGCATATAAAATTATACTTTGCTCCTAATACTACTATATGTGTAATAATTCGGCCCATCGCATAAATTACAAAGGCTAAAATATAATGTTTCACAAATTAATGTTTTTTTAACTGGTTAAATCACATGGATCTTCTAATTATATAACTGACAAAAAGAGAATAAGTTATAGTCTGCAGAATACAGGCCAATTGCAAAATCGGGGTAAGGAGAAATGATTTACATATTGTATAGTTCTGTTTACCAAATGTAGTATATAATTTAGTATCATAAATGATTTTCATATTGTACAGTTTTATTTAGTAGTAGCAAAATTAGTGCCTAACTATTTACTTGATAATTTCTAACAAGTTAGTTGTTTGTAAACATTTTCTAAGGAAGGTCTTTTAATTACTTTTCCTGTATATTATGTGTCTTATATCATTTAAAATGATTATTTCATATAAATAATTTCCAATCCTACTTTGTAAATAGTATCTATATATATTATCCAAAAGCGGACAACGTATCAATGATTGAAGTCCATAATGTGGTAGGTTGGTTATATATGAATGAAGATAAACCACTTTATTTCATTTGCAATTGGGCATATATACATAATAATAAGCATGCATTTTTCTATTGAAAATATAAAAATTGCAATGTTTTTTAGGGCACATGAAACATATTTTGTCTCTTTGGACTGCAGAGGCCATGACCTTCTTTATTAGGTAACCCATTTACCTCGATTTTCGAAACAGTATTCTTTAATTTAAACAGACAACAACGTGTCAGTTATTAAGCTCGTGCTTATTAATATATAGTACGTACATGACCACAAATTAATTTTACCAAAAAAGAAAGACACTCAATTTTATTCATTTACATACATACACGGGAAATGTCCATGCTCAGGTCAGGTGCCCTTTCTATTCGAGAGACGAAACAAAAAAAAATATAAAAAAAAAAAAGGAAAGAAAAAGGACAACAACAAACAAAAAAATTAATACTCCATAAAATAGAACCAAATGAAACAATTAATATCTAATATACGTTTTAATATGAGATTATATCATATTTCAAGTTTCAACTACTGCAGTCATCACTATCATTAGGACAAGATATTTTCTTTATCTTTAAAATTTTAGTCGCAGTCGAATATTAAGATAGTCCATATTTTAATAAATAAAAAGTTAAGACAATTGAATTAAACTTGTTAAATCTCCAAATTATACATTAATTATACACAATCGTATAAACAAGTGAGCGAATGGGTTCTAATGGAATTCTTTTTAACACTAAATTTGGATCTATCTAATTGCAGTTTAGTACTTCGTTATTTATCTGTAATATCTTTAAATTTTAAAAAAAAATGCACTCGCCTTTTTCTTTATGTAATATATTTTTTTTAAAGTTTAGGCTAATTCAAATAAGTATATACACATATAGGAAAATGCCTGCCTGACGGAGCTGTACAACTCTATCTTATTGGCTTAGGTGCTTTTTCCTCTATCGGCTACCTGTTCAGTAGGTTTGTGTTATGTGTGTGTTTTTTTTATTTTTAATATAAAATTTTGTATTTATTTGAAAAAAATATATTGAGTTGAATTTCTCAACAATATAACAAAATAAAGTTGTTCGATATTCGACTCAAATTTAATTTGTTTAAGTCCAATCGTTATACATGATCATCAAAATGAATTTAACAATAATTATTATTAATTTTTGAAGTTTGGGGTCTAGTTTTAAAGAAGTTAACTAACCCCCAATTACCGGCTGTACACATACAGTCCTGTAGTGGGCTGTCAGCTTTAGCATAGTCCATATATATAATTGATTCTTTGCGGTACTTTGTGTGAGAATGAAGTTTGAAGGGACAAAGTAAAATGCGGAATCATGAAAGTATTCTTGTACTATATGTTAATTATTAAGCACATAGATTACAAGAAGAAGAAAATATAGCTAGGATTAACTAAGTGCTCCAATTCTCTGGGAAAGCTATATGGTTTGTACTATAAATAAGAAAAGATTTAACTGTTGTACTTTGGAGACAGCTTGGTATTTTTATTTTATTTTATTTTTTTGAAGAAAAAGTATATATTTGCTGAAAACTCATAAGAGTGTTATTAACATAACTATGTCCTTTATTTTTTATACGTTGAATAAATTATTACATCAGTCATTATATCATAAAATCTATTAATATTATTTTAGTGGTATTAAAATACAAAGATAAATTAATTACAAATATTAGTATTAAACTAAATAAATGTCAACACTAGTAGAAATTAAACCCATAACTATCACGAAGTCTCAACTATAAACTTAAATATGTCTTTGGGTTTTTAGAAGCGTGACAAAATTAAAAAAAAAAAAAAAGAAATAGAAGAAATTCAAAATCGCTTTCACTCCTAATTAAACTTTTGGCTATAAATCACTTTCCCCCCCTCAAATTAATTTGTATGCATAGTGTTTGACTGTTCTGTTGTACTAAAGTGGGCCTTTTTGTCTTGCGTCTTCAAAAGAAATATTCGAGTTTTGAAAAAGCGAAATAAACCATATTTTCTCCCAAATAGGACTGTCAATTGAGTCGGGTTTACCCGAAGTTCGATGGCTCGACCCGATTAAAATTGACCCGAACCCAAATATTTGTGATCCGGGTTGAGTTTGAGCCATTATATTAAACTCGATCAATTTATGAGCTGAGTTTGAGCATAATACGGCTCAACCCGAACAAAGCACGAATGTATAATTGTTTTAAATATTACAATTAATTATTTGTATTGTAGCTATATTATTTTGAAACAAGAAAACTTTGTAAAAAGTTACAATGTAAACCCACATATATGTTAATATATCAATTATGTATTGAAGGCCAAAACTCAAAGGAAAAAAGTTCAACAAAAAAAAAAAAAAGAGCCAAAATTTAACACAAAAGATCAATAAATTGAAGTCTTGGGACTTTAAAACTCTATTGTTTGTTCATATAGATCAAACGTATCTTAAAAAATGTAGGCAAATGACTTGATCTTTCAGTTTAAGTATTATTTAATATTTTATATTATGAAGTACATAAATGAAATTATATATACCAGTGTATCAAGTAATAGTAGTATATTCATATGTGTTTCGGTAATCTTAATTTTTTGTATGTTGAGCTAAATTTGTTTATATTAACAAACCCGATATGAGCCCGATATAGGCCCGGAACCCGAAAAGTTACATGGGCCGAGTTTGAGCCAAAGAAATCAGAAAATTTGTGACCCGAGTTTGAGCCTATAGCTATGAAGCCCGACAATATTTGAGTTCTAGCCATTTAAAGCTCGGCTCACAAGACCCGATTGACAGTGCTACTCCCAAATGCCAAACAAAAAAATAAATTTTTTTCTTAAAAAAAACCTACACAAACTCTACCTTCATTTGACATAAAGTAATCTACCACTTACACAACTTATTTCACATAACAAACATGATTTTGACATAAAGTCTTACACATCTTACATCTTACTACATCTTAAACTTTTTCCAAAAAAAATCTACTCCCACCTCATTTTCCAAATCACTCTCCCAAAATCCAAATAAACAACATTACGCAAATCGAGATTATTTCACAAACCCTCACCACTCTCACAAACTATTCTCCCAAATGTCATGACCAGTATGTTGCCATTACTTAAAGGTTATATAAATGATCTATTTTTAGCCATTGTAGTCCAAAATTAAGCGGGAAAATAAATTTAATCCGAAATAGGAAATTAAAGTTAGATTGTGAAGGCTCGATTTCATCTTCTATTTACCTCACTTTCTAATTGATAAATATTTTCTTTTAATTTAACATCAATTAATGTTCATGCCTATTGGCAAATTTTCAATTTTAAATACATAAGATTGAACTCCCAATACTTTTGGTCCTGTAATTTATAAAAGTGCACTTTTTATCTCAAATTCTTAAATATTTTGTTCTTTTGATTCCTTATATTACAAAATTGAACATTTTGTCTCAATCTTTAAAAAAAAAAAATTAGGTCCCATATAATTGTCTTTGTATGTTTAATATTTTTAATCTCACAACAGTCTTAATTTCGCATTTATTTCTTGAAATGGCTGATGATTGGGCAAAAGGTGCAAAATATTCTTAAAAAGTTGGAATCAAGGTGCAATTTCTTAATGTGTGGTTGTAGAACCAAATATTAATGTCGAGGCTCCAATCCTAGGGGTCTAAACATGCAAGTTTTCGTGAAATACATTGAATTCATCATTTATTTTTTGCTCAGATAATAAATATAAATTGTTTCTATAAAGTCTTTCATGTCATTCATCGGTACAATCCATAACCACCAATTAAGCAAATACTTCCTAGGTTTCATAATAAGTGCCATTTTAGAGTTGTGGACAGGTATTAAGGAGCCTAAGTAGTAAATAGCAAGGATTATGTGCGTATATATATATACATATATATTTAAAATACTCTTAAGAAGAGAGAGAGAAAATATGGAGGTGATAAGATGTAGAGTTTATAGGTTAATAAATTAGAGCAAAATTGGAAAAAGGGTAATTAATATTGCATTGGAATCCTAAAACGACATATATTTTGAAACAAAAGAATTTGTTTAAAACGACGCTTATTATGAAATGGAGGGAATAATTACTTCACCTTCTTACATTAATTAACTTTGACGGTAGATTGACATGCTTTTTTAGTATATTAATTTTGGAAAATTCTTATCCAAGTCTGGCTTGGCCAAACCCATCCAACCACCAAGCAAGTGTATTGCACTTGCTTTTTGATTGGCCACTCTTCTGGGAGTTACATCCAATCACAAAGCAAGTGTATTACACTTGTCATGTAGTTACTTTGGGTTCGGTCAAACTCGATCTGAATAAGAATTTCCCTATCTTTCATTTTTTTTGGAGGCTCATATCTTTCCTATTAATTTGTATGTAATAACAATATTCATGATATTAATCCGTACATCACGTGAGGGCCAGTTATATATAATAACTTTATTTATATCTGTAAAAAAATCATTATTTTGAAAACAAAAGGAATACTTAAGTCTATGAAGTTTTTAATGGAAAACTCTTAGACTCAAGATCGAATTCTACAGGAGACATCACATTTAGGAGGACTATACCTTTTGCACTTTTCGGTCTCAGCTGTAAATACACAGTTTAATAGGAAAAAAAAAAAAAAACTCTTAGAGCATGGTGAATTTATTTATGCGAAGCAATTCAAAAAGTGAATATAACTAGCTTTCCAAAGAAAAACTTTATAGATTATGCAAAAAAGATGACATATATGCTGTACATAATATGTGTAATGCATGATTCATGATTTCCATAAACATTGCAAATTTAGAGTATTTCAGTAAGACTAAACTTTCATTCAAAAATGGTCATTGACCCTTCGATGGTCGAAGGGGTCAAAATGGAAGGTATCACAATTGAATTGGAAATGATGGGGGACTACATAAATACTATTCAATAAATGAGTATTTAATTTAGAGGAAAATTAAATCATTATTTAATTTACCAATATTAGCGAATTATGGTTGGCACCAACAAAGCCAATTTGTTTCCATTAAAGGAAAGATTCCAATTGGTTTTGTTCTCTCTTTCCTAAAAGTCAGAGTTTTCTGCCCACTCCGGTAAGCGTGTGCATCTTACTCGTGTGGCCAAAGCCTGCAACTTGCTATATTCACATTTTTCCATTACACAAATTTATTACCACCATAAATTTGGCCGAACTTTCATTTATATACTACATATATAAGAGAATTATCAAAAAAAAAAATACTACATATATAAGATCAATATTGAAAGATAGTATATAAAATTCAAACTAATTAAGTTTTAGTTGTGGTCGTTTTGATTAAACTTGTGCTGCCTTGATTCTTTTAGACGAATTAATTGTTCGTCGATCGTTTTGATTAAACTTGTTCTTTCTTTTAAATGAACTATTTGTTTGTCAATCTCAGTGAATCAGTTGAGTAACATGATATCTTTCAATGTTTTGATTTTTTTTTTTTTTTTTTGGCAAACTTCTATTAAATCTTGTAAGTTGAGGATTGTCCAATACCCTATAAGGTTGATTTATTTTTGTTATTTCAATTCATGTGGGACAATTTATTCTCAATATTCCCCCTTCACATGTGGGATGACTGAATGTATGGGTGAAACAAACCCAACACGTGACAAATCAAATATTGAGTAACATGATATCTGAGACAATTTAAGTTGGAAATTACCCAATACTTTATAAAGTGAACTTTTTTTTTTTTTATACAATACACGGGTGACAATTTATTCCCATTCACCTCAAATATTAATTAACTTATAGTATGTAAAGTGAGTCAACTAGATTCATAGTTATCAAGTGAGATTAGATTTTGTTCCTTATATCTTTTCTAGTCACCAAATTTCAATACCCGAGTGCTAATCTCGTGTCTGAAAATGTGTAAATGATATGTGCTTTTGTCATTTTATTATTTATTTTATAGTTTACTTTGTAGCCCACATATATCTGGTAAAATATTTTTTTAGTTATCCAGTCTTTATATTTGATTATGCTCTGTCTCATTTTGGTAAATAGTTCCCTTCAGCGAACAAGTTTTAGGATAAAATTGAGGTATAAAAATAAACTTTTACCTTTTTATTTATTTAAACCTATATATGGTAGTGTATTCTCATGCTTTTTCCATTCTGCACCCATCTTCAGTCATATTTTCTTCATTGATAACTTAAAATACTGATTTATCAAAAAAAAAAAAAACTTAAAATACTGCATTTTGTATATTACTTGTGTCGCTTAAATAGCAAGCTTGTTAATTTTCTTGTATAATTGGTAATCCCCCAGTTTGTTTGAAGAAGCCTATTAGAGGAAGAAATTAAATTTCAAGGAACATAGAAAAGAAGATATTTTATATATAAAAAAAGAAAAAAGAAAAAGCTGATACTTTCATAATACAATTAACTTTGGCACAATACATTTGGCATTGCCTTCGCAAGTCCGAATAAAAACATAATTTTTTTTTGCACAATTGGAGACATATAGAAATATAAGAACTAAAGCACTCTCAAACCTAGTATATAATATTTTTGATGAACTTTTTACCCCTTAGGCCCAATAAAACTGGGCTTATAATTGTAACCCATTTCTTTACTGGACTTATAGTATTTCTCCTCATCCAATCCAAACCTAGTGGAAGCAAATAACTAGTTTTTAGTTCAACATTTGGGCAGATCAATAGGAGGTGGTAGAAGAGACTGATTGGGACCTTTGCCATCGTCCACCACAAATGCCATCTTAAGTCCCCAAGATGTGTGTACTTCTAAATGGCAATGCAACAACCATATTCCTACAAGTAACAAATGTGATGATTAATTACTTCCATTTATGTCACGAAGTATACATTTTTTTTTTCACATTTTCTCATAATAAATAAGAAGAAAGTTTACGTACCTGGGTTGTTAGCTCTAAATCTGATGGCCACCCATCCACCAGAAGGAACCGCAATAGTATTCCTCTCAACAGGATCAACCAGATTGAACCTATTCGGGTCCTTATTCGGGTCAAAATTTCCCAATCCCCTACCAACCGCAAAGAAATTGAATCCATGCAAATGCATCGGATGATTCTCCGCAGCTATCATCCGAGTCCCCTGCAAAACAATCTGCACCGTCGAATCGTACTCAACTCTATAGAGCCTCGTCCCCGTCATGGTCCCCAAATTTCTCGGTTGTGCGCCCGTATAATCGTACGAAATTGTAGGGTTTCCCGGGAAATCATCGGTGAAGATTCCCCCAATGTTGAAGAAATGCGCATTGAGGAGTGAGACCTTTGGCATTATGAATGATACATTGTTGATATCTGCTGCGACGCGGAAGCCGTTGGTGCAGGTGGGGCAGCTGTTGAGGCCGATGCTTATGGTGAAGAGGAGGGAATGGTCGACGAGGAGGGGGACTTTGCAGGGGTATTTTAAGGAATTTAAGCTGCGGAGGGATTTTGTGAATTTGGCGGCGATTGAGGTGGCGTTGCGTGGTGGTGGATCTGTGAGGATTGTGGAGGAGGAAGTTAAGGTTCCGGCGTAATTTAAGGTGGCGGTGGCGGTGGTGTTGTCGACGTCGATGGTGGAATCCATGAATGGGGAGACTGAAATTAAGTACCTAATTATTAATTTAAAACAAAATTAATTATGTAATGATGATTGAATATGTTAATTATTAATAATTTTAAAAATCAAATTAAGTAGGTAGGTAGGTAGGTAGGTACCGTACCTTCCAGTGGAGCGATGGGTTGTAAGGAGGGCATTAGTGGTCTGGCCGGGTGCTATGAAAATGGTGTCCGTCTCAAATGGCTTGACGTAGGTGGCGTCCACCTCCACAACTGTCAGCCTATGGCCACCGATTTTGAAGAAGAGCTCTTCATTCAATGCCGCATTTATTATTCTCAAGAGGTATGTCCTCCCGGGCTTCACTGCTAGATTTAGCCCTCCTTGTAGACAACTGGATCTGGGTCCAGGAAGACCATTGATCGTGTGAGCATCTGAAACGTTAGGTGGAGTTCCAAAAATCAAGGCTTCGTTTATCACATCTTCGACATCTGATTTCCACCACTCACTTAATATTATGAGGAGTTCTTCTACTTCTTGATGAGGTTTAGGAAAGGGATAAGGGAGCTTTGGTAAGATGACAATGGCGCCGTGAAGAGTTGCTCTGAGCCAAAGAATGTGTGCGTGCCAAAGAAGTGTTCCTCTCTGCCCACTCACCGTGAAGTTGTACACATAACTTTGACCCGGCTGTATTGGACACTGTGTTATGTATGCAGGCCCATCGGCCCAACCCGTTCGAAATTGCTTTATACCGTGCCTGCCATTCCATAATTAATTGAGAAATTATTTTAAAAAAATAAAAAATAAAAAAATTCAAGTATTCCGCAATACCAACCAGTGGAGACTGATATTATAGTTGACATGATTGACAACGTGAATGAGTAGAGTGTCATCTTCTGTGGCATAAATTGTGGGACCCGGGAACACTCCGTTAATGGTCACTATTTCCTTGCTTGAGCATAACCTTGTTGTCTTCTTCTTCATCACCTATTTCCATCACTTCCAACTTATAAATAAATAAATAAATAAATTCTGCTACTCACTACTAATACTATCATACTATTAATGTCCCTAAAATTTTCTCCTATTATTTCTAAATAATTAAGATTTCTTTTCTTTCTTAAAATTATCATTAGTCTTCTTAAGTATAATTTTATTTTTGAGCCAACTAGATTATTAATTCGCAAATACAACACATGCCGTAAAATCACTTAATTTATTTTATTTAACTTTTTTTGACCAATTTTATACTATTACTTAATTTGGTTTAATACTTGGGCGTGATTGTGATTGGGCCAGGGTTTGCTTGTGGGCAAACACCTATATATAAATAACCAACGCTTGTTAAAATAGTATACCACGGCCACGTGATTTTGGGTTATTGATTTGGGCCACACCTTTTTAATTATATCAATATTTTGAAGAAACATCACAAGATTTTAAATGATAAGTTTTGGTTTAATTTAATCTTATAAGAGTTTTGTTCACATGAAGTAATAATTGCACACGTAGTGCATGTCACTTCATCAAACGTTAATATTAAAAGATCTTTATCATAGCACATAAAAAGAAATTATAAAAATTATTTGACAATATATTTTATAGGAAAATCTAATTTGCATGTTTCCTCTTTTAAGTGCATCACGCATAATAATTTCAAATTGTTACCAAATTAAACTATAAATTGTTCTAAACTTTTGAATTGTTTGTTTATACGAACAACAAAGTTCTCAATGCATGCAAACATAGTTACTTGTTATTCTGAAATCTTTTCCAAAATAATTTTGATCATACATGAGTGACAGATGATACGTGTGTATAGTTTGTCTTTTGATATAATTAAACATTATACATCAATCATAAAATAAGTATAGTTATATATGAATAGATATATAGTATGCAATTGATGAGATCAATTTATATACATACATTGAATTTGTAACGACGAATGCTGCATTCCACCATTGGTTGAAATAAACAAGTAAACAACAACAACACTCGGATCCATGCAACCATCTCTCTTATTTATATATAAGGGGTGTGTGTGTGTGTGTGAAATTCTTCTTTGGAAGAAACTTTTGAGTTATATGGATCTAGCTAGGGGTGTAAAAACGCATGCAAGAGACTGGTCTTATAAAGGCTTTCAAATCTCAATTTGCAGTCATTTTAGTTTGTTTTAGTGGATAAAGGAAGCTTGACAAGGAAGGTTTAATTAAATACGTATATATGATGTAAATTAAACTCGTGAATTTGGTTTAAATATATTTATTTATTTTACAAGTAGTTCATAAGGATAAGTTATCGAACATAAAGTGTTATCTAAGATACATCATATATAATTGTTTATTATAAACTTCAAGCACTTTACTAAAATATTTGACTTGGTCAAATTAACTTAACTTGATTAAACATGTATGTAAAGGAGTGGAAGAAAAAGTACATTATTAATAAATATCATTTGAGTTATTTTGTCAAATTTAAAATTAATTTGGATTAAATCTAAATCAATATCTTAACCAAATTGTTAATTTGGCTTTAATTTTTTCAGGAAGTTGATGTTACGGATTCGAAATGATCACAAAATCATTCACTTCAAACGAACATTTTCGTAATCCAATCCGAACACAATCGACCTAGTTTGTGCCGATTTTCTTCCTAATCTGATTATATATTATTTTTTGTCCATCGGATTAAACTACAAATTCAAAGATCATATATACAAGTATTTGTTGCAGTTCACACATCGGGAAAGTACTGGCCACCAGTCATTTTTTCGAAATTTTTTGTAAAGTTGTGTTTGCTCTAATAAAACTTAATTTGACTATATAATCACTTTGAATAGAAAACTTAATTCAAAGCATGATATCCTAATCTCACTTAACAAATCCTAATATCACTATAGTCCGTTTAACAAGTAACTACGTACGTGTTCATTAGCTACATAACCATATATATGAATTGCTCAATATATATATATATATATATACAGGTAAAAGATATATACATACATTCTAAAAGTAAAATAGCTAGAAAAAAGAGAATTGGTCTATAATATTTAGCATCCATTATTGATAAATGAGCTGTCCTGTCAATTTGAAAAACAAAAATAGTAGTATATATATATATACTAGGACTCTAGGAGTAACATTAATGAAGTATATATATACATTGATGTTCGAGAAGAGGTAGTCTAGGAAGTAAAAACTGATGTGGATTGTGATAGCAAAATTAAATGATATGTGAATTATATTGAATTAGGTTAGGGTGTTGAATTGAACGTTGATCTTTCTACAAAATTAAAGGATTGTAGTTGCCCAATTCCTTTCATATTTGTGCTTTCTAGCTAATATATCATTCAATTGGAAGAAGTACTGGCCTACTGGGTGCATGACAAGTGACAACTGATCATTTATCCTTTTAAAAGAAATATACTAATGTTATAAAAAAAATTAAACTTAATAGAAGTAATAATATCAACAATATATAATAACTTTCTCAACGACAAAAAATAAACAACAATAACAGATAATTAATCTTGATTTTCTTGTTTCATTGGAGATAATTAATTCTAGTACAAATGGATTGGACGTCTAATGCATGTGTTCTTATTGAGTAATTGTTTTGTTTGATTATATATAAAACTTCTTCAGTTAGAGCACATTTTACAATAATTATTAGAGGATAAATCAAATTCAGCAGATTTGGAAAATCAAATTTCAGATTTGAAGATTAGGAACGAAGGCTCAAGTGGATAAAATTGAGGAAGATGCAGAAGAGGAAAAGAGCCGTTGTCTATTTCTTATTAAAAGTTAATTAATTTGTAAAAGCGTGTTTTCTTTTATTTAAGTCGGCTAAAGCAGTTAAGAATTAGTTAAGAACATTTTGTATATATATATATAGCAGTAGGATTAGTAGGAAGATTATTCCATTCATTTTTTCATTTTTCTTTCAGTTCTGTAAAATCAGTTTCTATAATTCACATTAATGGAATGAATTTCTTTTCCAAGATAAAGTTTATATCTTTCAATATGGTATCAGTAGTATAGACAAATTTTCTGCGCACTCAAGAACTCAAATCTCCATTCTTCTTTCTTCTTTTTTCTTCATCACTTTCTGCAAAAATCTGCTCTCCTTCATTGATCCAATCAAGAACTCCAGTCTTCCTACTTGTTTCTCCTTTCTTAATATATAATTCAATAATTCTTCTTTCTCTCTCGGATCCAATATGTCTTCATCCGATCCATCAACCACTACCCCTGCCAATACAGCAACAAGAAACATGTTAGAGGATCCCACTAGCCCCTATTTCCTCCATCCAGCAGATGGACCCGGTTTAAAGCTTGTTTCTACACTTCTCAATGAACACAACTTTCAATCTTGGAGCCGTGCCATGACAATGGGACTCAAGGTCAAAAATAAATTAGGGTTCATAGATGGTTCTCTCACAAAACCTTCTACTGACCCTATCATGATCAACACTTGGGAACGCAACAACACAGTTGTTGTGGCTTGGATTTTTAATGCAATCTCTCCAGCAATTTCTGATAGCATCCTTTATCATGAAATTGCATCAGATCTATGGCAAGAACTACAAGAAAGATTTATACATGGAAATGGCCCTAGATTATTTTCATTACGCAGGGATGTTGTCCAACTTAAACAAGGTTCTGACTCTGTCACCATTTACCATACAAAACTCAAGAAATTTTGGGATGAGATTTCAAACTGTAGACCAGATTGTACATGTGGAAAATTGGAGGTCTATTTTCAACAAGAATTGGTCATGATTTTCCTCATGGGATTGCAAGATTCATTCTCACATATTCGCAGTCAAATTCTCACAATGGATCCCCTTCCCACTATCAATAAAGTCCTATCACTCATTATTCAAGAAGAGCAACAACTTGCTCTTCAACAACACCAATCCAATACCACTAACCTCAACTCAATGGCCTTTCATGTCAAGAATCAACAGCCATTTTACCCTAGGAATGCCACTAGTAATTCTTTCCACAGACCACCACCTATTTTTTCCACTCCTAGACCTCCTTATATTCCTCCTCAGAATCCTACCAATTCTACACATACCCCTTCTTTATCAAACAACAGACCACCTTTTAACCAAACTTTCAAAAGAAAAGATAGACCATATTGCACTAATTGCAATATGGCAGGACACACAGTAAATACCTGTTTTAAAATCCATGGCTACCCTCCTGGCTACAGAATCCCATTCCCAAGACAGCAACCTCCAGCAGCCAATCAAGTTTCTTCAATCACCCCAGAATCTGTCCATCCACCTGGAATGCAGGATTTTGTAAGAAATCTAAATTCAGACTAGTACACATACTTATCAAACCTTTTCAATACACAAAACACATCCACACAAGATTCTCAACAGAAAGGTGAATCCAATACTAGCTCCTATAACATCACTGCTACTACAGGTTTATATTCTTCCCTAAACACTATTTCCAGTTTTTTAGATTCTAATTCTTGGATTATGGATTCTGGTGCTTCAAACCATATATGCACTGATATAAAATTGTTTACATCTATATCCATCTCTAATCATACTACTGTCTCTTTACCAAATAATACTTCTTTCCCAGTTTATTTTGTTGGAAAAGTTTCTCTACTTAATGACTCTATTCATCTGGACAATGTTCTCTATGTTCCTTCCTTCAAATTTCATTTACTTTCTGTCAGTTCACTATTAAAGAATACTTCCTATAGTGTTCATTTTTTGCACAATACCTTTTTAATACAGGACACACTATCCAAGAGGATGATTGGTCAGGGTAATCTTATCCAAGGACTCTATATTCTACAATCAGTGCCATCTTCCTCAAATACACTTAGTTTTTGCAATAAGGTGTCCATTCATACATGGCACAGTAGACTAGGGCATCCCTCCTACAATAAATTTGTACCCCTTAAGAATGTTCTGAATATTACTGATGTACACAAACACTTTGCTTCTACTTGTGATATATGCCATTATGCTAAACAGAAGAGACTTTCATTTCCTTCTGATAATAATTTTTCTTCTAATACATTTGATCTTATTCATTGTGATACTTGGGGACCATATCATGTCACTTCTCATTCTGGTTTTAGGTACTTCATAACTCTAGTTGATGATTTTAGCAGGTTCACTTGGATCTACCTTATTAAACAAAAATCAGAGGCTTCCACTATTATCCCAAAATTCATAACAATGATTCAAACTCAGTTCCATAAAACTATTAAAACTTTTAGGTCTGATAATGCAAAAGAATTTCTTTTTGAAAAACTATTTTCTGATTTGGGCATACTACATCAATTTTCCTGTGTTCAAACCCCTCAACAAAACTCTGTGGTTGAAAGGAAACATCAAACTATCTTAAACATTGCTAGGTCTCTTATGTTTCAGTCTATGATTCCTCTAGAATTTTGGTCTGATTGTGTTCTCACTTCAGTCTATTTAATGAACAGAATCCCTTCTTCTATTTTGAAAGACAATTGCCCTTACACCTTACTCTATAACAAACCTGTCAACTACACCTTTCTTAGAACCTTTGGTTGTCTTGTTTTTGCTTCAACTCTACATGAACATAGGACTAAATTTGAACCTAGAGCTAGGAAATGTGTTTTTCTTGGATACTCTCCTGGTGTAAAGGGATACAAGTTACTTGATTTTGAGACTCATGAGATTTTCATCTCCAGAGATGTATTTTTTTATGAAAATATTTTCCCTTTCAAATCTGAAAATACAATACCTGACCCTCATTCCCCTACATTCCCAATGTTCCCACATACTGAATCTCCCCTTTCTTATACTGATTTCCTTTTATCCAAACCACCACAGCCTATATGTCCTTTAGTTCCTTCCTCTCAACCTCCCACTCTTCCTTCTCCATCATCTAACATTGATACTAATTCTAATTCTCAAGATCAAATTAGAAGATCCACCAGGGTTTCTAAGCTTCCCTCATATCTCCATGATTACCATTGCAATCTCACTACCTATTCCACAGCCAAATACCCTCTTTCTTCAGTTCTAGAATATAATAATCTATCTAACACTTTCAAGACATTTATTGCTAACATATCTCAAATAAAGGAACCACATACATATAAACAAGCAATAAAATATCCAGAATGGACAACAGCAATTAATGAGGAATTAGAGGCCATGGAAATAAATTCTACTTGGACAGTTACCACACTTCCACAAAATAAAAGGCCCATAGGATGTAAATGGGTTTTTAAGGCAAAAAGAAATCCTAATGGCACAATTGACAGGTACAAGGCCAGATTAGTGGCAAAAGGTTATACACAACAAGAAGGGGTTGATTTCATTGATACCTTCTCCCCTGTTGCCAAACTAGTAACAGTCAGGGTCCTACTAGCTTTATCTCTTGCTAAGGGTTGGCATTTACATCAGCTTGATGTAAATAATGCCTTTTGAATGGTGATTTAATGGAAGAAGTTTATATGGAATTACCTCAAGGATATTCTCCTCCTTTCTTTCATGACACCACTACACCTCAGGTATGTAAACTAAACAAATCTATCTACGGTTTAAAACAAGCTAGTAGGCAGTGGAATTCAAAATTAACTGAAGTTCTTGTATCACTTGGTTTTACACAATCTCTCTCTGATTACTCTCTCTACACAAAAGGTACTTCTACTTCTTTCATTGCTATCTTAGTTTATGTTGATGATATTATCTTATCCAGTCCCAATTCAACCCTTATTGATGACACTAAACAACAATTAAGTACTAAGTTTAAACTGAGAGATCTAGGCTTACTAAAGTATTTTTTAGGCATTGAGTTGGCATATTCTAATCAAGGACTTGTTATATCTCAAAGAAACTACACATTGCAATTATTAGAGGACACTGGTTTCCTAGCTAGCAGACCTTCACCTCTACCAATGGATTCAAATATTAAACTATCCAAGAATGATAGTGAATTGTTGACTGATTTTTCATCCTACAGGAGACTAGTTGGTAGACTAATCTACTTAACCATTACCAGACCTGATATCACTTACACAGTCCACAAATTAAGTCAGTTCCTATCCTGCCCAACACAAAACCATTTAGCTGCTGCCCACTACCTACTTAGATACCTTAAAGGATGTCCAGGACAAGGTATTTTTTATTCTAAAAACAATGACTTATCATTTTCTGCCTTTTGTGATTCAGACTGGGGAAGTTGTGTAGATACAAGACGTTCAACTACAGGCTTTATCACCTTTCTAGGAAATTCTATGATTTCGTGGAAATAAAAAAGACAGCCAACAGTATCAAAATCAAGTGCTGAAGCGGAATACAGAGCAATTGCGGGACTTACCAGTGAAATTCTTTGGCTAACTCAATTACTTCGTGATTTGAATGTGCAATTGAAGAATCCTCCAGCAATATATTGTGATAACACCTCCGCGGTTCACCTTGCATTGAATCCTATTTTTCATGAGCGTACGAAGCACATCGAAATCGATTGTCACTTCGTACGTGAGAAAATTGCTAGAAGACAGATTAAATTACTGCCAATCAATTCAGCAGCTCAATTGGCAGATATTCTTACGAAGCCTCTTCCCAAATCTCCATTTTTAGGTATTATGTCCAAACTGGGTGTAAAAGATATTTACACACCAGTTTGTGGGGGAGTATTAGAGGATAAATCAAATTCAGCAGATTTGGAAAATCAAATTTCAGATTTGAAGATTAGGAACGAAGGCTCAAGTGGATAAAATTGAGGAAGATGCAGAATAGGAAAAGAGCCGTTGTCTATTTCTTATTAAAAGTTAATTAATTTGTAAAAGCGTGTTTTCTTTTATTTAAGTCGGCTAAAGCAGTTAAGAATTAGTTAAGAACATTTTGTATATATATATATAGCAGTAGGATTAGTAGGAAGATTATTCCATTCATTTTTTCATTTTTCTTTCAGTTCTGTAAAATCAGTTTCTATAATTCACATTAATGGAATGAATTTCTTTTCCAAGATCAAGTTTATATCTTTCAATAATAATGCATGTATATTTCGACATTATTACAGTTGGAGGTGACATTATATAGGGTCTATTTGGATGGATTTTGGCTCGGTTTCGTGGGACTCGGTTTAAAAAATATGGTTTCAGTGGTTTCGATGAAACCTTTGAGACTTCATTTGGATGAGTTTGGGTTTTTGGGTTTTGTGGTTTGAATAATTTGAAACCCCACTTGAATTGGGTTTGGATGTTGGGGTTTTAGGGAAAAAAGTAGGTGGTAGGTGTCAAATCAATGTTTTTTTAAGTGAAATTTGGGGGAAAAATTAGGTGGTAGGTGTCAAATTAATGTTTTATAGGTTTGAAGAGTTTGAATGTTAGTTTCTGAATAGGTTTTTTATGGTTTTATGGGTTTGGCGAAAACTCATTTGAAAGGGTTTTGGCTCGGGCTGGCGAAACCCGCGAGACCGGCCAAAACCCATCCACATACACCCATAATTTCTTGTTATTTTCAAATTTTTTTTTTTTTTTGAGATTGTGAATACATCGTTACATCAAATACTATATCGAATCGAATATATTTATTAAATTGATATCAAAATAAACTAACTACAAATGCTAGTATTAAACTAGAAAGAATGCTAGTATTAAACTAGAAAAAATACTCACATTAGATATTCAATTTAATTTCTTATATAATTTGGTACAAGGCAACAACAAGAAGAGATGGGTTCTAATTTCCTTTACCTCAACGTCAATAAACGGGTTTTTTTGCAAGTTTACTCCCTGTGATATGTCTAATAGGCAATTTACCACCCTGTGAAATAAAAATAGGCAATTTAACTCCCTGTGAAATGAAATAATAACCAATTTACCTCCTTGTGATATAAAAATAGGCAATTTACCTCCCTGTGAAATGAAATAATGAGCAATTTAACTCCCTGTGACATGAATTAATAAGCAATTTATAGGGAGGCAATGTGCTTCTTTTATAAAAACACGGGGAGGTATTTTGCCATTTTTCTTATCACAGGGAGTTAAATTGCCTATTTAGGATATGACAGGGAGGTATTTTGCCCTTTTATTTATTACAGGGAGTTAAATTGCCTATTTAGAATAACACAGGGAGTTAATTTGCTATTCACTCGTCAATAAACTATTAACACAAATACTCAATTTCATGACAAAATGTTACAGAATTCGGTAACATATATAGAAGTTAAAGGTAAGTGCCAAGAAACTTCAAGTGTAGCATTTCCAGCAATGGGACCAGATGCATTAACAACAGTAAATTTCGTTTTTGATTAAAAGACAGAATTTTTTCTCAAAACCAAATGTATTGATTTTATGTACAATAGGGGTATATTCTCTAATGAATCATGATTTTAATCGTCAAAAGCATCAATATTTGAACTTGGATAATTTGAAGTGGATAGGACGCTTACGACTTGGTTATGAATTGTTTGATTTTCGCTAAAGAAAATGGAGATGAAGTTTTGATATTCTTCTTTATGTAGGCCGGAACATGCAACATAAAGGAAATATGATCAGGATAAGAGATCGAGAATCACTCAACCGACGATAGAGGATTCATTCAACGTTAATCAGTGTTTTTAAAATCGGACCGGTCATTGAACCGGAAGCCCTACTGGTTACTGGTTCGATCGGTTAGATCGGGTCGACCACTAGTTCGATCGGTATAACCGGTGTGACTTTATTATTATGTAATATTTATACATATATTTTTAGATTATCTAAAATACAATTATAATTCAAAAAATTATCATTCTTTGTCAATATAAATTTTTATTGTTTCATGCAAATAATCAAAATGTCTTAAAAATTAATATCAATGTCAAAAATATAAATCTCAAGTATCCCTCAAAGATACATACATTCAAAATAAGACAACAAAATTAAAAGTTCATCACATTTTCAAAGTTTTGGCTTGTTCATTTGGGTTCTATTGTTGTAACTTGATGTGTATATGGTAATTGATTTGCATAATTTCATACACAAAATAATATTATTCACAATAATGAGAAAATGGTTATGTACTTCTTTATGTAAAAAACATTGTAATATTGCATTGATTGTTCCTCATTGATTGTTAAAACACTAAAATAATGAATGCTATTCCAATTAAAGTATATAAATGTAATTCTATTAAATGTTAAACAAGAGTTCAAATAAATAATAATAACAAAAAATCTCTAAATTTAAAAAAGAAAAATTTAAGTGAACCACTGGTTTTACCGGTTTTGGAGTCGGTTTTACCGGTTCGAACTGGTTAATTAGGAGACTGATTTTTAGGGGTAAATCGGACCGGATTGGGGACCGGTTAGCGGTTAAACCGGGCCAACCTACCGGTCCGGTCCGATTTTAAAAACACTGACGTTAATTGCGAAATCACTCGACACGATCAAGTCACTCACTTTTTAAAGGAGGAATCACTCATTCCAAAACATAGGAAATAATACTTTGAATGATTTCACATTTTCCTAAAACATATAAAATCGACTCTTGACTCATTAAAAAAAATAACCTTAATATCTTATAACAATACAAATATCTAACATATAACCCATCAGGCCAACTAGAGTTAGTGTTTTTGTTTTTTGTTTTTTGAGAAACCAACTAGAGTTAGTTTAGTTAGTAAATAAATTAACAAAATGCTTCACTTGATAATTAAATGTAGATCCTACCACCACCACAAACACAACTTCGGAAAATCCTATTTAAGTTTTCAATATTATCTTGGACATATTCTAAGTCGTGACTTAAACTTTTCAAGAAAAAATAAATAAATGATTTAGTACTATTACATCAAAAGTTGACTTATGGTAAGGTGACGTTTGGGTCAACTTTTTGTTTAAAAATAATTAGTGATAAACAAATCCCATTTCCTGCGGAAATTTCTTGATTGAATTTTCCGCATTCACATTCCTACAATTTGTCATTTATATTTTTAATAATTTATCCGTTGCATATTAATTGATACATTTTTTGTATTTTCAAAAATTAAAAAATATTATCATTACATATATTTTTATGGTAAAATATCTGAAATACTTTTTATAATAATAATTATTTTTTTATTAGTGAGTAGTAAACATTGAGTTTTCCAACTTAAATGTAGAAATGACACAAAATTGAAAAAAAATACTTTGAAAATATGAAAGGAAAGGAGTATTGAGTGTGAAAATTAGTCCATACTTTTGTTGAAAAATGGAATCTTTTGCTTTGCTCATCAATTTTCTCACTCCCATTCTTCAAACAAGTCAACTTAGGAGCTAAGTTAACTTCATTATTGCCGGCGCACCCATTTGTTCTTTCCAATAATTTGGACTCACTAACAGCTGTATGTATTTCCAAGAACTCATCTTTTTTTCTTTTGTCATTTTGTCCTATTAGTTAATAAAGATTCTACATTCGGCAATTTTAATTCTTTGGATCTATCCTCTTGTTGTTATATATGATAATCTTGCTGCATTCCATTTTTTTTTCAGATTCAGGGTTATTGGGTATAATTATTTCAGGTAATTATAAACAGGTTACTTAGAATTATGGCCATGGAAGAAGATGATTTTTATACTAAAGATGGAACTGTAGATTACTGCAATAATCCTGCAAACAAGAATGACACTGGAACATGGAGAGCCTGTCCTTATATTTTAGGTATCTACTAAGACAAAGATATTATATTAACTAGCAAATTAATATTTATATGTTATTGGTTATATATTTTGATTTGATCTCAAGAGTAGGTACTAGTTTGAACTGCATCATATTCATATCTGGTTTTAGCTCTAGAGCTTCAATCTCATGTCTATGTGGCAGGAAACGAGTGTTGCGAAAGATTGGCATATTATGGGATGAGCTCGAACCTTGTGGTTTATTTCACGGATAGGCTTCGCCAACATAGCACTACCGCTATTAACAATGTTTCGAATTGGTCAGGAACATGCTATATCACACCACTCATCGGAGCCTTTGTGGCCGATGCATATCTTGGAAGATATTGGACCATAGCTTGTTTCTCAATCATTTATGTTATTGTAAGTTCTCCTTCGTTGATCTGTCAAATGTATATGATCATTTCATCTTGTATGTTACTTGTTTGAATTGATAAATATGAAAAGGTACAATCACAAAAGGAAGGGAATTTTGTTAATGATTAGGGAAGCTAAGAGTCTCGCTTTTTGTTTTTGTAAATACTATTAAATGTCTCATCTCTCTAAGAATTTAAGTTTTTAGATGAGTTGGACATTTACCATTGAATGAAACCTCTGGTATGCGAATTTCTTGTGACTTGAAATATAATCTAAACTAGTTAACAAATTTCTAAAACAGAAAAAACCCAAAAAATAAATAAATAAGAAACTAGACTAATAAATTGTGAAATATATGATTGATCAGGGGATGACATTGTTGACGCTATCAGCATCAATCCCGGGCCTAAAACCGACATGCCATGATGGCTCGTGTCATGCAACAAGTGCCCAAGTTGCAGTTTGCTTTGTGGCACTTTACCTTATAGCACTCGGAACTGGTGGAATTAAGCCTTGTGTATCATCCTACGGAGCAGATCAATTTGATGATACTGATGAAGTTGAGAAGAAACACAAGAGTTCTTTCTTTAATTGGTTTTACTTTTCAATCAATATTGGTGCTCTTGTTGCCGCTTCAGTCTTGGTTTGGGTACAAACGCACGTTGGTTGGGAATGGGGATTTGGCATTCCTACTGTGGCAATGGCCATAGCTGTGGCGTTTTTCTTTTCAGGCACTCGATTGTACCGTAATCAGAAGCCTGGGGGAAGCCCTCTCACACGAGTATGTCAAGTGGTCATCGCCTCTTTCAGGAAATATCGGATTGAAGTTCCTGGAGACGAGTCGCTGTTGTATGAAACTGCGGATTCCGAGTCCGCCATCAAAGGTAGCCGGAAGATTCAACATACCAAAGATCTTAGGTAAATTTCAAATATAACACGATTGTCTTTCCATGTATTATATTTTACGATTCTGATTGTAAGTTTATTTGTACTAACTGCAGATTTTTCGACAAGGCAGCCGTGGAGACGCAGTCGGACCACATAAAAGGCTCGGTGGATCCATGGAGACTTTGTACGGTGACTCAAGTGGAAGAGCTAAAAGCCATCATTCGATTGCTTCCTATATGGGCCACAGGTATCATTTTTACCACCGTGTATGGTCAGATGGGCACATTATTTGTCTTACAAGGCTTAACAATGAACGCTCGATTGGGAAATTCCAGCTTTGAAATCCCCTCGGCATCCCTCGGTATTTTCGACACCCTTAGCGTAATATTTTGGGTCCCGATTTATGATCGAATCATAGTCCCCGTGGCTAGAAAGTTTACCGGCCACAAAAACGGGCTAACCCAACTCCAACGAATGGGTATTGGCCTATTCATATCAATATTCTCCATGCTCTCAGCTGGGATTCTTGAGCTTGTAAGGCTTAGGTATGTAAGAAGGCACAACTACTATGACCACAAGCAAGTACCAATTTCGATTTTTTGGCAAGTTCCACAGTATTTTATTATTGGATGCGCGGAAGTGTTCATGTTTATTGGACAACTTGAGTTTTTTTACGAGCAAGCGCCTGATGCTATGAGAAGCTTGTGCTCGGCTCTTCAGCTAACTACTGTTGCTCTTGGGGGCTACTTGAGTACTTTGCTTGTGACTATAGTTACCAGAATTAGTACTCAGAATGGGAAACTCGGGTGGATACCGGATAATCTTAACTATGGTCACCTTCATTACTTTTACTGGCTTTTGGCAATCTTGAGTGTGCTGAATTTGGGGGCTTTTCTTGTGGTGGCTAAGTGGTATACTTATAAGAAGCCAGTTGGGACTCTTCGTTGATGTTGAGTTGGAGACGAGTATTGGTATATACTATGATTTATCTATCTCACACGAGCAATAGATATAATCATGCCTAAAGTTTGTTCAGAAAACTGTAAATAGCATTGTAATTGATTTCTTGAAACAGAATGTTGTGAAATATTATGAGTCATTTGCGTTTGAATCAGCTTGTGCTTGAGCTTCCTCTAGCTTCTGTAGTTCTGTATCACCTTTTCAATTAACAAAAGTTTTTATGAATTTGTCGTGAATTTATTCATAAAACATCATTTTTAATTCTATTTGTAGTGTATAATGAATCATGTTTGAACAATATTTGTGTATAAGGAATCATGTTTGAACAATATTTGTGTTCTCGATGACTTTTAAGATTCACTAGAAAATAGAATAATATACTTGGGGGATTCTATTGTGACTCTTATCCCAAACTTGAGTCACCTTTACAATTCAATCTCAACCATCCAAAAATAAAATTGAATTATCTTGTCCATTTATGATGTACAATTGTGTAACAATCCATCATATTGTGTATCACCCCAAAAATTAATCAATTAATACATTGTACACATCAATTTTACATTATTACCTTTAATCAAAATACTCAATTTACCAGAATGTCCCTCTCATTTCATCTTCCCAAATTCTCTCTAGACAACTTTCCAAACCCTAACATCATACCACCACCACCACCACCACAACCTTCCTCCCTCTCTGCTACTAGTCCGACGAGAACGGTCGCGGCGAAGTACCGCTTCCGTTCGTGGCGACCAGAACGGCGGCACTTCAATCGTCGTCGCCGTTCTGGTAGCCACCATAAGGGAGGTGGCAGTTCGCCACACTTCGCCGCCTCCGTCTGGTCACGTCTAGAACGGATCCAAATTAATTTAGAACATCCTTAGACTATCATTAAACATAGTATAAGATGAAAATCAGATCATCATACGATTTGCCAAATTCAAGAGGGTCAATCACGCTCACTAATTGCAGTGAGATGCTCATCTATTTCTTCAATCGTCAATACCTTGAAAAAAGGTTCTTCTTTCCTTACAACACCAACCTCAATCTTAGTAGCCTTGAAATCCTCCTATAGGACAGACATATTGCAGATCTGAAATCGCAGTCTGTACAGTTTCCTCGAGGAAGAAGATCCCTTTTTTTTTTTTTTGGAATTTTTGGATTTTATTTTTTTATTTATTCATTTAATTAGATAAACACCTCCGCCACCTACGCCGCCACCTCTGCCACCACCGGAGTTGAAGAGATGTAAGAGGATTCCGGAGGCAGCGGAGAGATGGATTTTGGGGAAATTAGGGTTTGGGGGAGAAAGAGCGGAGATTTCTAGGGAATAGAGACGGCGATGGAAGGAGATTGGATTGGATAGAGAGGAGTAGATAGGCGGGAGACGGTGGTAGTGGAAGAATTACGGCGGCATGACGCGGAGGAGATGAGCAGGAGATGAGGACATTAGTGGCAGAGTTTGACGGATAAAGTTTTGGGTGTGCTCAGATTTTTTTTAATTAAAGGGTATATTAAGACTTTTACCAAATAAAGAGTAAGGGTATAGTGGACATTTCACAAGATTAGCTGGGTTGTAATGTGAACATGTGTTCAAGTTTGATTGGCCAATAATAAAATTGTTGGTGACTCACTCCAACATGAATGTCGTAATAGACCATCCCAATATACTTCCTCTATCCATTTTTTTCTATCAATTTACTTTTAGCGTAGAGTTTTAGGTAAAAGTTAAAAAGGTGAAACTTTTAAGTATTTTTATATAGATGTCTTAAAAGTAATGATTGAGAGAGGTAGTGGTGTCAAATCATTTCTTTATGTGACATGGTATTTCTGAGAAAAATAATTTCATAAATAGAAAGAGATTGTTATTTTGAAACATCCTAAAAGAAAACTAGTAGTAAAAATTTAGGGACGAGAGCTAAATAAAAATATTGAAACTATTAGATTTAACTCATATTTTGCAGACATAGCTTATTCATTTTGAAACCAAATCTGAATTTTGATTGAAAAAATAAATCGTGGCAGGAACATTTTGCCTTAAACGAAGATTATTTCAGGTTATAGCTGGGCTCAATTCGGGTTTTTACAAAAAAGAAGATTTGATGAATATTCAGTTTGCCCCATAAGGTGGACAAAGTGAAATTTCCTGCACGACTCTCCCGTGAGGTTTCGTGCGCTTCATAAAAATCAGAGCTTTACATCTCACTTTCACTTGATCAAAATCAAAATGGTTCGTAAACGTTTTCAAGATGCCAAGACAGGTAATTCTCTTACTCACCAATGATATAATATTTTGTGCAATTTACGCTTTTACAAATTGAAACTTTGCTTTTGTAATCAACACTATTGCAGTTTTAAGACGATTACATTTCTTGCTTCGATCAGTTGCCTTGAGTGGGGTTTTTTGTTAAAATTAGAAAGAATTTGTTGAATTATGTATTGCTATGCTACACACTTGTGAACTTGACGTTGTGCTGTAGCGTAATTGTTGATATGTATTATCTTCCTCTTAACTGTTCGACGAAATGCCTCAACCAGATTGTTCGTTAAAACAAACATCTAACTTTTTCGATTTTGTCAGTGGCGAATTCATTCAACGCGGAGAAATACTTGAAGAAAATTGGGTTAGGAAAAGAGGATCACCATTTCTGGAAGCAAATAGGCAAGGGTCTACTTTGCACATACACTCTTTTCGGTGCAGTGTGGCTTTGGAACGAGACTTCACCGCTCGGGTGGTGGACACTGAAGCCGAGGCCTAAAGAAGAGAAAGAGCTAGCCCATCTCTATGAACATCGGAAATTTCCTTACCCAGGCGATGAGGAAGCCATGAAAGAGTTTGTTGCTAAAGGTGGAATGATTGGTACTGCCATTGGGCCAAAAGGGATCGTTGAAACTGATCAAGATTTCAGTAACCAGAAAGAATTGCAGGACAAGAAATTGGAGCAGGAAGCCTTGAAATTGTGGTTGAGGATGAGAAATGAGGTTGTGTCTGAGCTTCAGGAGAAAGGGTATGATATTGAATGAGTTTTGTTGTAAAACTGGTTTTGTTGAATTAGGCGTGCTGTCGAATTTTAGGGAAGATCTTGTCTTTTGATGAGTCATGAACTATAACGTGGTGTTGGATGTGTAAATTAACTCTTGGTCATTATCATCTCTCTGTTATTAGATTGGTGTCGGAGGACTCTTTTTGAAGTTTTCCTTACTTGAAGGAATACTCTGTTTTACATGTTCTGATATTTACCGAAGTTCTAATAATGTTGTTAGTGATGCCGAATATGTTATTCTGTTTGTGAGTCATTTTAGAATGTTTACGAATCGAGCTGGGCGTGTTGATTTGAACATTGTTGAATGACGAATAATGTGAGATTTAGAAATTGCCGAATTTATTCAATTAATGTGACTGGACATTGGACAATGATCAAGAGCACTCTCACTTTTGAATGTTTACTAGTAGCTTCATTCTGTCTTTAGAGCCTTTATTTGTTTGAATTCTTTGTTACATATGATTCCATGAAGATAACCAAAAAACCGTAGCTTTGAAAGGCCAAAGCCGGTGGATGGTTGGTTCGCCTTCATCATCGATGATCATTATAAATTAGTACTTCCCATTGGTCCTTGTTTCCAAGTATGGCCAGTAAAAGAAACAAGTCAAGAAATCAAAGAAGATATAACCGAAGAGGAAGATCCATACATTGTCTGAGAAAGCTACATATTAATCTTGGTTTGGAAGTGGATATTTCATAACATGGGAGAAGATAATTTTGAGTATGGAATTCAGAAAAGCAGGGTAATTTTTTTTATTAAGTTGTACTCCTGTTTCAAATTGCAATGAACCAACCAGAGTGCCCTAGTGGATAAATCAGAAGGCTAGGGGAGGCTAACGCAAAGCTAAGCCCGCGTAGACGCCGGGCTGCGGAGCGTGGTGGTTTGTTACGTTCCTGATTGCAAGGGGTAATACCCTTGATCCCACATCGATAACATGGGGTATTTGTATGGGGTTTATATAGCATTAGGCTCTCCCATTTCAATAGCTAGCTTTTGGGGTGTGGTTCTCCCATGTCATGTCATCCTAAATTGTTCTCCTTCAATTGTTGGTGAAGTGGTACAGGCGGCGAGCTAATAAATTACACTTAATCTAACATTTAACCCATCAGGCCAACTAGAGTTAGTGTTTTTGTTTTTTTGTTTTTTGAGAAACCAACCAGAGTTAGTTTAGGGTGTAAATAAATTAATTAAATGCTTCCCTTGATAATTAAATGTAGATCCTACCACCACCACCATCACCTCGGAAAATCCTAATTTAAATTTTCAATATTATCTTGGACATATTTTAAGTTGTGACTGAAAACTTTTCAAGAAAAAATAAATGATTTAGGACTATTACATCAAAAGTTGACTTCACATTCCTACAATCTGTCATTTATTTCTTTAATAATATCTCGTTTTTATATTAATTGGCACATCTTTTGTTTTCACAAAGATTAAAAAATATCATCATTACATATTTTTTTATGGTAAAATATCTGAAATACCCTTTATAATAATGACTATGTTGGTCCCAAATGGTCAGTTGAGGTCTAGAGGGGAAGTGAATAGACCTCTTTATCTTTATAAAAATTCTCTGTATTTGATTATTTGCATTTTTACTTGCATATTTTCAAAAGCATACAAACACTTTGAACAGATTAAAAGATTTTTAAAGGAGTTTAAAACTGGGGATTAAAATCTTTTAAGTAAAAAAATAACTTGTTTGAAAAACACTTAACAAATCCGCTACATACAAGTTTCAAATTTTTATAATGATGAGTATTTTTTTAATATTTTATTAATAAGTAATGACCATTGAGTTTCGTGAGAATGTCATAAAATTAAAAAAAATACTTTAAAAACTCAAACATATCAATCAAAATCAAGAAGGGAGTATTGAGTGTGAAAACTAGCCCATATTTTTGTTGAAAAATGGAATCTTTTGCTGTGCTCATCAATTTCTCACTCCCATTCTTCAAACAAGTCAACTTAGGAGCTAAGTTAACTTCATTATTGACGGCGCACCCATTTGTTCTTTCCAATAATTTGGACTTACACTATCAGCTGTATGTATCTTCCAAGAACTCTTCTATTTTTCTTGTCATTTTGTCCTATTAGTTAATAAAGATTCTACATTCGAATTTCAATTCTTTGGACCTATCCTCGTGTTGTTATATATGATAATCTTGCTGCATTCCATTTTTTTTTCAGATTCAGGGTTATTGGGTATAATTATTTCAGGTAATTATAAACAGGTTACTTAGAATTATGGCCATGGAAGAAGATGATTTTTATACTAAAGATGGAACTGTAGATTACTGCAATAATCCTGCAAAAAAGAATGAAACTGGAACATGGAGAGCCTGTCCTTATATTTTAGGTATTTACTAAGACAAATATATTGTATTAACTAGCAAATTAATATAAATATGTTATTGGTTATATACTTTGATTTGATCTCAAGAGTAGGTACTAGTTTGAACTGCATCATATTCATATCTAGTTTTAGATCTAGAGCTTCAATCTCATGTCTATGTGGCAGGAAACGAGTGTTGCGAAAGATTGGCATATTATGGGATGAGCTCGAACCTTGTGGTTTATTTCACGGATAGGCTTCGCCAACATAGCACTACCGCTATTAACAATGTTTCGAATTGGTCAGGAACATGCTATATCACACCACTCATCGGAGCCTTTGTGGCCGATGCATATCTTGGAAGATATTGGACCATAGCTTGTTTCTCAATCATTTATGTTATTGTAAGTTCTCCTTCGTTTATCTGTCAAATGTATAAGATCATTTCATCTTGTATGTTACTTGTTTGAATTGATAAATATGAAAAGATACAATCACAAAAGGAAGGGAATTTTGTTAATGATTAGGGAAGCTAAGAGTGTCGCTTTTTGATTTTGTCAACGTAGTATTCATTGAATGTTAAGTTGTAAATATTAAATGTCTCATCTCTCTAAGAACTTAAGCTCTTAGATGAGTTGGACATTTAATATTGAATAAAACCTCTGGTATGCGAACTTCTAAAATAGAAAAAAAAATCCCAAAAAAATTAAATAAGAATCTAGACTTAGAAATTGTGAAATATATGATTGATCAGGGGATGACATTGTTGACACTATCAGCATCAATCCCAGGCCTAAAACCGACGTGCCATGATGGCTCGTGTCATGCAATAAGTGCCCAAGTTGCAGTTTGCTTTGTGGCACTTTACCTTATAGCACTCGGAACTGGTGGAATTAAGCCTTGTGTATCATCCTACGGAGCAGATCAATTTGATGATACCGATGAGGTTGAGAAGAAACACAGGAGTTCTTTCTTTAATTGGTTTTACTTTTCAAACAATATTGGTGCTCTTGTTGCTGCTTCGGTTTTGGTTTGGGTTCAAACGCACGTTGGTTGGGAATGGGGATTTGGCATTCCTACTGTGGCAACGGCCATAGCTGTGGCGTTTTTCTTTTCAGGCACTCGATTGTACCGTAATCAGAAGCCTGGGGGAAGCCCTCTCACACGAGTATGTCAAGTGGTCATCGCCTCTTTCAGGAAATATCGGATTGAAGTTCCTGGAGACGAGTCGCTGTTGTACGAAACTGCGGATTCCGAGTCCGCCATCAAAGGTAGCCGGAAGATTCAACATACCAAAGATCTTAGGTAAATTTCAAATATAACACGATTGTCTTTCCTTGTATTATATTTTACGATTCTGATTGTAAGTTTATTTGTACTAACTGCAGATTTTTCGACAAGGCAGCCGTGGAGACGCAGTCGGACCACATAAAAGGCTCGGTGGATCCATGGAGACTTTGTACGGTGACTCAAGTGGAAGAGCTAAAAGCCATCATTCGATTGCTTCCTATATGGGCCACGGGTATCATTTTCACCACCGTGTATGGTCAAATGGGCACATTATTCGTCTTACAAGGCTTAACAATGAACGCTCGATTGGGAAATTCCAGCTTCGAAATCCCCTCAGCATCCCTCGGTATTTTTGACACCCTCAGCGTAATATTTTGGGTCCCGATTTATGATCGAATCATAGTCCCCGTGGCTAGAATGTTTACCGGCCACAAAAACGGGCTAACCCAACTCCAACGAATGGGTATTGGATTATTCATATCCATATTCTCCATGCTCTCAGCTGGGATTCTTGAGCTCGTAAGGCTTAGGTATGTAAGAAGGCACAACTACTATGACCACAAGCAAGTACCAATTTCGATTTTTTGGCAAGTTCCACAGTATTTTATTATTGGATGCGCGGCAGTGTTCAATGTTATTGGACAGCTTGAGTTTTTTTACGAGCAAGCGCCTGATGCTATGAGAAGCTTGTGCTCGGCTCTTCAGCTAACTACTGTGGCTCTTGGGGGCTACTTGAGTACTTTGCTTGTGACTATAGTTACCAGAATTAGTACTCGGAATGGGAAACTCGGGTGGATACCGGATAATCTTAACTATGGTCACCTTCATTACTTTTACTGGCTTTTGGCAATCTTGAGTGTGCTGAATTTGGGGGCTTTTCTTGTGGTGGCTAAGTGGTATACTTATAAGAAGCCAGTTGGGACTCTTCGTTGATGGCGAGTTGGAGACGAGTATTGGTATATACTATGATATATCTATCTCACACGAGCAATACGGTTTCTGGCTATAGATATAATCATGCCTAAAGTTTGTTCAGAAAACTGTAAATAGCATTGTAATTGATTTCTTGAAACAGAATGTTGTGAAATATTATGAGTCATTTGAGTTTGAATCAGCTTGTGCTTGAGCTACCTCTAGCTTCTGTAGTTCTGTATCACTTTTTCAATTAACAGAATTTTTTATGAATTTGTCGTGAGTTTTATTCATAAAACATCATTCTTAATTCTATTTGTAGCGTATAATGAATCATGTTTGAACAATATTTGTGTTATCGATGACATTTTCAGTTCAAAGTGATTTAGTAAACTAAAAAATGAAATAATATATACTTCCTCTGTCCATTTTTTCCTATTCTTTCACTTTTAGCGCACATTTTTAGGTAAAAAGTTAAAAGGGCTCGTCTAAAATGAGATTTTGTGGGGAAGGGAGCATATGAGATAGACCTTGCCTCGTTGACACTTGTCTCCTAAAAAATTAAATCTAAATTATTTAATTTCCTAAAGACACATTTACCCTTTTTTTTAGTAATTTGTTTTTTAATTAAAACCTAGTTAAAACCTTAAACTTATATTTCTATTAACTAGCTGGATGTTCTTCCTTTAGTAAAACCCATCTAAAACCTAAACTTTCTCCCAATTTGCACGATCATTATTTGAATCAAATCATCTTCTGAACTCATAAAATTTTGAAGGATGCAAGTGGCCACTATTTTCTGCCAATCTTTATTTATTTTTGTTGATAGAATGATTTCTTTGTCATTTTTCTGCTCGAAATCCCAATAAAATTAACCTCTCAAAATCATTTGCTTAACAATCACCCAAAACAAACCTCGAAAAAATAAACAAATAAGATTTCAATATCATATCCCTCCATGGCGACTTCATGTTTCATATAAAATAATACTGCAGCAGTTCAACTATAACTCCTTTAATTTTATTATGTAAAATTTGGTTTACTGGGTCAGAGAACTTGATATGTCTCCTCAATGAGTTCTCCAACCTATCACAAGTTTATCTTCTGCCAATTTTTTTTTGGAAAAAAGTGGCCTATTTTCCCTCGATATCATAATGGAAAGCTTTTTTTCTTAGGCGAGCTTTTTTAGAAACCTTTTTTCACATCCTCTTCCGCAACAATGTTCAGAAAATTGTCATCTCATGAAAGTGTCACCTTCCAACATCCGAAGCACCTGAGACATTCGGGGCCTTGACTGAGAGTCTCATTGCATGCACAAAGGATCACATATGAGGTATCTGATCAAAAGCTTGATCACATATGAGGTACCTGGCAGTCAATCCAACTGATCAAAAGCTTTAACACATATGAGATGTATACATCAGTAAAATCACAATGGAAAACAATTTATCACAGACATAATAACATAAGCACAAACCAAATTTAGCAACAATATCCAATCAGATAAAACTGAAACACAAGATGCAGGCACATATATTGAGGCAACTTCATGAAATTACTTTGGTAAAAAACTTGAGAAACAAATTTTCATATAGACCATCTTAAATAGGGACAAAAAAGCATGAAAAATATGCAAAAATCGAAGTCAATGATAAAAAAAAAAAAAATAAGACATTTAACCTCTAGAAATACATGCAAAATGTTTGCATTTAACGGAATAAAAACATCACAAAACCAAAGAAGACCACATTCCAGGTATATTCCTGATAACATGGTTCTTAAAATGTAAGATAGGCTCTTCAACCTCCAAATAGCCCTGAGCCAATAATATTGAAGTACTACCACAAAATGATGAATCAATTATCTGTATGCATCTGCTAACCATTGTTTCTGCCAGAACTATAACAGTCTAATTTATCTTATGATATACTATATCGTTGGAATATCTTTGCAGTTCAGATCAGAGTAAGAATATGTGTGCAGGTAAATCTGTAAAACATTTTTACATTACATGGACTTTTTACACAAATAGTAATAGCATTCATCTTTTTCTGCACCCCTTGAATCATGATTCTTATTTAATACACACGCATCACTCATCAAATTCTTGGAATTCCATGTCAGTAGATGTAGTGATAACTTAAAAATCTGAAGCCCCTAAAGTCCATTGCATTTAATGTAGTACTGCCCAATAAATATGACCTAACGCATTAAAGATTGCTTGAAAAACCTCTACCAAATGTTCTTAAAGGAAGACCAAACAATGTAGCTACATTTTTAGGTGCAGAAGAAACTCATTCAGTAATGTGTACATAACTCCAGACTCATGTCACCAAAAAAACAAAAACAAAAAAAAAAACTCCAGACTCACCAGTTTTCTCTCTCTCTCTTTTTTTTTTTTTGAAAATCAAAATAACTCATTCAATCAAACAGATACATTGTTCAATACAATCGCATTAGCTAAATCTTCAAATGAGGAAAGCTTTGCAAGAGAATGTGCAGCTTGGTTTGCTTCCCAACACATGTTTGATCTCAAAAGTTTCGAAGTTGGCCATAACAGGCTTTATATCCTCAATCATAGGCCCCAAAAGTGAGAAATCTTCACCCGGAGTTTTCCTCTCCTTACCTTTAAACAAGCTATGTGAAACCAATAATTGAAAAGGTTAATTTTGCTCAAATGAAGTGATTCATTTCAGTCTAAAAAGATTTGTTATAACAGTTCTGTGCAATGGCATAGATTGCATCTTGAGTCTTTGATGAATCCTCAATGGGATATACACAGGCAAGAGTAAACGTGACCCTTAGAACAAAAACCATATTTATATGTGCAGAGAACTTAAAAAGATCCCAGAAGATGGAGGTATGTTGCAGATCCTAGAGGGTTACAAATAAACCATGAATAGAAAAGAAGAAACTTCTAGTATTATGATATTGAAGATAAAAAGCATTACAAACATTTACCTGGAAGTATTACATACTACATTACATAAAAAGAAGGATAACATCTGTATTGTTAACAAGTAGATAATCTAGAAGAGAACAACAATATCTACCTCTAGTTCAGTTTAATTGCAAAATGCTCCGAGCCATGGAATGCGAATTCTGTAGCTTGAGTTTTCCGGACTTACTCCTCCTCAGACTCCTCAATGGTGTCATATAGAAAGGCTTTACCCCATCTTCAAAGTCAGTCGAAGAATAATTAGAACTTCTATTTCTCTCCCGAGTAAAATCCTCCCTCCCCTTCAGAGTCCATCCGCCTGCATTATCAACACTCCTCCTCCTCCTATAATCTGATACTATAGCATCACATGATTTTCTAGAACCAACAACACTACTGCTGCGTGTAAGCTTCCAATCGGTGAAGTCTTTTATATGCCCACCAGCCTCCTTCAATTGCTTCTCACTTATGTCATCAGTTACATTTCCTCCAAAGGTTTCACACTTATTTTCACAGTTTTTCGGTTTAAAACCAAAGACATTGTAAACTCTACTCCATCTAACAGACTTCTTGGGAGGGGCATTCAAGTTACCAACATTGTTAGGAGAACTATCTTTTGAAAAAGATCCAATTTTTTCCAAACCTTCACCTCTACTAGAACTCAAATGCCAATCTTTTAACTCCTTTTCTGTAATCACTAACTTAACATTACCAGGAGATACTCCATGATCCTCTGAACCTATCACTTTCTTCCCAAAACTTCTAACAGAACTCGAATGATCAAAACTACTTCGCATCATTGAAGATGAAGAATCCGAATTTGAATTAGCCGAAACCCCGGAGCTGCTGCTCTCATCCTCTATTATTGAATGCATTGGCCCATCAACCGACAATCTATGACTCTCAAACTTATTCATATTCCCCAAAATGCCATTCTCAACAACAGAAAACATTGGAGCAAGCCTCGGAATCGACCTTGCTATCATATACCCATCCCATGAAGCCCTCGGCTCCTCAAATGAAAACCGACCACCATCAACCGAAAACTTCGGATCTGTGTCACAGGATCTTCTTCTCCCAACAATCTCAGAATGATTTCCTTCCAATTTCCCCTCGTTCTCAAATAACTTTAGATCCCCATCACCCCCAACAATGATCTTGCCATGGCTGCCATTATTGAGCTTCTTCATCTTATCACTATTATTTTTTATCTTCCATTTCCGCAATTTCTTACTAAAAACTGAAGCAGCCCCCCAGAAATTCCCAGCGATTTCTCTCAAATCCTTAGATTTCTTATTCTTATTTTGAAATTCCAGATCTATGTATTCTTTCATAGTCTTAAATTCCCCTTCTTCAACTTCTCCATCACTATCAACACAATCCTCATCCAACTCCCCCAATTTCTTACTCGAAACCCTAATCTCGTCGTGATTTTCATCTTCCGATTCGATCACTGTATAAGTCACTCTGGATAGCCCCAGATTCTTCGATTCGACCTTCACATCACTATCGAATTCGGATCCAATCTTCACATCGTCCGCATCGAAGAGATTAGACAGTGATCTCTCACCCGAAATGACATCGCATGATTTGCGGCGAGGCTCCTTTAAGCTACTAGATGAAGAAGCTTCGCACTTGGAAGCAGAGACTACTGACCTGCATCGGCGAAGCTCCGGAGCCACATCTTTGGAAGAGGTGGTAGTGGAGGAGGAAGCATCAAGACCAGAGAGGCGTTCACGGAGGCAGGAGGCGCAGATGCCGGTGAGGGGTTCGTCAGGGTGGCGGTAGCAGGGAGAGAGGCGGCGGGTGGTTCGGATCCCGGTGCGAGTTCGGGTCCGGTTTCGGGAGTCGGGTCGGACTGTCATTTAACGGGAATGCAGCATTAACAACAGGAAGTCTGTGTGTGTGTGTGTGTGTGTGTGAGAAGGGAATGAGGTTGAAAATGACAAGTGAGATATGAGTTATGAGTAGAGACTGATAGAGAGTGATGGAAGAAGAAAGGTATCCTAGGAAAGGGGAGAACGGCAACTAGGCCAAGACAACATGAACCCTCGATAAACCCTCCATTAAATTACTACTAATTTAATATCCATTAAAATATTCATTAATTTTGTTACCACAAAAAAACAAAGAAAAACACTTGTGGAGTAATTAATTAATTATTACTTGTGGACTTGTAATTAGGGTGGACTTTAAGAATCTAGTATGATATATTAGGATTTTTATTTGGTTGGAGATTTGGGTTAATTTAGAATCTATTTAAAATTTTGGTCCCATTTTGCAAAATTGATCCAAAATTCTTACAAATGGAATATCTATGAAACTAAACTCAAACATATTCACTAACTTACATCCAAACTCCTAAAATCTTATAAAATATTTATTTAATACCTAACACTTATTTTTCCCCTTAAACTCCGTTAAAAAATATTGATTTGATGCATTCCTCCCTAAACCTCAATATCTTAATTTAATCCAAATATTTAATCCGAAACCATAATCATTTTTTCCAAACAAAAACCCGCAAAATCGAGTCAAAACTTCTTAAAAGTAATATATTAATGTTTCACAATTAGATCAACACACTATGAATTTAATATATCATTTATGATCTCATGTTCTATGCGTAATGTTCACCTAACATCATAAATTAATTTTGATACATTAATATCAATATCATTGTTGTTAATATAGGTTAATCCATTTAAAGTAAGTGATTGAACATGAGTTGACCATGACTATTTTAGAGCTTAGTAGCGTAGGCGGAGAGTTTGAACACAATAGTTAAGTTGAATGAAAATGTAACGTTAAGAAATATGTTGTATAAAATAATATTAGTGCGAATTTTTGAAAGTGAAAATTTTATTGAATCTCAAAAAATATCTGAAATCTAATCAAATTCATGCAATACCGAAACGACCCATAAATTTCAGACCCACTAAATCCGACTCGGTGTAAATGAAATCAAATTCAGGCCAAGATTGATATGAGCCTAATCCAACTCATTGAGGGTGTATGTGGATAGGTTTTGGCTCGGTCTCGCCAAACCCATAAAACCATCAAAAACTCATTCAGAAACTCACACTCAAACTCTTCAAACCTATAAAACATTGATTTGACACCTACCACCTATATTTTCCCCCAAATCTCACTAAAAAGACATAGATTTGACACCTACTACCTACTTTTTCCCCTAAACCCCAACATCCAAACCCAATCCAAGTGAGGTTTCAACTTATTCAAACCACAAAACCCAACAGCCAAAACTCATCCAAATGAAGTCTCAAATGTTTCATCGAAACCACCCAAACCATTTTTTTTAAACCGAGACCCACGAAACCAAGCCAAAACCCATCCAAATAGACCCTGACATTCCTACTTGTATGTGGGCACTTAATTTCTATATAAGTATTTTATTTCTTACAAAACTATTATGACATAAGTTTGAAATCAATAGGCTTAATCACAAAAAGATTAAAAAAAAAAAATAGGCGTACCTTTTATGATTTTTTATGCTGTCTTAATAAGTTAAATATACTAAAGTGATGCAATTGATGTCTGCCTCTCAATTTTTTTTATAAGAAATGATAATATACGGTTAAATAGAAAATCATTGAATATTATTTACCCAGAAAGGGGGAAGGAGTAACTCCGTTGACTTTCCGGGCAAAATATTACTGATGACGTAACGCTATAAAACAATTTTTCTGCATGTACATAACCTATATAATAATTATATTTCATAAAATAAAATCCTGCTACTTCTATGTCCAGAAAGAATCTAGGATTGGAGAATCCAATTTGAATCCATTTCATAATTTTCATTTGCATGATTAAATTACAATACATATACTAAACATAAATGGAAATTTTAGGGCCTGTTTGTTTGGCGTTTGGGAAAATAGTTTGGGAGAGTAGTGGAGGTTTGTGAAATAATCTCGATTTGCGTAATGTTGTTTGTTTGGGTTTTGAGAGAGTGGTTTGAGAAATAAAGTAGGTGTAGGTTTTTTTGGAAGAGTTGGGTTGTAGGTGTAAGATGTGTAAGACTTGGAAAATTCTTGCATAGACCTGGTCTATGAGCTTTTCATAGACCTTGTGGTTGTAAATGCACCACATCATACATTGTCAGAGCATGACATCATCAAAATGTATTATGTGGTGCATTTACAACCACAAGGTCTACCACTAAGCTCTTAGACCTGGTCTATGTAAGAATTTTCCGTAAGACTTTATGTCAAATCATGTTTGTTATTTGAGATAAATTGTGTAAGAGATATGTTACTTTATGTCAAATCAAAGTAGAGTTTGTATAGGTTTTGTTTAGAGATAAGAAAATTGTTGTTTGTTTGGCTTTTGAGAAAGTAGTTTTAGAAAATTAATGGATGAAAATTTTATTTCGAAAAATAGAAAATATGTTTATTTGGCATTTCCCAAACATGAAAAAAATCTGGGAAACGCCAAACAAACAGGCCCTTAGTAATTTGTCATCAATTATACAACAAATATTCGTAATATATAAATATAAAGAAAATACTAATGTTAATAACATTAATTCCACCTAACATAGTAAATATAGTAATTAATAATTTTAATTGTGTATGACTCACTCCATGATTTTTACCAAAACAATGCAATATGATAATTTAATCAATTCGGTACATTAAGGAATATGTAAGCACAATAAATTTAATTTGTAAGAATTGCAAATATTCACATTTAAACTGCTATATGTTAAAGTAATAATAAACCGAGTTAAATATTGTAATTTGCATATCTTGAACTTGATCAAATAAATTAGAGAAAAACAACGCAGAAAGTGGGTACAAGTCACATTCTAGCATATATAATAAATAAATTAAAAGATACAGACTTACAATACGCAGAGTTGGAACACACATGACTGAATGTCTGAATTGTAAACACAATCAAACTACGGGGAGTAACTAGGACCAACAGACCTCGACCTAGATCTAGAGGACGAAGAAACAATAGGACTTCTAGAGTGGCTTCTTGTAGAACGGCTATCACGAGAAGGAGCCCGCTTGTTTGACCCATGAGAACCACGTGAAGCACTCCTCTTCAAGCTTTTAACTGGCATAGGAGAGGCACTCCGAGATAAGTCCCTCCTCGAGCTTTTCCTTGGAGGTGGGGTGACACTCCTAGAGTAACTCCTCCTCCTCGAGTACCTCGGAGACATACTGCGTGAGTAACTCCTATAGCGCTTTCGTGAATGACTGCGTGAGTAACTCCTATAGCGCTTTGGTGACGGACTGCGCGAGTAACTCCTCCTGGAGTACCTTCGAGGGCTAGGTGAAACGCTCCGAGAAATAGACCGATACCATGCTTCCACTCTTCTGTAGTAGCGGCTTCTATAATAACGGTCTTCAGGGGAGTAGTCCCTGTAGTAGATAGGCGAGTATGAACGTTCACGGCCACGCCTTCCAACAGGTGACCTGATGTATGATGGAGAACAAGACCGTGAATAAGACCTTCTGCGGCTATCATGTTGAGAATATGACCTTCTTCGTCTGTGGGGCGAG
This sequence comes from Penstemon newberryi var. newberryi, assembly GCA_030819805.1. NCBI lineage: Eukaryota > Viridiplantae > Streptophyta > Magnoliopsida > Lamiales > Plantaginaceae > Penstemon > Penstemon newberryi. The sequence goes on from JAUALY010000005.1 coordinate 39,123,291, forward strand.
TAAGATCGGCGTCGCCGACTATAATACGGAGAGTAAGACCTGCTTCGACTTCTATCTCTTTCAGACGAATATCGGGGAGAGCGACTTCTTGAATAAGGAGAGTAGCTAAGAGATCGAGATTGAGACCGGTGACGCACTACAAGACACAATAGGCAGAGCTTAGAAAGTCTCTAGAGAATTAGCAGACATACAAATCCCCACAATGAAAATAGAGCATCTTACCATGAACAGTCTTTAAACCCAAGTACCTTCCTGGAGTAGGGGTGCGTCCTCTTCTTCTTCTAGCCTGCAAATACGTATATGAATCATGAGACAAATTGACACCGATTGGGTATTGTAGTTGACAAATAATGTACATAAGAGTGGTGAAAAAGATCAAGCAGCAGTTAGTAAGTGGCAGTAAGTCAAATTGCAAAAGAGAGAGAATTGCAGGGCATACAACCCTCTGAAATAAGTCTGCTATTTGCTTGATGTGTTTGGTTTGATTTGTTAGTTTGGTGAAGAGCTGCTACACACAGCTAACCTGTTGTCAAAGAAACTTTAGGCGAAGAAACATTATAACTTTCATACTCAATACCAACGGTACATCAAAACAATGGTCAAATTGTGATTTTCAGTAATAAGAAGAGGCCATACAAATTGGCAGTGAATAAAAATAATTAATATACCTTTTCCACAGTAATAACCCTGCCTTCAAGCACTGAACGATCCAAGTACTTAATGCAGCGTTCAGCTTCCTTTAAAGAAGACATAGTCACGAAACCAAACCCACGAGATTCTCGTGTCCATGGATCAACAACAAGGTGAACATCTTCAACCTGAAAAACAAACTATTACAGTTCGACACTTTGACTACATTATTCCATTTGTAGACCACAATAATAAGGATACAGACCTTTCCCTCAGCTGAAAAGTGCTTCTCTAGTTCTCCCTTTGTGACCCGGGCTGAAAGTCCTGTCACGTATAAATTATTACCAGGATTCTCAACGTCACTGGAATCGTAACTCCTGGCAGCCAAAAAATGAATATAATATTAATTATACATTACCCAAAGCAGAAACGGAATCAACAAATGCAATACAAATGAAACCAGAAGATTAAGTCAACAAATCACCTTGATCTGCTCCGTGACAGAGACCTGGATACAGACCTTTTATAGCTCTTGTAGGGTGAAGGAGAGTGGGAGTACCTACACATGAAAATTTGTGATCTGATTATAAACATAAAAGAATTTTTTTTTTTTTTTTTTTGTTAAAATAGAATAGAAGATTAACACACACCTTGATCTTCTCGAGTACGACATCTGCACGGACAAACATCAAATTTGCAAATTAGAAAAAAATACCGGAATGGGCATTATGGCAATTTAATAATGATGGCTAACATGCGATAAAGAAATAGAGAGCATATACATATATATAAACTGAAACATCATTTTAGGTGGAGAAAATAAACAAAACTAGCTTCAAATCTCATCGCACAAAAGGAACTTCAAAATTTACAGCAAAAAAAAAAAAAACGATTTTCCAACCTAACACGTAGAATCGAGTCATAGACAACTATATAAATACAAAGAAAATTAAGCCTGAACATTTTACAAAAATCAGATACCATTAAATCCATTAAGTCCGAATTTCAAAGGCTAAAAGCTAAGGTCAAACAGGCCAGACTTCAAATGAATTCTACTGATGCCATAAACTACAACATATATACACGGAAGAAATAGCAGACGCAGGCCAGCGATAAACTGTAGCTCGAAAACACAGATCAACCAGATCAATGATTCGATTCCATTATTCGTGTAACTCACCAGGAATTAGGAATATCAAGGAAAAATAAACGCACCAAATTTGAAGATATAAGATGATATATGGAATAAAAAATTGAACTAAATTAATGAGGGTTTTATTGAAAACCTCACCTTCGGAAGAGAATTTTGATTGAGTTTCGATTGACGATTTTCTTCTATCTCCGCCTGGTATGGATGTCTCTAGATAATGCGACTAACTGGCCTTATATGCCAGATATAGGAACAAGAAGAAGTTTCTGGAGAAGCTGACGTGTCTTTACTTCTTCACGGTTTGTTGTTTTGGGCCTACCAAATTGGGTCGAAGAAATAGGCCCACCATCTACAAATTATATTCAACAAATTAGGGGTCGGCGTTTGGGTCGGGTAATATGAGACCCTTCCCGACCCGATTGGGTATTTCTCAATTTGGGAAGAAAAATTTTTTTTTTTTGATATTTTGGGTTGAATTTTAGGTATTAATTTTACACCCGAACATGTATTTCATAACTCGTTCGGGTATTGAATAAAAAAAATGGCCCAATTACCATTTAAATTAGCCCAATTACAATTACAAGTCTTTGTCCATATTTATTGTCCTTTGAATCCTTAATCCCTTTCATCATTCAGCTCAAAAAATGAAAAAACCTTAACTTTCTCTTTCTCTTCTGCCTCTTGCTTGCTCGACACCAAGTCACCAACTGACTGGTCAAAGCACAACTCTAATTATTTGGCTTCCGGTGGCGTCACAGTGGCGTAGTCTCCGGAAGGTGTTGAACTCGAATATCTTTTCAGGAATCAGTTGGACGCCAATCAACACTTGAGGTGTCGGAAGGTACTGTTCGAATTTATATTTTTATTTTTTGAGGGTGTGTTTTGTTGTGCTAGCAATTTTGATGTCTAGATTTGAAGTTTTTGACTTCAACTATTTGCTTAATTACAAATTACTCAACTAACTTATATTTGTACTAAATTTAGGAATTCTTAATATATTACTGTTAGCTACAATTTTACATACATATGCATATATTTTTTTGAAAAAAAATAATGTAAAATTTCAGGTACTCAAACCCGAAATTCCCAAAAAAGTTAGGTACCCGAATTGCCGGGTACCCATAAAACGGGACAGGTTTCGAGTGTGAAAAATCAATAACCGTCGAGTCGGGTACTCGACCCGCACCCACCTTGTACAAATGTTAATTTTAGCTTCTTCTTTTTCTATAATAATTAGATATAATATTTTTTTTTTTAAGAAAATGATATAATAAGAATTATATACAATTTTTTAATTGTATCAATAAATAATACTTTAGAATATCAAGTAACTCAAAAGAACAGATAGCCATAATAGTGTATCTAGTTCAGATTGACAAACATTTTAAAATAACAATTAGGGTGAATTTTACCCAGCGGTAGGAGCTCTTAAAAACACTTCTAGACCTTCATTATGATTTTTGAAGTGTTTGGCCCAATTACAGAAACTGCTTTTAGTCAATGTGATTTTAATGGTGTTTGGCCCCCAATACCATAATCACTTTTGGGATCTCAAAAAACTTAAAATCAACTTATTTTAGAAGCTACTAAAGTGTTACTTTTGCAAAAGCTATTATCTAAAAACAATTTATAATTAAATTTTATCATAATCAATTATTGCCAAAATCCATTTTAGTAAAATTAATTCTCCTATAATTAATTTTCGAATCGCTAGACCAAACTCACCCTAAATGTTAAAACTTGATCTCGATAATGTACAAATGCTTCATATATTTGAAAGTTGTATTTAATAGTTTCTAAGTATGCCTTTTATATAACCCTCAAAAAATAAAAAAAAGTATGCCTTTTATATAATGTATACATACACTTAACTAGATACATAATAGTAAAGTATAAAATACATTTCCAAATGAAAAATAGCAAAAATCTTATGAAAGGATAAGGAAAAGTAATTTTCATGTCATAAATTTATCATTAGTTTTATTGGCAAAAGTTGGAACGTAGTATCATATTTCGCGCGAAAATAGTTCATATTTATTTTTTAAATAAACGCGTGCATACAAAATAAGTGGGCATTTTTGAAGAATAAAACATACTGCCTTCGTCCTTTTATTTTTGCTCATTTTTTTTTTTTTGATATTCCAAAATAAATATTATCTTTCTTAAAATAAAATTATTTTTTTAAAAATACCTTCTAACATAAAATAATGATTTGACATCACTAACTTTTCACCACTCCTTTCAAGGACATAAATGTAAGAATATCTAAAAATTTTACTTTTTCAATTCTCCGTGCAAAAACTCAAGGGAACAAACAAAAGAGGACGGAATGAGTATATCAAACAAGTGGACAATTAACTTAAATGATATACCCTTTTAAAGTGTACGACGCGCCTCAAAAGGAATAAAACCCTTGAAAAAAAAAAAAACTTAAATGATACCGCCTCCCTTATTGAGTCCAATCATGCTTTGACTATACAAATCTTTGTTATTAGTCAACTAAGGCCATCTCCAATGGAGATGGCCGGGGCCGGGGCAGGGTCGGGGGCGGCGGGAGAAGCCATCTCCAACGGAGATGCCTCCAATGGAGATGGCTCCTTCTTTTTTTTTTTTTTTTAAAATTTTTTTTAATGATTTTAATGTTTTTAAATAAGTAAAATTAATTATATTAAATAAATATATAATAAAATTAAATTTAACAACTAAATTAAATTAAATTTGTAGAATTTAATTATTTAATATAATTTGTTAGCATATTTATTGTATATTTACTAGTATTTAATAAATATAAGTAGCCACCAATTTTTAATTGAATTATTTAATATAATAAAATTTAATTTTTTTAAAATTAAAATCATTAATAATTTATTAGAATTGTAATTAAATTTACTTATGGACAAATCATTAATAATTAAATTCAAAATTTTATTTTAATTTCTTTTATTGTAATTAAAAATTTAATGATTTAATTACAATATTGGTGGTGGCTATATAATTTTAAAAATACCGAATTACTTAAAAATATAATCCTCTTTCTTGTATTTCCTTTCTTGTTTGTTGTACTTCCTTTCTTGTTTGTTGTATTTCCTATTATGTATCAATTTTAATTTTATGATTATTTACTCTCTTAAATTTTAATATTTAAATATAATTAATAATTTAATTATATTAATAAAATAATTATTAATATTATTAATATTAATATTAAAAATAAAATTAAAAGTAGAATTATGGGTGAGAGTGGGCAAAGGAAAAAAGTGGAATTAATTCCATTTCGGAGCCCTGCCATTGGAGACGACCAGGCAGGGCTCGGGGGGAGGGCAGGGCTGGCTCGGGGCTCCGGAGCCCCGGGGCTGGCCCTCTCCATTGGAGATGGCCTAACGTGTCTGTCTCTGATGAAGTTTTAGATGAATATTAATCGGGGCCAGACCTAGCTGCCTAGGCTAAACACCTCTTGAAAGAGCAAAGAACAGAAAGGGAAAATGATTTATTTAAGTTTCCTATGTAAGAAATTTAAATTGTGGAAGCTAAGGGCCTGTTTGTTTGGCGTTTGGGAAAGTAGTTTGGGAGAATAGTGGAGGTTTGTGAAATAATCTCGATTTGCGTAATGTTGTTTGTTTGAGTTTTGAGATAGTGGTTTGAGAAATAAAGTAGGTGTAGGTTTTTTTGAAAGAGTTGGGTTGTAGGTGTAAGATGTGTAAGACTTTATGTCAAATCAAAGTAGAGTTTGTATAGGTTTTGTTTAGAGATAAGAAAATTGTTGTTTGTTTGGCTTTTGAGAGAGTAGTTTGAGAAAATTAATGGATGAAAAATTTATTTCGGAAAATAGAAAACATGTTTGTTTGGCATTTCTCAAACACGAAAAAATTATGGGAAACGCCAAACAAACAGGCCCTAAGTCTTTGATGCATAAAACATCGAGTTAATGTCAATTTACTTCCTTACAAAATATATAATATTTAATTTATCCTCTGTAATTTAAAAAAGAAAAAATTATCTCTATATGAAAACTTTAAAATGACACTTTACCTCATCCAGCCGAAGATTACAACTCACTTCCCCGAAATTGAGAGTGAACATGTAAGGTGTTTTTGTAAAATAGAGGGGTAGAGTGAAATATTATCATAATACAAGGGGAGAAATGCCACATTTATCATAACACAAGGGGTAAAGTTCCACATATAAGAGGGCTATTGTCAATTCATATTTTTTAAGTTTAAAAATGTCAAGAAAGTGGTGTGAAACATTTATAAGATTACATGGGGGTAAATTGCTCTTCTTCAAATTACAGAGTGGTAAATTGAATATTATACAATTTAAAGGGGTAAATTCGCATGAACTCATGAACATTTGAAACATGTTTTGCCTCAATTAATCAAATGAGAATCTACACATGAAAAAATAATAATATTCTAACAGGTTACAGGGTTATGCATCTGAAATCTGAATATGACTTTAGTCATTTTCTTCAAACGGACTACAAAAATACAGAAAGTAACATAAACTTACATGAAAATACTAACCTAACGATAATTTGCCATGCCTTGAGCCAGTGAAGATTAGAAATAAATAATAAGAATATATAGTTGAAAAAATTCAAGAAATAATGCATTGTTCTTTGTCCGTGATATTGTCAGAACTCGATGGCAGAGTTTCATTTTATTTAGTAATAAAATCTATACTTATTAAAATCTATTATTTTACTATTTTTTTACTTACTAAATATATTCGAAATTATAAGAATATGTAATGTAGTCAACAAAATTAAATACATTCAACTCTGAAGTGAACGCTCCATGTGTGATAAGACTATTATGCCCTCCGAAGGAGTTTATTCTGATTTTTACATTTTCTTTCGAGTGAATTTTAAAAATGGCTTTTTAGAAAGTTTAATTTGCAAAACTGGCCTTCAGGGGCTTTTTCCTGTAGAGATGGTATTTGCATTAATATTCTTTACTTCTATAATTTGCATTTTAGTACCCTCTATTTTGGTACTTGTTTTCTATATGATATATCAATTTCTGCTTATGTAATTCATATTCAAAATCAATTTTTCGTCTTTCTAATACCTTTATTTTGAAATCTAATATTCCTGGTGTACAAGGATGAACCTCTAAAAATTGTATATTAGCTAGTTTATCTTCATAAATTTCAATTTCTTCAATAATTTTTTGTAATTTATTTTGTATTTTTTGTATTTTCTCCATTTTCGTTACTCGGCTCTGATACCAAAAATTGGTCAGAGGCTACGGATGTTTGTTTTTTGGTTAAAATTTTTTCTTTACATATTTTACACATAACACATGATTCTTTGGCCTCTTTTATTTTTGTTCTTATAATTTCTTTATTTATTTTATACATTTTAGTACTAATCGATGTTGATCTTAAATATTCTAATCTCTTTTCATAGTGTTTAACTAAATCTGATATATGTTCACAATTATTTTCAAGTTTATTATTCATAATTTGTCTTCTAAATATTTACTTAAATCTGAAATTTTCTTTTCTAGTTTTGTATACTCACTATCTTCTTCGGATTTTATACAATCTCTTTCTTCATTATTTATTGGTTTTATTAGATTTTTAGGTTTTTCTAGAGGTAATTGTTTTACATTAGGTGATCTAAACGATATTGATCTTCTAATTTGGTTACTAGTTCCTTCTATTGTTACTTCTTTCATTGGTAATTTTTTTATTTGAGCTATTCCTTCAAATAATTTATCTAAATAAATAGATTCCTGATCTAAGAAATTTATACTATGATGACTATTTGTTAAAGCATATTCTACCATATATGTTAGACTGAATGGTTGATCTCCTTCTTCCATTAGTTCTTCTCTTGCAAATTTGTATCCTAAACAAATGCTATTATCTAAATTTTTTGTAGATAAAGGAATTGCATATTTAATTCCTAGATTAAACTTTAGTGTTTTATATGCTAGGTTTCCCATAGTTATTCCTAAAACCGAATCATGAGTATCTTTAATTCTTCGGTCGTAAGCTATTAAAGCTATTGGTGAATTAATACCTTCTTTAAAAGTTGATTTTATCAGCACTTGTATTGTAGCGATCTGAATATATCCTATTTTATTTCTGTCTTCTTTATTTCTAATTTTTTCTATTCTAGCTGCTATTTGTTCACTATCAATTATGGGAATTACAATGGTTCCTCTAGTGGTTTTTATATCTATTGGTACTTCTTGGGTAAATAAGCCATGATAGATAATATTTTTTCGTTTTATTTTTTCAAAAATAGATTTATTAAAGTGTTGTCCTTCTTTTAGATCTAATTTTGCCTTTTTAGTTTTTTCTATTTTATGCTCAATAATTGATTGAGCTGAGAACATTCCTAGTGTTTCCTCTTGTTCTAGTAATTGTATATGTCTATCGAATTCTTTTAGTGGGGAACTCATATTTTATTATTTATTTCATAAAAAGGTAATTTTATTCTTGGTATTTTTATTTCCCCTATTTGTATATGTTGTGAATGAATTTCATATCTTATTTGTTCTAAAAAATCAGTACCTAATAGTATATCTGATCCTGTATCACTTTCATCTATATACATAGTAAGACGAAATCTTAATTCTTCATGAAACATGAGTTCTATAGTAGTTTTTTCATTACATGTTTTATCTCCTTTTATTGTATCTATAACAACTAGTGGTGCTGCAGATCTAGTTACTACATATCTTGGATGAACATGTGATAGAGATGCTCATGTGTCTATGAGTATTGAAACAATTTGTGTTCTATTTATAACTCCTAATATATGATATTGCAGATATTGATTTCTTGAAATTAAATCTAAATCATACATACCTGATATGTTCTTGGTTGGTCTTGAGTTTAGTGCTCCGTGTAGATAGTATTTGGGATCTTTGTAGATAATATATGATTTATGATTGATTTCTTTTTTGAAAAATCCTATTCAGAAGTTTGTTACAACTTCAAGATTTGAGAGAAATTTAGAAACAGAGTTCTTTTATTAATTTTCGCACACCTACAACTGAACTAAACACCCTTATTTATAGGCGGGGGAAGCTATTTTCCTCCACTCATCCAGATCACATAAGGTGATAAGGATCTTTTCTAGGCCCTACGAAATAGTAAACTTACATAATTGTTTACATTGGATCCTACTTCTTTCTCGACAGTAGGTCCTACATAATAGTAAAGTTACATGACTTTTTACATTGGATTCTACTATTTTCAAAAGTAAAAGTTGACTTCAGATTTTCTTGCCGACACTCTTGTCTTCTTCAGATTTTCTTGCCGACATTCTTGTCTTCTTCTGCTGATATTTTTATCCTTCAATTATTGTTTCTTCTCCACCAGATTCATCCATGCAATAATTGCATTTGTGAGCTTTGAATTCCTTCAATGTTTCACATATCTGGAGTTTTTCTTCATCTGATAATTTGTTGAATACTCCTTGTATATTCATGATGTCTTCTTCAAAATCCATAAATGTTTTAAATTCTTCAATTTTGATTTTATCCTTAAAATTTGAATATATCATGGTGGTTTCATTTTTATAATTTATTTTAATTTTTGATTCCTCGGTTAATCGTTGTAACATGGAAACGTTTCCATAGATTAATCCGGTATTCGTGACTTGATGACTTTCTTCATTTTCCTTAACTGGTTGATCACGAACTGGATATGTTCCATTGGATACTCCCATGTAAATGAGTGAATATGCTGGCACGTGTACTTCACCTTGTTCATTAAAGTAGGGATATGAGCTATATATTTTTAAATATATTTCTCTATCCTTACCAAAATACTTTCGATAATTTTTCACTGTTTGTTGGATCCCATGATTGAATTCTTGGAGAATAGTGTTGCTTTCGTCAATGTATATCGTATCAATTAATCCACATTGGAAGAATTTATACGTCATTAGTGGACTTGCTCCGCTGATGATGACTGCTTTTGGTCCTGTTATTCTTTTTTCAGTTGGATAAAAGAATTTTGTCATATCTTCCTCCGTCCAATTGTATAGCATTTTCATGTATTCTTGAAAATCCTCCTTATTTACTTTTTTGAGCTGCATGTGTTCCTGTCTTGTGGGTACCTGTGTTAACTTCGTTATTTTTCCGAGTACCTTCATTGAAGAAGATGGTTGATCTATCATTGTTGCTTTTGGTTTGACTAAAGCTGATTTGAATGGTTGGGCTTTAATCTCTGCTTCTGAGATTGCTTTGTTTTCTTCGACTGCAAGTTTTGCTTCTGCCATAGTTTTGTATGCCTTATGAATGATTCCTTTGTGACCATTAATGTATAGTGATGCTTTATGCCATTCGTCAAAGATTGCTCCTTTGGCTGGTCCGTTGAAGATGACATAGTACTTCTTTGATGATGATGATGAAGATGTTTCCTGAATTTTTATACCTGATGGAATTTCTGGTTTTAGTTCGGATTTTTCTTCTGTTTTTGCCTTTGTTTTTGTTGATTCGTCCACCACGCTTAGCATGCTAAACTCTGATGGTTTGTAACTTGAATCTAGGGATTGTATAGCCTTTTCTAATTCTTGTAATTCACGAATTTTTGCCTCAATATTCCCTTTTATCTGCTTCGCTTGATTCTTCAATGTTGCTATTGCTCCTTCCATAGTTTAAATAGTTTATCCTGATGCGAATTCTCTTGTTAATGTATCTGCAATAATATTATTGCTACTTTTTATATATTTTATTTTTGCTGGGTATCTGCTTAGTTCAAGTTGCCATCTTATTAGTCGTCCTTGATTGTAATTCGCCTGTAGTTTGTATCTGATGAATCCGGTTAGATATTTTGAATCCGTTCTAAGCTCAAATTCTTTGGGTAACAGATCAATCCTCCATTTTTTAAATGTCCTTAAACATGCTAATGTTTCTTTCTCATGGATGGGATATCTTTTTTCTGTTTCAGAAAACGTTCCAGATATATATCTGCACAGAATTTCTGGACTTTTGCCTGCTGATTTCTCCGTAAATAATTCATCAGTATCATGTATACGTTTGCTCGTAGAGCTGATTTCATTGTTTAAGTTACATACGGTATCATCATGTATGTTTTTGCTTGTAGAGCTGATTTCATTGTTTAAGTTACATACTTCTGATTCTTTAGCTTCTTCATGTTGTGGTATTTTTGTTTGTATACATTTCATACATCCTGACCATACTTCGTCAGATGCGTCAGTCTCAATTATTAAATAATCATTAGAAGTTGGATTATATAGCTTTGGTAAATTTTTCGAGATATGTTTTATTCGTTCAACTATTTTACTATCTTCTTTATCCCAAAACCATTGTTTTTTAGTACTTATTTTTTCTTGTAGCTTTTTCTTTTCTTTGGCACATCCTTTTAAATACCCTAATTCGGATATGTAATTTAAACATCCTAGAAATCTTTGTAATTGTTTTCTATCTTCGATTTTATTTGGGAATAGGTGTAATTTTTCTAAGACATGTTTTTGCAATTCAATTTCTCCATTTGACTTTATTATTGTTCCTAGAAATTCAATTTCTTGTTTTGCTATTTGTGCTTTCTTTTTACTTAGTACTAAACCTTTTTGTTTACATCTTTTAAGTACGATTGCTACTTTTCTTAGATGATCTTCTTTAGAAGTATTACTGAATATTAAAATATCATCTATATATACAAGACATATTTCCTCTAATCCTTCTAAGTTTTTACTCATATATCTTTGAAATATTCCAGGTGCTTGTTTTAATCCAAATGGTAATACATTCCATTCATAGTGTTTTTCTGGGGGACAAGTAAATGCTGTTAGTGGTTTTGTATTTTCGTGCAATCTTAATTGATAATACCCAGATTTAGCATCTAAGGAACTAAACCAAGTCATTCCTTTTATTTTTTCCATTATTGAATCTCTTCGAGGTAACTTATGTGCGTCTCCTATAGTGGCATCATTCATTTTCTTATAGTTTATTACCATTCTTCTTTTTCCTCGTTTTATTTCATTATGGTTTTCTACATAGAATGCTGGAGCAGCATGTCTACTTTTGCTTTCTCTTATTAATCTTTTTTCTAATAATTCTCTACAATCTTTTGTAAATTCTTCTATATCTCTTTTTGAATAGGGTATCCTATTTGGTACATTTACTTCTTGTTTTGGATCTTTTAATTCTATAGTGATTTGTTCTTCATTAGTATTTATTTTTACATCTAGCGGGTCCTCTGAGCAAGTTTCTTCTAAAAGATTCTCTACTTCTTTTTCAATACTCGTTTTATTATTTTCTTCCATATAAAATAATGTTTCGTTAAGAATGTGTAATATTTTTAATTTTGTTCGCTCAAGGTTGTCTATGATAGGGATTTTTATCATTTTTCCTATAGGCGCCTTTAGCTCTATATATTCCAACCATTGTATAAAGGGATGGTATAATCTAAGAAAATTGTTTCCTAGAATAATATCAAATCCTGATTCTTGCCTGTAAAGTGATGGTACCATGAATATATAGGGTGTTTTAGTCTTATCTATAATTTTTATTTTATTAAAATAACTTGCTAATTCTATCTTATGCGTACTTCCATCAGCTATCATAATTCTCACTGGTCTTTCTGTTTCTCTCCAAAATAATCCTTTTATATTTTTAGAAGCAAAACTAATACTAGCTCCAGTATCAATATATGCTGAATAATAATATCCTTTTATTTCTACCTTTATAAAAGTAGAATTTGGGTTTCTTCTATTCTGATTCTGTAGATAATTCTGTCTCATGATTTTCTTCTGTCTCATAATCCGAATCGGTTAATAATATATATATTTTTTCAATATCTGATATATCAGATTCAATTGGTTCTAGACTTCTTAACTCTGCTACTTTTAGAATTTCTTTTTGTTCTTTATTTTTTCTTTTTGGGCATTCATTTGCATAGTGGCCTTCTTCCTTGCATAACCAACATTTACATTTCTTTTTTCCTTCTGGACAATATTTCTTGTTTTGCTTTCGTCTAAAAAATCGTTCTGGTTTTTTATAAAACTCTTCTTTATATTTTTGAAAAGGTCGTTTCTTCCATTTATATTTTTTATTATAATATTTATTTTTATGATATTTCTTTTTATATTTACGTTCTTTACACCCATACTGTTGTGGTACTCCTGGATTACCTTCACAACAAACTTTGTTAACTTGTTTTACCAGTTTTGTTTCATTTAGCTGTGTGCATTTTTCTATTATATATTCTCGTCCTACAAGAATTGCTCCTCCTAGACTATCTGCTATAGTACCATCTTTTACTCCTTCATTAAATTTGTTTAAACAAACTTTATTTATTGGGTATGGTAATTTTATTAATAATAATTTTTTTGTATGTTCCTGATTTTCAGGTTTTAATCTATAAAAACTTTTTGAAAATTCGCAAACATAATTCTCGTATTGACACATATCACAGATAGTCATGCTATTTAAATGCCAGGTTGCTATTTCATTTTGTTTTTCTGTAACCTTTTCTGCATAATTTATTTGATCTTGACCAACAAATTCCTTCCATATAAGTGCTATCACTGACCAGTAAAATTTTTCTACATTATTTTTGCTTGCCTCTTTTAGTTGGTCAATGTATTTATAATCACTCAAGTATTGGAATACATTTCCTTTTGTTTTAAAAACCATATAATTCCATATATTATCCATTGATGCATTTTTAAATATGTCATCTGTTTGTAGAATTAGGTTTACTTGGTTTGCCCATTCTTGTATTAATCCTTCTGTATTTCTAGCGCAATCTACATCTAATATTCCTTGTTTTATTTGTTGTAAATGAGGAGTATATTCATCTGGTAATTTTTGGAATCCTCCTTGTTTTCTTTGATAAAAACCATTTCTTTCTCTAAGGTTTTCTGGATCAATATCGATCCATTCAAACCTACTGGACTTTCGTTTTTTATTATTCTCATTATCTTGTTGTTCTTCTTTTATTTGACTACTTTCTCCTTTTTCCATATATGCAGGGATAGAATCATCCGACTCGTATCCATAAATTACTTCATTATTATTTGTAAAATTTGTTTGCCTTATATTTTGTTCCTCCTCAATTATGTTTATTTGTTCAATCATTTTTCTAATTTCTTCTACTTGTTCTTCCATTATTTTAGTAAATTCATTGGTGGTCGTAGTTCTCTAGATGAACTAAATATATGTTCTTGTTTGCCTATTAAAACTAAATCTTTAATTTTTTCTAATTCGTAACTTAAATTTTTAATTTTTTCTTTAGGTATATTTTCTTTTTCAAAAATTTTATAAATATCTTCCTCTTTTAATATTTTATTTATCTTAAGTAATTGTTCTTTTAAATCAGTAATTTCTTTAGTTATATCTATTAATTGTTTTTGTAAATCGGCTATTTCTTCGGTCATTCCCATTAAATAATTAATTATTGATTTGTTTTCTCCATTTAAATTGTCAGGGGGCTTCTTATGCAAATAGGGTTTATTTGGGAATATTGCACAAGGTCATTTTTGCAAATTTATCTTTTGAAAAGGCCATCTGGCCAAATAACCCTTTTCTTTCTCCCCAACAAGTCTTGGAACTTCACTTTCAATTCCGAACCCGCGAAGAACTCAGTATAAAATAGAATTGAGAAAATCGAATGAATTACAGAGAAACAGCTAACTATAGAGTAAAAATGGATCGAGTTCCTGCAGCTAACGAGCTATCTTTCCGGGTCGGGTTCACCGGGCACAGCGGTCATCTCCGAATTGAACCCCTGCCTCCTGTCGAACGCCCCACTCCTCTCGACTCTCTACCCGACTTCATTCTCGTCAGTATTCTTTTCTTATCTCTTGTAAACCTTTTAATTTTTGTTCTAAGTATTAGGAAAGCAGTTTTTGAGTTAGGGTTAGTTTGGAAGCCTTTATTCTGTATCTATAATTTAGGGGCAGTATTCTGGTATGTATTGTTCTGTATGCAGAGACTGATTTAATCCTTGCTTTAGTTCCCCTGCTAAGTCAGTTAAATATTAGAAACTTTCTGGAATCTTTTGAAAAAATTGGAAAAAAAACATATGAAAGTACAATTTACTTATTTACCAAAAAGAGAGAGTAGAATTTACTCTATATTTTCGTTTTGATCGACTCCAAAAAGAAAAATCGGAATTTTCGGTGGAAACATGTGAAAATTTTAATTCATAACTGAAGTATAGTGCAGTTGATTGTTATGTGTCATATTTGCATGAATGTGATGTAGCCGCCAGCATTTCCTAAGGAAACACCAGAAACGATAAAGGAGTATATAAAGGATAAATACTTGCTCCCAAGGTTGGATGAAGATGTTTTTGCTCCACAAAATGCTGGTAAACAATGGGACTTTGACTGGTTTGACAGAGCTAAAATTATTCCGGACCCGTCGCTACCACGGTCTGTGGTTGTTCCACAATGGGAAATGCCTTCCAGGCGCAAAAAACGTGGCTCAGGGTCAGAAAGGTGGGAGCCTCAGTCGGCGGAGGTAATGCAATCTGAGCTTGATTTCCCCCCCTCTTTATTATGTATTAGTTTTTTCTGATGTGCGATACGACATGTGTGATTTTGCAATTTTGGAATTGGATCTCAGAGGCTTGTGCCAATGTAATAGTAGGATTTGCCATATAGATATTTGAATCCAACTGGTTACCTAACATTAGCAAGCAGGTTGTGTTTGCTCTTGGTTTTTTAATTCATCAACCAGTGAAGGTCTTGAAATTTAAAGTGATAAGATAGTCTTTTCTCTGGAATAATATGTGGAAAATACACTCTCACAATGATATCTGAAGATATAAGTATATCATGTTACTGATTTTATTAGCTGGCTATCAAATTACCTAATGTTAAGGTCCTCCATTGCCCAGCTTAGAGAATTTGTCTTTAAAATATAAGTAAATGAAAAGAGGTGGTATTACCGAGCTTAACAATCTTGTATACATGCTTAATGTAGGAGTTATTGAAACTATAATGAAGAGTACATCTCTTCCGCTCTCTGAGTGTGAGTGCCCATATGTGTTTGCCCATCTATTTTTAGCAGTTTAATCTGCTAAAGGATGTGTTTGTCTATTTATCTATCAATCCACTGTCCAGAAGAAATGTGTTACAAGGATTGACAAAAGAGGAATGTTAGTATGTTGTTTCCTCATAAAAAGCATGGAGAAGATTAAGGGATATAAGGAAAATCACGCAAATCATTCCAGAAATGACAGACAATATGAAAGGCCAAAAAACGAAAATTATAATCTTATACGTGATATCCATTTTTATGAAAAAACCATGAGATATACAAGTATATGTAACCGCTAAAGACTTCTATTAAGCAAGTCTGAACTCTAAAGTCGGAATGTGCAAGATGTAAAAGATCTGCAAATGATAAATTGATGAATAAATTCTAAATTTAGACTTGTTAACAAATATACAGCAATTTAAAAGTTACCAAATATATTATATTTGGTTTCAATGATAAATAACAAAACGTAAGCTAAAACCTCTAAAACCATTATGGGCACTTTCTTCCCGAAGCCTTTGGTTGGGGTCTAAGGAGAATTTTCATGTTGACTTTCAAAGGCACAGAAAATAAATGCCGACGGAAGTTTGTGAACATCTGAACTCAAGTCGAACTTTATTTTGTCTATTTTCTAATGACTAGATGATTTGTAGATAGTTTGTGATGAATAGTAGGGCTGCAGTTTCCACCTATTTTTGATCCTGGTATAACTTTTGTATTATCTATCTCCAGAACCAATGATTTTAATGATGTGGTTGATGATAGTTAAGAGCGCAAGGTGCACTGAGGCACAAAGTTGTCTTGGGATTAAAGCATAAAGCACAAAGTTAGGACGCATGCTTCATTGAATTAAATCACATAAATAGATCGATTATACAATATACTATAAATCCTGTATTTGCGACAAATTTTAGCACTTCGATGAAAAATAAAAAAAAAATCACTAAAGCCTATATCTGAACAAGTAACTTCAGCATTTAATGTCATTATATAAACATAATACACATTGATGCATGCCTTGCCACAGGCAAAAAAGCGCTTGCAAGACTCAAGGTCTGTGCTTTTTGAGCTTGGAGCTATAGCGGGGGCAAAGGCACGCTTTTAACAAATATGTTCATAATAATGTCAACAATATCGGCTGTAGTTTAGCAGAGTCGTTTATAATTTACTCGTTAAACTACATCCTGATTTTCATCATGGACATTAGAAAACTATAGTTGCAGGGTTTTACTTTCTCAAATAAAATTAAGAGCATTTATTTTTTCGTGACTTCCAGTTTATCAAATATTTAACTCATTGGAAATCTGTTTTTCTGGTGGCAATATTTCACACTTCAGTAGGGAGTTAATTTGTTTTACTGTTCTAGGTGGATGTATCAGAATTGACAATAGGAGCTGAGGGTTCTGGTGCTTTGCCACGTATTGTTGGACCTGCTAAGGATTTTGTGAGAGGAAGTATCAGCAACCGTCCTTTCCGGCCTGGTGGACTGGATAATGGTGATTCTCTGGGAAAGATTTTTCCTGATGCTGCTTGCAATGGTGAATGGGTAGATGAGCTTCTTAATGGGGGTCCTGCACAATTCCTTCCCCCAGGCTTTAAGGAGGGAGTGGATCTAGGTCAACTCGAGGTAATGCTATTTAACCAGTGACTAAACAGAGCATAATCACTCACTATAACAAAATTCTTATGACTTTCATTCATTATATATAATTTTTGAAGGCACATCCTTACACCTGGAAAGTTCACGAGAATAATAGGGTAGAAAAGAGCACGTCAGATGTGAAGCTGGTTAGTTGCTTAGTTATTGGAAGCAATTGTCATGGATACCTTTGTTATTTAACCATATTTTGTAATATCCATCTGTTTATCTTAATTGCAGAATGAGATATCAGTGCAGTTTGATGACTTATTCAAGAAAGCTTGGGAAGAGGATGCCATGACATTTGTGGAAGATGGTCTGTGCTGTGTACATATTGAAATTCGGATTCTAGTTACTCTTGTATATAAGTGTATTTTGTCCACAAATTCCTATAAAATGTCCTGAGCTGAGTTGAGATTGCCTTTCGTGCTATATATGACAAAAAGTTGAGCAACACCTGCTCTATCATTAGGCTGGTTAGACAGTTAAGTAGAGCTAACTTGATTAATTATTCAGTTCAGTTCTGCCATTGAAATTTGCAAAATTCAGAAAACAGAAAGTTTGTTCGCTGAGATTTGGGGATAATATATATAATAAAAAAATGTAAACGTGTTTATATAAAATTATAGTTTTATATTACTGCTAATTGTTCTTTTGTAAATTTTGAATATTTGATTCATTCCATCTTAAAGTACTGATTTATGAAAATATTTTTTGGAAGCTGTTTGACATAGTTTGTACTGAAGTTCTAAAATGTAAAAGAGGCCATCCTGCTTTTATTCTTGAAATATCCTGGTGTGTTAACTTTGACTATGGAAAATATGTACTTGAATGGTGGTTTAAGAGAATAGGTGATTTGAGGGGAGGAAGATAGAAAGGATGCCCTGTAATACTTGTAATAGTTGGTGCATTTTCATTTCATTTTTTGTTTTTTCAGCAGCTTTGATCATATTCTACCTCAGCTACATGTATTATAAGAAACATAGTTCGAATCAGACTGTGGGTTTGTTAAGTACTATACAGTCTGATACAGAGAGGAGTGTTCCTGTCCAATATGATGCTATTTCGTAGCCTTATATTTTTATAATCGTGCTCTGACAAGACAACATTCTCAGTCTTGTTAAAAAAGAATTGTTAGCAAAACAGAAAAAAACTTTTGCATACTGTGTTCATTAATTAATGGTAACACCAGGATTTTTCTGAAAATTTTGATTTACAAGCGTAGTTTTAAGTTCAAGTTTATCCATGGTCAGCTTCGCTGTAGAAGAATTTAATTCAAAAGCTCATGAACCAAACAACTTTCAAGTCTCACTGTATAAGTCTCTTTCTTTTAATATTTGACGTTATTTTAATATTATTTCGATGATGTTAATATTGCATCTGTTAGTAGGTCATATACCAGACCCGGAATCTCCAAGCCAGCCTTCCGATGAATCTCTTCAAACAAAAACTGAACTAGAAGAGCTACATATGGTTAATGATGTTATAAGGAAAGAGTCATCTGTTCTAGATGAAATTTTGTCTGTTGATTCAGCGAAACCAGCTTCAAGATTGGATGGAGATACAAGCAGTGGTGAAGGACAGCAGAGAGAGGTAACGGTTCTCAAGCTATGGACCATTCGGCAATTTATTTCATTCTTAGATTGTTGTACAAGTTATCCTTCTATTTATCTACTCGAGTTGATGATTTATTTTTAGGCATGGGCTCTTAGTGGGGGCAATGAAGATATAGCAAAACGGTTTCATGAACTTGTTCCAGATATGGCGCTTAATTTTCCTTTTGAACTCGATCCTTTCCAAAAGGAGGTATTCTTCATTGTGAAGTTAATGTTGACATAATTTGATTTGTTAGCGCACAACTTGAATGCTTGTCTATAAGTTGGCATTGTGATAAACCGACTTGAATGCAACACTGCAAACATTTTCTGTTAATATTGCTGGGTTAATGGTTAACAGATCAATGTACTTATATTCAAATGAAAGTCACCAATAATATTGTTATAAATTCATATTATTTATTTAGCATGAGTATTAGGCAATCACAATAATTACAATTCTTTCCCTTGGGTTTAGTTTAGCTTGGACATCCATCATATTTGCTGGGTTATTTTTGGACTGATCACTTAATAATGTCAATTAAAAGTAATATTTTATATCATTACAGGCCATATATTATCTTGAAAGGGGGGATTCCGTTTTTGTGGCAGCTCATACATCAGCTGGGAAGACAGTTGTTGCAGAATATGCATTTGCTCTGGCTTCAAAAGTAGGTCACTGTTTTCTGATGCCTGTATATTTTAAGTGGTCAGATAGGAGTGTTGAACAGTTGCTTATCATAGTTTATTATCTCAAAGGTTTTAACATATGCAGCACTGCACAAGAGCTATATATACTGCTCCTATTAAGACCATCAGCAATCAGAAGTACAGAGATTTCTGTGGAAAATTTGATGTCGGCCTGCTCACTGGTGATGTTAGCTTGAGGCCCGAGGCCTCTTGTCTCATCATGACCACTGAGATATTGAGATCAATGCTCTATAGAGGTGCTGATATCATACGTGACATAGAATGGGTAATGTTTCTTCACAGACTTGTTTTCCTTTTGCAATATTTGATCTTGCATAGCCTGTCATATTTCCTCATTTTACGTTTTCTTTGAATTCTTGCTATTATTTCTGAGGCTCTTGCTGTTTGCTTATGTTGTGTATGGAAATATAGGTTATATTTGATGAAGTGCATTATGTTAATGATGCTGAAAGAGGGGTGGTTTGGGAAGAAGTTATCATCATGCTTCCCAGGCATGTCAACTTTGTGCTACTTTCGGCCACAGTATGTATCAGTTCTGGTCATAATTTTCGTTTCTGACATGCAAGTGACAATAAATTTGTGAAAATTTCTTCTTGGTTATATTATATTCTGATGTGCTCTTATTTTGTTGAGAGTATTACCCAGTCTTTGCTGTTCACTGTGATATAAATTATGATAGGCCATGTGTAAATTTGGATAGGATCATTCTATCAGCAGCCATGCCTTAATTTTGGAAGGTTGTATGATGTGAAATAAGGATGTTTATGTATATGATCATTCTATTAGGAGCAATGCATTGATTTCTGAAGGTTGTATGATGCGATGTAAGGATGAAAGAAGGACTCTATAAGGGAATTAGAACTGAAGACCTACTGTTAACATTGGCTGGATTAATTCATTAGCTTTTACATTTGATTTCTTATTAGCCTAGTGTTATTATAGCATCTTCGCCAATTTCTGATTTTTCCTTACTCATGTGGAGTTACTTTTATTGATGTCAATATGTTTTTAAACCGTAATACATTTAAGTTGTCTCTTATTAGGACTTGTTAACTCTTCCTAATAAAAGGAGATAACCTTTATTACTTGGGGAATATATCTGGATCTGTATATAAATATTGTAATAGACTTCACTTCTTCTTGAATCGTCTGGAGCAATTCCAAGTCCTTGTTGTGACGCTGTGGCAATAGTTGTGCTACCTAGGTTTCTTTGCTCTCTTTTTTATTCTTTTGTTCATATAATTTTGAAGAATCCCACTTTTCCAAGTCAATTAACTTACTAAACCAGCTTTACCCTAAGTTACCCTTCGTGGGTACTATTTCAAAGTCCCAAAGAATACCTTCATTGAGATTGTTATACTTTCGTAACTGTTAAGAGCGCAAGACGTACAGAGGCACAAAAGGTGTACGAGGGCTTAAACCCAAGGCGCATGATCATCAAAGTAAATAGTAGAGAACATGATATTTATGACTACTTAAAACATTTATTTCTAGGAACATGATAATGACATTTTAGTAGTTTTTCCTCAATAATTTTAAATTTCTCAAGTATGTGGAAATTCATTAATAATTAAGGGGTGAATTTACTTCTTGAGGCTTTACAAGGTGTTATTGCTCTCTTTGGATGCAGTTTTTTATCCTGTTACATAGTTATTTTTTTTTCTGCAGGTACCAAACACAGTTGAGTTTGCTGATTGGATTGGTAGGACCAAGCAAAAGAAAATTCGTGTCACTGGGTTAGTAGCATCTTCTTGACATGAACTTCTCCATCCACTAACTTATCTTTTGTATGACCTACCTTTTGTGTGCTTTAATGAGAAGATATTCATTAAGACATCAATTTTAGCTTGTTTCTTACACATTGTCACTTTGTTATAAACAGGACAACCAAAAGACCAGTCCCACTGGAGCACTGCATATTCTATTCAAATGAGCTGTATAAAATCTGTGAAAATGAAAAGATTATCCTGCAGGGGTTAAAAGCCGCCAAAGATGTTTACAACAAAAAAAACTCAGCTACATTTACCAGTGGCACAGGACCTCATGTTGGGTCTTCAACAACAAATGACAGGGCCAGGAATCAGAGGCGTGAACACTCATCACATGTAAAACAGAACAAACACTCTGGATCGCATAATTTGGTGAACTTCTCTGGGACTCAAACCAATGGTAGCAACAATTGGGGGTCGAGAAGATCAGAAGCTTCTGTATGGCTGTCGCTTATTACTAAGCTTTCAAAGAGATCCCTCTTACCTGTATGTTCGGGAAGTTATATTTGTTGTATTTTTCCTTTGCATCAGCCCCAAATTTAATTAGTCGCTGATATTGCAAAGTATATTTTCTGTTGCATTTTGTGTTGAATGTCATCCTATTTTTTGCTTGACTTGTACCTGACAAATCAAATATCTTATACTTCTGGACCATAAATTTTAATGACGTCAAACCATTTTGCAACTTTATCTGAACAAATTCACAAAGTTACAACTATGTATGCTTGTTTTGGATTGTTTAATATCTTTTAAAGATGAAACTGCTATGGAAGCATTTCGGTCTGTTGTCGGGAATCAAGAACCTTTGTCTCTTGTCGTGAATTAAGAACCTTTCCTTAAACTGGTTTTCAGGTAGTTATATTCTGCTTTTCGAAGAACCGTTGTGATAAATCAGCTGATAACTTGACTGGGACTGACCTCACAACTAGCTCAGAGAAGAGTGAAATTCGAGTCTTTTGTGATAAAGCATTTTCAAGGCTCAAAGGATCTGACAGAAATCTACCACAGGTCTTGTTATTTTATTGATTGCACTATAATGCTGGAGTTTGATTTGCATGCATTTACAGGTCGTTAGAGTTCAAGGCCTTCTTCGGAGAGGAATCGGTGTACACCATGCAGGACTGCTTCCAATTGTCAAGGAAGTAGTTGAAATGCTTTTCTGTCGTGGGGTGGTCAAGGTAAAGTATTTAAGTTGCCTTCTGGATGTAGGTGGTCTTTTTCAGCTTGTTTATAAGTTTGTTGGAACTTTATATGTTTCCACATGATGTCATTTTTTCGGAAAGTCCGAGTTACCAGATTATTGGATCCATGATTTAGTAAGTGAAAAGGAATATTTTTGGAGATGGATAGTGCAACATGGGATAAGCAATGTTGGTAATCTTTTAAAGAGGAGAAAGTTGTGCTGCAGTTATTAGTTGATATAGTGAAAGAAAGTAGGGGTAGGCAGCTGGTCGAGTCTTTGGGAAATGGGTAGCAGTTGGGGATGGATACACGGTGCATCAGACATAAAAATGCTATCTGATTGGATACCTGACACAGTTTAGGTAACTCAAGTTCATGTTTTGGGTTTTGGTTTTGGTTTTCCCTTTCAATGATAATAATAAACACAATATCATGGCAGAAAGGTTGCAGAAATCAGTAAATTAATTCAAGAATCCTGTAGGATGGCTCAAGAACTAAAACTTGAGAATTGAAAAATCATAAACAAAAAAGATGAAGTTTATGTTACAGTAGTTGAGAAACAATGGCTCAAGAATCAGTTTCCCAATCACATTCAAACCAACTAGATCCACAAACACAGGAAAACATACCAGATCTTTTCAATAATTATATGTAGCTCGAAGTCGGATGGGGATTCTGAAGCTTCAAAACCCAGTATTTTTTGCCTACTTCAGGTTGGTCACTTATAAATTTAAAATTGACAAGATTAAGGGTTACTTTGTTCCAATTTTATGTGAAGATGAACAAAAAAGAAGAGAAGAGAGTGAGATTGTGAGAAAGAGCGAGGGGTTTAAATTAGACTCTCTAACAAGTTTCGTGGTAGGTTGGTCCCGAACTGACGTGACAGTTAAGGTTCAAATTCTGGCGTTATATGATTTTTTGAATTCGTGTTTCCTGGAAAACCAAGAATGTGTATTTTTCCCAGTGGGTTGAAATTTTAGATCCAAACTGAAACCTAGATGAATTAAAGAAATGAAGAGATTAGTTTCAGTAGTGGTCCCAAATCAAGTAAAATACCGATTTTATTTCTCTAGTCTTACTCATTATAAAAAAATTATTAATTGCTTGTCAGTATCTTTTGATGAGTCATGTATACGATATATACATTCAACGATGCGTATAATACACAAATGTTGCATGATTATAGCTATACACTCATGTCTTCATATCTATTATTTCGGGGTCTTCTAATGTTTGTTGTCCTTGATGTTGTCTGTAGATTCTGTTTTCGACAGAGACATTTGCAATGGGAGTCAATGCCCCGGCGCGGACGGTAAGTTGTTACCAATACGATTGCAAGGGGGATGTATAATAGCTGTTTTAAAAGGCTCTATATGGCATTTTTGTAATTTATGTTGATATTTTCTATTGAAGTAAGACTTAATTTTTTTTAACCCATTTGTAGTACTTTTTGGGTTTGATTTTATCTACTTGCTTTTATTTGTTTCTATTAGGTCAAGGAATTTGTTTAAGTATGTGACTTTATTATTCATTTATATGTATTCCTTTGCCTGTTTGAATTTATATTGCCTTACTTTCTAATTTGTTTACTTTTGTTGTGTGTATTTGTGTGTGCTTACTCATCCTTAGATATCAATAATGCTGAATAACATGGATAGAGACAATTGTGACTGGAGCACTATATAATATAACTGCCACTATAGCTTACAAATATAAAATAAGATCATAATTGATGAACACAAGAGAACATTGCTTAAATTTTGATATGTTAACTCCAGGCTGGTTAAGATAAAGGTTACATTTTGTTTATCAGCAACACAGCAGTAAGATGTAAAATTGAATCCTGTATTCAGAAGCAGAATTTGATACAGTTACCACAATCTCTGATATGATTCTAGAATTTGTACAAAAAAACAAAGATATGATTCTAGAATTGGTCTGCTTGTGGTCACATAAACATATTCAAATTTCTACTATTATATATTCATATTTGTTGTTTCAGTTCCCAAGTAAAGGAGGATGAATTGTTCTACTTGAATAAATGACATTCTCTCACTGATGTACATCTGACCAGAATTTGAAATATTGTCGCATTCTTGATCTCACTTCATGTTTAGGTTTTATTGCATCACATTATTTCACTTCATTTTATTCTATTTGTTGCTCTTCTCTATATATTAAGCATAGTTTTGAACATCAGTATGGTCCGTGATAAGGAACGCTTTGTTTCTTTTGATAAACTGAGTCAGCTGGCTCCTGTGCTCATCGATTTAAAGATGTAAGTTTTTGGCTTTGTTTAGTTCAGGGGGGAAATTGTTTTGGTTCCTTCACATTGCCATGTTCCTAATTTGTCTGCAAATTGACTGTTCCTTTTCTGTTTACCGTCGTCCCTTTTGTGTGCTAAGGCTTAACTTTTGATCAAGTGACTTTTCTTAGTTGCAGTTATTCAAGAATCTCTTTTCTATAACGATCATCCTTTTGGTATCTGGTTACGGAATTTGGACAACATCCCATCTCTTCTTTTGTATTTTATCAGCTCTCTTGTGTTTGACAGGTTGTTTTTGATACTTTGAGAAAATTTGATGGCAAGGAATTTCGACAATTGCTTCCAGGAGAGTATACTCAGATGGCTGGTCGTGCTGGCAGGAGAGGACTTGATAAAATTGGTACAGTTGTTGTGCTTTGCCGTGATGAAATTCCTGAAGAGAGGGATTTGAAGCACGTTATAGTTGGTAGTGCTACTAAGCTTGAATCTCAGTTCCGGCTGACCTATATCATGATCTTGCATCTGCTTAGAGTCGAAGAATTGAAGGTATACATTTTTGGACTTACTAAAGGAGGGAGCTGTAGAATTTAGTAGATGATAGATAATAAATGGAACGTGTGAAGGAGCCTTTGTCAACAGAGTTGAGGCAGTGATCTATTCCCTCTACGTTGCATTAGAAAAAACAAAATCTTTCAAGATCAGTCTGTCTAATGCAAATGTCCTCCTGCCGCAGCTGCTACTGCTCTTTTCCTATTATATTCATTTAGGCTATAAACGGTTTATAGATTTGAGTGAATAAAATGACAAGTAAAATGAAAATGAACAAGAAATTAAGTTCAACGTTTCATCATTGGATGCAAAAGAAAACATTTTCCTTAGCGTTTTATTCACTAAAATCCAAGAATCAAGCATAGCCTTATTGTGTTTGGTTCTTGAATTTAGTGAGGAAAATGATATAGAAATTGAAAAAAGAAAATTAAAGCCTAAATCAATTGTTTGATACAAAATTAATGTTTACCTAATGTCTTACTCTCTAAAATCTTCTTGAAAATAAATAAAAAAATTACTCTCTAAAATCCATGAAGCAACAAGCCTTAGTTAAGCTTGCGTTTCTGATGGTTTGCTTCTAATAAGGTTAAGAGGAGGAAAATTTCAGCTCAGATATATGATGAGAAAATCGATGAGGATATTTGAAACGAAAAACCTGCGGTTTATTCTGCAAGAAAATTGGTATTCGAACCACAGGGAAAAAGACTTTCACCTTTATACCCTCACAATCATGACTTTATGATGCGCGACACAATGGGTTTTCACCTATACCCCGACGATAGTCATTGTTCACAGCTTGGCATACAATTCAAAATCAGTTCCAAAAGATTAATTTTTTTTTAATAATTTCATCTTTATGAGAAAACCATTGGCAAACATCAACATAGGAGAAAAGAGGAGGAAATATACTAATGCGAAACAAATAATATTCTCTTCCATACAAGGCTTACATTGTACCAATCTGGCGGTTAAGACACAAAAGTGAATTTGGGTTTTCCTATAATTATAACTTAGGAACCTAGGCATCTTGCAACAATGTTGTGGCTTTTCAACTCAACTGAATACTATCTATTTATCTTACCTGTTGCTGTGGCGAAATTGAGTATTAGCTTATTTATCTTCTGTATGGGTACATATTAGGTCTACGAGTAACAACGATTGGCTCTTGGTTTAGTGAAGGAATCATGTCTTTATTAAGCAAATGGAAAGACTGAGTTGATGTCACCACCCTGTTAACTTTGATTTTATGTTTACTAAAATAACTAAGCATTACTAAGATCTATCATTCTTCTTGGCTGGTTTTCCTGTGGAACATCACTGCAGGTGGAGGACATGTTAAAAAGAAGTTTTGCTGAATTTCATGCTCAGAAGAAACTTCCAGAGCAACAACAACTTCTGATGCGAAAGCTTGCTCAGCCTACAAAGATCATTGAGTAAGCATCACATAACACACTTATTCATAAAAGTTTGAATAATCTGCTCCATTGTTAGCTATCTTGTTCTTGAAACAATAAACTTTGCTGATGCTAAAGGTTTATTTCTGAAGAATCATGTGATATTTTGTGCCTTCTGGGAATTCATTTGCTTCAATTGGTGGGATTGTTTCTCTTACTTCATTGGAACACTGTAGTTGAAATGCGGCTTCAATTATAGCTAGTGTTATTGCGTTGGAAAATATACGACAAGATTATATGCTTAATTTGTTCGTTAAGGGAATTACTTAGTTAAAATATGCATTCTAAAATCATAAGGTTTTTCAGCAGAATATTACGATCCAAAAATACTGTAAAAGTTTTACATATTGCCTCAGATTGGTTACTTATCTTATTTTCTTGATGCTACTGTAGTTTTACCAGACTTGTACATATAATATGCCCGACGCGCCTTGAAGGGATTAAGTCAGGTCTAAGACCTGAATACCTTTGGGAAACCAACAAAAAAAAAATCTAGATTTTTTTTATATGAATATCTTTATCAAGATTTGAATATTCCTATCATTCATCACGTTAAGGGTCCAAAAGCTTTAAGCTAAGGCTTGGAGCTTTACTCAGCCTGCTAGTCTTCTTTTCTCCTTTTGTTACTTACCTGCCTATGCACTTGTTTTGCAAGACCTGTATTTTGTGTAGAAGAATGCATATATTTTTTATGATGCATTTTATTAAATAGATTCTCTTTCTCATCTTCTGCGTTTCCTCACCCTATTTTATCTATTTTCTCCTGCAAATTGATATTTGCATCTCCTAAATCAGTTGTGAAATTCTTCCTCTTCATTTCCAATTTCCTTCATAAAGTGTTACAAAATCCAAACTGCTGTTCTGGATATCTTATTTCTCCTACTGCCCCTAAGATTTCAAGCCTACTGGTGATCATTGAGCTGCTTAAGTGGAGTATAATATTTTGTTTCAGTGTCATATGTTTTAATTATATATATTCTAATACATATGTGATGTAGATGCATAAAGGGTGAACCAGCAATAGAGGATTATTTCGAGACATACTCAGAAGCTGAGAGGTATAGCAACCTGGTTGCAGATGCAGTCATGCAGTCCCCTGCTGCTCAACAACATTTAACTCCGGGAAGGGTGGTACTGGTGAAATCACTATCGGTGAGCCTACAATGTTATTTTAATATGCATACATGAATACTGTGGTGATAGAGTGGAAAATTGTAACCTGTTATTTAGTTCAAGGATTTCCTTTGCGCAGATAGAGTATCTAAATGAATTTGAAATGCCCAAGTATAGTTAAACATAGGATTAAGTTGAACACATTTGAATTCTTTGATGCAAACAAATCTGGCTAAATAAATTTCTTTAAAAATCTCAAGTAACTATTTATACTATATTTTGTTGTCATGTTGAGATATATTAAGTAGTTGAATTCTTTTGGTCAAACGGAAGCATTAAGGTTAATGGATTATGAGGTTTTAAACTCCTATATATTCAAGACTTTGATGGGTTAAGTTGAGTCGATAAGAGATCTCAATTCATACTCGTCACAGTTTTTCTCTGCACATATATTCCAACAAAATATGAGGATAGGGAAGCATGCTTACAGCTTAATTTTGTCTTCATTTTCCATTGCCAGGCCCAAGATCATTTGCTAGGTGTTGTCGTCAAAGCACCTTCAGCTAATTATAAGCAATACATAGTCTTAGTGCTGACTCCAGAATCACCTTCAACCTTGCAAACTCCATCAGATAGTATAGAGAAAAAAGGAGCTGATTTTCAAGTATTAGTACCAAAATCAAGACGTGGCTTTGAAGATGATTATTGTTCTTCAGTTACATCTCGTAAAGGATCTGGT
The DNA here is from genome assembly GCA_030819805.1 of Penstemon newberryi var. newberryi. NCBI lineage: Eukaryota > Viridiplantae > Streptophyta > Magnoliopsida > Lamiales > Plantaginaceae > Penstemon > Penstemon newberryi. The sequence goes on from JAUALY010000005.1 coordinate 39,152,064, forward strand.
ACTGTCAATATAAAACTACCTCACCGTGGCTTAGCTGCTGGAGCAAATTACGAGGTTAGAGGAGTTGAGAACAATGAGTTCTTATCCATATGCAAAAGCAAAATAAAGATTGACCAAGTTCGGCTTCTTGAAGATGTTAGTGCTGGTGCATATTCAAATACAGTACAGCAGCTGTTGACTCTGAAATCTGATGGAAATAAGTATCCACCTGCTTTGGATCCAGTTAAAGGTACGCCCTTAAACTTCTTTGGTATTCAGATCTATAGTTGATCTCGGTCAGGTAATAAAGTCTAATTCACTAGGCTCTCGTGGACACTCTGAAGACGATGATTCATGAGTATGGTGTTGGATGTCTATGCTAGGTGCCTTGTGAGTTTATATGTGTACCCCTGGGGTCTTAGAGTCAAATCTAGTGAACAAACTTCATGAATTTCTCAAAGTTAGAACCAGTGATGCACATGCCTAAACTTTCAAAATTATTAAACTAGTGGTGTTTTCTTTTTATTTATTTAATAATACAATTTTTTGAAAATACATAATCAGTGAGAAAAATAACCATTTTTAAGAAGAGATAATGTAGTAGTATTAGAGGAACGGGATAATTGGAAAGGAAAGAGAGAAACATTAAGGATAAGGAGAGAGGAGTTGAATAAATACTATCAAGTAATCTTGGGGAGAATATCTCTTCGTATTTGTCAATTTGTAAGAATGGTAGTTGAATATCTCTTCTTAGGTTGATAGACTGAAGAGACCAAGGTGCAATCCCTGAGGGCTTCTTTCCTAATAAATACTCCCTCCATCCCTATGTTATTATCCCATTTTGTCTTGGTATAATTTTTTGTTGAGAGTAAAGTAAAGTTTTTAGTAACTTTATACTATTTTCTCTAGAAGTCATGTCCAAGAGTTAGTAGATCATATTATTACTCTTAAGAAAAATGTTTGTCCTTAGGAAATGGATGATTATTTAGAGATCTCATCAAAGAAATAACAATAATAAATTTGGGATAATGGAGTTGAATATCTAAAATTGACATAAAAGACAAAATTTTGGTGATAAAAATGAATAGCATGGAAATTTTTATTTATTTAATTTTTTTCAGCTTATTTAATACTTAGAAAATAGATCTTTGCGTGTCTTTTTTCAAGTTTTTGTGGCTCTCTTTTTAATTGACCTGTGCAATGGAAATCATGTCCCAGATCTGAAGTTGAGAGATATTAATGCTGTTGAAGCTTACTACAAATGGAATAACTTGCTGCAGAAGATGGCAGAAAGTAAGTGTCATGGGTGTATCAAATTGGAGGAGAACATCAAGTTAGCTCGGGAATTAAAGCGACATGGGGATGAAGTGAATGCTCTTAAATTTCAGATGTCAGATGAAGCACTTCAGCAGATGCCTGACTTTCAGGGTCGGGTACGTGGGCTCATCTTAGTACTCCATTGCAATACTTCTTTTAGCCGCAACTCCATTAATCTATTATTTTATTACTTCCTCCATCCTTAATTTTTTGCTCCTTTCACTTTTGGCACGAAGTTTTATGTAAGAGTTGAAAAAGTGAAACTTTTGGATAACTTTACATTTGTGCCCCTAAAAGTAGTGGTTGAGAATTAGTGATGTCAAATCAGTACTTTATGTGAGAGGGTAGAGAGAAAAATATTTTTATTTTAGGAAAGGGAGTCTTATTTTGAGACATCCCAAAAAGGAAATAGGAGTAAAATTTGAAGGACGGAGGGAGTATTAATTTTCAAGTCTCGGCTATCCTATTTGACGTACAAGTTTTGTCAATACAGATTGATGTTTTGAAGGAAACTGGATGTATAGATGACGATCTTGCGGTGCAAATTAAAGGTCGTGTTGCCTGTGAAATGAATTCTGGGGAGGAGTTGATATGTACAGAGTGCTTGTTTGAGAATCAACTGGATGACCTCGAACCAGAAGAAGCTGTGGCAATAATGTCTTCCTTTGTCTTTCAGCAAAAGAACGCTTCTGAACCTTCTCTTACTCCAAAGCTTTCTCAAGCTAAAAACAGGTTCCCTGGTTTTCAACTATTTTTCTTTGCATTTAATTAAAGAATGTTTCAAGTGTGTTCTACAATCTATATATTTCAATTTTACATGGTGCTTTAAAATCATTTTGTTGTGCAGCCACTTCCACAAATATATACAGCTGTATGTTATGGTTTCCAAATTTTGAATGTGGTTGGTGTGGATTGATGTGATCCAGTTATCGAGCCACTCTACAAAGAAACAGATATCCGAAGGAATTTTTAGCCATAATCCTTCCCAACCATATAATTCTACCTAAGGCCCTTTTTCCAGTGCAAAAGAAAGAGAGCTATTGCCTGAGTTATTTTTCTAGAAGATTAATGATAATTGAGTTGTTTTCATGTTAACTCCACCAAAATCATCCTATTAATTTAGAATCCGTCACGTTTGCCTTCCCTAAAATGGAAAATATTTCCCTTTCCTAAAATGGAATTTCCCCCTAAAGTACCCGTTAACAGTGAGGCGCCACTAACACCAAACCACTCTTTTGAGGGGTAAAGTGTAAATATCCAAAACTTTTATCTTATTTCTTTTAAACTCAGTGCCAAATCTGAAGGAACTTTAAAAGAATAAATTGGATCAAAATTCAGAAAGTTTTTAAACTGTTGCTTTCCTCTACTCTGCTTCGCGGGTGGATTAAATAGAATAGCATGCTTGATAATTATTTGGCTTAATTTGTTCAAAGGAACACTTTATTAGTTACAAGTATGCTACTTGTGCTGAATGTTTAGTTACCTGTTTTTCAGATTATATGATACCGCAATAAGACTCGGAGAGCTTCAAGCACAGTACAATTTGCAGGTTGATCCTCAGGAATATGCTCGGGAGAATCTTAAGTTTGGTCTAGTTGAAGTTGTATATGAATGGGCCAAGGTAGCCTTTCTTCTCTCTTCCTCCCCTCCCCCCGATCCCCCAACACATTCACACCTTTCTCTCTTGTTTTGCTCTGTTCATTTTAATTTAGGGTCAAATCCATTAATTCTCCAAGTGGTATAACTAGACAAGATTAAATTCTTGAACAACTTTTGCCTCACTAACCCCAAACATTGATACTCTTGCGATGTTAATAATAATAACTACGAGAGTAAGAAAATATTCTAAGGATGTAAACGGATTACCACGATTACAGTTTGGCTTAAAGGTGCAAACAAAATCACGCCATGTATAAAGAACTCACTCAAGAAAATCAGGGAAACAAATGATTTGGCACGGAGTGTTAAGACAGTGAGAGAATTATGAAAGAGATTCAATATGTATTTATGCCTGAAGGACCTCAAGGCTAGCTTTCTCTGGCCCAGCTTGCACCCATATGAGGACATTTCTCATAGCATAAAAAATTAAGAAATAAATTATTTCTGGGCAGTTTAGTGAAACAAATCATTGTGCTTGATAAAACATGTATTCTTTTTGAATTTACAGGGTACTCCATTTGCTGATATCTGTGAACTTACTGATGTTCCTGAGGGCATGATAGTTAGAACAATAGTTAGGTTGGATGAAACATGCCGTGAAGTTAGAAATGCTGCAGCAATTATGGGTAATTCTGCTCTTCACAAGAAAATGGAAATTGCTTCCAATGCGATAAAGAGGGATATTGTCTTTGCTGCTAGCTTGTACATTACCGGGATCTAGTTTTTCCCAAAGTTAAAGGTATCGATTCGTTCCAATTCTAAACTCTGTTGTTGTAAGAATAGGAGAATACATTTTTTTTTATAGTGAATGTTTATATCACCAGATGATGTACTTTGGGTATTTTGAGTTTTGGTCAAGACTTAACACAGTCTCGATGAAGTGATAAATTATCTGATAATTGTGAGAAATGATAAAATATTGAACATTTTTCTAATTCACAACTTGATGGGCTATTGCAAAACCATAGTTCAGATAATAGATGAATAGGTATATTCTAAATTGCCTGACTTTGAGAAGTAAATTCTGATCCATAAATCAATTTAAGCTAAAATTTATTCCAACAAAATCGTCTGAAACAAAAAAAAAAAAAAAAGAAAAGGACGATAAACAAGAATATATAAGGATCAAAATTCATTGATAACATTTGATGAAATGGTTCTGGGATTGGCTCCTGTGGTTGAAATCATGTCAGCCACTCCTCTTGGGCTTACCAGTGATCAAATCCACCTGAATAAAAATTAAAACCAAACCCAGATAAAGTTATTCAAGAAAATGAGGTGTATATATGTATTGATGAATTTGTGATGGTTTGTGGTACCGTATCGGCTGTAGTCGATGGAATCCAGTCATTAGTAGCAGGGTTTCCCCCGGATGAAGGATGGGATTCAGCATCAGAATCTGGTACAAGTCTGAACCCATTTTTCTCATTTTTATTATCCACATTTATGAACCCTGTTCCTGTCTGCACAAATTAAGTCTATTACAACACTGATCCTGATCCTGATCCTGATCCTGATAATGGAATATCTTAAATATATTATTGGATCGGAGTATATGTTTTATGATAATAAGTATTACTAATAGTAAAAGGGATAAATAATACAGAAAAGGAATGTTATTTAATTTAATTACCGTGTGATGCTGCTTGTCGACGTCATTGAGATCTTGGTAATACTCTGTTTCCGTAAATTCTTCACCAACTTTGCTTCCATTATAAACCATTTTCTGTAATACTTAGAAATATGAGTTTAATGTGTCCCAGTACAATATTATTCAATTGAATACAAAGAGTGAATTTTAAAAAAGCCATTTTCAAAAAATTTATTTTCAAAAAGACCATTAATACAAAAGCTAATTAATTAGTTACCTGAGCGTCGTCCTTCTCGAGATGTTGAAACTGAAGGTACTCAGGAATTATCTGATCCTCACCCGCAGAGGATAGAGCATCTTTGTAGGCGGCGGAGTACTCACTGCGCTGGGGCTTAGTGTGACGCTTCGGAGCCACCTCTTCAAAGTAGTGTTTTGTGGCCGCCTCCACTTTCGCCGCCGCCTCCTCGCTCAAGTGAACGTCACTGCGGTTTGGTCTAATATCCATTGATCAACCCTTTTTTCTCTTTTTCTTGAAAGGATTTTCTTTTTACGTATATATGCACATTTGCATCATGCATATATATTGTCAGTGGAAGTCGATAGATATTTTGTTTTGGGGATATTTTTGTAGATTTTTTTCATTCACATGTTTGAGAAAAAAATCTAGCAGACATGAAACAAAGACATCCTCATCTGGTTCGTACGTACATATCCAAATAAAAGTGAGGTATGGGTTCCACGTGATATGAATGCATGCACCTTTTGATGAAGCTAGATATTTAAGATAGGGGGGCCCACTATTTATTGGAGATACAAGTATACAACTTACATGGAACGGATTAAATTTTTATATAACAATATGGTACAGAATTTTACATTACACCATGTTTTGGTCCAAAATTTTCATTATGTTGGTTTTGAAAATTTATTCTAACATGAGTCGGAATGTAGTGTGATGCGAATTTTATATTCCATGTGTCACCATGTAATGGCATGCTGCACCACACATTTTGGGTGAAGTGGTACAACGAATGCATGAAATACATTATTCCACCCTTTTCTTCTGATTACAAAGTCGAAGTTCTAGCTCATATATACTTGTCTTAAATACTTAGACCATTTTTCGTTCCTTATTTTCCAAGAATCTTAGGAGATTGAAAACTATTTCCACATTGAGAGGAACAAGGGATGTGTGGAATCTTATTGCGCACTTGTTGACTTGAGTGTGACAGAGCCGTAGCCTATTGATTGTATGCTTTTCAATCAACATGGGTTAACATGTAACAAGTAAACATACTCACTTAAATAGCTAATTTTTTTACTAAATTTTGTGCATGCCAGTTCTTGTAGTATGTAAGAAAAGAAGCTTATTCAAGTTTATTGCACTGTCGAGTTTTCAGTTATAATATAGGCCATTTCAAGAACTGATCGAATAAATACAATCCACGACAGTTGTGGTTCCCAATGGGATTAATAAAAGAAGCCTTCACAACCCTACTCCTCTCGTCATGAGGTCCACTCAGTGGGACATTGCAGCCGCCGTAAGATCCATTAAACCCGCCTCCCCGCCACCACCTTGTGTAATCTAACCACTACCATGTATTTATATGATACAAATTAAGAAGACCAGAGGTGTTGCAGAATGTTCAGATCAGGCAAAAGATCTCCCATTTGGGAATCATAGATTTCTACATGGAAATCTCCTCTCTGCATATGTGAGAAATAATGTACTAATATATTTCAAATTACTGAAGTGATTCGATATTTTAATGTTACTTACACTATTAGTCTATTACATCGTTTGGTAATCTATACGCATCAATCTGGTCTTTGCAAGTAATCAAATTTACTACTAAGTTTAATGTGGGAATAGATGCATTGTATCTCAAAATGTGAGATTCACGGAAGAAAAACGGCTCTGAACTGCTATGATTCCGGAGATAAATTATTTTGATGATGATGACTTACTGATTTTGTGGGAAAACTGAAGCAATTGTCTTGTTGCCCATCAATACGAAAATTGGGTGATATATATTGCAAACTCGTCAAATAAATTTTTTCTTGATCTGTAACAGAGACATATGAAATGCATCAGCATAAACAGTCTCATCACTGTCAGTTTATTTATCTGGCAGCTAAATTCTTGCACCATGCTTAACAGGAACATAATTGCGGCATTTGTATGATGGAATAAATAAGTTAATATTCTTAGTGTACTAAAAAGTTGGGAAAAAAATGAGAAATGAATCATCTTACATGTTCAAAAATCAAAAACATGATAACATTCCATGATCCGAGTCGACAAAAGTTTAGGAAGAACCCTTTGTAAAAAGCAAAAAATCCCTACAAAAGGAAGTTTGACCGTTGTTATCAAGCATCTTCAACAAATAATGAAATCTTAAGACAAAGGAATAAAAAAAAGGTTATTCTATGTGAAAATTAATGAACTTAAAATGATCAAACTCCTCTAACTTATTAGATCCTGAAAGCAGTTTAAACTCAAATATACATTGTGTAAAAACCCAACTCATTGTCTGCTAAATTGAACTTGTTTGACCAGATAAACTATAATTGCATGCAGGTTTACTTGACTAAATTGGCGCAGTAACTTGACGGAAGAGCTTCCTATAATTGCATGCAGGTGTAATTCACCATAATGAAATAACTAAATATGCTCGCGCACAACATAAAGGTTATACTAGCTTCAAGTGATATTGTCAGAGCAACAATTGTTGCTGCCAGAGCAAAATTTATTATTTACCTATTGTGCCCTTTTGATTCTGACTTAAATTGATTTAGTTTCTTTGATTATCTTAATTAGCATTTATTTTACTCTCTCATCTTAATTACAGCTCCTTTCTCTTCACTTCCTCCATAACTTATACTTCTGCAAGTAATATTCTTCCCCGTCCTTATTCTTCTCCTTTATCCCTTATTTCCAACTCTCCATATTGGAAGTTTGACAATATGTAGCTAACTTAAAATAAATTAAACTTTGAATTTACTCTGTCCAGAACTAGTAAATCTCCCAAATAGAAAAACACAGACTATTTCTTGGCACAAGAAAATATTAAAACTGAAATCTATAATTTAATTGTTCAAGTTATTCTTTTCTAAGCGTCTTTTTGACATCTAGCTAGAATTTCTTCTCTTACGATTTGGGGTTGTCCTAAATTCATAAAAATCGTCTTTTTTTCAACTTCAAATTATCAAATTCTTCGTTTAGTTTACCCCCTTTGTTCAAGGAGGAACTAAAAATTTACGTTTTTCTTTGTGAGACTCTCCAAGAAGTAATTAAGGAAGAGTTACTTCTTTTTAGATTATATAACAGTCAAACATGAGTACAGAACATACGAGAAAAGAAAAAAGAGAAGAAAGAAGAAGAAGAAAATCATTTCACTGTTTTGTTTTATTTATGTGGGTGAAGACTGATTTTGGTGAAAAGTTGGGAACTTGGGATAGTTGACGGGACCAACCAATGGCACAAAAGATTACTTATAAGTTCATTAATTATTGTACTTAATTAGAAATCTAGGAAACTGGAAAATAAAAAAGAAACTAAAGATGAGGGCAATTTTGGAATTAATATTAATTTTGCTCTGGCAGCAACAATTGCTGCTCTGGCAATATCACTAGCCTTCCTCAAATTCAGCATATACAAGCATACTTCTACATTCCATAATTTATAAGAAGGCAAGGATTCAAGCAAAAGAAGCTGATTTTTCGCACCAAAACCTCCTTTTTAAAAGAAGAATGAAAAGGCAAAAAGAGGCAATGAGACATTTAGAAACATCCATGAAACAAAACTGTAAGAAATAGAAGACTGCATAGTAAACTTTAGGTCTTAGACAAAGCCTCTGCAAACTGGAAACTGAAAGGAAACATTTACCTCAATTTTTAATGTTTTGATGAAGCAATCTATAGTGCCTTTGTAGACTGAATCTCCCATCATTCTAGATTTAATCTGGATAGAGCAAGAACAAAAATTCATGGGTGATCAACCATGGCTCAACGTTAGTCTCTCTCTCTCTCTCTCCCCTAAGATAAGAAACACATTTTGCTAATGCATACTAAAATAATAAAGATATTTGTTAATACATGTACAAATTATAGACCATCACTAGTCAATTATCATGCACATCATTACCATTACAACTAGATTATACAAGTAATCGATCAAGGAATGAAGATTCAGCAGCATCTACAATACTGCTGAAACCGTAACTAACTTTTGATTGGAAATTATGTTCCTTTACATATCTCTATGTTAGTAGTTCTCTTGTCAAGTAAGTATAATGCACATGAAAGAGATGGGATATGACAGAAGCATGGCTCATGGCTGCCAAATTGTAAATCCATACTTTACCCATCAGAAAGTCCTACAAACAAATTTAAGGGGAAAAGATTACCACGTCAACGGGAGAGCCAATACAGACAGCAAAGAATCCTGCACCTAAACCAGCTAATATATGGGTTACAACATTGTCTCTAAATCCTGGGATTGTCAAAATTGTCTGCATGTAACACAAAGATTAGAATATGAAAGCATCAGATGATAAATAGGACACAATGAGTTCCATGAAAAGGCAAGAAATGAAAAGAAAATGACCTCCTTGACATGATCATAGCTTGCTAATTCTGCAGCATTTATGATTGCATTTCTTGCAATGTTAGGCCCAAGCCCTGTCCATAGAGACAGCACTCCTTCCTGTTAATGTCGATCAATTACAATAGTGAGTAAGCATATAGGATCATATGCATGCATGACTATAATTTGAAGTCACCTCCTTGACTATGGTATAATATGCATTCAAAGCACCAGTATAACGCCTTGGTACTCCAGCTGGTAATTTACCCTCAGCTTGAAGCCGAACCTTCACGAGGTCAGTAGGATTAGCCACAGAAATCGCTATAGCACCTTTGGAAAAGGAGAACATATGTCTTGTTAATTTTCAAATGCAACATGCAATCTTCATTATATAGAGCAACAATAGCAAGAAGAGTTAGACATTTTATTCACCAGAAATCAGAGCAGCAAGTATTTTACTGAATAAAGACACATCTCCGACATAATTACTGCCAACAAAAAAAGCTTTGACCTGTACAAACCATGAGAAAGTATGCTTTTCTTTATTATCATGATATCTGTAGATTAATTTTTAAACATATACTGTAAAGAAATATTAAAATGGCAGCAAGTATAATACATACAGGCTCATACAACCCAATCCTTAAGCCTCCATAAAGACACTGGCGATGTAAGCCAGGTATGATTCCTTTCCAAAGTGCTATTAGACCTTCTTCTTTTGCTATAGTAGCAAGTGTACCAAACAAGCCCCTGTACTTTGATACACCCACTGAATCCCCTGAAGGAGCTCTCTTTTGTAGTTGAATCCTTACTTTGGCAGTATCTAAAGGAATGGTACATAACTGCACATGATCACCAACTGGACGGTCAGTCATAAGTCGTTAGAATTTCTTTGTAATTAAATTTGTTGACCTAGCTGAGAAAACTGATGATAAATCAAATGGAATGAGTTCCAGCAACATTTGTTTCTTAAGTCTTGTATGTATCGGTCTACAATTTGTATGCACGTCGGTATCAGCTACTAGGAATATCATTGATGGGCATGATTTGAGATGCAAACCAGCCAATCAAATTACTCAATCAAACTCTCTCTTACTTTGCATTATCAAATTTACTATTGGAACACAAAATCTTGGTTAGAGTTGAACTTATAGCTACGATAACAATAACAATCCTTCTGGGACAGCTATAGTGCATATAGTATTTTTTTTCTGATTGATGCAAAAGTTTGACATCAAACTTCATAAAATGTCCTTGTAAGTCGGTCCACTTATGCAAGCTAAAATTTTGAATCGCGCTTAAAATAACTTTGAACAATTTCCCAGTTCTATGTAATTGCTCCTCTCCTTATAGGTAACCAACGGATTGATCAATCTCGGAGTAAACAAAGTAATTTACTAAATTTGTTAAGAGTCTACCGAATCTTTTGTTAAGAGTCTACCGAATCTATAGGAGACAAAGGCCTAAACAGTATTTACTAAGGCCATTACATCAACAAAAATTTCCAATATAACAATTAGGATTCAAAACTAATTACTTCCTCCGTCCAATTTCAAATTCGTCTCTGGTGTATTTGACTGTTTTCCCTATTGCTATGCTAAACAACTTAGTTATTGCATTAAAATAGAACATTTGAATAAAATTAAACGAAAGACCAGGTAACTAAGATTGAAATTTGAAAGTTTTACAGATCTACCAACAAACAGACCAATTAATTTTTTGAAAGAAAAGGATAAAAATAATGGCATTGCAGTATTGTATTACTTGTGGTTATACAGCTTGAATGATGCTCGTATATAAAATGAGCATATTATAGCTGAACGAAACAATTCAATTTTGAAATTAAAAAAAAAAAACTAGAATTGTATGCAACTGTGCAGTTATACGATTACTGAGAGTAGATGAACTAACATATACAATACACAATAGAGAAAGTGATACCTCGGCGAAACAAGCAGCGAAAGCGCTGCAAATGAATATTCCGCCGAAAGAGAGCACCGCCGGATCCGCCATTAATGAAGATGAACAAAGTCCCACTCACAGTAGAATTCCCGGCGAACGGTTTATATAAATAAGAGATGTAGAGAGAGAATTATTTTTGTTCTAAAGTTGATAAATTAATTGATAAGTAGTGCATTAATTTTTTCAGTTACATGAATCATGTGCTTGAAGTCAAACTCTTGACTGAGTGGTTTTTTTTTTTTTTAATTACTCTTGACTTAGAGCAACTCCAACAATGGGAATCAAAGCTAAATATAGTGCCTTAAAGGTCAAAATGATGCCAAAATCTGCTCCAGCAGAGGCATTATCACTAGACCTAAATTTAAGTCCAACACTTTTTGGCATCAAAAGTAATGCCCGGGCAAGGGGCATTACTTTTTGCCTGGAAATTTAAAAACGACTATTTGTCCTTCCCAATTCTCCCCCACGGCTTATATTTTCAAATTTTGCAATGGTACAAAAATTTCAACTATTAAACTGGCCACAAATTTCAATTAAAATATACAAGTTCAATAATCACGAGCAAAATAAAAATCAGAGAAAGTTAATTTTCGATAAAAAAATCTTGTCGATAAAAATCCTTATCATATATCTCAATGTTGAATCACAACTTGACACCTTGATAAAATCTTATCCTTATCAGATTTCTAACGTTGAATCACAAGTTGACACGTTGATAAAAACAAAAATTATGGATGAAAATCCTTATCAATATCTCAACATTGAATCAGACACGAACATATAGATAAAATTATTGTCAAAAATCTTATCTAAATAATTTAATGCAAGGTACGATTATTTAACATTTTTTAATTTAAATTTAATTTTCTGTACTTTTAAGTAAGCTTTAATTTAATTTGAATTTAGCCTAATCTATAAAATTAAAATTAAATTAATTTAAAATGATGCTCCATTTTTTATGCTTATTGCTGGAGTAAAAAACTTTTATGCAGGTATCAAAACACTGTAGCAGACATTAAAGAGTGATTTGATGCTGATTTTTGATGTTGTCTGCTGGAGATGGAGATGCTCTTAGTGTTAGCAGTAGCACTGGATATAATATAAGATTCTGCACTTAGTTCTACCATAAATGATGTGTAGATCAACAAATTAACCTTAATTCATAAAGACTGTAAATTATTATTATTTGCCAGAGCATGTTCCTAGAGCAATTTTTTCATAAAGACTAATATGTCCTTCATTTATTATATATTATATAGTAACTAAAAACAAGAAAAGTAATTTACATATCTATCTCTCCTCCTTCCTTCCTTCCATGCGACATCATAAAACTTTTTTAATTGATATTAGATAGCAATGAGCAAATTAACATGTGTAATGTGTTCATCAATAATATTAATATAAAATGAATTTCAAACTTCATCTGTCTATTAAAATTGAAGAAATGCCTGCAAAATTGTTCAGTTAGACCACAAATTCTCATATTTTTATTTGAAACTCAATTAAAAATATTGACTTCCATTATTGTTAGATTCGTATGTTTTCTTTCAACTTTTTTCGCTATTGAAAATATAATTTTTCATCCTTATAGCTGAAGAGATCATTTTATGTTCATAACGACAAAAAGAGAAGAAACAATTTATTTGCATTTTTCGAGAGACATTGATATTGTAAAGGTGATTTTCATTCCATGACTAAGTTATCTTCAATTAATGTAAAAGGTAAATTAGTTATAATAAAAAAAATCACTCAGACAACAACAATACATGCTTTGTCAATATCGTCAGCCTTATTATATTTAGTCCACATGACCTAATTTGAGGCATTCTCTTTTTTCTTTCCTTTTTTTATTTTCTAATCGAAGGCTAGGGCTAGCAATGGGTCGAATCATGCTCGGTCCAAATTCAATATGGAGGGTTGGATTCGGATCCGAATCTTGCTCGACTCCAACAAATCTTGGTCGGGCGTCGGATTTTTTTCGAATCTAATAAAATCTTTAATTTAAAAAATTACACTAGCATTTTTCCTAATACAAGTTTGTTAACTATACGGTTTTATTTATATAACTTATATTTTCAAACTTTACTTACAAATATTCATATTTTTAGATGAAAATATGCATAAAAATGAATTTATATATATATTATCGAATACAGATCGGATCAATCTAATCCAAATTCGTTCCTCAAATTATGAATTTTGAATTTTTCTAATCGAACTTAAAATCTGAATAGATTGGGTCGAATTTGGATTGAAAGCCGCCCAATTGAGGGTGTTACTCCTATCTAAGGCATTTCACTCTCGTAATGGCCCAATTTACACCCATTGTATATCGATAGGCCAAGGCCCATTCTCTCAATTTCCAATCTTTTCCTAAAATTCAATTGGCGGGCTGCCAATAGAAAGGCATAGCTTCCTTCACACTCCACAACTAAACCCTAACCGTCCAAATCTCCCTCCAAAATTTCCAAATTATTTTTTATTTTCTAGTTAGGAAACATCCTTTGAGTGGAGTCCTTATTGGTAAAAGGGATCTTATATAGTATATTCTTATAAGAATTATACAATTGGGTATCATATAATCATTGTCTCGATCTAGCCTAATCAGAGAAAGAAAATGTTGGAGCTACGGTTGGTGCAGGGGAGCCTGTTGAAGAAGAAGCTGATTGATGCGATTAAGGATCTGGTCAATGATGCCAATTTCAAAATTCTCAGCGACCAGTTTCTCCTTAGAAGCCATGGATTCAAGCCACGTGGTGCTTGTGGCTCTGTTTTTGGGGTCGGAGGGTTTCGAGCACTACCGCTGTGACAGCAACATCTCTATGGGGATGAACTTCAACAACATGGCTAGGGTGCTAAAGTGCGCCGAAAATGATGAGATCATCACTATCAAGGCTGACGATGGCAGCGACACTGTCTCCTTCATGTTTCAGAACCCTAGTAAGAAATTTATAAATTAACTGTTGAGATGGAAGACATTGTTAACAAATTGCTAGTATTTGGTAGTTGATTATTATCTGTAGTTTTTTTTTAACTGGGCAATGATTTTTTATCTAATGATTGATGATTGATCTTAAAAGAAAAACAAACAAAAAAACATAATGCAAATATAATTGCCCAACATTAATTCTAATTCTGATCCATTCTCATAGGAATTGCATTTGAAAAGTCTTAAGGTTAATTCCTGGTTGCATTAATGTCTAATTTGGAAATAAATATGATGTATTATAATTTTATTTTTTTGTTATGTTTTGGTGATTAAATATTAGAAATTTTTGGAAAAAAACTGTAAATTAAAAAGTATTGAATAGAAATTGCTCTATAGTTTCATTTCGATAGACCCAAAAAACATAAATTTCTCAGTGTCTACGGTCAAAACTTAAGGAAATCTTTCGATCCATTTTAAATATTGATTTATTTATTTTTTATTTAAATTTCTGTGAATCGTGTAGCTCAAGATGAGATTGAAAATTATCCGATGAAGCTGATGGACATTGACATTGAGCGCCTTGCAATTCCCGATGTTGAATATCATGCTATAGTAAGGATGCCGTCTGCTGAGTTTTCGAGAATTTGCAGACATCTTAGCAGTTTTGGTGATACAGGTCAATTCAATCATACATTCTTCATCATAAAGATTATTATATATGTACTCTATTTATGAGATTTTGACACTTTGGTGTGATTGCAGTTATGATATCTGTCACAAAAGAAGGTGTTAGGCGATATTTGTGATGCAGATGTTGTTTGCAGGCGAAATACAAAAGTCGACAAGCCTGAAGATGCGATAATCATAGAAATGAATGAGCCAGTTTCATTGACTTTTGCTCTTAGGTATTTGAACTCCTTCACAAAGGCATCTCCTTTGTCAAACACGGTTACTATAAGCTTGTCTACCGAGCTTCCTGTCGTGGTTGAGCACAAGATTGCTGAGATGGGTTATGTAAGGTACCACTTGGCACCCAAGATAGAGGAGGAGGGTGAAGAGACCAATCCTTGAGCTGATTGCTCTTAAATGGTTCAACTTGCTAATTTTTAGTTTAGAAGCCAGCCATATATAGTCTTGGATAACTTTGTTTGAATTTCTTTGTTTTTTCCTCGATTTCTATTGTGTTTTCATTGCTAAGCTCATACCACCACGAAGGAGAG
Organism: Penstemon newberryi var. newberryi; assembly: GCA_030819805.1. Classification (NCBI taxonomy): domain Eukaryota; kingdom Viridiplantae; phylum Streptophyta; class Magnoliopsida; order Lamiales; family Plantaginaceae; genus Penstemon; species Penstemon newberryi. Next base: position 39,167,309 of record JAUALY010000005.1, read on the forward strand.
TAATCAATACCATTGTTCAAGTACATCCATCACAAGACAAATATTTATGCACAAGCTTTGTGATTGATCACTTTTAGTATTGTTGGCCTTTTAGCTATTTTTGCTCCTATTTTGTAAATCAGGGTAACTTAATTTCTTCAGTTTTCTTATTATATTATATGTATACTAGAACTCTTGGTTGTAAATATAGTGTTTTACGGTTTTACTTAGTGAAGGATGCTACTCTCAAAGCGTGGGAGAATGAAAATGTCACTAGAATTTGCCAAATATCCTTATTCTCTGATAGTAAGATCCGAATGTAAGATGTCAATACATAGCTTAAAAAAAATAATTCATTGATTAGAATTATGACCATTTAACATTTTTTGCATTTAGCAACCTAAAATATGATTTATGTAGTCCAAATAACAAATTAGTTGTCGATAGCGAGTGAAAAATTTAAAACTTTTAGCGTGTTCCATAGTTTGATATTTTTTTCATTTTTCTACATTTATTTTGTTCTCTTTACTTTTAGTGTGGAGTACTTAGTAAAAAGTAAAAAGTAAAAAGTAAAAAGCAAAAGTTCTAAATTTATATGGAATTTGAAATTTATATTCTTAAAAGTAATGGTTTAGAAATAAGTGGTGTCTAATCATTTCTATCTTTGTTCCATTTTTTTTAGTGCAGAGTTCTTAGTAAAATGTAGATTTATTTGAAATTTGAAATTTATGCTCTTGAAAACATTGGTTTAAAAATAATGGTGTCAAATCACTTTATGCATTGAACATGGAGTGTGATTCTAAAATATCCTAAAAGTGAAAAAGGAAAAAAATCTAAAAATATACTCGTATTAAAGTAACATATTAGCTAAAGTTAAATAAAATCTCATTTTTTTTAGTTCACATATCGAGATAATAGTTTAATGGAAAATTATTAATTCAATACATTAGGAATAATCACATAGATACCCTAAAATCTATTCTATACTTATTATTATTATTATTATAAAAGTGTGAATAATTTAAGTTTTTTCTTTTTTTGTGAAGACTAATATATCCATATTTGAGTTATAAAGTGATATTTAATTCAATGGTTAATATGTAAAAATAGTTGGAGAAGAATAATTATTATTATACATAAAATCTTTTTATATTAATTATGGTAAGGTATAATTAGACATAGAATCTTATTATATTTATTTCTTACATTAACTCCTAAGATTTAGAGTTTATCTTTTACATCAACTTTTATAATTCTAATATTCTTCTCATATAACACATAAAAAAATCATAAGAAAAAAATTTGTTATTTTAAATAGCTCCTAAAATATATTTATAAAATTATTTTAATTTAGCAACAATATGTTTTAAGTAAAAATATGTTATTTGTATCATTGAAAGATTTAATACAAGATAAGTTATATACAATACTCTACAAATAAATTAGTAAAATTAAATTCTCTTAAATATCATTATACTTTACAGAAGAAGAAAAAAAACTAAAAAATGAAAAATTAAAATAGAATCGCATCTTACCTATAAATGAACCAAAATTGCTTATGACTTAGCTAAGTATTTAATGTTTATTTGGCTAGAGAATCAAAATATAAAGAATATAAAAATAACATAAATTTCTCAAAACAAAAAAGTTAATGATTTTTATATTTCATTTACAAGTATTTTTTATAATAAGTATTTTGCCAAATAACATAAATTTTACCTGTCACCTATTTAAAAGTTAATGATTTTTAATATGAGTTTACTTAAATTCAATAACTCTTTTTAAGTTTACAAGTATTTTTCCCAAAAAACCCCCCAATGAATTTTCCTTTTAACATTTTTTGTTTTGAGAAATATTTCAAACGATTAAATGAAATAAAGAAACAACAAGTTTCCTTGTTCCAGTCTATCCCTCCGGCGAACCCCACATCCTTTTCGGCACCGTTCTCCTTCGAATCACTTGTCGGGTTGGATAGATCTGAAGCTGTAGGCGAGAGATTGAATTTATTTTAATTATTCCTCCATTTTTTGTCAGATTATTCCTCTAATTTTTCATTTAATTTAATTTTCTGTGTTAATCCAAAGAATCATTTTTCCAAAAAATTTCCCAGGCTCTTGTGATCTAAAAATTGTCTACCCTAGATCTAAGTATGAGTCGACAAATAAAATTTTAGATTCACTATTCATTCCTTGAATATTTTTGTCTTTTTTTACTTGATTGAGTTCTTGCAAGTATGATCTAATGAATTTTGGTGGTTTACAGATTTGTGATTTATTCATTCTCAAAATAAAAACTTTCATTATTCTCTTTTGTTCTCATATTTAAGATGGTGTGTGCAACATATATTTTGTCAAGAAAGTGACTCACAACACTTTAATGGAGCTGTAAGTCGGGCAGGGATGACTGATAAAAAGAAAAATGGAAAGCAGGGTAAAGATGCTCTAAATTTGGTTGAAATAAAACTTCTAATATTTTTAGTTTTTTTGTGTTATACATAATGCTTTCAATTAAAATAAATGAGCAATAAAAATGGAGAAGACGTAAGGAATGCCAATGTCGCAGAAATGGAGGAGTTACCAAGCATTTTCTTGGTCAATTTTGGGGGTTGGAAGATATTGTGTTGTTTAATGTGAAGAGAAAGAAAAAACCGACTTATTTTTTTTTCATAATTAAAACATTTTGTTATTCTAATAAATTAAAATAAGTTGGGGTTGTTTAAGTAAACTCATATTAAAAATCATTAACTTTTAAATAGGTGACAGGTAAAATTTATGTTATTTGGCAAAATACTAAAGGGGACCTAATAATAATTAGCACAAATAGGAACTAACCACAGAAAATCCCAAAAAAGAATTGTTTAGTAATTTAATACTATTAATTATACATCAAGCTCATTGTTTTATTTTGTTATATAAAGCATGTCCCGTTATAGACAAATAATTATCTTGTATTGCAGTTGTATATAATACAAAGGGACAATTACTGCCTATCTCTATCAACTAATTCCAAGAGGTTGACATGAAGAGCCTTTAATACGACCCGAAGTTGTTGCACCGTTCGTACATAACTCCATTGCCATTGGGGAAGACTCGGGTGCTCCGATTGTTGACACAAGATGTGTGCTTCATTTCTTCCGATTAGAAAACTCCTTATTTTAGCAACTTCTACGTGAAAAGCTGTAGAAAAAGACTTCTATGGTGTCTGTTTCAGACATGAATTTGCATATTGAGAGAGAATGGTTTGAATTGGTATGTGAGATACATCCTGGCCTGAAGACGAGTAAGGCAAACCATTGGGCATCATTAAATTCTTTTGTGCATACGAAGACGGACCACTAAGAGTGTTGGTCGATTCTTTCATATTAAATGAATATCTCATTGGGCTTGGACATTAGCTTTATTAATTGACTGAATATTATATTGGCCTACATTATTGTCTACAATTACATTAGCCCTGTGTTTATTCTTTCATACTTGACTCTTACTAATCTAATCATTCACATAAGAAATTGATTTATTGCCTTCTACTACTCCATCATTGAGATCACAAAGATTCTCCCCTAATTCGGTCAGGATCTCATCAACCTCGTCATTCCTTAAATTTCCAAATCTATTATAATTAGACAACCCCTTTCCATATCTAACTCCTCGATATTTGTTAAGTTAAATTCTCAATTTAAATTCTTGTAACATGAAATCATAAAAAGTTAATAAATTAAAAGGAGTATACGGTTTAGTGTAATTAGTAATTATACTGATTATCCTTTATGTTCCAGAAATTACTCAATATACCTTGAGATATTGGATTCTTTATTGAAATTTTAGAAAATATTTTGTAATTTTACCTAGACTTAAGGGCAGTAAATGTAATTATCCCTAAAAGTATAGCCCTAGTTCTTTTAGCAGTACGACTAGCCTATGTTTAAGGGCAATTAAAGAATAGATGGGTTATTTACGGAAATGATTAATGATGATGTCTCCGTAAAACTTAAAAAGAATACAAATCATAATTCCAACATCAAAGTTACGGATTAATTTTATCGCTAATAAGAATAATTTACATATCCTCCCTTTCTTTCAATCTCAATCTCAATCTCAATCTCGAACCCTAATCCCCTTCATTCCTAATTTCAGAATAATGTCTGAAATTCCGCCTGATTTGTATCCTGATGTACTGTCCAGAGTGTTCGCCGAGTCTTTGCTGCGGTTCAGGTGTGTATGCAAAGCGTGGCGCCGCATCATAGACGATCCATCCTTCATCAAATTGCATCTTCATCGTCGATCCGACTCCGGTCAGCTCATTCTTAGTAATGACATAGGTACTAATCATTGTGCCTTATCTTTGGACTCCCTTAAATATTGTTATTCTTCTCAAACCCCAACCGAAAAGGTTGTTTTCCAATCAACTCGCCAGTCATTGATTGGTGCTGTTATTTGCTCACCTCTCATCCGTCGTGATTTACCACCTACTTTTCCCTTGGCCTCATGTAATGGTCTCATTCTCATTTCAAAAAGCATTGAAATTGAATGGGCGGCTCTTTGGAACCCATTCACTCGGGAGACCCACGTGTTACCATCATATACTAATACTACTATCTGGTCAAATAAACCCGTACGTTCTTCGCGTGTCGCATTCGGTTATGATTATGTTACTGATGACTACAAGGTTGTGAAAATTGTAGAATATCGCACTGAAACTGCCCATGGTTATAGGGCCACCGAGACTTTGGTTTACAGTCTGAAATCAGATTCTTGGAGGAGTGTTAAGGGTTGTCCATATTTTCCCGGGTTCCTTGTTCCTGGAGTTTTCGCGAACGGTGCATTGCATTGGATCAGTGTAAATCATGATGGACGAATGATAGTTGCCTTTGATCTTGCTACTGAAGATTATTACACGCTGCCACTGCCTCCCGCAATCTCCAAACAACGATCGTCCTTTCCATGGATTCTGGATGCTTTGGGTGAATGCTTATTAGTGACTTGCAAAGACTCAGTGTATCGTTTGGATGATTATGGAGGAAAAAACATGTGGACCAAGTTGTTTTCCTTTAGTAGTATTGGATTGGGAAACTTCAAGCCTATAGCTTATCTGAAGACCAAAGGAGAGTTTTTTCTCAAGGGTGACATGAACCAATATGTTTGGGTTAATACTGAGAAGAAATCTGCTAAGAAGGTTATAATTAATGGTGTCCGACATTGTTCGTTTTCCCAAATTAGTCTGGCAAGCCTTGTTCGACTCAAATAGTGATGGTGTATCTTCGTTTTAATAGCAACATGGTTCCCTGCATCTATCGGTTATACCCACAATGATCAGCCACATAATTTCTGCTCATAACATTGGCCTGTTTTAATCATCTTTCTTATATTTAGCAAGGAGAATATGGGCCATTGCATCGTATCTTGTTTTAGTAATGATCTTCGATATAATAGCCTATAATCATTTAGTGATTCTCAGCATATAAGAAATTATCATGTCATTGAACTTTCTTTAAGACATGATGTATTTTGATAGCAACAATATTTATTACCCCAATGTCTACATTGATATTGGTTTTTTTTCTCTCTCTTATTGCATGTTTGTTTAGGTATTTGAATTGTTAATAGTTCTATGGAATGTGTGAAATCGATGAAAGTCCGTGTGAATTGGTGAACACTGGTGAAGTTAGTTAAAAAATGGGTGAATTCGTTAAAAAAAAGTGCATGTGAAATCATAAATATATTTAAAATATATAGTAAAAAATGGGGTAACATTTGTGAAAAATGGATGAAAATGGGTAAAATCGGTTGTAATAAAAGTAAAGTTGGTGAAAATATATCGATTAATTCGAGTAGAATTTGTAAGAAAAATGATGAAATCAATGAAATCCAGTCAAAACGGGTAAAGCTGGTGAGAAAGAGTAAAATCGGTCAAAAAATGTAAAGCCGGTAAAAGCATATTTAATCAATGAAAAATTCAGGTGAATACCATGTGAAAAAACATGAAAAAAAATAGGTAAAAACGGGTTTAAATGGTAAAAAAGATTGAAATCAGTTAAAAAGAGTTTAACTGGTGAAATAGGTAGAAAAATGGTTTAAACCGGAAACAAAACAAAATAAATCGACAAAAAATGGAAAAGCAATGAAAAATGTTATAACCGATAAAAAAAAAAAGGTAAATTGCTAAGAAAATATAAACCGGTAAAAAAAATTAAATAGTGAGAACATATGAATCGATGAAAATTTGGGTGAAATTTGTAAAGAAACTGTTGAAAACAAATAAAATCAGTGAAAATGGTTAAAATCCGTCAAAAAAGCTTAAAGTCGGTGAAAACATGTTTAGTCAATGAAAAATTCAGGTGAATAACATGTAAAATCAGTGAAATAGGTGAAAACGGGTTAAACTTTAACCGACAAAAACAAGGTAAAATCGGTGGAAAAATGGTTTTAATTGAAAAAAAATAATGAAAAATGTTATAATCGATAAAAAGCGGAGAAATCCCTAAAATAAATATATTAACTCGTAAAAAAATTAAACAGTGAAAATATATGAATTGATGAAACTTCATGTGAAATTGGTAAACACTGGTGAAGTTGGTGAAAAAACTGGTGAAAAAAAATGCTCGTGAAATCGATGAAGCTTCGGTTGAAATATGTGAAGAAACGGATGAAACATGTGTCATCGGTGAATAACGGATAAACTTGATATAAATACTATTATGATGTAATGACCTAAATAATGTTCTTATGATCCTATTTTAGAACAAATTTTATAAGAAGTCATCATTTTATATTTAATTACAACTACTTAAATCCATCATTTTTTTTTGGTAAAACAATTATAATTAATAAAAATAAATTGAATATCAGTCATAAATATATAGTATTTTATGACATAAAAAGGGTCAATTTTACTCTAATTTATGAAAAATACCCACAAAATTAAAACTAGACACGTACAACGTAGCTGCACTTTTCTAGTTTAAATAAAAGCACAAGTTGATTCCTAAATTTTGAATACTACTCTGACGTTTGGTTCCATTAAAGAAGTTAATTGGTGCGGAAAATGTAAAACACAAACTGCTCTCCATAATATTGTGATCACAACTACACCCTCGGTACAAATATGGTGTTTGGTCTAAAAAATTAAATCATGAGTCGGTATTTTAATTATATATTTTCTGATGCTGATTGCTCCGTTGGTATTGTGACTAGCTGGCGGAAAGAGGTATTTGTTATATTAAATTTTAAAGTGTAGCTCTTTTTGACAATATCAAAACATAAGAGGGTAAAACTTCAGATGATATGAAGTTTAACTTATAGTATATGATTCTCTTCATAGTCATATCCATTATTGGTTTCAATCGTGAAACTTATCAGAATGGATTATTATAAATTTCTTGTTCAACAGCTTTATTTATTAAAAAAGTCAAAACTGAGCTAAGTAAATCTTTAAGTTTTTTTCCTTTTCCATGAGAACAACTCTTAGGCTACTTCTTTCTCAAAAAAAAAAAAAAAAGAAGAGCCTCTTTGGCTATTTCACTTGTGCTTTCAAAAGCTACAAATGTCACATTTTAAGCATGGCTTTTGCTACAGATTGTCACATTTGAAGTCAATTTATACTGAACACAAACACAATCTTAATCGACAAAATACACTCAATTAACATGCTAAAGAGCTTCTTTGGTTTGGAAGTTCTAGAATGTTGTCTGTGGATTTAACAAGAAAGCCATGCCATTTTCTCATCAAGTGGGTGTAACATTTTACTTCAAAATTGTAATTGTGTCATTAGTGAACATGGCACTCAAATTTGCAAATTCACCCTTTTGTTTCACAACCCTAAAATCTCACCAAATAAAAATCATGGATCTAATCAACAAAATTGGTAGTAAGTATGGGGCCATATCATGCCTTGGAGACTTTTTCCCGAGAAAATACGATCCCAACGAACAAAACTTCAGCAGTGTCTCCAGTCATCACCCGCAAAAAATGATTGATCCCCAAGTTCTTCCTCAATTCTGAGCAACTGCGAGCAGATAGAACGTAGTGCTCTTAGTTTTACATTTTATATCTTAAATACGCATTTTATGGACATGTTAGGGAGTGGGAAATGGGAAATAAGAGCATGAATCTTATTATTATATGTTACATTCAGAACTTCAAATCAACCACCATATACTTCGTATTATTTAACTCAGACACCAAAAATATTAAAAGGTTATTCTCATTTTCAAGTTATTAGCATCTCGTAGTCAAGAATACTACATATACCACTCTTTTAAGTTCCAAAAAAAATATACATATTGAAAAGGATGGGCTTGTGCTTGGATAAACACTTTGATATTTTAGGTGGATTTGGATTTTTCTTATGGTGTATTATTTACTAATCTTACTTGCTCTCCATTTGGAGAATGGAATCAAGATGAATTCCCAAGTGCTATGTATTTTATTTTATTTTGTTAATTTTTGTTAACAAGGGAACACCGAAGTGCACACGGTAAACCCCACCCTCATGCAATAGCTCGCAAACCACATGAGAGAATTAAACCACACTAGGCAAACCAGGTGTGACGAGCTCGACCTATAAAGTGTTGGCAAGGGGATACGAACTCGGGTCAAGTGCTATGTATTTTATCTTCAGTTCTAGATGTTGAGGCTTCCAAAGTGATATATGTTTCCAAACGTCTAATATTTATTAAGGGTCACCTCGCGAAAAAAAATCATCTCATTGTCACCCTTTGATTCTTAAATTAGGCAATAAACAACCATCCTAGTATAAACTTACAGTAATTGCAGATCTTATTCGTTGCAGTGGTTTGTAAGGGTGACATTTTACCATCTTCTGTTGCAAACTCCAATCACATTAATCAATTACCATCGTAGGCTAAAAGTATTTACAAAACCAGTGAGATATGCAATAACCTCATGAATTGCCTAAAAATCAGAAGAGCGTCATGCAAATTACCCTTAGATGTCTCTAGTATTTGGATATGGGTGTGTCCCTGCTTTGGTGTTGAGTTTTAATCTTATTGTTAAACAGGCCACTTTAGAGTGTGATGAAATTTTATCTTACCAAGAAGAAGAATGAGAGAGAGAGAGAGAGAGAAAGGATAAAAATAGATGCGAACCTGATTGTACTTTGCTAGTCTCTCTCCACGGCAAGGCGCACCTGCCTTAATCTGTCCAGTGGCAAGGCCAACAGATAGATCAGCTATGAAAGAATCCTCAGTTTCTCCACTTCTATGTGATATCATCACACCCCAGTTGGCATCCTTGGCCAATTTGGCTGCTTCAATGGCCTCGGTCACAGTCCCAACCTGATTAACCTGAATTTCATAGTAATAGCAAAATGGAGCAGTGGGCATTGCAAAAAAAAAATTAATTCAATAGATATGACAATAAATTAAACTCCCTATGGCAATCAAAAGGTCAAATCATATGGAGAAGTAAAAAAGAGAAGAAACACCTCATGCCTATTTTGTTAATTAATAAACATAGATTCACCTAAACCCCGACTTAAATGCAATTAAAATACCAGCAGCAGTATAGTAATCAAGTTCCATGATCATGCAACACCTCAAGTAAAGGTCCAATATTAATTTTCTTCAGCAAGTTTTCATTCTCAAGTGCTGCTCACATGTACACTTTCATCTAGTTAGAAGAGAAGATGCCAGAACTACAATTGCAAGCAGTCAAGAACTCAAAGTCACTGATTAAAGAACAAAAAAAATACAGAGAGACAATTCTTCGTGCTTGGTATATCTAAAACCTTCATTATGTCATTTTATGTTCCCATTGTCCTGCTGTTGTTATTAGAAACTATATCTTAATACCAGACTGCACTGCAATAAAAATTGGAACAACCACTGATAAAGCCTAATAGAGTGATCAGAAATCAGCAAGTACCTTTAGAAGAAGAGCGTTGCAAGCTGAATCCTGCGCAGCTCTCTCAATTCGTTTAGGATTGGACATCAATAAGTCATCTCCTACGACCTGAAACAAGAAGCCACCTTCAAAAATAAATAAAAAGAATTCATGCTTGCACATTTTCACTTATTTGTTTGAAAAAGCATAGTCAGATCAAGATTGTTGCTTTAATACCGATAGGCTACTCCTTACATAGACATAAGAACCAACTTTGGCCGCGCGGTAGATTTAAAAAAGAAAAAATGGGTGATCCTTAACACTCTATTTTCTTCACTTCAAAATTCAGGAACATTATTCAATCCACGCTTGATATTTAGAGAGAGCTACAGACAGTTCATATTTGTATTCCTTTTACGGAGATCCAAGTATTATGGAAATTGTTCAGGACAAGTACACAATCTTTTCTAAAATTACTTTTATGGAAGTCTCACACAGAGAAATTGCTGATTTTTTAATATCTGTATTTTTATCGGATATCAATATTGGTTACATTTATCAACTGATTACTTTTTCCATCTCCTACTCTTCAGTTGGAAATACCGTTCCCATATCAAATTTCATAATCTCATTTGCTTCCTTACTAATTCCAAGTGATGTTTAATTATCAGAAAAATAGAGTACTATGCCAAAGCTTTTCCCTGGTTCGGTTAAAATTGTCAGAAAGAATCTCATAAGGTGTCTCATTCCTAGTTTAAGTGTCAAAAAGATTCCCCGTTACGATGATATGTGAAGGTTTAAAGAAGCAGTATGCTTTTTGACAAACCACTAAGGGGGTTAATAATTCTTTATAAAACTGTACCAAGTCAATGAAGAAAACTGAAGCCTCGGGAAGAAAACAAGATCCATGCACACAGAAAGATACCAAAAGGTAGAAGACCATAAAGTTGGTGCCATGCCATGACAGTGCCAGTGCTTCGCCATTACTGTATATATATTCCTCATGTTAATACTTATAGAGACCAGCAAAACCACAAAATTGGTTCCAAGACAATGCACGGTTCCGCTTTTGTCCTATATTAGACTTTATGATTGCTGACATCAATTTGGTCAGAACCTCATTCTGTGCATTAGCTATATCATGACACCAAAATTACATGTCTGGAGTGAAAAATTAAATTTAGGAATTCATAAAAGTATCAGCAGTGAAAGGTCAGCTAACACTTCATATTCTTCAAAACAATGGCCCACATGAGGCTCGCAGACAAACCTTACACTATATCGAATGAGAACGTCTGACGTCTACATGTTTAATCAAAAGCTTGAGGTTTGAATTCATCATTTGAATTATAAAAGTACTCTTGAATTGAGGTTATAGCTTTCTGGGCTGCAAGTTATGCTGGTGGTAGGTTTGCAGCAGTAACTTTTGCAGGTAGATATTGCAACTTGAAATTTGTCAATGAGAATGAAGAACAAACCTGGCATATTCCAAGACCAGTGAAATACTTGGTGTGTTCCCAATCTTCCTTGTCAAATGGATCTTCAATAGACACGATCGGGTATGCTGAAAGAGAACCCCCAGCATTGAGGAGAGAAAGTGAGACAACATATTCAGAGAAAGTTTAGAGAAAATAATTGTGATATTAGATAAAAAGAACTAGAAAAGAAATTTGTGCAGCAATAAGTATACCTTCGCAGATTTCTTTGTACATATCAATCATGTCCTCTCCTGATTTAAAATTTTGACCTGATTTATTTGGTGATTTATAATCTAAATCATACTTTGTACCTAAACAAGCAAAGAAAGGAGAAATCAGTTTCCCCATTGAATCTGATCAACAAAAGATTACTGATTTGAGATTAGTCCAACGATTCAAGTTGGGTCAAGTTATGGTCAATCCTACAACGACATGATCTCAGTGGCTCAAGGGATCCAGCATCAGCAGAAAACACACACAAATATGTCTCCTTCTGACAAACAAGGCATTTACGACTTTCTAAAGAATACGACTGATGACCTGATGCAGAAGTACTACTGACAGATAGTGAGCAGAGGTAGGTCCTAATCTGAATAAACCACATAACCAATCTTATACAATACAAACTTAATCTTACCAAAGGCGGCCCCATATATTCCACAAAACATCACTGAAAATGATCTTCGTAAGGAAATACAAATAGGACAAGTTATATATTTTTTATTATAATACAATCTCTTAATTGTTGCTTAAATAAACAATGGTAACCCAAAATATTTAAATACCGCAAAATATAGACAGGGCCAGGGTACAAGTATCAAATACCATTTAATCCTCATTATAAGGTACACAAATTTCAGAATTACTTTGGTGATGAATTGACAAATTAAAAGCAAACATATTTTGAAAAATAGTGTAAAACTTTCACATTTACATATTTCAAACACAAAGAGAAGTGTTCAATTGCTTAAAAACCTATATATCTTTGTAATCAATAAGATTGCAAATGTTCCTAAATTTGGTGATTTTTATTTAGGAATTTGTTTCTATTTGTTACTTTTTATCTTAATTTAACATTGGCTTCAGAAGAAAGTTACAATTATTTAACAGAGAAAGACATGTCCAACACAGATCAGCTTGGTGACACTCCCAAATGTTGGAGTTTTTCATTTTGAACTTAAACTGCATCTGGGGAGTATTTATCGAATAAGAGTGCAAGACAAACACAAAAGAATGGCTGAATAATCACTAAGTCCAACTTTTAAGTTAGGCCATAACATTGTAACAAAAACAAGTATAGTTTGGGCTAAGAAATACCATGATCCTCATAACCAAATTAAGAACAGAATTCTACTTCTCCTTATTCCTTGTATTTCTGTCACCCTTTTCCATAATCACAACTTCTGTTTGTGAGCAAATACAACTCATGAACTCTAGCAGTTCCAAAATTGTAAAGGAACCAAAATATACCATTTTAAGGAAGTCAACCCTTATTACTCAAATTTTAAACAATCAGAGATAAAATTAAACCAAGATTAAAACTATGATTTCCAGGATGTAAATTTCAACTTTGATATTTTGGGCCTAACAAAAAATGAGAAATAACAAGGAAACGGGTGGTTTTTATGTCATTAAAAATATGCAGGTATATGTTTATGATTAATTCGTGCGATTTGATAGAACAGTATATCACCTATGCAAAATTCAGTAGCAGCAATATCGATTCCTATCTTTATTTTCTCGTTGTAGCCAGTTCTGTCAATGGCCTCCTTTACAAAATCCAAGGCTTCTTTCAAGCTGCAAGTGCAGAAAATCAATAAAACTAATTTTGTTAAATAGATCAGACAAAAAGGAGAAAACTTGCCTCGATATATTTGGAGCAAAACCACCATCTTCCCCGACATTGCAACCATGTGAACCATATTTTTCTGTAATAACAGCCTGATGAACAAAGATGACAACTAGCAAATAAACATGAGATGCATGTAACAGCAACATTCAGTTAAAAAGTTGATCCAACGATTTCCAGTGTATACTGTATAAATAGATGATGATATTCCTCTATTCAAGAAAATAGACAGGTTTCTCGGAGTTTCATGAAGCTCCAATCTGATCTATAACAAGATTAGCACTCTGAATAAGGAAACAAAAGAGATTGGGCAGTTATCACTCAAACAAACAATATTTACACGCAGGTGGTATATTTGCAGTTGATACTGAAGGACTTTCACATCATTATGAAACTGGCATAAGCATAAACTATTAACATTGTGTTTTTGCATTATTCTTAAAATTGAGAAGATAAAAAATCTATATAGATTACAAGATATCAAAATCAGTGTTATCTTTTAACCTATTGATAAAACATGGGTGCAAAACAGTTGGGATAATTAGGAACTTTTAAAACATAATCATTATTAAAAGAAATAAAATAAAACTTGTTATTAAGCTGGAAGATCTGACCTTTAAATGATGATAAGTCTCTGATCCCATTTGCAATGCTTCCTCAAATTTTTTTGCTCCAACAGGGAGAATCATTATTTCCTGATGATGTGTCAGTTATCCTTGTCAATTTAGTTATTAAACGCAAGGTACTCAGGCCAAACGATAAATAGTCACTCATGGGGTCATTGAGATGGTCACATTCTAGAACTACACGGATGGTATACCCTACATTTCAATGATATTTAGCTTGTAAAAAGAACCATAGATTCCATTAGTGCATAAATGAATGAGTGAGCTAGAATTTTAATCTCATATTCACCTGTGGCGAGGAAAGCTGGGAAGGTGATGTAGTACACAGATGAGACACTTTATAACAACATAATGTAAACTACATAGCAATAATCATCTGGATTCAAACTTGAGCATGAAATCATCACAAGAATTAGCTAATGTTTTTATTTAAATTACCCTTTAAATTAAGAAGAGATGGAGCTCGTTTCAAGAGATACGAAAAACCATTGAAATGGATAAACTCAACCTTAATGCACCTCACCTGAATTGCAAGATTGTTCCCAGCATGTTTCCCACCACTTATGACTGTGAAAGCAGGAACAGGTAAATTATAGCTGGTTTTGCCAGCAAGATCAGCAATGTGTTTATAGAGAGGAACCTGCAGATGAACATCCAAACAGAGTAAGAAACAGATTTCATTGTCTCTGATGAGAAGCTGCTGCATAGCATGGTTTATTGATGTGCATGCCTCTTTTTCAGCTGCCCCAGCTTTGCAAGCAGCCATTGACACAGCTAAAATTGCATTTGCCCCAAGTTCACCCTATCAAATTGTAAACCAGGAGGTAATGAGCAGAGTTTGTTCAAGTTCAAATGGCAGGGCATACCAAATAAAGTTTTTGAAGAATGAAGTAGGTACATAGATTTTATATGTATCTAAATGTTGTGCATGTAAACACCCACACAGATACCCCTAAAATTAAACAATTGTGAGAACATTAATAAGTACCTTCTTCTCTGTCTTGTCCAAGTCTATCATGGCTTGATCAATTTGCACTTGAAGAGTTGGATCCATACCAATTAAAGCTTCAGATATTTTATCATTAATATTATTAACAGCTTTACTCACACCATTTCCAAGATATGTTCCCTTGTCTCCATCTCGCAATTCGATAGCCTCATACCTGGGTATAAAAGCACAGAATGACCTTATACACCAACAGTAAGAACTAAAAATTGGATGATTTCAACAAAGCTAGAAGAAGATAGACTCGTATAAAAAAGCTAAACATGACCGTGTGTAGGGACAACTATCCAAATAAGTTTAATATATCAAACATATCAGATTATCATCAACAAGGCTATGAAAATCGTAATCTCACATGGTTTAAAAAATGGTAATCATATTGAGCATAAATCGCTCTATTCAAGCCAAACAACAAGTTTACAATCAGATTAACCTGATAATTTGCTTTCATTTCTACAATCATCCAGTAAGGCGATGATAAGAGATTATCAAGCTCGTTTTGTTATGCTAGCATATTGAACTCAGAACGCACTTCTACTAATCAATCTGTCCCTTGTGGCCTAGTCTATAGTAGATTAATTTGGTTATCTACTCTACTTTAAATCACAAATTGCATCAAGATTGTTCCTAATTCTACCAATTAAACCACGTACTAAGTGGAAAAAAGAAGAATACTTATAAATCACTGAAATACAAAAACAGGGGAAGGGAGATAGCGAGCTTACATTCCGGACGAGGCGCCACTGGGGGCGGAAGCGCGGAAAACGCCTTTATTTGTGTGCAGATCAACTTCAACAGTTGGAATTCCTTTACTATCGAGAATTTGTCTGGCTTTAATCTTGGTGATGACAGAGGGAACAGATTTCTT
The DNA here is from genome assembly GCA_030819805.1 of Penstemon newberryi var. newberryi. Taxonomy (NCBI): domain Eukaryota; kingdom Viridiplantae; phylum Streptophyta; class Magnoliopsida; order Lamiales; family Plantaginaceae; genus Penstemon; species Penstemon newberryi. The sequence continues at coordinate 39,182,954 of JAUALY010000005.1, forward strand.
CATGTGATTGGAGATGAATAGAACGGGATCGGGCGTTTTTGCCCTAACGGCGGCATTAACGGCATCCTCTATTTTCCGAGAAAGCATGTGCCTGTCCAGATATTCCTGAACCGACATTTTTTTCTCTTCAAAAAAAATTCCGCTACTAAACAGCGGAGATTTGAAATGAATAATGAATTACAGTAACGGCAGCACGGAAACTATTTTGAGTTGATCAACAGAATTACAGAATTATAGTCGAGTCTGGAGGTTTAGGCCCTGGTTACATCAGCTGGGGAAGCATTTCTTACTATTTTCTCCTTTTCTTCAATGAATAGGGTCCAAAGAAAATGGGGAAGAAAATTTAAAAATAACGTTTTTACTTTTGTTGTTAAGAAATCGTGGTGCTGTTTATCATGCGAGTTTCAAGGACATTTACATCAAAATTGACAAAAATAAAATAAAAGGAAGGGAAATTATTGTGGCATGATTCCTTGTAGATTATGAGATGTGATTTAATTTTGATTAATGTCCCAAAACTTTTTTAATTTTATGTTTATTGCGTTTCATGAACTGTAACTTGTACCATTAGAAATCTCTCGTCAAGAGATTCCTTGTAGATTATGAGATGTGATTTAATTTTGATTAATGTCCTAAAACTTTGTTAATTTGATGTTTATTGTGTTTCATGAACTGCAACTTGTACCATCTCTCGTCAAGAGCTTCCTTGTAGATTATGAGATGTGATTTAATTTTGATTAATGTCCTAAAACTTTGTTAATTTGATGTTTATTGTGTTCCATGTTAGAAAGTCAATAATATCCCAATGGTTATGGGATTTGTATATATGTAATTATTCAATTTTCCTTCTTTAGTTATATTACCTTAGCAGTTTTAGGAGTCTTCTGTATAAATACAACCATTGTATTCTAGTTGTAATCAATTTTATGAGAATATACTTTTCTTTCTTTACATGGTACAAGAGCAGGGATTAATACTCTAGCTCTTTTTTGCCCTAATTTTTCTCTCTGTCAATTTTTTTCCATCGTTTCCAATATCATGACAGAAGAGAATTCTTCCAATGGAGGTAAACTCAATGCATCCAATCCCTTTTTTCTCCACCATTTTGATCATCCCGGAATGGTGCTTGTTTCTAAACCCCTCGATGGGGATAATTATTCAACTTGTTGTAGGGCCATGAAAATCTCCTTAAACGCCAAATCCAAACTGGGTTTTATTGATGGAACTACTCCATTTCCTGATCCTAAAACCCAACCAGCCAACTTTGCTTTGTGGAAACAATGCGATGATATGATCCTATCTTGGATCCTCAATTCACTTACACCAGATCTTGCAGATAGTGTTATTTTTTCGACCTCCGCTCAAGCGGTATGGGAAGACCTTCGGGATCGTTTTTCTTAGAGTAGCGCCCCTTGTATTTTTCAAATTGAAAGGGACATAGCATGTCTCACACAAGATCAAATGACTGTCGCGGCTTACTACACAAGGCTAAAAAAATTGTGGGATGAATTGGACACCTATAATGACACCGTTTGTTCTTGTGGGTCGGATCATAAGAGACGCCGACTGATGCAATTTCTCATGGGGCTTAATGAGTCCTATAATGCAATCCGAGGACAGATTTTGTTAATGAATCCCCTACCTGATGTTGCAAAGGCTTACTCATCCTTCATACAAGAAGAGAAGCAACGAAACTTGGCTGCTTCACGAGAGTTAATTGAAACCTCTGCCATGGCTATTCGAAGGGATGAATCGGTGGCTTTAGTTGTTCAACATGGAAAAGGTTTGTCTTCTCGTTCCAATACTTCTGATCGTAAACATTTGCATTGCTCTTATTGTGATCGTGACCACCATGTGAGAGATACATGTTGGAAATTGAATGGATATCCACCTGGACATCCAAAACATGCATCGAACAGGTCTAAACAAGGAGGCACCAAGCGCTACAACAACCAGCAATCATCTGCCAATAACGTCAAGGAAGAGCCGATGTTGCCAGATGTGCAATCTGTAACAAATGGGCTCTCTGATCTGCAAATTCAGCAACTATTATCAATTATGAACGGTAAAAGAACATCACGATCCGCTGCCCTTAAGGCTAATACGGTTGCTGCTCCAGGTTTGTCACAAACATTAATACGCCCTCATCAATTGATTATCGATAGCGGTGCGACATATCATATTACTTCATCTCCAAGTTTACTTGTTAACAGTAAAAAGAACAACTTTTCACCACCTGTTGTTATGCCAAGTGGAGAACATGAAAATATTACATTTACTGGGACTTTGCCCTTAAATTCAGCTATTTCTTTGGAAAATGTTCTTGGTGTCCCATCTTTTAAAGTGGATTTAATGTCTGTGAGTCGTATTACAAGAGACCTAAACTGTTCAGTAACTTTCTTTCCCAATTGGTGTATTTTGCAGGACTTGATGACGAGGACGACGATTGGTTTGGGTAAACAACGAGACGGACTATATTACTTGGTTGCATTAGTCCTCGTATCTTTTCATATTGAATTGCATCCGTAATTTGTAAGTTTTGTTTGTGATTGAAGAGTACAATGAGGTAACCTTTAATTGACTGTTTGATTCGATTGATACTAACTCTTCATGTTACAACCACAACAACCGTACAATCAACAATGAAGTTGGTAAAAAATAGGCGTAGAAACAAGATGGAAGGTAAATACCTTATGTGAATTGTTGGATTATTTACATTGAAAATAAAATTGTTGAAATTTTTGGTACTTATTTTAGATGAAGTTTATGATATGTGATCACGTCGTGTATAACTTCGATAATTTTTCCATTAAATTACTTTCACATTTTGAATTCAATATATTTTCAGTAATTTTTTATTCTTAAGCAAATGAAATATATTGAATATCACTGTCAATTAGTTTCAGTGATGGTTAAATTCTCCCCCCACAATTTTTTTTATCCTGGATCCCTCCCTGGGGCAATGGATGACCCATATCCACACCCTGTTGGGATTCGGTAAGATAAACAGCCCTTCAGGCAGCGAAAAACAAAAATTTTAAGGACCTCTTACGGAATCTTGCCAGGATACTAAACTGGTTGTATATATATGAATATTAAAACGACAAGGATAATTAGATCCAAATTATACCTGTCTCCTAGCAAATCCTGGTAATTAGCAAAGTCGTGCTTTTCTTCCCTCGGTAGAAGTCGATCCAAGCTTTGTTGTAGCGCCCCACGTGTTGCGCCTCTACGAGTTGATACACCACAATATCACGAAATATAATATATCCTAATCGGCTAGAACAAAGGATATATTAATATCTAGGATTTAGAGAACAAGATTGGAACGAAAACGAAGTCGAAAAATTCTTCCAAAAGGAAGAGATGGTTCGGCCGATCACTAGGGAGAGAGGGAGAGAATTTTCTTGACTTGGCTTTTGGCTCTTGATTAGTGTATATGAGATATGACCTTAAGTCTTCTACTTATAGGAATCTCATCATCCTAATCCTCCTAGGATTAGGACTCCCAAGTCTTCTAATTCTCCTACATGGGCCATGGCCCTATTAATTGGAAGACTATGTCTTCTAATTAATTCATGGCCCATACTAGATTTAATTAATTGGGTTTTTATTTAATTCCCAATTAAATAGCCCAATTAATTTATTTCTTTCTCATTTAATTAAATTAGACTCTAAGTCTATTTAATTAAATTTTCCCATTATTAATTAAATCCAATTTAATTAACTAACTCACAAATTAAATTCCAATTTAATTTCCAGTCTTGATCCAATTCCAATTGGATCACTTTCGCTCCAATTGGGTCGACCCAGTCGACCCAGTCGATTTAGTTGACTCAGTTGTTCTTCATTTCCTCGCTTTCGCTTCATGTGTATTGTGTATGCCCCCGTAGGTTCACCACATAATTGGCCGTGGGTTATAATTAAATATTCATTCAATTACTCGAGTATTAAATACTCTAAATCAATCGAACACTCTGTCAACTGATCATTCCAAAATTAGCACCCCTGCTAATTTGGGAATTCTCCCACACTCCACGGTCGATGTCTGGCCACAAGCCCATGGAGCCCAATCACTGGTGAATTAATTCAGTGAACCTTTTAATCATTTACAATTTCCATATACGCTACAATATCTCCATCGATCGATCTCCCAGTCAATACTTAAGGGCATGGATTTTTCATCGGTTCCCTTTTATTTTGTTTTGACTTTATGCATTCTGATCTCGAAATAATTCTCTTTGACTTAATCTTTATGAGCTACTTTCATAAAGCCGTCAGATACCTCGGCCAAGGATTTTACCAGAATTAATTTCTCACATAAATCCATAGGAGAATTTCCCAACCTATCAAGTCGGGTCAATGGATCCTTTGTTGATGATATGAACCTGCATACGAGTCCCTCTATACCCAACGTGAATCCACAGAGACTTTCTGGCGTTCTCCAGTCGGTCGGAACTCACATCTAAGTATAGACGTTCTCGCACCAGATAAACCCTATCACCTCAAGTGTTTGTTGGGATTCGGTAAGATAAACAGCCCTTAACGCAGCGGAATTTAAAATTTTTAGGACCTCTTACGGAATCTTGCCAGGATACTAAACTGGATGTATATATATGAATAATAAAACGACTGAAATAATTCAGATCTAAATTATACCTGTCTCCTTGCAAATCCAAACTGTCAGAAAAGTCGTTGTGTTTCTCCCTCGTCTGGTTCGATCCCAAGCTCCTAGTAGCGCCTCACGTGTTGCGCCTCTACGGGTTGATACACCACAATATCATGAAAATTAATATATCCTAATCGGCTAGAACATAAGATATATTAATATCTAAAACTAGAGAACAATATGGAGCAAGAATCGAAAAACGAAAATCTCTTCCAAGAGGAAAAAGAGTTCGGCCGATTTGGGGAGAGAGAGAGAGGGAGAGAGTTTTTCTTGACTTAGATTTTGGCTCTTCAATTGTGTGTTTGAGATATGACATCAAGTCTCCTATTTATAGGTATCTCATTCTCCTAATCCTCCTAGGATTAGGACTCCTAAGCCTTCTAACTCTCCTACATGGGCCATGGCCCTTTTAATTGGAAGACCAAGTCTTCTAATTAATTCATGGCCCATACTTGATTTAATTAATTGGGTCTTTATTTAATTTCTCAATTAAATAGCCCAATTAATTTATTTCTCTCTTATTTAATTAAATTAGACTCTAAGTCTAGTTAATTAAATATTCCCATAATTAATTAAATCCAATTTAATTAATTAACTCACAAATTAAATTCCAATTTAATTTTCAGTCTTGATCCAATTCCAATTGAATCGGATCGCCTTTGCTCCAATTGGGTCGACCCAGTTGACCCAGTCGACCCAGTCAACCCAGTCAACCCAATCGACCCAGTCGACTCAGTTGTTCTCCATTTCCTCGCTTTCGCTTCATGTGTATTGTGTATGCCCCCGTAGGTTCACCACATAATTGGCCGTGGGTTATAATTAAATATTCATTTAATTACTCGAGTATTAAATACTCTAAATCAATCGAACACTCTGTCGACTGATCATTCCAAAATTAGCACCCCTGCTAATTTGGGAATTCTCCCACACTCCACGGTCGATGTCTGGCCACAAGCCCATGGAGCCCAATCACTGGTGAATTAATTCAGTGAACCTTTTAATCATTTACAATTTCCATATACGCTATAATCTCTCCATCGATCGATCTCCCAGTCAAGACTTAAGGCCATGGATTTTTCATCGGTTCCCTTTTAATTCGTTTTGACCTTATGCATTCTGATCTTGAAATAATTCTCTTTGACTTAATCTTTATGAGCTACTTTCATAAAGCCGTCAGATACCTTGGCCAAGGATTTTACCAGAATTAATTTCTCACAGAAATCCATAGGAGAATTTCCCAACCTATCAAGTCGGGTCAATGGATCCTTTGTTGATGATATGAACCTGCATACGAGTCCCTCTATACCCAACGTGAATCCACAGAGACTTTCTGGTAATCTCCAGTCGGTCGTAACTCACATCTAAGTATAGACGTTCTCGCACCAGATAAACTCTATCACCTCAAGTATTTAGGGATCATTCCTCGTATACTATTGTAAATTGGAATAACTTCAACTCCGATATGCGACTACCGCTTTCATGGTGAGTTATTTCCTAATTGGGGTATTCAGTGCACTTGCCATCCCAGCAAGTCACCCATTTATGTGTATCGACTATCCCAGTCACGCTCGTGGACCCCAGCGTTCTCCAGTTCATCGGAGTATACACATTAGTGAGAGTCTAACCGAATCCAACGATGTCCCATCTCGATTGGATTCTACGACTCTTGAATATGTTCTAGATCACGGCCTTGGAGATCAGTCCACGGGTTGTCCCATAGCCCTGTGATCTAAGGACTTCTATCCTTATGCGTAGATAATTATTACATAAGATGAAGGTGACCATATAAATAAATGCATTTATTAATCCATTTGAATGGTCCTTTTAATTTAAATGCAGCCAAAACAGTTGGCTTGCAGGACACTATTCTATCAATCTCCCACTTGTACTAAAGCCAACTCTCCATACTTCTGATTCCCATCTTAGACAGATGTTTCTTGAATGCCTTTGAGGCAATGGCTTAGTTAGCGGGTCCGCCGTATTATCCTTTGAGGTGACACGTTCTATGCCTCCTCTACCAATGATATCCCATATCAAATGGTATCGTCTTAGTACGTGCTTGGATTTCTGATGAGATCTCGACTCCTTCGCTTGCGAGATAGCTCCATTATTATCATAGAAGATAGTAATGGCTCGACAATGCTAGGTACGACGTCCAATTCTTGGACGAAGTTTTTCATCCAAACACTTTCCTTTGCAGCTTCACATGCTACAACATTTTATGCCTCGGTGGTTGAATTTGCGGTAGTATCCAACTCACCGCACCACCATTGAGGCAAATATATCCAAATATTGACTCGAAATCATCTACCTCACATTGGAAGCTAGAACCAGTATAGCCTTCCAATTTCAATTCTCCCCCGCCATATACCAAGAACAATTCTTTAGTCCTTTTCAGGTACTTCAGAATTGACTTTACGGCTACCCAGTGCTGCTCTCCTGGGTCAGACAAATAGCGGCTAGTTACGCTCAGGGCGTACGCTATGTCTGGTCTTGTACATAACATACCATATTATGCTTTCTATCGTGGAGGCATGTGGTATCTTAGACATCATGCTTCTCTCCTCAGAGGTCTTTGGGGCGATAGACTCAGAGAGAGCAATACCATGTCTCATCGGAAGCAATCCTCTCTTGGATTCTTCCATACTGAGTGTCTTCAGTATTTTATCTATGTACTTTAATTTGGGAGAGGCCCAACAGTCCTTTCGATCTATCCATGTAGATCCTTGTACCCAGTACAAATGATGCTTCTCCCAAATCCTTCACTGAGAATTGTGTAGAAAACCATGCTTTCGTTTCGGATAACACTTTTGCATCATATCCAATGAGCAGAATGTTATCAACATAAAGCATAAAAATTCAACTGTACTCCCACTAACTTTCTTGTACACACACTGCTCGAACACGTTTTTGACGAATCCAAAGGTTTGGATTATATCATCAAAACGTATGTTCTAGCTTCGGGAAGCTTGCTTAAGTCCATATATGGACCTTAGGAGTTTGCACACTTTGCGCTCATCTCCCTTGGATGTACATCCTTTTTGGTTGCTCCATGTAGATCTCCTTATCAATGTCTCCATTGAAAAATACGATCTTTACATCCATCTACCATATCTCGTAGTTAATACTACGCAGCTATGGCCAACAATATCCGAATGGATTTGGGCATCGCTACACGCAAAAAGAATTCCTCAAAGTCAATGCTCGACATTTGAATGTATTATTTTGCAACTAGTCGTGCCTTGTAGGTAATAACCTCTCCGTTCACTCCAAGCTTTCGCTTATAGATCCACTTGCAACCCAAGGGAGCTACTCCCACTGGTGGATCTAGCAAGGTGCAAACCTTGTTAGAGTGCATGGAGTCCATTTCAGATTCCATGGCTTTTTGCCACCTTCCCAAATCTATGTCTTGCATAGATTCTTCGTAGGTCCTTGGATTAGTCTCAGACTGTCCAATTTCATGCAGCAGACTGTAGTACCTCTCGGGTTCCCTACGTTGTCTTTTAGACCTTCGAAGTTCATGTGTACTAGTTGGTTCATTTTCATGCTCGGGTTCTCCCACTGCCTGTGGTGATGGGTCGATTTTATGAACCTCATCTAGTTCTATGTTGTTTTCTTTCTTGTCCAACAAGAAATCCTTCTCCAAGAAGTTAGTTTTCCTAGAGACAAAGGTTGTTTGTCTTAGAGGAACATAGAACTCGTATCCTATTGAGATTTTGGATACTCCACGAAATGCATAAGATGGATTTTATTTCCAGCTTATCTCCCACTAGCTTATTCACATAAGCGGGAGACCTCATATGCGCATGAATGCATATGAAGGTACAATACCAAAAACCCATATCACTTGATATGTTTTTGGAACAAGCTTCATAGATACTTAGCTCAGTATCTTCGATTTTCTCGATCAAGTTATAATTGATTGAATAAGGAATTTCATGTAAGATTTTCTAATGGACATTTTCATGTCCAGAATGCTCGACAACTGACGATGTTTCGAGCGGGTCTTACATATTGAGAATCTAATTCTCTATTAAATAATCAATGGCGTATTTGCCAATGCATGTTCGATTTTGAATCGATCAAAATCTCTTACATGCTTTCATTGATTAGGCTTTCTTCTTTATTTCAAAAATAATTTGGAATTGTACTTCACAACGTACTTTTACCCATGAGGGTACAAGAGACGCCTTATCTCCCACTAATCCTTTAGTGTTTTCACACACTTTTAAATGGATTAAATCCATTACAATTGTTCCTCTTGGTTGCCTAGCAACCAACTACTAAATTTGATTTCCGTTTAAGTAAGATTCGAAAGTCGGTTACTATTTCTAGCGTCCCTGTCAAGCTCGACCTAGTCGAGCTCTATCTTTTGAATCTTTAATTCGGAAATTTATTTTAGTGCTCGTGTATCGCCTTTCGGTTATACAACGACTCAACTGTGTGGAATCTTGATTATTTATATTTTATTGACTATGCATACTATATTTAGTCGTTGCATGAGTATTCATACCCATTTGCTTATTTATACCTTTTGCGTATAAATCTTATAGCGCAATCAGTTCCAACCATTATGGAACTATCACATCCCTTAAGACAAGGGATTGTATAAACAAATTCTAACGATCTAAATAATTCATGGCTTTAGATGCATTCAATGCATCAATGAGTACTTCATCGGGCGTCCAACACCCTTATGCATTACTTGACCATAAGGTTAAGTTCAATATAATTTAATCATCCCTTACGGGATGAGTAGGTTCAATTCATTCTTTCTCTCTTTCCCTTGATCTCAATCCATGGAAGAACCATTTTGATTGACTTTTCGACTTATCATCCTTACAGAAAAACCTCTAAGGTTATTTCCCTTCAGAGAGGATCCATTCCTCATCTTCCATCTCTCGAGCCTTTCAACGAGATGTTACTTCCCATTTAAGAGAGACTCCATGTTTGCCTTCAAGAAAATTTGGGCTTGAGAACCATCCTCAACCCATTGGTGAAACTTATCACCTTTCTTATTTGAAGAGTAACTTCGAAAAAGGCAGCTTGGTGAAACCTATCACCATTCCAGTCGAAGCGTAACTTCGAAAGGATAACCAATGAAATCTTTGTAAGGAGATGAGTCCTTGCTTGGACTCGAGAATAATTTCTCAAGTTTTGAAGTCATTCAAAATTCATTTGGGTTCAGTCAATTTATTTGATTCAAGTATGATGGTAAATATTCTAGGATATATCACTTCTGAAAAACTATCATAACGATAAAAGAAATAAATACGCGGCAGATTAATATCAATGCATAATTTACAAACATGGTTTTTATTTGTAAATTACTCCCACTATTTTTATCGAATACTTATGCCCCCACATAAGGTTCGGGAAATAAAAATTTCCTAATGGGCTCAAGGCCCAAATGCAATCGCTCAGTACCCACGACTCGTTGGCCATACCAATTGATCCACTTGGTGGGCGATCACGTCGCCGGTTAACCATCGCAGCTAACCCTTGAGTTCATTTAGCCTCGGTTTTCGATATGGACCCACGACTCGTGAGACATCCATACTTACTCGCGTTAAATCATGTCCAATACTCGTGAAGAGAAATAGATCAATCCTAGACGCCCCACGACTCGTGAGACAGCGCCTAGAACCTTGCTATCCTCTCCCTTGGCACTAAACTGTGCATCGAGGCAATAGACATACCATCTTCCTATAACTCGACCCACGACTCGTGAGACATCGAGATATATTCATACGATATGCCTAAGACCTAGTAATTGGATATGCTCGGACCATAAACACCATTCTATGCGCCCGTTTTACGATTTAATATCATAATTGAATTTTAGGTTCAATTGGAGGTTTTATGAAATGTTCAAGTGCGAGGTCTCATCAGATTATCAATTATCTTGTTTACGTTTTTCTATCCTAAGCATGCATCTCATACATCAAAGAATAAATACAAAAAGTAAACATTCATCACCTAGCATTGCACGTATGATTGATCGATTTCCCATCCTATGCGATCCATCACGAGCCACGTGATGGACCAATTGGTCAGTCTAGGGTGAAAATAAATGGCCTAATTCTATTACAAAATAAATCCCATGCATACATGGGCCTTCACTTGTAATGTCCACCATCTTTCATAATTGGGCCTCCATGTCCTCCAAGGTAATGGGCCTCCATGTTGATCTCCAAAGTCTCCACGAGGTCTATCGGGCTCCAAGCCTAATCTAAGTCTAACTTAAGACCCTTTTTCTATTACATTTGAATTCAACAAAGAAGGGGCACCAATCAGGCCCATTTAATTACAACCCATAATGAAAAACCAATAATAAACTACACAGGACTTAAGGGTAATTCGATCAATCCACATATTCAAGCAAGAACATGCATAAATTCACATAAGGGTAATAATGTAAATTTACCGGCTTATTTAAATTTTAATTCGAAATATTATCCATATAACTAATTTTGAATTGTCCAATATTAAAAGGACTATTATGCTCTTGCTTGAGCATCAAGGAATCTAATCTTGCAATTTAATTAAAGATAGAAATAAAATCCAATTTAATTATCTATCCTTATCTTGAAACTCTAAGTTTCCTTGTTTAATAAGATCTCTATGATCTATAATCATGGTAACTTACTTGAAGACATTAATTTTAATTAAATGTCTTATCACAAATGAAACTCTAAGTTTCCTTGTTTAATTAGATCTCTAAGATCTATAATCATGGTAACTTACTAGAAGACATTAATTTTAATTAAATGTCTTATCACAAATGAAACTCTAAGTTTCCTTGTTTAATAAGATCTCTAAGATCTTTAATCTTGGTAATTAACTAGAAGACATTAATTTTAATTAAATGTCTTATCTTAAATGAAACTCTAAGTTTCCTAGTTAATTAGATCTCTAAGATCAATCCAAGATTCACCAAGATTCCATAACAACCAAATCTCCAAGATTTTGTTCAAGATTATCCAAAAACGAAAATTCCCGAAACACTAATTTTCCACTATCGCACGCGTGCAGTTTACGTGCAACTGCCGTGCAACCGTTGTGCAGTAGCCGTGCAACCGCCGTGCTTCTGCCGTGCAGTAGCCGTGCAACCGCTCTGCAGTCACCGTGCAACTGCCGTGCAACCGCTGTGCAGCTGTCGTGCAATTTTCAGATTTCGGTTCTCATATACGTTTTTATATAACAATTTCTTGATTCCTTAATTAATTAAAATCAACAGTTTTAATCAATTTAATCCAAAATTAAAAACATGATAACAATAACGAATCTAAAATTACAGTTTTAACAATCCAGTTAAAAACTAAAGATCTATCCAACAGATCTAATCTACAGATCTAACATGCATGTTAATCTAATCAACAGCAAAAATCAAACATATGATTTTAATCCACAAAATTTGCAAATTCATATATATACAAAGCCAGAGTTGGCTCTGATACCACTGTTGGGATTCGGTAAGATAAACAGCCCTTAACACAGCGGAATTTAAAATTTTTAGGACCTCTTACGGAATCTTGCCAGGATACTAAACTGGATGTATATATATGAATAATAAAACGACTGGAATAATTCAGATCTAAATTATACTTGTCTCCTTGCAAATCCAAACTGTCAGAAAAGTCGTTGTGTTTCTCCCTCATCTGGTTCGATCCCAAGCTCCTAGTAGCGCCTCACGTGTTGCGCCTCTACGGGTTGATACACCACAATATCACGAAAATTAATATATCCTAATCGGCTAGAACATAAGATATATTAATATCTAAAACTAGAGAAAAATATGGAGCAAGAATCGAAAAACGAAAATCTCTTCCAAGAGGAAAAAGAGTTCGGCCGATTTGGGGAGAGAGAGAGAGGGAGAGAGTTTTTCTTGACATAGATTTTGGCTCTTCAATTGTGTGTTTGAGATATGACATCAAGTCTCCTATTTATAGGTATCTCATTCTCCTAATCCTCCTAGGATTAGGACTCCTAAGTCTTCTAACTCTCCTACATGGGCCATGGCCCTTTTAATTGGAAGACCAAGTCTTCTAATTAATTCATGGCCCATACTTGATTTAATTAATTGGGTCTTTATTTAATTTCTCAATTAAATAGCCCAATTAATTTATTTCTCTCTTATTTAATTAAATTAGACTCTAAATCTAGTTAATTAAATATTCCCATAAATAATTAAATCCAATTTAATTAATTAACTCACAAATTAAATTTCAATTTAATTTTCAGTCTTGATCCAATTCCAATTGGATCGCCTTTGCTCCAATTGGGTCGACCCAGTTGACCCAGTCGACCCAGTCAACCCAATCGACCCAGTCGACTCAGTTGTTCTCCATTTCCTCGCTTTCGCTTCATGTGTATTGTGTATGCCCCCGTAGGTTCACCACATAATTGGCCGTGGGTTATAATTAAATATTCATTTAATTACTCGAGTATTAAATACTCTAAATCAATCGAACACTCTGTCGACTGATCATTCCAAAATTAGCACCCCTGCTAATTTGGGAATTCTCCCACACTCCACGGTCGATGTCTGGCCACAAGCCCATGGAGCCCAATCACTGGTGAATTAATTCAGTGAACCTTTTAATCATTTACAATTTCCATATACGCTATAATCTCTCCATCGATCGATCTCCCAGTCAAGACTTTAGGGCATGGATTTTTCATCGGTTCCCTTTTAATTCGTTTTGACCTTATGCATTCTGATCTTGAAATAATTCTCTTTGACTTAATCTTTATGAGCTACTTTCATAAAGCCGTCAGATACCTTGGCCAAGGATTTTACCAGAATTAATTTCTCACAGAAATCCATAGGAGAATTTCCCAACCTATCAAGTCGGGTCAATGGATCCTTTGTTGATGATATGAACCTGCATACGAGTCCCTCTATACCCAACGTGAATCCACAGAGACTTTCTGGTAATCTCCAGTCGGTCGTAACTCACATCTAAGTATAGACGTTCTCGCACCAGATAAACCCTATCACCTCAAGTATTTAGGGATCATTCCTCGTATACTATTGTAAATTGGAATAACTTCAACTCCGATATGCGACTACCGCTTCCATGGTGAGTTATTTCCTAATTGGGGTATTCAGTGCACTTGCCATCCCAGCAAGTCACCCACTTATGTGTATCGACTATCCCAGTCACGCTCGTGGACCCCAGCGTTCTCCAGTTCATCGGAGTATACACATTAGTGAGAGTCTAACCGAATCCAACGATGTCCCATCTCGATTGGATTCTACGATTCTTGAATATGTTCTAGATCACGGCCTTGGAGATCAGTACACGGGTTGTCCCATAGCCCTGTGATCTAAGGACTTCTATCCTTATGCGTAGATAATTATTACATAAGATGAAGGTGACCATATAATTAAATGCATTTATTAATCCATTTGAATGGTCCTTTTAATTTAAATGCAACCAAAACAGTTGGCTTGCAGGACACTATTCTATCAGTGTTTGGGGATCATTCCTCGTATACTGTTGTAAATAGGAATAACTTCAACTCCGATATGCGACTACCGCTTCCATGGTGAGTTATTTCCTAATTGGGGTATTCAGTGCACTTGCCATCCCGGCAAGTCACCCACTTATGTGTATCGACTATCCCAGTCACGCTCGTGGACCTCAGCGTCCTCCAGTTCATCGGAGTATACACATTAGTGAGAGTCTAACCGAATCCAACGATGTCCCATCTCGATTGGATTCTACGACTCTTGAATATGTTCTAGATCACGGCCTTGGAGATCAGCCCACGGGTAGTCCCATAGCCCTGTGATCTAAGGACTTATATCCTTATGCGTAGATAATTATTACATAAGATAAAGATGACCATATAATAAAGATGCATTTATTAATCTAAATTGAATAGTTCCTTTATTTATTACAATAAATGGCAGCCATACAGTTGGCTTGTCGGACACTATTCTATCAATCTCCCACTTGTCCTAAAGCCAACTTTCTATGTTCTTGAGTCCCATCTTTATCAGATGTTTCTCGTATGCCTTTTGAGGCAGTGGCTTCGTAAGCGGGTCCGCGGTACTATCTTCCGAGTCGACACGTTCCATCTTTATGTCTCCTCTACCAATGATATCCTTTATCAAATGGTATCGTCAGAGTACGTGCTTGGATTTCTGATGAGATATCGGCTCCTTTGCTTGCGCTATTGCTCCATTATTATCACAGAAGATAGTAATGGGCTCAGCAATGCTAGGTATCACATCCAATTCCTGGATGAAGTTTTTCATCCAAACACCTTCATTTGCAGCTTCACATGCTGCAATGTACTCTGCTTCGGTGGTTGAATCTGCGGTAGTTTCTTGCTTGGAACTTTTCCAGCTTACCGCACCACCATTGAGGCAAAATACGTATCCAGATGTTGACTTGAAATCGTCTACATCGCATTGGAAGCTCGAATATGTAAAGCCTTCCAATTTCAATTCTCCTCCACCGTATACCAAGAACAATTCCTTAGTCCTTCTCAGGTACTTCAGAATTGCCTTTACGGCTATCCAGTGTTGCTCTCCTGGATCAGACTGATAGCGACTCGTAACGCTTAATGCGTATGCCACGTCTGGTCTAGTACATAGCATACCATACATTATGCTTCCTATAGCGGAGGCATATGGTATTTGAGACATATTGCTTCTCTCTTGAGGCGTCTTTGGGGCCATAGACTTAGAGAGTGCAATACCATGTCTCATTGGAAGTAATCCTCTCTTGGATTCTTCCATACGGAATCTCTTCAGTATTTTATCTATGTACTGTGATTGGGAGAGGCCCAGCAGTCCTTTTGATCTATCTCGGTAGATCCTTATACCTAGTACAAAGGATGCTTCTCCCAAATCCTTCATTGAGAATTGTGTAGACAACCATACTTTCGTTTCGGATAACACCTTTACATTGTTTCCAATGAGAAGGATGTCATCAACGTAAAGCACCAAAAATTCAACTGTACTCCCACTGATCTTCTTGTACACACAAGGTTCGAACAAGTTTTTGATGAATCCAAAAGTTTGGATTGTTTCATCGAAACGGATGTTCCAACTTCGGGAAGCTTGCTTCAGTCCATAAATGGACCTCTGGAGTTTGCACACCTTGTGCTCATCTCCTTTGGATGCATATCCTTTTGGTTGCTCCATGTAGATCTCCTTATCAATGTCTCCATTGAGGAAGGCGGTCTTTACATCCATTTGCCATTTTCGTAGTTATACCACGCAGCTATGGCTAGCAAGATTCGAATGGATTTAGGCATTGCGACGGGCGAGAAGGTTTCCTCAAAGTCAATGCCTGGTCTTTGAGTGTATCCTTTTGCCACTAGTCGCGCCTTGTAGGTTATTACCTCTCCGTTCACTCCTAGCTTTCGCTTATAGATCCACTTGCAACCCACGGGAGTCACTCCCACTGGTGGATCTACCAAGGTCCAGACCTTGTTTGAGTGCATGGAGTCCAATTCGGATTCCATGGCTTCACGCCACTTTCCCGAATCTATGTCCAACATAGCTTCATCGTAAGTCCTTGGGTCGGTCAGAGACTGTCCAGTCTCATGCAGCAGACCGTAGTACCTTTCGGGTTCTCTACGTTGTCTTTCTGACCTACGAAGTATTGGTGTACTTACTGGTGCACTTTCATGCTCTTGTTCTCCCACTGCCTGTGGTGATAGGTCAGCTTGTTCGACTTCTTCAGCCTTTTCAGCTTCAGTGACCTCATCCAGTTCTATGTTATGTTCTTTCTTGTCCACCAAGAAATCCTTCTCTAAGAAGTGTGCGTTCCTTGAGACAAACGTAGTTTGTCCTGTAGGATCATAGAACTCGTATCCTATCGAGTTTTCTGGATACCCCACGAATTTGCACAAAGTGGATTTTGTTTCCAATTTATCTCCCACTAGCTTTTTGACGTAAGCGGGAGATCCCCATATGCGCATGAATGCGTATGAGGGTGCCTTGCCAAACCATAATTCGTATGGTGCCTTTTGTACGGATTTAGAAGGTACCATATTTAGTATCTTCGTTGCCGTGAGGAGGGCATGTCCCCAAAATGAAAGAGGAAGGTCAGTGGCACTCATCATGGATCGAACCATATCCATCAAGGTTCGATTCCTTCTCTCAGCTACTCCATTTAATTGTGGTGTAGCAGGAGGAGTCCACTGAGATAATATTCCATGCTCTACAAGATAATTCAGAAATTCGTTACTAAGAAATTCTCCACCTCGGTCAGAACGAAGAGCCTTTATCGTATGACCAAGTTGATTCTCTACTTCCATCTTGAATTCTTTGAATCGCTCAAAGGCTTCAGACTTGTGTTTCAGCAAGAACACGTATCCATAACGACTATAGTCGTCAGTGAAGGTAATGAAGTAGTCGTAGCCACCTCGGGCGCTTTTTCTTAGTGGTCCACATACGTCAGTATGTATCAAGTCCAATGTTTGCTTGGTTCGCTCAGGGTTTCCTTTAAATGGCAGCTTAGCCATTTTACCCTTAAGACATGGTTCACATGTTGGCATTTCATCAATGTGCTTGATTTCAAGCGCGCCAGATGATGCTAACTTTTGAATCCTTGACTTGGATATATGTCCAAGTCGAGCGTGCCATAATTGGGCAGAAATTTAATTATCTTGTTTTCTTTTGTTTTGTTGTACGTGCATAACTAACTTAGGTGGTTCTATGGTGTATAGTCCATCTTTCAATGTACCAGTGAAAAACAAATGATCATTCATGAATAATGAAAAGGAACCTTTAATAATAGAAAAATTAAAACCTTCATTATCCAAAACCGGAATAGAAACTAAATCTAACTCCACTTCGCTTATGGCTTCGGCAGCAGCTCTAGCTCCATTGCCAAATCGTAGGATCCAATCCCCAGGCCTAAGTGGCCTTGTTGCTCCCATCACCTGTAAATCATTACAAAGATGAGAACCACAAACAGTGTCCAACACCCAAGATGCACAATTAATTGATAAATTAACTTCAACAAGGAATATACCTTTCGAGTTCTCCAAGAACTCTACTTTGATCCTCTCCCTTGACCTTGTGCAGTAAGGAGCTCTGGTTTCCATTTGTCTCGACTTTGATCGCCGTCCAGTCCTTTCGCCAACCCCTGCTTTCTTTCCAAAAGAAGCTTCATGTTCCTCGAGCATTTGTCGCAAGACGTGTATAGTAATCTCTCGCCTTTGGAGATTCAAGTCCGCGACAAAACTGTCATATGATCTAGGAAGAGATTGTAGGATTATATCCACACGAAAATCATTGTCCATCACGACACCCATATCATCGAGTTCAGAAAGAAGTCGAATCATCTTGTGTACGTGGATTCCGACAGGAGTTTCTCTTCTCTTTCTTGCTTGCAAGAGTTCTCTCGTTATCGCGAATCTGCGACGTCCATCTCTAATCCCATAAAGGAATTTGAGATTCGAGAGAATCTCTTTTGCGGATACCATATGCTCATGTTGTCACCGCAGATCAAGTGACATATATTCCAACATGTAATCACGAGCTAAGCTATCATCCAATTTCCATTTGGTGATGCTTTTTCGAAGCTCTTCGGGAACATCATGTGAAATATCAATTGGTGGAGGTACAGACAAAACGTATGAAATGTTTTCAGCATCAAAAAGTCCATTCAAGTGGTGTGACCAGAAGTGCAGGTTTGGTCCAGTTAAAATGTTACGTTCAAGTGATGAGATGGACAAATCTCTAAGTGCTCTAAGCTCTTTAGTCATCATATCTATAAAAAGACGATAGAAGAAATAAATACGCGAATGATTAATTTTAAATGCACAATTTACAAACATGGTTTTTATTTGTAAATTACTCCCACTATTTTAATCAAAATCTTATGCCCCCACATAAGTTTCGGGAATATTAAAATATCCTAGCGGGCTCAAGGCCCAAATGCAATCTTCTAGTACCCACGACTCGTTGGCCATACTATTAGATCCACTTGGTGGGCGATCACGTCGCCGGTTAACCATCGCAGCTAACCCTTGAGTTCATTTAGCCTCGGTTTTCTTTATGGACCCACGACTCGTGAGACATCCATATTTACTAGCGTTAAATCATGTCCAATACTCGTGGAGAGAAATAGTTCAATCCTAGACGCCCCACGACTCGTGAGACAGCGCCTAGAACCTTGCTATCCCCTCCCTTGGCACTAAACTGTGCATCGAGGCAATAAACATATTATCTTCCTATAGCTCGACCCACGACTCGTGAGACATCGAGATATATTCGTACAATATGCTTAAGACCTAGTAATTGGATAGGCTCGGACCATAGACACCATTCATATGCGCCCGTTTATTCGATTTAATATTATAATTGAATTTTAGGTTCAATTGGAGGTTTTATGAAATTTTCAAGTGCGAGGTCTCATCAGATTATCAATTATCTTGTTTACGTTTTTCTATCCTAAGCATGCATCTCATACATCAAAGAATAAATACGAAAAAGTAAACATTCATCACCTAGCAGGATATGATTGATCGATTGCCCATCCTATGCGATCCATCACGAGCCATGCGATGGATCAATTGGTCAGTCTAGGGTGGAAATTAAATGTCCAACTATTACAATTTTACAAACCCATACATGCATGGGCCTTCTTGTAATATCCTCCTTGATTGGGCCTCCATGTAATGAATTGGGCCTCCGTGTCCTCCAAGGTAATGGGCCTCCATGTGGATCTCCAAGTCTTCATGAGGTCTTCTCGGCTCCAAGCCTAAACTAAGTATAACTTAAAATGGCCCTATTCTATTACATTTTAATTGCGCAAGCAAGGGGCACCAATCAGGCCCATTTAATTACAGCCCATAAAATAAACCAAAACTACACAGGGCTTAGGGGCAAAATCGACCAAGCCACATATTCACACAAGAACATGCATAAATTCACATAAGGGCATAAATGTAAATTTATCGGCTCCTTTAATTTCAATTCACAAAAATTATCCAAGTTAATTTAATTTTGAATTAATAATTAATCTCTAAGATTAATTAACTCTTACTTGAGTTCTAAGTAATCTATAATTCTTATCTTGATTAAGTTGGTTAATTAAGATAGTTACAAATCTTCCAAGATTCCTATCTTGTCCAAAACTCTAAGTTTCCCAATTTACCAAATCTCCAAGATTCTCAAGATAATCCTATTTTGACTAGATTAGATAACTAAGGTAGTTCCCAAATCTTCCAAGATTCCTACCTTATCCAAAACTCCAAGTTTCCTAATCTCACAAATCTCCAAGATTTTTCAAACTTTTCAAAATAGGCAGAATTAGAGTCCAACCAAAAAATCAGCCATGAAGTGGCCAATCGAAGACTGCCACGTGGACAACACACGCGCAGCCACGAAGTCCGCGCGTGGGCTGCCCGTAGCAGCCGCTGCTGCGCACGACAGCGCGCGGCTGCGCGTGACAGCACACGGCAGACAGCCCGTAGGCTGCTGCTGTGTGCCGCACGCGCTGCCAGCGTGCTGTTTTTTCTTGATTACTTTGATTTAATTAAAAACAGATCTAATTAAATCCCAATCCAAAAATTAAAATTAACATGATAAAATTTTGAATCAAATTTTTTTTTATTAACTCCAAGTGAATCAGATCTACGTTCTAAAACATGCATAGTAAAAGAACTAGCCACACATAAATCAAACATATGATTTAAAACACAGAATTTGCAAATTCATATATATACAAAGCCAGAGTTGGCTCTGATACCACTGTTGGGATTCGGTAAGATAAACAGCCCTTCAGGCAGCGGAAAACAAAAATTTTAAGGACCTCTTACGGAATCTTGCCAGGATACTAAACTGGTTGTATATATATGAATATTAAAACGACAAGGATAATTAGATCCAAATTATACCTGTCTCCTAGCAAATCCTGGTAATTAGCAAAGTCGTGCTTTTCTTCCCTCGGTAGAAGTCGATCCAAGCTTTGTTGTAGCGCCCCACGTGTTGCGCCTCTACGAGTTGATACACCACAATATCACGAAATATAATATATCCTAATCGGCTAGAACAAAGGATATATTAATATCTATGATTTAGAGAACAAGATTGGAACGAAAACAAAGTCGAAAAATTCTTCCAAAAGGAAGAGATGGTTCGGCCGATCACTAGGGAGAGAGGGAGAGAATTTTCTTGACTTGGCTTTTGGCTCTTGATTAGTGTATATGAGATATGACCTTAAGTCTTCTACTTATAGGAATCTCATCATCTTAATCCTCCTAGGATTAGGACTCCCAAGTCTTCTAATTCTCCTACATGGGCCATGGCCCTATTAATTGGAAGACTAAGTCTTCTAATTAATTCATGGCTCATACTAGATTTAATTAATTGGGTTTTTATTTAATTCCCAATTAAATAGCCCAATTAATTTATTTCTTTCTCATTTAATTAAATTAGACTCTAAGTCTATTTAATTAAATTTTCCCATTATTAATTAAATCCAATTTAATTAACTAACTCACAAATTAAATTCCAATTTAATTTCCAGTCTTGATCCAATTCCAATTGGATCACTGTCGCTCCAATTGGGTCGACCCAGTCGACCCAGTCGACCCAATCGACCCAGTCGATTTAGTTGACTCAGTTGTTCTTCATTTCCTCGCTTTCGCTTCATGTGTATTGTGTATGCCCCCGTAGATTCACCACATAATTGGCCGTGGGTTATAATTAAATATTCATTCAATTACTCGAGTATTAAATACTCTAAATCAATCGAACACTCTGTCGACTGATCATTCCAAAATTAGCACCCCTGCTAATTTGGGAATTCTCCCACACTCCACGGTCGATGTCTGGCCACAAGCCCATGGAGCCCAATCACTGGTGAATTAATTCAGTGAACCTTTTAATCATTTACAATTTCCATATACGCTACAATCTCTCCATCGATCGATCTCCAGTCAATACTTAAGGGCATGGATTTTTCATCGGTTCCCTTTTATTTTGTTTTGACTTTATGCATTCTGATCTCGAAATAATTCTCTTTGACTTAATCTTTATGAGCTACTTTCATAAAGCCGTCAGATACCTCGGCCAAGGATTTTACCAGAATTAATTTCTCACAGAAATCCATAGGAGAATTTCCCAACCTATCAAGTCGGGTCAATGGATCCTTTGTTGATGATATGAACCTGCATACGAGTCCCTCTATACCCAACGTGAATCCACAGAGACTTTCTGGCGTTCTCCAATCGGTCGGAACTCACATCTAAGTATAGACGTTCTCGCACCAGATAAACCCTATCACCTCAAGTGTTTGGGGATCATTCCTCGTATACTGTTGTAAATAGGAATAACTTCAACTCCGATATGCGACTACCGCTTCCATGGTGAGTTATTTCCTAATTGGGGTATTCAGTGCACTTGCCATCCCGGCAAGTCACCCACTTATGTGTATCGACTATCCCAGTCACGCTCGTGGACCCCAGCGTCCTCCAGTTCATCGGAGTATACACATTAGTGAGAGTCTAACCGAATCCAACGATGTCCCATCTCGATTGGATTCTACGACTCTTGAATATGTTCTAGATCACGGCCTTGGAGATCAGTCAACGGGTTGTCCCATAGCCCTGTGATCTAAGGACTTATATCCTTATGCGTAGATAATTATTACATAAGATAAAGATGACCATATAATAAAGATGCATTTATTAATCTAAATTGAATAGTTCCTTTATTTATTACAATAAATGGCAGCCATACAGTTGGCTTGCCGGACACTATTCTATCACACCCTATATATCAATAATGAGGATGAAGTTCAAGATGTTACACCATTTTATAGTAGAAGATTCGCACTGCCGTTAGTTCGAAGCTATTGATCTCAAACAATTCCGACAAGATGTATCATAAATAAAATGCACACAAAAAAAATGATCTTTAAGTGAAAGTCTATAACATAATTCTCGAACTTAAATGATATATTTTGCGTGCTTTTTATCATTAAACCCTTCTTTGACGTGGAAGTCGAACTCGATGTTTTGAAAATTACTATTTCTTTCAAAATGTTGTACTCTACTATCTTGTCTCATCAATGCTTACCTTTTTTGAATTTAAAGCGCGCGAGAACCTTGAAGGCGCGGATATTAAACCTAATTAAATATTATATATATAAGGAATACCACCATCATATGTCTAATATGGAAAAGTCATCTGAATTTTGGATGAGAACAATGTGTTTTTTCTTAACTCTATGATTAGTTTGCACTATCCATTTTCTTTTCCAGTAATTTTATTTATCTAAAAATAGTAAAATTACCCCCACTTTAGAGATAACTAACTTTTTAATCCAGGGGATGTATTCCAAAGTGAAAGCACGGTTACAAATTTCCTTTTGTATCAGCATTGGCGATTGATTCTTCTGGGGAGTGAAAAGATCAATGCAGCAGAGAACGACTGCATGAATCAGAATCCACTTAATAAGACAGAATACCAAGAAAGAAAGGCTCCGCGTTCTCCAAGTGGACAATTACGTAAACATTTTTCAGGGAGAACTGCACCAAGTGGACAATTACGTAACTTACGTGATATGTTCTAAAGTGTTATAATTACGTAAATTTCAACTAATTACCATGAAATATTCAATAGCAATTGAATAATGTTACGTGAAACCATATTACCATAACAGAATCTCCATCGAGCTCAGCACGAGTTAGCAAATAGAATCTACAAAATTATTTTCTATTATCTACGTGATACATTCCAAAGTGATAATTAAGTAATCATTTTTCAGCTTATAATCAGTGAAACGCTCAATAGCAACTGAATAACGTTAAGTGAACCCATATTAAATGAAACTCCCTCGAACTCTGCATGAGTTATTCCCATCTAGTTATGTACAGAGGACTATCAGTGAAATGCTCAATAGCAACTAAATAACGTTAAGTGAATCCATATTACCATATTTGAATCTCCCTCAAACTCTGCATGAGTTATTCCCATCTAGTTACGTACATAGAACTGCGAAAAAAGTATTCCTTCAAGATTGCCTTTACTCTTATTAAAAAAACATTGGAATTTCCTCTCTTGATCTAGGAACAAGTTACAAATTCATGTATGAAAAAGAATGACTGCCAAATCTGACAACATATATAAATAAACTATTTAAGCTCTTTGAAAAATACGGGACATTTGACAAAACAAATAAACTAAATACTAGGTCGGGGTCCGGGCGTCAAACCAGATGTGACACTTGAGCTATCTGACCCGATTCCAACCCGAGAATCCAACTTTAGTATAAGAAAATGATTTAAATATCGAGTAGGGTTAGCAAAAGTATCGCTTTCTTTATTCATCTCTCTTTCTCGACTCTGTCGCCTCTCTCACTCCACTTCAATCCAACACTTTTTTCTTCATCTTTCGCTTTTTCAGGTCCCGGAGAAGGGAATAGCAGGTAAGAAACTGGTATTTAATAGTTTATTAACTTCCTTGTTCATAAAAATATTATCATTTTGTAATGTTTTATTTTTCTTGTAGGTAAGAAACTGGTAAGAAACCAATGAATTCAAGGCTTCAATTCTAAAACCTCATCATTAGCTTAACTGTGAAGTTGGGTTTATGTTAAATTACCTATGTATACTAAAAAAGAATTAAATAACTAACAAAAGTGTGGTTTTAGGGTTATATAATTAAATTATTTATTTGATATATGTTCTCATCTTGGAATGGAAAACTTTGTTGTGAAGTGAGAAAGAAAGAAGGGCATCTGACTGTAATGTACCAATTGACTGGATGATGGTGCTGCAACCCAGCATGAGTCGTTATATGTGAAGCTAATTACTTTTCTTCTTGTTGGAAAATATAGTTGTTAGTTTAATTCTACTTTTTCTGATGAATGTCTCTTGGATATAATGGTTAGATCTGCCTGATGCAGGTAGGAGTTTTGTACTCTCGTTATCCATAGGGGCTTGTTTGCTTGAGATACCATGGGTTTCAATATAGAGTGCATCATAGACATTAACGCTTAACGCTTATCCTGGGGAGTACTTTTGACCGGTCTGTCGCGCGCTGGTGAACCCAAATGAAGCTTTGCAGGCACAGTGCACTCATCTCTATTGTAAACCATGTTTGTCGCACATAGCAAGGAGTAGCAGGGCTTGCCCTTATGATGGGTACTTGGTGACGGAATCAGATTCTAAGGTAATCTCTCATTCTAAATTTCCAATACAAATATGGTGCTTATAGTTTTTAATGTCATTTTCTGATACTGGTAACACTTTTGGCAGCCACTGGTGTACTCGGATAAAACACTTGCCGAAAATATTGGCAAAGTTAAGGTGCATTGTCTATACTTCCGTAGTGGATGCACATGGGAGGGTGCCCTGTCTGATTGCATCTCCCATTGTTCTGAGTGCTCATGGGGAAACTCACATGTCATATGTAATAAATGTGGATTCCAAATTGTGCATCGCCAAGCACACCATCACGCCCAGAGTTGTCCAATGAGTGCATCATCACATACTGCCTTTATATAAGAGTTGATGAGGATATAATGATATTTTATCTCTTTATATATATATATATTTTCTTTTATCACAGAGTGTATATGAAGCACAACATGTTGCAAGGACTGTCTCAGGTGCAATGGGATCAGGCACAACTTCTTCTACAACTACCACAGAGTTGAATCAAACTGTTAGTCAATCAGTAAGACCTCTTTCTCAGAATCCGCAAATTGTTCCCGCCACTTTAATGCCTGGCCAAAATTATTCTCAGCAAGTGAATACCAATACCAGCTCTCAAACTGCGGTTATTGCTCCTGGTGCTGTGCCAACTCCAGAACAGTGGTATCATCAACAATATCAGCAGTACTATCAGCAATGCGTTGAATATGAGGCTTACCAGCAGCCCAATCAGCAGTATTATCCTCTTCAACAACAGCCTTTTAAACAATACCAACAACATCCAACGCATGTGCAGGGTCAACACCAATCTCATGCACACACTCAGGCCCCATGGAAGGTCCAAGTGCAGCCCCAACAGCAGCCACAATTGCAGCCTTATCCTGCTCCGCAAGCCACACAACAACATATTCAACAACAAGCCCAAGGGCACGCTCAACCGCAAGGCCAAGGGCAGAATCAACCACATCCGCAGGTGCAATTTCGACCTCAAGCTCAGCTTTCAGTGCCAATTCCACCTCAGGGGCAGGCCCATGTTCATGCGCCTTTCCAAGCTTCAACTCCAAACTATCAAGTCAACCCACATCAGCAACATCACCCTCCATTGCGGCCTCAAACTCAAATTCCACTCCATTCTCTACCACCACCTCCTCATGGTCAGCCAGCTCCATATTCCCAGCCAATGGGTACGCGACCTCCTATGCAGCATCCTCAGGTCCCTCAGTATCAACAACATCATGTTCAGATGCAGCATCCTCAGGTCCCTCAGTATCAGCAACATCATGTTCAGATGCATCATCCTCAGGTCTAGGGGTGAGCAAACGGTCCAAACCGAACCGAAGTTCGGTTCCTGGCCGGTTCGGTCCTAGATTTTCGTGGACCATTTACTGGACCAAAAATTTCGGTCCGGTCCAAAAAAATCGAAACTTATTTTTTTTTTTATAAAAACCAAAAAATCAATTTTTAGTACAAAATATATTAAAAAAAAAATATCTTACAACATACAAACCATACAAAAAAAAATTCCTCTTCTATTTATTGAACAAAATTCAATTTATCATCAAATTTATCACCAAAAGTCGTAAATAAAAAACATAAATTTAAAAAAAAAAAAAATAGTTTCGGTCCAACCGGTTCGGTTCGGTAAACCGACCGGTTGTACCGAGAACCGAACTTTTGGAAGTTCGGTTCTGGAACAAGAACCGTTTACCGAACCGAAATTTCGGTTCGGTCCGGTAGACCGTGCTCACCCCTACTCAGGTCCCTCAGTATCAGCAACATCATGTTCTGATGCATCATCCTCAGGCTACCCAAGCTCATGCCCAACCACAAATGAATTCGTATCCGCAGCCTCAAACCCAACTCCCACCACCACCACCATCACCCCACATTCAAACTTCAAACCAGTCGTATGTTCAACCACAAGCACAACTGCATCATGCTCAGTCCCAATATCTCCGTCCTTCTCAGTCTAATAAGCCTAATGTGTCTGCTTTCCTGCCGCAGGTTCCTCTTCAACCAGTTCCTCCTGTTAGTGGGTATCAATCGTATCAGCCACCTCATCCAGCCCAGCAAATGCAGTCAGGATTCTCTCAGCAGCATCCAATGCTCCCACATCCAAGCAGTGGGTCCTTACATCCAGTTCAAGTACAAGGCCAAGTTCCACAACAACCCCTACCAATGCCACCACCCCATTCTCTTGTTTCATTGCCTCATAAACAATCAATACCATTGCCACCACAAATTCAGGTATCTGGTATCCAGCCGACACACTATCAACAGTTTTCTCCTCATGTTCAACAACCAGGCCATCCACATCAACATTGTCCTGTCGTGCAGCCAGTTCCACAAGTTGTTCCCCAGCAATATGCCCAACAACAGCCCTTTATTACTCCATTTCAGGGTCAACAGCATCATCAAGGTCATTTTCCTCAGCAGCCTCTGCAACCTTTGCGCCCAAATGACCCTCCTCATCCCCAAAAATATCAAGATTATGCTGGCAGGCCCATGATCCCAAGCCCTTGGAGGCACGTACATAGCAATCAACAATCATGTGGTAGTACTGGCCCTGTTCCCGCGCTGCTCACTTCAAGGGAGGCATCTGCAATTCAAAGTAAGCCAGAGTCCACCATTGAAAAGGGTTCTGAAGTGGAGCCTTTAAGTACTGAAGCAGTGACAGGACAATATGAAACAGTTTCCAAGAATGAAGAGAAAGTTGCAAAATATGGGTTGGCTAAGCCCTTAATCAAGCAAGAAGGTGGTGGTGTGGATGGTTGCTTAGAGCAAGCATCCGGTGGGAAATCCTTAAAAGGAGATGAATTCCATAAAGAAGAGAATGATTTGTTAACTGGTTCGGATGGACTGAAACAAGTAGACATTCGGGAGACGAAGTTACCCAAAACAGTGATTGAATGTCCATCATTTACCAACTTGGACGAGAACTCTCAAACTGTTGTCTCTGCTTCCAGTACTGAACATCACGAACTACCCCCAAAATCTAATGGTTCTTATCCAGTTCAGCCTCCATTAATAATTGGGAATCAAGGACCACAAAATTTATCTCATCCTGGGCAATCCTTCATTCCAAATGAGGGAAGAGAACATGGTTATTTTGGCCCACCACCAGAAAGTTTTGAATCTCAATCTAGTACTCAAGGACCACCGTTTCCTGCTTTTGCTGATCCACGTGGGATTAATGGAAAATCCCTGCAACCTCGTCTTGAAGGTCAGTTTGGTCCTCAACATGATGTGAGGTCAACTGATCAGAGGCCTGTTTGATAGAATAGTGTCCGGCAAGCCAACTGTATGGACCTTGGTAGATCCACCAGTGGGAGTGACTCCCGTGGGTTGCAAGTGGATCTATAAGCGAAAGCTAGGAGTGAACGGAGAGGTAATAACCTACAAGGCGCGACTAGTGGCAAAAGGATACACTCAAAGACCAGGAATTGACTTTGAGGAAACCTTCTCGCCCGTTGCAATGCCTAAATCCATTCGAATCTTGCTAGCCATAGCTGCGTGGTATAACTACGAGATATGGCAGATGGATGTAAAGACCGCCTTCCTCAATGGAGACATTGATAAGGAGATCTACATGGAGCAACCAAAAGGATATGCATCCAAAGGAGATGAGCACAAGGTGTGTAAACTCCAGAGGTCCATTTATGGACTAAAGCAAGCTTCCCGAAGTTGGAACATCCGTTTCGATGAAACAATCCAAACGTTTGGATTCATCAAAAACGTGTTCGAACCTTGCGTGTACAAGAAGATCAGTGGGAGTACAGTTGAATTTTTGGTGCTTTACGTTGATGACACCCTTCTCATTGGAAACAATATAAAGGTGTTATCCGAAACGAAAGCATGGTTGTCTACACAATTCTCAATGAAGGATTTGGGAGAAGCATCCTTTGTACTAGGTATAAGGATCTACCGAGATAGATCAAAAGGACTGCTGGGCCTCTCCCAATCACAGTACATAGATAAAATACTGAAGAGATTCCGTATGGAAGAATCCAAGAGAGGATTACTTCCAATGAGACATGGTATTGCACTCTCTAAGTCTATGGCCCCAAAGACGCCTGAAGAGAGAAGCAATATGTCTCAAATACCATATGCCTCCGCTATTGGAAGCATAATGTATGGTATGCTATGTACTAGACCAGACGTGGCGTACGCATTAAGCGTTACGAGTCGCTATCAGTCTGATCCAGGAGAGCAGCACTGGATAGCCGTAAAGGCAATTCTGAAGTACCTGAGAAGGACTAAGGAATTTTTCTTGGTATACGGTGGAGGAGAATTGAAATTGGAAGGCTTTACAGATTCGAGCTTCCAATGCGATGTAGACGATTTCAAGTCAACATCTGGATACGTATTTTGCCTCAATGGTGGTGCGGTAAGCTGGAAAAGCTCCAAGCAAGATACTACCGCAGATTCAACCACCGAAGCAGAGTACATTGCAGCGTGTGAAGCCGCTAAGGAAGGTGTTTGGATGAAAAACTTCATCCAGGAATTGGATGTGATACCTAGCATTGCTGAGCCCATTACTATCTTCTGTGATAATAATGGAGCAATAGCGCAAGCAAAGGAGCCGAGATCTCATCAGAAATCCAAGCACGTACTTCGACGATACCATTTGATAAGGGATATCATTGGTAGAGGAGACATTAAGATGGAACGTGTCGACTCAGAAGATAATATCGCGGACCGGCTTACGAAGCCACTGCCTCAAAAGGCATACGAGAAACATCTGATAAAGATGGGACTCAAGAACATAGAAAGTTGCTCATGACTGTCTTTGGAATTCCTTCTACCAGATCATTCTTTATCAATCTGTTGATGGTCTTGAAATTCAAATGATTCATTCTTTTGTGCCAAAGCCAACTGATTTCACTTGGTGTCGATGCCACTAAGCAAACATTTGAATTCTTATTGATAGAATTCCAGTCGACTACATAGATGTTTCCTTGTCTTCTTCCAGATAAAATAACCTTCTTTGTTCCAATTTGCTCAACATAACACTTATCTGATGAAAACACCACGGAAAATCCTTTGTCACAAAATTGACTTATGCTCAGCAGATTGTACTTCAGGCCACTAACATATGAGACGTCAGATATCTCTATGTTTCCTTTGATAAGCTTTCCAACAGCTACAACCTTGCCTTCTTTGCTGTCTCCAAAAGTAACTCTTGGACCATTCACAGCAACAGCATCTGCCAGTTCATGTATGTCTCCACACATGTGCCTTGAACATCCACTGTCCAAGTACCATTTCTTCGCTACTTTACTCCTACTCCTAATCCTAACCTACAAAACAAAATAAAAATGTTTTAGGTACCCTTTATTGAGAGGGTCCTGGTGGATTAGTATCACCTTTGACAACCCAAGATGTTGAAGTCTTAGGCTTCTTAGGCTTTGCAGTCTTAGCAGGAGCATGAGCAACTTCATTTACATCATAATCAGCAGGCATATTATGGTGATAATCATTATGATGATGATAAGGCTCATAAGCAGGATATGATGCATGATAAGTAGGGTAGGCATGCATTGTTTGATGAGCAGGATATGCAGCAAAATGAGGTGGATAATGAGGTGCAGCATAATATGGTGGATAAGCAGGTTGCACATAATAAGACTCATTTCCATAGTAAGCATTTTTGTTGTAATTTCTTTGCTTCTTAGGTCTGCTTTTTACTTGCTCTTTAACAGACGACTTAGCTTTACTAGTCTGATTGGTTTTACTCTTATCAGCAGACTTCTTGGGACTACTCTGCTGTTTGGTTTTACCAGTCTGTTTTTCAGTTTCAGGCTTTTTACCCTTCTTAGCCTTAGGAGTTTTTATCTCCTTTTTCTCAATCTCAGGTGAAATGGGTTTAGTAGTCTGAACATATAAGACAATATTACTATTATCAGCAGATATAAATTTCTCAACTTTGTTCAGTTCTAAACTTTCTTTTACTAAGGGAGTACTCTGTTCAGTTGGTTTATCTATTGTCACAACAGACGACTTAGGAACAGACGACTTATTATGCAAAGATATTCTAGCTTCAAGTTCTTTAATTTGTCCCTTGTACATTTCACATTCAGCTCTCAGAGATTCACATTCATGCGAAAGCTTTTTATACGTGGCTGATTCTTCAGGTTTTTCAACCTTAAGTTTCAGTTTAGCATTTTGCTTTTTCAGCAGAATCATCTCGTCCTTAAGCTTAGCAAGCTCATTAACAACATCTACTTTGTTGTTCATCATTTGCTCAAATGAGTTAAACAGTTCAAGCTCACTTTCAGAGAGTATTACCTCATTGTCAGAATCATCAGATTCCTTTGCCATGAGACACAGTAGTGCAGGTGTTTCGTCAAAAACAGAGTCATCACTTGAAGTGCCAGATTCTGTGTTTGATGAGTGGATGGCTGCCATCTTTTCAGCTTCAGCCAACAGCACCTTGCTCTTTTGGTATCTCTTCTCTCTTCTTTCTTTTCTTTGTTTCTTTTCCTCCTCTGTGTACTTCTCCGCTTTAGGATATGGGCAGTCCTTGATGAAGTGTCCCAATTTCCTGCAATTATAGCACATCATTTTGGATTTATAATCATCCTTAATGTCATAAGAATTAGAGGTAGGTTTAGAAGTAGAAGCATTGTTATATTTGTTCTTCATTTTTCTCTTGTAGAACTTTTTGAACCCGTTTAGTAACAACGCAACATCGTCAGCAGTATACTCCTTTTTGCTCAGTACTGGGGCCTCATCAGATGAGTCTACTTCTCTGCTTTTTCCAGACGATCTTCTTGTTCTTTCTGCAGCAACCAGTGCGGCAGTGGGGCCAGAAGTTGAGGTCTCTTCTATTCCCATCCTTGGTATTTTATACTCGTACGCCTTGAGTACAGAAAACAACTCTGTCAGAGAGATCTTCCCCAGATCCCTAGATTCTTCCATAGCTGTGATCTTCATGTTGAACTTGGGTGGTAGCGCCTTCAAGACTTTGAGAGTAATCTCTTTGTCTGTGAACGTCTTACCCAGCTTTAACACGTTGTTCAGCACTTTGGTAAACCTTGAACTCATCTGTTCAATGGTTTCTCCAGGCTTCATTTTGAAGTTATCAAACTTCTCCATGGCAACACTTAGATTGTGTTCCTTGATGGCTTCATTTCCTTCACTCATATCCCTGACTTTGTCCCACATCTCTTTTGATGTTTTGCAGTGTTTGACATAGTCAAACCTTTCATTGTCCAGGGCTTTAGTCATGATGAAGATTCCAACTTTATCAAGATTTTTCAACTTGATTTCTTCAGGTGTCATCTCGTCTTCATCTTTATCAACAACAGTATCTACGCCATCGATTTTGATTGTCTTGGTAATCCTTATTGGACCTTTTGTTATGCATCTGTACATATTATCGTTGTAAGCAGCAAGGAAAATTTCCATGCGTATTTTCCAGTCCTCAAAGCTCATACCGCCTATGTGGGGAACTAGGCTGATACAATCCATTTTTCAAAAAGGTTTTGTTTTTCAAAAAAAATGCTCTTTTGAAAACTTTTGAATACCTTTGAAAAACACTTAAGGATCAAGCTCGTTGATCAGTCAGATGATTCAGATGAACCACCTGCTCTGATACCACTTGTTGGTCCCAAGTGGTCAGATGAGGTTTAGAGGGGGGGGGGGGGGTGAATAAACCTCTTTAAAAATTTGCCTTTTAAAAATCTCTAACTTTTCTGTCAGCAGACTAAGCTGATCAAGAATTGTAAGCAGACTAAGCTGATCTTGCACAAAGCTTTGAACAGCAGAGTTGACCACTCTTCTGATTTTACTTAGCTGATTTTATCAAAATCAGAGTTTCAAAATTAACTATCTTGCAGCGGATTTATCAAGTGTTTTTCACAAGTAGTTTACTTATCTTAGAAAAAGTTTTATCCCCAGTTTTAAATAAACTCCTTTTTAAAACTTTTCAAACAATTAACCTTAAAGTGTTTTTAGTATGCTGTTATGGATATGCAGAAAATAATGCAAGTTAAAAACACAAAGGATTTTTATAGTGGTTATATGGATGTAAATCCTTTAGTCCACTCTTCCAAGTCACTTAGATCTTGGGTTATACTATAGTCACAAAGATTACAGTACACTCTGCTTGCGCCAACCAACAGATGAACTGGCCACAAGTTCGTAGTAGGAAATCACAAAGAAATTCCTAACCTCTGAAGTAATATCGCTCACAAAGATTGATATCTACTCCTCACAACACAACCTAACAAAATCACTCAGATTTTACAAGTATTTTCTGTTTTTCTCTCTATTTGCTTCGTCAACAAATGACTTAGCTGATGAGTGTTCTGTTCTTGAGTTTTGAGACTTAGAGAAGTTCTGCTTCGAATTTTAGCTCTCAAAGTGTGTTGTCTCAGTGTTGTTGTTCTCTTCAACTCATGAACTGAACTATTTATACTTGGAGATTTGAATTTCTGCCCGTTGAGAGATCGACAGCTGTTCAAATCCTCGAGTACTGGTCCTTCCTGCAGAAACGGCTACCTGCGACTGAACACTGTACACTCTGCTGTACTTGCTGTCAGATCGCATTAAATGCACCAATCTGATACGAGGTTTCTCTTCAATCATTTGTCATTAATACCCTTCCTCTTCATCATTTATTACTCCAAGTGCATTTATTACCGTTGCACTGATCTTCTGATCGAAATTACTCGTCTGATGTATACTCGGCTGATCCCAGACTTGAACTAATCTGATTTGAGTCGGCTGATCGTCCACCAGTCTGATTTCTTCCTCAGCAATAGATCAGTAGTCTTCTGGACCATATTTGACTAGTCTGAATAAGTCTTCCTTAGTCAAATATCTTAGAAGGTTTTTACTAAGCTTCCATACTTAGCTGATTCTGATGTTTTGGAAATCATCAAAACCTCCCTTCACTTTATGTCTTCCATCTTCATCTTCATCCAACAATTTCCCCCTTTTTGATGATGACAAAACTTCAGCTAAGTACCTGTTCCTAAAGCTAAAGTTTAAGTCCTCAAAAATTTCTGAGATAGAAATGATTTGTTGGAAACTTGAACTTTTATAGATATGTCAATTGATTACAGATTACAAGTTCAAATGATGAAGTAGCAGAAAGTAAAATTTTACAAGTTTAACAAAAAGATTACAAGTGACCTAGTCTAATGACTTAGTCTAGTCCTTCTTCTCTTCTTGTGTTTCTCCTTCTTCTTCATTTTCAAGGTCTTCATCTTCTTGTTCAGAACTAGAGAGATCTTGTTCAAGCATTTCAAATCTTCTTCTGAGATCCTCTATTCTTTTGTACTTGACGTATGGATCTAACTGTTCAGCAGCAGAGTCCTTGGAAGCAGCAATCTCCTTATCAGATTTTACTAGTTCTTTGGGCTCTTCATCAGCATCGTTGTCTGCCTCAGTTACTTCATTGTCTGGTCTGCTTGTATTTTCATCATCAGCATCATTTTCAGCAGAGTCCAATTTTTCAGTAACTTCAGCTGATAGATTAGCATCAGCACCCTTCTTCTTCGTTGTAGAATCTCCATCTTCCCCCTTTTTGTCATCATCAGCAGGGTAGACAGGTTCTTCAGGCAGAACAGGAGTGATGTTAATTGCGTCACAAATCAATCTGATGTTTTTATCCACCGCCAGAAGATGATTTTCCCTCTTCAGTTGCTGCAATGTGTTGTAGGATTCAATCTTCTTGAATGTAAGATCCACTTGATCACAAAGTTGAATCTGAGAACTCAGAATCAAGTCAGCTGATGTAGTGAATGCTTTCAGCATGCTCTCAGCTTTCACTTCATGAGCCTCCATTGCATTTGCAACAACTTCATTAATGTCCCTCCAACCAGCTGTGTTGTTTTTGACCCTTGCACCAAATGTTTCCACATCCAGTCTGATAGCTTGTACTTCATTTTTGATGTTTGCCATTTCTTCCACTATCAGAGGGCTAGGATCAGCAGCCTTTGGGACTTTTTCAGCAGCAGCAGACAGCATAGTTAAGGCTTCTTCCTTAAAAGTTTTCATTTGTTCTCTATGCCTGTCTTCCATTTCCTTCATTGAGTTGGCAATCAGCTGATGGATGGACTCCAAAATAGCTGGTTGCAAGTCTGTTGAAGTTGATGGAGTGGCTGTGCTTGCTTGAGCAATCTCAGGAGTTTTGTCAGTCTCCTTTGGTTCATCAGTCAGAGTAGTCTGCTGTTGGGGCAACTTCTCTGATGATGTTGAGATTTCAGCAATCTTCTGTTGGACCTGTGTTGGCTCATTTATCTCTGTAACAACATCAACACCATTATCAGCAACAACAGTTTTATGTGTAAATATAATAGCAGGTGTAAATGGTGAAGTTGTCTGTTCAGGTAAGTCTTCATATGTTTTGATAGCCGGTCCAAAGACGATCTGTTGTAAGCTTGGCATAGGTAACATTGAGCTGGGTTGACCCTTCTGATGTCTGGTCTTCTTCGCCCATACTTCCAAAGTTACAGATAATGCCAGCTTGACCATTCTGTTCTTTAGATTTTCATCTGAAGCAGGAGTTTCAGGAACAGAACTTTGTAGCAACTTGGCTTCAGACTTTGCCAACTTCCTCATTCGATAGTGAATCATATCAAAGAAGTGGTCTGAATCCAATGCTTGCCTCAGACATCCAGTTTCCAGAAATTGCAGGACCCATCTTTCCTCAGCAGCAAAATCCTTCCACTGTACTATTTGATCCTTGGTCTTTGTCAGACGATATTCTCTCCATCTGTTGTATCTGATCTTTTCCGTAACAAAGAGACTCTGACGGACCAAAACGTCGTTATACCGCTCAAGATCTGCCACAAACTGTTTGAACATCTCTGGATCATTTTGAACTATGTTCAGAGCATATTTCAGTTCTGATCTCTTCTTCTTTGGCAGCTTGGGTGTTGGCATAACAGCTTTTGGCTTCTTGGGATCTCCAATTGTGATTCCACCACTGTACCTTGGACCTTGGGCATCCTTGGTACTGGCTTCAATAGCCTTAGCCAAATCATGAGCTTCTTTAGCAGCTATCTCAGCTTCAGACATGTTTTTAGTCTGAGCCTCAAGCTCCTTAAGTTTACGAGCGTTTTCTTTTTCTTTCTTTTTCTTCTCAGCTTCATCTATCTTTTTCTGCTCAGCAGCAGTGATCACTTTAACCTTTGCCTTACCAGTTCTCTTCCTTCTGGCGGCAGGTGATTCAACTACTTGTAGTGGAACAGCAGCAGTTGGTGTAGGATGAATGAGTGGGACATTCTCCTCTGCTGGTAAAGTAGTTGGCTGTTCAGCAACAGCAGACTTGTCAAGAGATTGGTCCACTGCTGTCTCATCTTCTGCAGCTTTTTCTACTGCATCCACTGGTCTTTCAGCAGCAGGGTTTTCTCTGACTTGAGTAGTTGGAGCAGTTGTAAAGGTAACTCGTTGACCTCCCAGAGTTAACTTTCTTTTTGCCTTTGGCTTGGGCAAAGCTTCAGGTTGTCGAGGTTCAGCAGTTCTCTTTACTGAACTCCTTGTTCTTCTTCCAACTTCTTTTATCTGAACTGGTTCGTCAGACTCAGTTCTTTCTGGAGATGTTTCAGTACTCATCTCACTGATTTCCTTAGTCACCTCAGTGACTATCTGGTTAGCAACATCAGCAGACTCTACTGATCTGGCTTCATCAGCAGGGTTTGCTGTTTGATCAGCAGACTTCGTTTTGATGGTAATTTTGGGTTTCTTGGCAGCAGGCTTCTCTTCTTTTCCTTTTGCCTTTCTTTTAGAGGTAGCTCCAATCTTAACTGGTTCATACATTTTCACTTCCTTCAGCTTGTGAACTGTCTTCCCATTCACCAATGGACATCCCAGAGCTGAGAGTAGATGACTCATCATCACCACATGTCCATTCTTCTTTAACGCCAGAAGATAAAAGTAGTGAATAGCCCAGTTAACATCCAACCCATAGTAGATGCAAACCATTGTTTGGTACCTTCTCCTAGGTAACCCATCTAAGGAGCTCGTACAACACTCCAAAATTTTCGCAATGATATCAGCAAACCTTTGAAACTCGTCTTTCAGCTGAGTTTTCATAAGGCTTCCAGTCATTGGTTCTCCATCCTTCGCACAAACAAACCAAAATTCTTCCTCTTTTTCTTGAGCCAGAGTAAATACCTCTCCTCCTTCATTTTTCAGACCATAAATTTCATTCAAAACAGCAGGTGAAACACAGATAGTTTTACCTCCGACAGTAGCCACAGAAATCATTTTGGTTAGGTCATTTTTTCTAGATCCATAGTAGTCAGCAACATCTTCAGTGAAAACATACTCCTCATGAGCTTCCAAAACCTTCACCAATGATGCCTCTTTAATTTTGACCAAGATTTCCTTCATTAGAGGAGTTCCAGAAGCGTAGAACTTCTCGTAATTCAAATAACGTCCTTCAGCTCCGGCCATTTTGAAAAAATTTGAAGTAGATTGAGAGAAATTTAACACTTTTAAGGCAGAAAAGATGAGTTAGTAACTTCTTTTTCACTTAGAATAATTTTGGGTGCGTAAGGTTTAACCCTTCTGATCAGATCTGGATTTATAGATTTCGAAATGCTTCGGTTTCCGTGTTATACGCGGACGGTTTGATTTGATCTGTCAGTTTTTAATCGTGCGGGCGAGAATCGCGGAATTCAAAATTTATTAATTATGTCAGGCAGGCGGGAATTTGAAACGCCACTTGTCTGTTACTTATAAAAGCGTGCTTTTGATAAAACGTTTTTGCACAACACTTTAAATATAAGATGACATAAATAATAACAGATGAGTAAAGTAATACTTATCTGATAAACGACTTGTCTGATACAATATATCACTAGTGAAAGCCAATATCTAGTGATCTTCCTTTGTTGTTTGTCAATCCAGCAAGATAAATGGTCTTCGAATCTTCAAGAATTAAGAACAAATCTTCTGATTAAAACAACTTCAACTAACTGTCATTGAAGATTTCATCTTTAAAACAAGGGTACCGCTAGTCTTACACGTTCCCCCTGAATTCAAGAATTCATCAGTCAACTAGTCTGTTGAGAGTCAGTCTTCTTGAAGTGTAACGCTTGTTGATGTCAGATTAGTAAGCTGTTGAACCCAGTCTTCTGATAGGTTCCCCCTCAGCTTATGAATCCAATTTTAACAAGCCTAATTCCGCTCTTAGAGTGGAGAATCTAGCTTCATTCAGTGGTTTGGTGAAAATGTCAGCAATCTGGTTGTCTGTATGAACATACTCAATAATAACATTTCCCTTTTCAACATGGTCTCTGATGAAGTGATGTTTGATCTCAATATGTTTAGTCCTGGAATGACTAGTAGTATTCTGAGTAAGTGATATTGCACTTGTATTATCACAGTAGATAGGGATTCCACTGATCTTGAGATTATAGTCTTCAAGTTGATGCTTCAACCAAAGTATTTGTGCACAGCATGCTCCAGCAGCAATGTATTCAGCTTCAGCAGTAGATATGGATACTGAAGTCTGTTTCTTACTCATCCATGAGATCAGGCGACTGCCTAAAAATTGACACGTACCTGTAGTACTCTTCCTATCAATTTTGCAGCCAGCAAGGTCAGAATCTGAATATCCAATAAGTTCAAATCCTGATTCCCTTGGGTACCACAATCCCAATTCTTGAGTGCCTTTGAGATACTTT
Organism: Penstemon newberryi var. newberryi; assembly: GCA_030819805.1. Lineage (NCBI taxonomy): Eukaryota > Viridiplantae > Streptophyta > Magnoliopsida > Lamiales > Plantaginaceae > Penstemon > Penstemon newberryi. Next base: position 39,221,411 of record JAUALY010000005.1, read on the forward strand.
AGTATTCTTTTAGCAGCTAAGAGATGAGATTCCTTAGGATCTGATTGAAATCTTGCACAGACCCCAACAGAATACATAATATCAGGTCTGCTAGCTGTTAAGTATAACAGTGACCCAATTATGCCTCTGTATTTGGTGATGTCAACTGATTTGCCACCTTCATCCTTGTCCAGACGAAGTCCAGTAGACATAGGAACAGTAACAGATGAGCTAGTTTCCATACCAAATTTCTTAAACAGATCTTTTGTGTACTTTGCTTGATTAATAAAAATACCATCAGGCAGCTGTTTGACTTGTAAACCAAGAAAGTAATTTAATTCTCCCATCATGCTCATCTCAAACTTGTTCTGCATCAGCTTAGAGAATCTTTCACACATCTGTTTGTTAGTTGAACCAAAAATAATATCGTCTACATATATTTGTACCAACAATATATGATTATCCCATTCAAAAGTAAACAAGGTTTTATCTACTTTACCTTTGTGAAATCCTTTAACTAAAAGAAAATCAGATAAGGTATCATACCATGCTCTTGGAGCCTGTTTCAGTCCATAGAGAGCTTTCTTCAGACGATATACCTTATCTCCTTGTTGATAGACTTCAAATCCAGGAGGTTGTTCAACATACACTTCTTCTTGCAATTCTCCATTGAGAAAAGCAGACTTCACATCCATCTGATAGACAGTGAAGTTCTTGTGAGCAGCATAGGCTAGGAACAATCTGATTGCTTCAAGCCTTGCAACTGGTGCGAATGTCTCATCAAAATCAATGCCTTCTTCTTGGCAGTAACCTTTGGCAACTAGTCTTGCTTTGTTTCTGGTAACCATACCATCTTCATTCATCTTATTTCTGAAAACCCACTTAGTGCCAATTACTCTTTGATGAGTAGGTCTGGGAACTAAGTACCAGACTTCATTCCTTTCAAATTGATTCAACTCTTCTTGCATAGCTTCAATCCAGTGAGAATCACCAAGAGCTTCATCAATTAATTTAGGCTCAATTTGCGAAAGAAAACTTACAAACATTGTTTCATTTGCAGTTGACCTTCGAGTTCTCACTCTGTCCAAGGGATCACCAATCACTAACTCTGGTGGGTGATCTCTGAGCCATCTGAGATCAGGTTGCAAATCTGGATGTTGTCCTCTGGATTGATCTTGCAACACCACTGTTGGAGTCTCAGTAGTAGTCTGTTGAACAGTTGTGGTCTGTTGAACAGTCTCTGGTCTGTCAGCTGTTTGCAACTCCTCTGTTAGACAATCAGCAGACTGATTTTGAACAGCACTTGAGTTAACAGCTTGAGATAAGTTGGGTAGTATGATGGGTACATATTCTTCCTTTCTTTCCACATTCAATTTCTGAAAGTCAGCAAATATCTCAGGGTTTGCACTTTGATTCTTTTCAGATGATTGACTTGGTTCATCAAATACTACATGAATAGATTCTTCTACAAGCAAAGTTCTTTTGTTAAACACTCTGTAAGCTTTACTAACAGTAGAGTAACCTACAAAAACAGCTTCATCAGCCTTCTCTGCAAATGCAGTAAGGTGATTTTTCCCATTGTTCAAAACATAACATTTACAACCAAAAATCCTAAGATAATGTAAATTAGGCTTTCTGTTGTTCCATAACTCATAAGGTGTCTTGTTTTGACTTTTGTTGATCATACATCTGTTCTGAGTATAACATGCTGTATTTGTAGCTTCTGCCCAGAATCTTTGGGGCAGCTTTGCTTCAGCTATCATTGTCCTGGTAGCTTCTTTTAGAGTTCTGTTTCTCCTTTCAGCAACTCCATTTTGTTGAGGGGTTCTGGCAGCAGAGTACTCATGACTGATTCCTCTGGAATTACAATACTCTTCAACAGTAGAGTTTGTAAACTCAGTCCCTCTATTTGATCTGATCTTCAAAATTCTTTGACTCTTCTCATTCTGGATCAGTTCCATCAGATTTGTAAGATGTTCCTTGGTTTCACTTTTCTTCTTCATGAAGATTACCCAAGTAAATCTTGAAAAATCATCCACAACAGCTAGGCAGTATTTCTTTCCACCATTGCTGATTGGATCAATAGGGCCAAACATATCCATATGCAGTAGCTCCAAAATTCTGGTTGAAGATTGGTGCTTCTTGCTTTTGAAAGATGACTTCACTTGTTTACCCTTCTGACAGGCATCACAGAGCTTGTCTTTGCTCATGACTGTCTTTGGAATTCCTTCTACCAGATCATTCTTTATCAATCTGTTGATGGTCTTGAAATTCAAATGATTCATTCTTTTGTGCCAAAGCCAACTGATTTCACTTGGTGTCGATGCCACTAAGCAAACATTTGAATTCTTGTCCACAGAATTCCAGTCGACTACATAGATGTTTCCTTGTCTTCTTCCAGATAAAATAACCTTCTTTGTTCCAATTTGCTCAACATAACACTTATCTGATGAAAACACCACGGAAAATCCTTTGTCACAAAATTGACTTATGCTCAGCAGATTGTACTTCAGGCCACTAACATATGAGACGTCAGATATCTCTATGTTTCCTTTGATAAGCTTTCCAACAGCTACAACCTTGCCTTCTTTGCTGTCTCCAAAAGTAACTCTTGGACCATTCACAGCAACAGCATCTGCCAGTTCATGTATGTCTCCACACATGTGCCTTGAACATCCACTGTCCAAGTACCATTTCTTCGCTACTTTACTCCTACTCCTAATCCTAACCTACAAAACAAAATAAAAATGTTTTAGGTACCCTTTATTGAGAGGGTCCTGGTGGATTAGTATCACCTTTGACAACCCAAGATGTTGAAGTCTTAGGCTTCTTAGGCTTTGCAGTCTTAGCAGGAGCATGAGCAACTTCATTTACATCATAATCAGCAGGCATATTATGGTGATAATCATTATGATGATGATAAGGCTCATAAGCAGGATATGATGCATGATAAGTAGGGTAGGCATGCATTGTTTGATGAGCAGGATATGCAGCAAAATGAGGTGGATAATGAGGTGCAGCATAATATGGTGGATAAGCAGGTTGCACATAATAAGACTCATTTCCATAGTAAGCATTTTTGTTGTAATTTCTTTGCTTCTTAGGTCTGCTTTTTACTTGCTCTTTAACAGACGACTTAGCTTTACTAGTCTGATTGGTTTTACTCTTATCAGCAGACTTCTTGGGACTACTCTGCTGTTTGGTTTTACCAGTCTGTTTTTCAGTTTCAGGCTTTTTACCCTTCTTAGCCTTAGGAGTTTTTATCTCCTTTTTCTCAATCTCAGGTGAAATGGGTTTAGTAGTCTGAACATATAAGACAATATTACTATTATCAGCAGATATAAATTTCTCAACTTTGTTCAGTTCTAAACTTTCTTTTACTAAGGGAGTACTCTGTTCAGTTGGTTTATCTATTGTCACAACAGACGACTTAGGAACAGACGACTTATTATGCAAAGATATTCTAGCTTCAAGTTCTTTAATTTGTCCCTTGTACATTTCACATTCAGCTCTCAGAGATTCACATTCATGCGAAAGCTTTTTATACGTGGCTGATTCTTCAGGTTTTTCAACCTTAAGTTTCAGTTTAGCATTTTGCTTTTTCAGCAGAATCATCTCGTCCTTAAGCTTAGCAAGCTCATTAACAACATCTACTTTGTTGTTCATCATTTGCTCAAATGAGTTAAACAGTTCAAGCTCACTTTCAGAGAGTATTACCTCATTGTCAGAATCATCAGATTCCTTTGCCATGAGACACAGTAGTGCAGGTGTTTCGTCAAAAACAGAGTCATCACTTGAAGTGCCAGATTCTGTGTTTGATGAGTGGATGGCTGCCATCTTTTCAGCTTCAGCCAACAGCACCTTGCTCTTTTGGTATCTCTTCTCTCTTCTTTCTTTTCTTTGTTTCTTTTCCTCCTCTGTGTACTTCTCCGCTTTAGGATATGGGCAGTCCTTGATGAAGTGTCCCAATTTCCTGCAATTATAGCACATCATTTTGGATTTATAATCATCCTTAATGTCATAAGAATTAGAGGTAGGTTTAGAAGTAGAAGCATTGTTATATTTGTTCTTCATTTTTCTCTTGTAGAACTTTTTGAACCCGTTTAGTAACAACGCAACATCGTCAGCAGTATACTCCTTTTTGCTCAGTACTGGGGCCTCATCAGATGAGTCTACTTCTCTGCTTTTTCCAGACGATCTTCTTGTTCTTTCTGCAGCAACCAGTGCGGCAGTGGGGCCAGAAGTTGAGGTCTCTTCTATTCCCATCCTTGGTATTTTATACTCGTACGCCTTGAGTACAGAAAACAACTCTGTCAGAGAGATCTTCCCCAGATCCCTAGATTCTTCTATAGCTGTGATCTTCATGTTGAACTTGGGTGGTAGCGCCTTCAAGACTTTGAGAGTAATCTCTTTGTCTGTGAACGTCTTACCCAGCTTTAACACGTTGTTCAGCACTTTGGTAAACCTTGAACTCATCTGTTCAATGGTTTCTCCAGGCTTCATTTTGAAGTTATCAAACTTCTCCATGGCAACACTTAGATTGTGTTCCTTGATGGCTTCATTTCCTTCACTCATATCCCTGACTTTGTCCCACATCTCTTTTGATGTTTTGCAGTGTTTGACATAGTCAAACCTTTCATTGTCCAGGGCTTTAGTCATGATGAAGATTCCAACTTTATCAAGATTTTTCAACTTGATTTCTTCAGGTGTCATCTCGTCTTCATCTTTATCAACAACAGTATCTACGCCATCGATTTTGATTGTCTTGGTAATCCTTATTGGACCTTTTGTTATGCATCTGTACATATTATCGTTGTAAGCAGCAAGGAAAATTTCCATGCGTATTTTCCAGTCCTCAAAGCTCATACCGCCTATGTGGGGAACTAGGCTGATACAATCCATTTTTCAAAAAAAATGCTCTTTTGAAAACTTTTGAATACCTTTGAAAAACACTTAAGGATCAAGCTCGTTGATCAGTCAGATGATTCAGATGAACCATCTGCTCTGATACCACTTGTTGGTCCCAAGTGGTCAGATGAGGTTTAGAGGGGGGGGGGGGGGGTGAATAAACCTCTTTAAAAATTTGCCTTTTAAAAATCTCTAACTTTTCTGTCAGCAGACTAAGCTGATCAAGAATTGTAAGCAGACTAAGCTGATCTTGCACAAAGCTTTGAACAGCAGAGTTGACCACTCTTCTGATTTTACTTAGCTGATTTTATCAAAATCAGAGTTTCAAAATTAACTATCTTGCAGCGGATTTATCAAGTGTTTTTCACAAGTAGTTTACTTATCTTAGAAAAAGTTTTATCCCCAGTTTTAAATAAACTCCTTTTTAAAACTTTTCAAACAATTAACCTTAAAGTGTTTTTAGTATGCTGTTATGGATATGCAGAAAATAATGCAAGTTAAAAACACAAAGGATTTTTATAGTGGTTATATGGATGTAAATCCTTTAGTCCACTCTTCCAAGTCACTTAGATCTTGGGTTATACTATAGTCACAAAGATTACAGTACACTCTGCTTGCGCCAACCAACAGATGAACTGGCCACAAGTTCGTAGTAGGAAATCACAAAGAAATTCCTAACCTCTGAAGTAATATCGCTCACAAAGATTGATATCTACTCCTCACAACACAACCTAACAAAATCACTCAGATTTTACAAGTATTTTCTGTTTTTCTCTCTATTTGCTTCGTCAACAAATGACTTAGCTGATGAGTGTTCTGTTCTTGAGTTTTGAGACTTAGAGAAGTTCTGCTTCGAATTTTAGCTCTCAAAGTGTGTTGTCTCAGTGTTGTTGTTCTCTTCAACTCATGAACTGAACTATTTATACTTGGAGATTTGAATTTCTGCCCGTTGAGAGATCGACAGCTGTTCAAATCCTCGAGTACTGGTCCTTCCTGCAGAAACGGCTACCTGCGACTGAACACTGTACACTCTGCTGTACTTGCTGTCAGATCGCATTAAATGCACCAATCTGATACGAGGTTTCTCTTCAATCATTTGTCATTAATACCCTTCCTCTTCATCATTTATTACTCCAAGTGCATTTATTACCGTTGCACTGATCTTCTGATCGAAATTACTCGTCTGATGTATACTCGGCTGATCCCAGACTTGAACTAATCTGATTTGAGTCGGCTGATCGTCCACCAGTCTGATTTCTTCCTCAGCAATAGATCAGTAGTCTTCTGGACCATATTTGACTAGTCTGAATAAGTCTTCCTTAGTCAAATATCTTAGAAGGTTTTTACTAAGCTTCCATACTTAGCTGATTCTGATGTTTTGGAAATCATCAAAACCTCCCTTCACTTTATGTCTTCCATCTTCATCTTCATCCAACAGTTTATCTGGTGCGAGAACGTCTATACTTAGATGTGAGTTCCGACCGACTGGAGATCGCCAGAAAGTCTCTGTGGATTCACGTTGGGTATAGAGGAACTCGTATGCAGGTTCATATCATCAACAAAGGATCCATTGACCCGACTTGATAGGTTGGGAAATTCTCCTATGGATTTCTGTGAGAAATTAATTCTGGTAAAATCCTTGGCCAAGGTATCTGACGGCTTTATGAAAGTAGCTCATAAAGATTAAGTCAAAGAGAATTATTTCGAGATCAGAATGCATAAAGTCAAAACAAAATAAAAGGGAACCGATGAAAAATCCATGCCCTTAAGTATTGACTGGGAGATCGATCGATGGAGAGATTATAGCGTATATGGAAATTGTAAATGATTAAAAGGTTCACTGAATTAATTCACCAGTGATTGGGCTCCATGGGCTTGTGGCCAGACATCGACCGTGGAGTGTGGGAGAATTCCCAAATTAGCAGGGGTGCTAATTTTGGAATGATCAGTCGACAGAGTGTTCGATTGATTTAGAGTATTTAATACTCGAGTAATTAAATGAATATTTAATTATAACCCACGGCCAATTATGTGGTGAACCTACGGGGGCATACACAATACACATGAAGCGAAAGCGAGGAAATGAAGAACAACTGAGTCAACTATATCGACTGGGTCGATTGGGGTGACTGGGTCAACTGAGTCGACTGGGTCGACCCAATTGGAGCGAACTTGGTCCAATTGAAATTGGATCAAGACTGGAAATTAAATTGAAATTTAATTTGTGAGTTAATTAATTAAATTGGATTTAATTAATAAAGGGAATATTTAATTAAATAGACTTGGAGTCTAATTTAATTAAATGAGAAAGAAATAAATTAATTGGGCTATTTAATTGGGAATTAAATAAAGACCCAATTAATTAAATCTGATGTGGGCCATGAATTAATTAGAAGACTTAGTCTTCTAATTGAAAGGGCCATGGCCCATATAGGAGAATTAGAAGACTTGGGAGTCCTATTCCTAGGAGGATTAGGATGATGAGATTCCTATAAGTAGGAGACTTAAGGTCATATCTCATACACACTAATCAAGAGCCAAAAAGCCAAGTCAAGAAAATTCTCTCCCTCTCTCCCTAGTGTGATCGGCCGAACCATCTCTTCCTTTTGGAAGAATTTTTCGATTTCGTTCTCGTTCCAATCTTGTTCTCTAATCCTAGATATTAATATATCCTATGTTCTAGCCGATTAGGATATATTATATTTCGTGATATTGTGGTGTATCAACTCGTAGAGGCGCAACACGTGGGGCGCTACAACAAAGCTTGGATCGACTTCTATCGAGGGAAGAAAAGCACGACTTTGCTAATTACCAGGATTTGCTAGGAGACAGGTATAATTTGGATCTAATTATCCTTGTCGTTTTTATATTCATATATATACAACCAGTTTAGTATCCTGGCAAGATTCCGTAAGAGGTCCTTAAAATTTTTGTTTTCCGTTGTGCTAAGGGCTGTTTATCTTACAGAATCCCAACACTGTTGAAGGGGGTCCTCTTAGGCAGACTTATGGTAATGAGCCAAGCTTTTTTAGAATGAATGGCGGTACAGCTCCAGACTCCTCCATGTTTGGCATAAGGGATGAGAAATCAAAGGCCTTCACTAGGGAGTATTTGAATCCCTTTCCTGTGGAGACAACTCATCCGCCTGACCAAATTGAGCTTCAAAAAGATCTCAATATGTTTAGCTCCCTAATATTATGACCCCATTCAACTTTTCTTGTAACTCTCATAATTTTATTTTGTAATTGTAACTTCAGGATCTATTGATAAAGCACCCCATGGGCCAAACTGTGATGCTGGGTTGAAGTTTGATCCTGGTGCTTTAGGTTCACAATCAAGTTTCTTGCCTCACCATCATTTTGTTGGGCATGCTCGCATGGATAATTTTGGCCCAGGCCCTGAATTTGGCCAGCGTCAGATGAAACGTTTTGCTCCTGGCAGTCTTGATCATGAATATCATGGCATTTCTCCGCGTGGATACGACGGCCCAACTTTTGATGACAATAATGGCAGGTAAGCTCATAAATTTGGTGAAGAATCTTTCAATCTATTTTCAGATAATGGGAATCATTTTTATGATGGTAGTTTTCCTCCCTTGTCTGGTCACCTGCAAAGAGGCGAAATTGATGGTCCAGGGAATATGAGGTTTGGCGAGCATGCTGCTCATCGTCCACCCCACAATCACATTAAGAGTGATGATTTTTATTAGCAAGATGGACCAAGTCATTTAATGGGAGGGGAATCTTCAGGCCCGGGATATCTATCTGGTGGTTTCAATACAGGTGAGACTCATGGACCTCGTGCTTTCCTTGGTCATGCTCAGGTGACAGAATTGGGTGTCCCAAGAAACTTGTCTACCATGAGGAACAACTATTCAGTCCAGGGATTTCCTAGTGCTGCAAGTTTTGCAGTAAGTATTAACATCCTGGTTTTCCTGTCTTCAATTCATCTTTTTCACTTGATATAGTATGGTGGCCGGTTTTTTGTGTTTGTTGTGTGTATGTGCTACTTAGTTAATGGGTGGATTTAAGCACGCATGTTTATTTACTTGACATTTTTCCAGTGGGCGTGGATTCTTTTGATCCATCAAGGAAGAGGAGGCCTATGAGCACAGGATGGTGCCGCATTTGTAAGGTTGATTGTGAAACAGTGGAAGGGCTAGATATGCATTCACAAACCAAGGAACACCAGAATATTGCAATGGATATGGTGAAAAACATCAAACAACAGAACAGAATGAAGCGAATGTACGTAATAAACCAACTTTATATGGTCAAAGAGGTTGCAATATGTTATCATCATTTTTGTTATCTTCATGCAGAGCTTCTGGTGGAAATTTTGCACATGATGGGTTTAGGGCGAAGAGAGTTGGTTCTGAGTACCGTGGAAGCAAGTCTTGATTCCTTGTGTATGCTGTTATTGGGAGTCCTTTTCTGGTTGAAGCTTAAGGTATCTCATTTATATTTGTGAATGAGTGAATTACAAATTCAACAAGTTTAGGATATTCTGTTTTTTTCTTTTCAGGTTTCTGCCTTGTATTTAAAGAGGATTTTGTGGAAAAGAAGTTTTTTGGCAGTTAAGTTTGTTGATTATGAAATTGACATACTTCTTTTCAATTGGCGTAGTTTTATAGTGGATTGATTATTATGTTATTGTAAACTCTACTGAATTTAGCTATTATAGGATTATGTTGAGGTAAGTACTATTTATGTGGTCGTCAATGGTTTTTCCTTCTATCAGTTTTGAGCTACATCTCAATCTGAGATATTTTATGAGTATGGATCAGCATTGGTACCATATCAAAACTTGGGCTAGTTAAGTTAGACACATTTTCTTGATATATATATGCTAGGCATTTATTTGTTTTACTACATTTGACTTTTGATTTTAAAAGAATTGAAAATATTTTGCGTATTGAGACGATGGAAAAGCTAATGCCCTGTGAAAGTTAAATTAAAGTTACAAAATTTCGCTCTTAATTTCATTTCTCGACTCTTTCAGTGAATCTTGAAGTACTTGTATCCTAAGTAAAAATCGTGATACAAATAAAAGAAAAATCACTATGTGAAACAGACAAAGACATGGATGTCTTATGAAAGCAACCGTGACATTAAGATGTTCAGAAGAGAACTTTAAGATATCCAACTTGTCTAATTCAAGTTTGGACGTGAAATCATATGTATGTAAAAACTTCAATAGTAAAGTAATAAATTACATAGCCACTGCAATTGCAGCACCAATTAAAATGAGATGTATATTAACTTGAAAATTTGAATTATACTCGTGTTTGATCTCACGCTATATACTCATGCTACCTGAGCATGGTTTCATTGTTTAGTTTCTTGGTGTTTTGACATCAATATAGGTACTTGTTGTAAAACCAAGCCAAAAGTGGATTCTTATATTTGTACGATTTGTGTTGTATTTGAGTTGGCTACTTGATTGATCATATCTTGTGTTCTATACTTGACCAATAAAGAATTTTAGTTAAACATGCTATATATGATCTCAATAATTTCAAAAATTAAGTCAACCCGTCGAGTTTAATTTGCATGGATAATAGTATAATTAGATAAAGTAACCCATAATCTCAATAACACTATTTCATCTAAGAAAATCCATTGTATATCAGTACCATAAAATTTTGTTCAATTACAGCAATATTTGAGCAGTATAATGTAAATAACTTACATCCTATCAGAAGACAAATTGCACTTTATAATTGAATTATCTTTAAACCACAACAATCTCTCTTAAGCATGGCTTATCCTTTTGGGCTACACTGTGAGCTTATGCTACTTAAAACCTGAGATGCTATAAACTTGGTTACACTGTGCTGTCAAGTTATTTTGCCAATAGAATAGCGTGATAATAAGATCAATTAATTTGTGAGATGGACAATTATAAAAAAGATACATGCAGTCGATCTTTTATTCCATGATCAAGAAAATCTATAATTTAGTGATAGGCAGTGAAGATGATAGCCTATTTACTCACTCTAACTAAATCAAGTATTACCAGAGACTATAAACGGCTCGGTGTTGCATGTTGAAGTTGAAACAACAATGTAATTTTTCTATATTAACAAATGAGCCATGATTTGGAAAAACTCTTCGTACTGCTTAATTTGACAAAAGTACGTTTTGGCTACATGTGTCAGATTTGATTCACTATTCACTATTCACTATTTCCTTGAGCTAAATGTGATTTATTTGGGAACTCAAGTTTCTCTTCCATTTCGCCAGTGGCACCATGCCTTTCACTTGATTAATTTCTTCCATGAAAATTAATCAATCACTATATATTATCCTTAGCATCCTTACTCCTTAGGAGGTTGACGGGTGACTATGAAATAGCTTCGGCCATCTTACTTAGTGCCTCCTGTGTACCTGAAACCACCACCAAAAACCGATTCTAGATTGTTAGTTACCCTGGAGATTTAGTTGATGAAGTTTGATAGGACATTATGCTGAAGTTGATGCTGATGTCCTGGGATGGGTTATAATGTTTGTAAAATCGATGGGCCATAATTGGATATTTAAAAAGTCTTACAACTAGCTAGCTGAAACATCTATTTTTCTGTATATAAATATTTGAACAATATTAATCCTGTTAAGCAGACATGTCATCATGAAGTCATCAAGGTGGACCATAGACTAATGTTGGTTCTGCCATTTCTAAATTTTGAGCTATTCCCATAAGAAAATTAGCAGAACATGAAAATGAAAGTAGTTTTTCTGACATGAAGAAACAAAAACTTTTCCATCTCCGCATGGACAGTTGTGTTTTTATATATATATCTGATTATCTGTATCTATGATTTCTTTTTGTTTCATCACTGCAATTTTTGCCAAGTGTTATTACCTGTTTACCTAATTATATTTTTTCGGTAAGTTGTTTTGTCCTTTTTTGGAATGTAACTCAATTACATTAAATGACTTAGACAGCTGTAAAATTTTGATAATATTAACTTGAGGTTGGACATTGAGACACAGTTAATAATGACAAATATTATTAGTTTGCATTTATGGTTTTTATTACCTAATTATCCGCATCTCTTCAACTTAGGGTAGCAATAGTGTACTTGAAACTATGGTATATCTGAACTGTCTCTGTTCTGTTGTGTCGTTCAAAAAGAAGAGTAATGACTATAACAAATCATGCTCTGTTAATTTAGCTAACAAAGGATAACATAATCACGATCTAGACGTACCCAATTTAGCATATGCATGATGCACCTCCTTGTAAAACTCCTATAGGACGGTTTTACCTGATCTATCATTTGCTTCCTGGAAAAGAACACTACAAAAAACTACTTAGGGATATTGATTGCACCCTCAGCATCAGAAACATACAATAAGATTCAAGTCAAAAATATCTATACTATTAAAAAAAAGAAGCCTGTTTCTACTCATAAAGTAGCGGTTGTGACACCATGCTAAACCAAAAATTGTCACTTTCCAAAATTACCCTTTTTCAAAATTTACAACTACAAAACACAAAAACTACCTAATAAAGAAAAAACTACCCAATAAAAAACTACCTTTTCCACTATGATCACCATGATAAACCACGGTTGCTTCTCCACTACTCCCTTTCCCCCTCATATTTCTTTCCTCTTTCTATTATTTATCCTTTGATGTTTATTAGATTTCTTAATATTTCTTCAACTTAAACTATAATTGTTCCTTATTTCATGGTTGCAGGGACGATGAATGGAACTTAATATTTTGATGGATGGATACTACGGAATGTGATATAATATCCTGACAAGAAAAGAGAAACAACAGGTGTGAGTTGATTTTAATTATCTTTTTGCACTACAAAAAATTTAAATTTTAGTGACAAAATAGTAAATGACAAAGTGACAAGAATTTAAATATTGTCACTAAAATGATGTATATAGACACACCAGTGACAAGAAATGTGAAAAAGTTGTCACTATTGACATTTAGTGATACCCCAACAGTGATAATTAAAAAATTGTCACTAAATTATAGTGACAATATTTATTGTCACTAGGTTGTCGCTGAAAGGGTGTCACTAATTGTCAATAGTGACAACTTAAGTTCCATACACTTGTCACTAATAGCCATTAGTGACAACTTTAAAATATATTTTGTCACTATTGCACTTGTCACTATTTTTATTGTGACAAAACTTATATTTTTGTCACTAAATATATGAAAAAAGTGACAATTTCAACAATGTCACTTAATATTTTGTCACTAAAATTCATTTTTCTTGTAGTGTTGCCTTTCTTTTGCGTGTCTTCGTTTAAAGTCAAAATGTGCAATGGACTTTTTTTAGTTGAATCTTTGCATATATTTTAAGCATATTCAAATTTAGTATGATATATTAGAAAACAAAATATCAGAAAAAAATTAATATGTCAAGATAAATTATAATTCAAAGAATTCTATGCACTCGAGTACCGCGTGCAACGACGACTAGTATATCAAAAGAAAACCAAAAAGATTGACACATGCAGCTGTTTTCCATTTGGCTATATATATCAAATTCCTATCCATAAAAAAGTCTATAAATCTCACTCTTCAGCTGGCTACTTTCATTTATGTCAAATGAATATGGTATAATTGCAAATGGCTTATGGCTGATAATTAATTTTTGTAAAATGCAGGCGATAAGAGAACTCAGTGCTGAGAATATTGGTAATTGGTCTGCCACTGTACATATATATCTTTTTCATTCTGGAATCTCAGATTAGCTGACTGAAAATATATAGAGATCATATTCTTCTATGATTGAGGACAGTGTTATTATCATTTTTGGACTCCTGTCTGCCTGATCTTGTTTTTTGACTTTCAGTTTAATTTATTGAAAATAATGCTCGTCTTCGGGTTTAAGAATGACCTTTTGCGCACTCCCAATAAATTTGAAATGCTGCAATTTTTTTGATGATTGATCCAGTGAGAATTACCACATCTGGTTTTGATTGATTCTAAAGTGAGAAGCACTGTAACCTTACACAGAAAATTAAAGATATAATTTGGAGAGTGATATATAATTCTAACACATAAAAACATTCTGAACACAATCCAGTATCTTTAAATTCCAAGAACATTCGTCATAATTTAGTATTTTAAATTCATCTATATATCAGATTTTAATATGCATAATTAGATATTTTGGTCAAGATTGTAATAGGTTCATCTTAATTTTCTGATCAAAGCAGAAAAGCTGGCCATTATTTTGAATTATGTCAGTCTACTGACTATTCAACATCACACATGTATTAGAATAGGCTATGTTAAGCAGTGTCTTGAAATTGTTATTAAAGTCATTCGTTTCTCCTATATTCCCCCATTTGATTTGTTACAATAAATGATGTGGATAATGTTAAGAGTGGGAATTATATAAATGTTTATTGTCAAATCATAATCCTGATGATATTATATATGTTCTTAAGCTCAAGTTTTGAGTCCTAGCTAGGTGAAATTTCCCTATAATAGATATTTGAATTCAAATTGTTTTTGTTTTGGAAGCAGGAGAGAGAAAAGGCTGAAAGTTGACCAGGACTGCATGAGGTTGCTTGCTTTTCTATTTGGGGTTAAGGTTTGGTGTAGACGTTTGTTTGATAGCATAGTTATCTTAACTTGTTTTACTTTATTATATCTTCAACTTATGTGATCATATCCTTCTGTAAGTTCTTCATGTTACTTTTCCCCAATGATCCCAAAATTAAGTGGCGATTATATATTAATTGAAGTAAATTTGATTAACTTTGTTATATACTACATAATTTAATATTAGAAAACCACATGCATTTTATAACCCAGATGATAGTAATTGATAATGGTTGAGTTTTTTTATCCACTGGGAGATTTTTACGTTGAAGGTAATTATAATACATATATTTATGCATACATGTCTATACTACACACAGTCACACACACAAATATATTTATATATTTTATTAGATATCCAAGGCCTTCTGGTTGATTCTACGATTTTGTTTCCTGCTGTTGAAGATGCCTGACAACTCACCTCTCAAGCACCTATACGTATTCTGCTTTTTCTCATGGCCCTTTATTTATTTGCCTGAACGTCACAGTCGCCAGTGTTATCGCTCCTGTATAAATTTGTAGGAGTGAATGCTTTTTACTGTTTGCTTTTTGTTTTACCTTTTTTTTGGTTGGTTGATTAGGATCATTTCTTTGCACGTGCTTTTAATGAGACATTTGTGGAAGCTCCGATTCTTACAATGGTCAAGCACTTTTCTGAGGTTGAGTTATTTATATGTTCCACATTCTGGTGAGATCATTAATTAAGCAATTTTATTCTTCCATTTCTAAGTGGAATATTTGGGCACTCTTTTGTTTTATAGTTTCACGTTAAGAGTTAGAATTAGTAAAACTGAAATGCACATTATGTGGAGATCCCAAGAGGGCTTGCCATGTATAATTTAAGGCTTCATATTGTTCCTATGAACATATTAGACATATGGATGCTAATGAGAGATTTCTGAGAATTAGAATCAGGAGACAATCGGAACAAAGTTTAGGCCCTAACTTTTACGAGGAACTATTGTTTCTAAGTGGGTTGAAGATAGTTCTCAAAAGGTTTGATTCTGCATGGACTAGATTGATTTAGATGTATTTTTATCCGTTGTCTGTTTATAGATCGGCAATCATGGTCCTTCAGAAATCATGATTTGACAGTTTCATGAGCCCAAGAGTGCTTTTAATTGGTCTGAAGTAAGATGAGTAAATAAAATTAATCAGGGAGAAGAAAAGGAAAAGAGTGAAGTGTGATCCTGAGATTTTCTGAATCTTAAGGTTATGCCTTTGAATTTGGTAGTTTTACCACAACTACTTGCACTTGCACTTGTTCTTGTTTATGATGTTTCTGGGATTGTTAGTGTTTTTATGTTGCTTATGATTTCCTTTTGCTTAATCCATTGAACTTGGACATCATGAGTGCGTTGGAAAAAGTAGCTATCAAGGTCTTTCTTGTGGATGCCAAAACTGTAATTGGGTTTTGGTAAGTAGGAAAGATGATAGATTTATTTACAAATGTAGTAATCTCCTAGGTATGATTAACGGCATGAAGTAGGAAAGAGAAGTACCAAGAATGTAGTTATTATGTACAATGATTCTAAAGACTCTTGGTGGATTGAAGGTCATAAAATGTTTGTAAGTGTTACAAATAATCTGCAAATATTATTCGAGGATTATAGCTGAAATGACTTTTAGAGCAATACTTATGAATAATGCTAATGTTCTTTCAAGATTGTTCTTGCATGTTTTCTATTCTCATGCAGTTATTTCTTTCAAGTTATATGGGTGCGCTCGTGGACAGTTTATTTGTATGCCTTCGACTTCTTAGAGATGAAGTTATTTTACTAAGTTTAAATATATAGTTAGGTGGCCTATCTATTCCTGTCTCGAATTGTAAAATTTGGAGTTTATTATGTATGATACTAAGGCCATATGTGATACTTAATTATTAGGTATGTAAAATTCGTAATAATATATTTTTTCATTGATGATTATAAAATTCGTGATAATATAATTTGTATTATGGTCTTAATGTCTTCATATTAAATTATCTTCCAAGTTTGACATATTAATAAATCATGATGCTCACTTTGTTTTTGGCCCAATATATAAGCTGAAAAATAGCTAAATATTTGTAAGATGTTAATTTATTCTAATTTGGCTTGATTAAATTTCGTTCGAAGGCCATTAAATAAAAAATCAAACTTAAATCATACATTTGAGCTCAACAATAATAATTTTGAACTGGCTATTCGATTCAGTTATGCTCTAAGAATCATGTCTAAAAATAAAGTAGTGGGTACAATAATGTGAATACATCTGGGCTATTTCTGGTTTCTGAATTTCGGTAATTAAAATGTTGAAGAATTTTTTTTTAAAAAAAAATTTATTGAAATTTAAGAACACGATTGAAATGTCCATCACAAATGGAAAGGTACAAAATAACACGTTAAGCTCAAAATGTGGGGTACTAATTACTTGAGCATTCGCTTTTGCAATCCCAGGAAACCCAAAACGCAGTTTTACTCAGTATTGTTTTAGAAAAATACACTTCGTCGAATCTCAGCCGTTGATAACCTCGGACTCCCAACCCGTACCCACCTGTCCACCATCAATTCAAAATTCAAAATTCAAACTCCAAACCATAACCGCTAAAAAATTCCCCAAACAATTCACACCCATTCATTTCTCAAATTCTCCCTCTCTTCCTCTCATCATTCTTTACATATAAACAAACTATTTCCCCTTTCTCATTTCTAATTTAATTTCTTCAAACCCCTCTCTGTTTTTTCCTATTTCCCTTTCTTTCCATAGCCAACAAAGAAAGGAAAGGAAAGGAAGAGAAAATGCGTGAGATTCTTCACATTCAGGGAGGCCAGTGCGGCAACCAGATCGGTGCCAAATTTTGGGAGGTTGTGTGCGCGGAGCACGGAATCGACGCCACAGGACGATATGAAGGCGAATCAGATCTGCAGCTTGAGAGGGTTAATGTCTACTATAACGAGGCAAGTTGTGGGAGGTTTGTTCCTCGGGCCGTGTTAATGGATCTCGAGCCCGGTACCATGGACAGCCTTAGGTCCGGGCCGTACGGGCAGATCTTCAGGCCTGATAACTTTGTGTTCGGCCAGTCTGGTGCTGGAAATAATTGGGCTAAAGGGCATTATACGGAGGGGGCTGAGTTGATTGATTCGGTTCTCGATGTTGTTAGGAAAGAAGCAGAGAACTGCGATTGCCTCCAAGGTATCAGATTACTGTAAATATTTTGTTATTATTATGCTATTTGGAATTTCTGTGTAGTATGTTTGAATAAATCCTTGTGTGAGTTAATTGAAATTAAACAAAAAATATAGCATCTGTTGATTTTATAATTCTATATGTGATTGTTTTTTGTGCTTATGATTGTTTAATTCGGTATGTGTTGTGTATGAATGAATATCTGTGTGAAAAAATATTATTGCCTTTGTTGATTGATAAATATATATATATGCAATTGTTTTTTGTGCTTATGATTGTGGTATTTGAATTGAAGGGTTCCAAGTCTGCCATTCACTGGGAGGAGGTACAGGGTCTGGTATGGGGACCCTGTTGATTTCAAAGATCAGGGAGGAGTATCCAGACAGGATGATGCTCACATTTTCAGTGTTCCCTTCTCCTAAGGTTTCTGATACCGTCGTGGAGCCTTACAATGCCACTTTATCTGTTCATCAGCTGGTGGAAAATGCAGATGAGTGCATGGTTCTTGATAACGAAGCCCTCTATGACATCTGCTTCAGGACCCTTAAACTTACTACTCCAAGCTGTAAGTTTCTTCAAATTTTAGAGCAAAGTGTCATTCTCACATAATATGGCTTGCCCATAATGATTATTTAGTTAAAAAATTGCTACCATATACAAAGGGTTATTCTACATCGTGGCTATGTTATATGTATGATGTTTCAAATTAAGCCTCTATAGATGTCATTTTATAAGACTATTGTTCGCCTTTAGGACTGATTATGTAGGATTTTGAAGTATATATGCAAACTGTGTTCAAGTTCAAGAGCTGAATATCATTGTCACATAATATGCCCTGTCAAGAATCATCAATTACTTGACAAGTGCATTGATATGCGAAGGTGTTGCTCTACCTCATGACGATATTATATTATTATGATTTTAATATAATATCTAATTGATGGATTCAGGTTTTAATTTAATTTACAAAACTTAATTTGTATGCTGTTTTATATATTTCTGTCATATTAGCAATATTGGTATGGGAGTTCATTTGTTTTCCTTTGTTTCACAAATTAATTGCTGCTACCTTTCATAATCAGTGAATCATGGGTTTTGTTTGGTTGTCTTATCAGTTGGTGATCTAAACCACCTTATATCCGCAACCATGTCTGGAGTAACCTGCTGTCTTCGGTTCCCCGGCCAGCTTAACTCTGATCTCCGTAAACTCGCTGTCAATCTCATCCCTTTCCCTCGTCTGCACTTCTTCATGGTGGGATTTGCTCCACTCACCTCTCGTGGGTCCCAGCAATACCGATCTCTAACTGTTCCTGAGCTGACTCAACAAATGTGGGATTCAAAGAACATGATGTGTGCTGCTGATCCTCGTCATGGTCGTTACTTGACCGCTTCAGCTATGTTCCGAGGAAAGATGAGCACTAAGGAAGTAGATGAGCAAATGTTGAACGTGCAAAACAAAAACTCCTCTTACTTTGTTGAGTGGATCCCTAATAATGTTAAGTCCACTGTTTGTGACATTCCACCAACTGGGCTTAAGATGGCATCAACCTTTATTGGAAACTCAACTTCAATTCAAGAGATGTTTAGGAGGGTAAGTGAGCAGTTTACAGCTATGTTTAGGAGGAAGGCTTTCTTGCATTGGTATACTGGAGAAGGAATGGATGAGATGGAGTTTACCGAGGCTGAGAGCAATATGAATGATTTGGTTTCCGAGTATCAGCAGTATCAAGATGCAACTGTTGATGAGGATGCAGAGTATGAGGATGAAGAAGAAGAATACCAAGACTGATTTTTGAAACAAAATTGTTATTGGGGAAACTTGTTATTTGTAGTTTTATTAATCTCAGTTAGTTTTGGTAAAACTTTTGCCAAATTTCATCAGTTGCAACTTTGAATTCATTCCAGAAATTTATCTTTCTTTGTAGTTGGAATCTCAATTTTGGAAATCCTGCATGAAATTGAAGTATTTCATTGATTCAATTTTGGAACTTGGCCAAATTTGAAGTAGTATGTCATTGTTGCAAATACAGTCGAATTTTAAAATTATATAAGTTTTATAGAAAAGTCACAATTCAGATGTTCAATTTCAAATGTTCTAATAAACGGTGACCTTAAGGTGTTTGATAACTTCATAATCTTTTTAGGGTAAATTACGAATACCCCCCTCAGGTAAGGCCTAATTACAAAAATCCCCCTCACGTATTGGGTATTACAAAAATCCCCCTCAGGTTTGTCACATTCTTACAATTAACCCCTTGTTCCTAAAATGTTCCAATTTTGCCCTTGGAAGTTATTTGTAATGTTTATAATATGTTATAAATTTTAAAAATTGGGTGTTAATTGTTATATCTTGTAAATATAAAAATAATAATCATATATTTACCACCAAAATAATTGATATAATTTATAATTTTTCATAAATTTCAATAAATATTTCAATTTATAATACAATATAAACTTTAATAAATTAAAATATCTTATTTATAATACAATATAATTTATTAAATTTACTAATTTAAAAAATAAATTCACTTAACTAATGTGTAAACAATTCATATTTATAAAATATATTATTAAAATTCTATTAAATTTAATATTTTTTACAATTTAAATTGCTAATAAATATATAAATGCCCTTTTTTTTTGCAAAATTTATTAAAATTTATGGGCAATTATAAATTTTATCAATTATTCTGGTAGTAAATATATAATTATCTCTTTTCTAATTAATAAGATATAATAATTAGATCCCAGGTTTTAATATTTATAAGACATTACAAACAATACAAATAACACCCAAGGGCAAAATTGGAACATTTTAGGGACAAGGGGTTAATTGTAAGAATGTGACAAACCTGAGGGGGATTTTTGTAATATCCGATACGTGAGGGTGATTTTTGTAATTAGGGCTTACCTGAGGGGGGTATTCGTAATTTACCCATCTTTTTATTTGATTTTCTGTGATTTTTATATACTGTTTGTTTTGAAAAATACTATAATTATTTTGATATGTCGATCTAAAAAAGGGTAATATGTATTATGTTTAATTAACTCCTTTGTGATTTTAAAAAGAGCATTGTATTCTCAATGGATATTTTTAAGTTTAAATTTATCTCATTTTGTTGGAGAGTGTAGCTTATTCACTTGAAAACTGTGGGGAGGTTGAAAACTGTTGTATAAAATAATACAAAGAATAATTGGTTTATATGAAAAAACACACGGAATAAATTGCTCAAAATCAAAATATTAGTGCCTAAATTAGTTTAGGGAAATAAAATTCACTCTTTCAAAAATCAAATATTTTCAAAGGTTATATACTTAGACTTGGTAGCCGCAATTTGCATAGAATCAAGACTTTTATATTTTTTATTTTATTTTTATTAACAAATGATTGATATAGTGAAATGTCTAAATTATTTTGGGAAAATAAAATTCACTCTTTCAAAATCAAATATTTTCAAAAGTTATGTACTTTAGAATTGGTGGCCACAATTTTCATAGAATCAAGACTTTTATTTTCATTATTTTATTTACAAACAAGTGAATGATTTAGTGAAATGTACTAATTCCCCAGGTTTCTCATATTATACTCGTTATTTTTTTGATGAATTATATTTGTCATTTTCAGTGCCCAGGAAAAACTTTTTTTATTTGGTTATTTATTAAAAATAATAAGTTTATTTTAAAAATTGCAAACATTTCCCTAAAACCCAACACGAAGAGAAAAACAAGAGGGTTAAAGAAAATTAATAGTCGAACTCAGTAGTTTGAGAATCTGAAAATGGCGACTGCTCTCAGAGCAACCTCACTCGAGAAAACTTCCTCCCTCTTTAGATTTTCATTCAGCTTCCTTCGCAACCTAAGCACCGCCAGTTCCGCCGGGAGCCCGGCGGTGGAGGCGGCGGCGGCGGCAGTAAGCGGAGTTAAGAAGCCGAAGCGGAAGAAGAAGAAGAACTTTTTCGAGGTGGCCCAATTTCTACCACAGTGGGGTATTGGCTATCACATGGCTAAAACTCATTGGACTGACGTCTCTTATCAGATCACCAAAATCAATCTCTACAAAGTAAGACTGATATATTCTCTATTAAAAGAAATCTATTGCTGTAGGTTTAATTGGATCGTTAGGGTTTAACAATTTATCGTAACCAGTACTGTATGTATGTGTAATAAGATGCATTATTGGTTATATTTGTGATTTAGGTTTAAGGGTAAATATAAGCCCCGTAATGGTCTTATGTTTATCTGTTTGGGTGAGAGTTATAGGTTTGTTTTAATATAGTTTATTATGAAATATTTTTGCAGGATGGAAGGCATGGCAAAGCTTGGGGGATTGCCCATAAATCTGGTAATTTTCTCTAAACTTTTCTACTGAATGACCAACTCATTTATCTTAAGTTGTCAGAGAGATGAGTCATTTAATATTTATCACTTAACACGCCCCTCATGTGAAGAGGGTATACACTTTAATCACTTAACATTTTCTAAATTTGGTTTTGTATTATGCCTTTCATTAGTTTGGAGTACGATTTTGTATAGCATGAGTTTTATTCTTATGAATTTTGATTTATACGGTTTTTTTTTTTTTTTTAAATAAATGGGAAAGAATGTATTTTAAAGATTGTGGAGGTTAATAGAATTGAAATATAATATATTTTAGATAGAGAAGGGAGATGAGTGCCAAATCAGAACGTTGATTGACTGACCCTTGTCTATTATGTGCTCAAACATCCCACTGCTGTTTCTTAGCTTATTTCTTTGTGAAGAGCATTAGGGTCTTTTAGAGAAGAGATTATTTCGTGCAGTGACATATGACATGGGTGCAACGTTTTGCGTACAATACACGGTTGTGATTACATCTTGGAGTACCACTCCTTAACTTTAAGGAGTTACATAATCTCCTCCTTGTGCTGCCCCAAATCATCCGTGTAGTTGTTGCACAAAAGAATTAGTTCTTCCTTGCTGAAATAAATGTCCTTGGTCGGTTGAAAAGGGAGTTTAAGTTGGAGAATTTATCTGTTTTTAAGTTATCGTCAAAAGCGACTGAAGGAATGTCTTATTTTTGGAACTACATATGTATTTGGTCTTAAGCTACAGAAAATGATAAAACCATTGAAGCGCGTACACACCTATACATGAAAAAGTAGAATAGGCTAATTAGTCCTATAATAATCTTGATTTATAACGTCCCTTTTGGTTCATATGATTGAGTGCTTTAGACTCATCCCTCCCAATTTGAAGAAAAAGTTTGCCTTAAGTACGATGGTTCTCATATACTTTTACTTCCTCTCTATCTTTCCTGCTACCAAAAATAATGCTAAAATCTGATATTTTAACCTAAGTGGCATTGTCATTGCCAATCTCTTCTTGGTCATGATCAAATGCACCGTGATAGCTAGCTATATTTGCAGTTATCTGCTGGTAAGACTAGATAAACATACTGGTCACTTACATTAGTTCCTATCAATTTCTTTGTTTCGGATGGATTGAATAAGAGTATACGTAAAAATGAAACATTATGAATGCTGCTGAATCGGTTAATTTCAGGTAAGCCACTAGTGGACGCCCCCAAGAAAATAAGCGGGGTTCATAAACGTTGCTGGAGATACATTGCCAACTCAAAGAAAGCAGAAGAAAGCAGCAGCACCCCCAAACCTGAATTACAAGCTGTTTGATTGACACTATTTATGTGTTTTTTAGTTGAGTTGCTATGATATACATATCTTAGAAAAGGTGCAACCGTGTTACAAATGATGGGATAGACATAGCTGCGGTGGTGTTCTAGTATTCCTCTGATTTATCTTCTATAACCCTTTCTTTTGTTCTAGCATTGTGTTATATCAATTAAAAAGAGGTTTTGTTGTCGGAGCAGTTTATTGTTCCATCATTTTCCATGTTAACATTTGGATTTTAATTCTGATTCCGCTGAAATATTGATGGACTAATTGTTTTTTTTTAATCTTATGTTTGTATATTTATGATCGTTCTACATATCTTAGCATCTTCGATATAGAACTCGTTTGGTAGCAATGCTTTTTTTTCGTCTTTAAGAAAGTTTGGTAGCCATGCTAGTAGGTAGCAACTATAGAATATATAATTTTTTTTTTAGGTAAACTATAGAATTATTGTAAAAAAATTGATTATGTTATTATAGAAAAGATAATAGGCCTACGGTTGCAGAGTTAAAATATAACAATAGTAAAGAATTAGTTGATTGAAACATATTTGCTGTGTAAGAATTTTAATTGTCGATTATCACTTGTTTATTGATGGAATGATTTCATTTATCAACTCTAATCAAAGAGAGACATTCATTATTTACTTGTCTAATTTTTGCTACCATAACCAAACTAGTTTTTCATAGTAACAAACTATGTAGACAAATTCAAATCAGTCTTCACTAACATATACACGATCGAGATGCTAAAGTATGAAAGCATTTATTAATATCTAATGTGAAATAATATTATGTAAAGTGTAAACAGGACAATTCGGTATTCAAAAACAACTTGAAAACAGTACAAATAAGTGGGAATTTCCCCTGTTTGCATCAAATTTCCATTTTTCAACTACAAATATTATTCTGACACAAGATAATAAACTAAACAGAAAGCAGTGTCAAATTAATTCACTCTTCTTCCTCTCCAAAAACTGCAACATTATCAGACTTCTTTAATTTAAACTAAGCCAAAAAAGCTTGTATACTAAAATGGTGAAGATGGTCCTTTTCCTTTCATTTTTCCTCTTTATACAAGGAGCTTTTGGTACTTCATTCATGAAAGAAAATATTATTTTCTATCATATTATTCATACTATAATTTGATGTTTTCCTTAAAACTTTCCCATATTTAAATGCAGATAATGTGAAGAATTACCAATTGGAATTTGCTCCTTCTCAAACTTAATTCAATGAGTTTGGGTCAAGCTACAAATTTAATACTGTATAATTGATTTGCATGAAATTTACAAAAAAAAAAATTATCACTTTTCATTTTTTTTGGTACTAAACCATCCGTAACCGAATCGGATTGTTCGGCTTGACATATGGTACAAATTCTGAAATTACTGAACCAGTCTAGATACCAAAAATTGGTACTGCTTGGTTTAGTTCTAATGAACGCATACTACATAGTTGCGAAAGCATAAATATATCTATTTATTAATTTTTACAAGTAAAAAGTTAACTCTATAAACTATAATCGTTAGTTATATAATTATATATATTTTTTTAGAAATTAAAATAACATAAAACATCAACAAAAAGAATAACAAAGTTCGTAAGAAGGTGAATCCCCGTCACAAAAAATAGAAAAGGGAAAGTTTCTAAAACAAATAAAAAAGCATACTAGCTACGATCAAATGTTAAAAAAATTTAAGTTGAAATCGGATCGCCATAGCCACCAGGTTTGTTGTAAGTTCTAAAAATTGACAAATAAATGAAGATGGGCATTATGATGACGATATCCCCAGAGTTGAACCCGATCGCCTGCCTTGAGATTGTTCCGAATAACAAATTTCTTCCAGCCCAGTTTAAGAACTGTCATTTTAAGACTGTGCCAAAATTTGAGTCGCATTGCGTAATATTCACCGTTTGGATCAACTACGCGTACATCAACCCCGTAACTATTATCTACGTCAAACAAACTTGTTCGCTCCTCCTCCGTCAAAAACTCGATCAATTTCTTAGCATTGGTGATGAAAAGCCGGTTCAGATTAGGGGTAACATCGGAAACTTCCAAGTCCTTTTGGCTCAACAAAACGCGTTCTCTTGGAAAGATCACAGGAATAAAAGGCCTCAAACCATATCCCCTGTTGTTATAAAGAACGGGATTTTCAGTACTAGTTATTGAAATTGTTTCTTCGTGTTCAATGTTGCGTTTCTTCGTGTTCAATGAACTTGGAGGAGACAACCTTAAGATTGTACTAACTTGATCATCAACATCAACAACTTCAGGACTCTGTTCTTGCATGATTAATGACTTTTCTTGATCAACAATTGAAACTCCGAATAGTCTAAAAGCTTCGTTAGAGTATTTCGGCTTCTTAAAGATTTGATTTTTCATGATTACTACCGTCTTCAAAATTTGTTTGTGTTTATTTACGTGAATGAATTATATTATATATAAAGAAGAGAATATATAGGTAATGTACGTATATATATATATAAGGAGAAAAAAGTCCTCTCCTTGAAAGGATAGGAAAGGTGAGTTGTAGTCGTGCCGGCCCAATATATTAAGGAGCCTACGCAAAATTAAAATTAGGATCCTCTTTTACAAAAAAAACAATTTATTATTTTAAAATTAATTTTCTTAGTTTTAAAATGTAAGATTATGTTTAAGTATTTACTAACATATTAGTAATTGATGTAATTGATGGATAAAATGACAAATTATTTTTTTAGATTTAATCGTAATATCTTTTATAACATTTCATTCTAAATTTTCACTTAACAAAAGCAAATACTGCAATCGTGTGTATATATATATATATATATATATTAATAATTCAGGTATTGTGAATACAGTTATAAAACTAATGTACGTTAACAAATATAACTTTTTACTTGTCAGAATCAATAAATAGATAAAATGTGAAATTAGAATATTCCTGCTCTCGCTACTATCTTAGGGGTGTGCAACCGTATCAATTTTCGGTATATAGATTGGTGCGGTAATTCCAAGATTTGTACCGTATGCCAAACCAATCTATTCGGTTCGATTACCAAACAGTTCAGTCCATCACCCAAAAACTGAGACGTGTATGTAGTGTTGAGTTTTTTTTGTAATAAATAACTATTAAAAACTGTAGTTTGACTCAAACTCGTAAATTTAATGTATTATTGCAAAACAACAATATCATAATTTTTTTCCAAAAATACTAAGATTCAATAAAATAGAAACACTTGTGCTATCAATTAGCATATAATCTTATAATTTGACACCAATAATATGAAATAATCACTTTTACATAAATTAGATTAATAGAGTTTACATAACATACACGAGGAGGATTTCAATAGAATGTGTATCGAAAAGTTAATTTGATATGATAAATCTAATTTAATGTCGAGGTCCGATCATGTGTCCAACACATCTAAACTAATACATGACCTGAGAAAATGTATTTGTACTTATCTTGAAACTAGAAAAGTACAAATAGCAAAAGACTATATCAACTAAATTTTACATAAATCCCAACCAAAGAAAAAGTTAAAGATTTTAATCATATATATAAATAAGATTAATGTATGTATATATATGTGTGTAAGTATGCATATAAATCTTATATAAATGTGTATATAGATGTACTTTATATTTTTATAGATAATTTGATAATTTTTTATTTTACAATCACTTATAATATATTTTACAATTTTGAAGCATTTATAATTAAACGGAGATATCTATAAAAAATATTATTTTTTTATCTAAACTTTCTTGACAACCAAACGCGGATAAGAAAATAATTTTCCTGACAACCAAACATGTAGATGAAAATGACTTTCTTTTTCTTTTCCTTTTCCTTTCCTGTCCTTTCTTTTTCATTTTCCTACAATTTTCCCTCAATTTCCTTACAACCAAACAAGCAATAAAACTATCTAAACAAATAGGCCTTTATCCCGTCCACCATTATCTTGCAAACCAGGTTAAAAGAAATTCACCAAAAAAGAAAGCTAGGTTAAAAAATCAAACTGTATATTCTAAATCAAGAATAAAGACCAAATCCATGTCATTCTTCTAAAAAAAAAAAAAGGTTATTGAAATAATAATAAACAATCGTACCTTTCACAATTTCAGAATAGGTTTGAGTTTGATTATTTCAAGTAGTTGAGAAAATTTCAACATCCTAAACCCTAGGACATGATAATCAATATTTTCTAGGCTTCAACTGCCTTTTTGGTCTTCTGCTTCTCCATTTTCTTAGTGGTTTTCTTCATTTCAGCACCTGAGTTGGTCTCTTCAGTTTGGATCTCAATTCTAGCGAAAACAGGTTTTGGCTCAGCCGTGATCTGCCCATGTTTCAGCCCGCCCCATCTCGTGTCATCCTGTAAATATATTGAAAGCAAATTATGAATTGCTTTGCTTATGATTCGTGCATAGTCTGGGGTGGCAAATGGATCGAACTGGACCAGAAATAAAAAAATGAACTGGATTCAAAATATATTGGATCCTGTCAAAAACATGGAACGCGGACACAACGTTCCAGCCTGGTATAACACTGCTCGACCCGCACCCAGTCCATACTAAAATGGAGTGGCCCATAACAAACCGATCAACCCGTCACAAAATGGGTCGTCCCAACCCAGCAGCAAATGGGTTGACCTGCACAAAACGGACTAAGCAAAAAACGGGTCGACACGAACTAAGCATGAAATAGACCGACCTAGCACAGAACATATTGACCCTATTTACTTTTTAACGGGTGAATATGACCCAGCTCAAAACGGGTCGAACCTGTACATAATAAGTCATGTCTAGATCGACTAGTTTTTATTTTTTATAATTAGATTGGGCTTTTGATCTAGTTGCGATCCAAGCCGGATCCACATGTGGATCCATACTAAAGATTCACGTGGAGTGAACACACATTGAATCAAGCTGGTTCCACCTGATCAAGGTGAATCCGACTCAGTGGATCTGTGAATATATATATACATATATATAGGAGAGAGATACCGACCCAGGTGACAGCACTGAAGTGGTCTTCGGAGAATCCAAGCTGCATGTATATTCTCAAAGATAAACTTGGGGTGACTGGGGATAAAGCAATTGCTACAATCCTCATTGCTTCCAATACAATTACCAGTTCCTGTTCAGAGAAATAAAAGAAAATTAATATTTGGAACAGGTAGTAGAAAACTTCCTCATATGCAATTTATATGTTTCATAATTGTATGTGTCATCAAAGAAGAGAAACCTTGGCGGCAGTTTGAAAACCAGCCTCCCCCTTCTTAAAAAGAGACCATGGTGCTTTTTCATCTATATATACATTTCCAGCATTACCAATCTCTAGCACGGCCTCACAAGCTGATGATAGTTCGAGCTTCTCATAGTGCTGCCTAGCTTTCTCAACCTAAAATGAAGTTAGAGGTCAAAGCTTTGAATCTGTCAATTTGTCAGGTATTGGATCCAATTGAATCATCAAAGAATTAAATAAAATAGATGGCACCTAACTCAGCATCTAACTTAAGTAAGATCCAAATTGAAGAAAAACTAAACATTTTCTTAACTGAAACCATGTAGTAAACAGTTCAATTTAGCATTTTAGAAGGGGAAAAAGCTAAACAAAAAGTTTTAATTTTAATTACGATTTACGAATCAAATTTCTTTAACTCAGGCGGAAGACTGATTTATTATGTGGGCTATACCAGCTTCTCCACAGTATCCCTGAATGCATTTCCTTCAGCAGCAATTGTTGAATCAACAACAACAGTTGATTGGCAATTTTTCCTCAATAGTCCAAGTGTACGATTAAGAAGATTACCTGAGAAAAGTCAATATCAGATTCCTGCAAGGATACATCGGATATAGTGAGGTCTTCAGTTTGGAAGAACAATACATACTAATCTCCGTTGTCTGATTAAAAATTTGTTATTCCATATGCGAAGCTAGCTCACGTTACAACACTTCATTTTGTTCTCATCAACATGATAATCATTTTAATATTGAAATATCTTTGATGTATGTAAAAGTGAATCAATTCTCATTGGATCCAGAAGAAGATGCCATTCGTTTGATTAGAAACAAAAATGAATATCGAAAATTCGAGTGGCTGAAGCTGAAGCAGCTACTTTGTCATTTTTATTTCAAAACAATGATACTATAATGTTTCTTTTTATACACACTATTGAAATAATTTTCGCCTTTATCCATGCAAAACTTTATACTACTACTTTCCCTACATGAAGACCAAATGAAGAAATATAAAATGTGTTCCTCTAAGAAAGCAAGAAGAAGAAGATAGAATACCGATAGTATTTGCGAGATGTGCATTAATAATATTGATGAAACGGTCCTCTGAGTAGTCCCCATCATTACCAAATTCCACCTCCTTAACGAAGAAGTACCTAACTGCATCAGGTCCAAATCTATGCACCAAGTCAGTCGGTTCAAGGGTATTTCCCAGTGACTTTCCCATTTTTAAAGCATCCTGAAATTAAAATGGCATTGTGACATTCAAACAAAAGAACATAAGACAAGTATCAAACGCATGCTACATGTTATCATAAAATATAATTGGGAGCATAAGTAAACATGAATATGCATTCTCAACTTTTTATGTGGAACATATATATATATATATATATATATACATATATATATATATATATATATATATATATATATATATGGTACAATGTGGAATGATATATAATACTTCAGAAAGTACCTTAAAATGAACCGAAATGAAAAAAAATCTATATGCTATAGTGTAATGACATATAGACTGCACAAATATTGCATTGTGCATTGTGACACAATAATAAAGTTCATGCATATCATCAGATTGATGAATTATAAAGAATATTGCAGTATGGGACAGAAAGATAAAACTACAATATTCAATGTCCAGATAAGTGGTATAAGTTAACCACAAGCTTTGTTGGGACCTCCAAATATGCAACTCTCTCGGGATGGCGTTTTAGGTGAGAGTTGTAAAGGTGAAAGTTTTGTGTATTTCTACACTTATGCCTTTAAAAGCAGTAGTTGAGAGTTGGTGATGCTATATAATTAAGTAAGAGGTACTCTTCAGTCAAAAGCTCTCATTGAGAAAATGTGACATTATTTGAAGATATTCTAAATGGGATAGAGAGGCATTCAACTTGATACAGAGGGTGTACTACTTAATATAGGATAAGATGGCAAGTTAGACCTACGTGTTCAAGATAAATGAGTAAATAAATAGCATGGTTCTCCATTATAAAAGCATAATAC
Organism: Penstemon newberryi var. newberryi; assembly: GCA_030819805.1. Lineage (NCBI taxonomy): Eukaryota > Viridiplantae > Streptophyta > Magnoliopsida > Lamiales > Plantaginaceae > Penstemon > Penstemon newberryi. The sequence continues at coordinate 39,251,985 of JAUALY010000005.1, forward strand.
CTTCTAAAAAAGTTCGTTAAAATTAGAATAAAGCATATCTTTAGAAACTAACTTTAATACCTTTGTCAGGAATCCATGACCAAAAACCTGCTTTGGAATGCTTAGTCCAGCTGACATCAACATTGCTGGCCAATAAACTGCATGAAACCGCAATATGTCCTGCAAAGTTTTTGTTAGATAGACTTAATATATCCACCAAATTCTCCGAAGCAAAAGATAAAGTGAATTAAAATCGGAGAATATTTCGACCACTGACCACTGCAGAGGCTGAGTGCTATAATTTGCACGACATATAAAAAATTGCATGAGTGTAGTAATTGTATATTTAGCTATTCAGAATTTCAGGTCATTTATATTGGAATCCTTCAATGTGAAGAGTAAGTAAACCCTTGTCACAATAACTACATAAAAGTCGACCAGTATTCATTTTAAGGTATTTGATAAGTAAGGCTAATGAACCAGCCTAAATAATGATGTAAGGTCTTTATTTAATGGTTGAACTATAAGTTGCCTAGTTTGTTGTTAGATTATTGAAATGTATATGCGTTGGCTTAAAATATCAAAGGATCAGCTTGTTTACTAGCAATCTACACAAAAAGTGAATACAGATAAGTGCCACAAACCATTCGCGAAAAGGAGTAAAACACTACCTTCCCAATCAAGTGTAGTGATGCAGGCCAACCAGACGAAACAGCTGTTTGTAGATTAGGCTGCTTCTTATCCTCTAGAAGAGCAGATATATAACTATTTGAGGACAAGAGAATGGAGGGAAATGACATCAACAAATAAACTGGGACAAGAATAAGAAAAAAAACAGAATACATGTGATTAAAGATATCTATTCTGTAAACCACATTATCATGCTACATGGGGCGTGAGAAGAGTTACAAGATTATATCTGTGAATTTATATTTTTCAAAATTCTCATATTAAAAGAGAGTACAAATGTGCCAACCCCGTCTAAACTATGTTTTAACAGTGACATTCAAGAAAAATCCCAGAATCTTCACACCAATGATAATTTGAATAAAACATAGCTGCATAAAATAAGGATCAGGCGAGGTTGTTCAGGCAGAAACTGCAGAATTTCTACTTAATCGCATGATTTGAACCCACTGAAGGACAACGAAGGAATCTCAACTTCTCAATAAACATGACCCGATGATATGGTAAGCAATCTAATCATACCAATATCTTCTTGCCAGTGTTGAAGAGGATAAAAAATGAGAAATAAGAGAAAATGAGGTATATAAGGCATGGAAACTGAATTAAGGGAAGAAGATGAAGTAAACATCCATGTGAAGCATTATTTAAGATGAGAATGCCAATTCAATAAAACTACAACTATTTGCTTACTACGGAAAAATTCAGATGATTAGAATCTTTTAAGTAACTTAGGATTCGATGGATTACCCCAGTAAAGCATCAAACCATACATATATAGTCTGATTAGCATCAGTAGGCACTGGAATGCCCCAATCCACTGATGCTCGAGAAATTGAGAAATCTCTCAGGCCACTTTTGACCCAACCTTGCACCTAGAAGAGTTAATTCAAAAGATGAGGTCAAATTAAAGTAAAGCGGTCAAGTGGACTAGAAAAAACTTATCATAGAAATCTTAAAGTAGTATATTGACGAGAAGCAGCAATCAGTTATAGGGAGCAGAACAACATTAAACTATAAATGAAAACTCAAACGTTTGAAGTTAAATGCCATTTTTCCTGTGTGTAAAATGCTGTTTAATTCTCAAAGATTTGCTTCAATATTAATTTATGATTAAATACAGCACCTTTAGCTAAGTAACCAACGAAATAACATGATTGCGACCCTTTGACGATCCCAAAGTTTTACTCATACTTCTACTCACAATTTTCTACCAGACCTAAACATATGTTAGTGATGTAGAATATCTACCAAGTTTCAGCCAAAGATTGATTTCGTAATAACGAATTCAAGTACTGTTTTAAAGCTCAAGCAAAGATTCAAATGTTGTTAGTTTTTTATATATAACAATTATCTACTTGTAATTGTTAATTTCACCCTGCCATCATGAATCTGAGACTTCAACTTTAATAACTAAATCAATTTATGTTTAAGTTGAAACAACAATCTTGTTATATATTGAAACATTTTATTTTAATTAATAACGTGTTTATTTTACCCTGCCATTGTGAATCCGACTTTCATTTTGCCTAATAAATGGAGGCATACGTACATTTTAATCATATCCTTGCATTCCTTTTATATTTCCCGTTTGTTCTTGTTTCTAGAAAGAGTGTCCAAGGGGACAATTTCACTCATATAATTAACTACAATATAGGAGTATAAGATAATACATGTAAATATAACTATTAAACAGAAGAATGAGTTGGATTTAAACAGTATGGAACCTCATTCAAACGAAAAGAAGGCTGCACAAAGTTAGGGTTCTCTGCTAAAATCTCTTCTAATCGCTTTTGATACTTCGATAGGGCAAAGAAGTAGTTGTCTTCTTTCCTTCGGACACATGGCTTCAGGTGCATGGGACAGCAATTATTTTCCAACAATTCCTTCTCATCCTACAGATTTTCAGAAGGCAAAATTACAAGGTCTGATCACCTTATAAAGGAAACCAGCACAAACAGAACTTTGTAGACATGCATATGCAGAATATATCTACAGACCAGGCTCCAAGACACATCAACATAGTGCCAGACTTCTCAATTCAATTTGTCATTCATATTACCATGGTTTCCATATATCATGATAGCGTATATCACAAGCCTATGGACAATTTGATTTCCAAATATATTTAAAACATATTCATGTGTTTCGAAACCAATGACACAAATCATACAGAGAGCATCACATTCTTAAACCTCTCAGATCTTATTACATAAAACAATCAGTCAACCTTATCAGCATTGTCTTTATGCATACATTCCACTATACCATAGTTACAGTAATTATAGAAGACAAGAAAAAAGGAAAGAGGATGTCATTAATATCCAGGAATGAGAATCACAATCTAACAATCCTACTGGCTTCACATAGTTCTCAAAAAATCAACTCTGATTTCAAAAACCAACAAACAGCAGTCTATCTACACAGATAATATGTTCAATTCCTGGTATCAAAATATGTTCAGGTCAATTAATCATTATGATGTTACTATCTCCTTTTCAATGCACAAACAACCTTATTTCGAGCTCTCTTTAGAGAAAACTTCTTTAGTGAACTTATAAATAACAAAAAGAAAAAATCAAATCACTTATTTAAACACTACACGATTACCTTGTACTCCTCACAATTAACACAGTAAAGTCCCTCGTAATCAGCACGATAGATATCACCACTTGCAAGAACTTTAGAGTAAAATTCCTTGACAATAGCTTCATGATGTGGATCCGTTGTACGAATGAATTTGTCATAAGCTATGTCTAACTGCCACCACAATCAGTAAAGACGGGAAATCAAATATATTGTGATAACAATTACATGTATGAGTATACCTCTCCCCATAGTGCCTTGTAAGATTGTGAAATAGTATCGCAATGTTCAATTGGACTGGAATTATTAGCAGCTGCAGCACTCGCAATCTTCTCCCCATGCTCATCGGTGCCAGTTATAAAAACAACCTTTTTTCCAACAAGCCTCTACACAAGTGATACAATTCACTCAATTTTTTCAACAATTAGGGTGAATCACAACAGATAGTTAAACTTATAATCAAATTAAACCTATTGAATCATGGAATGAATAACAGGTAATTGAATACGTGAAAAGGTTAAATTGACAAGTTTCTAGTTTTTTTTTTTTACCTGGAAACGGGCAATTGAATCGGCGGCGATGGTGGTGTAGGCACTGCCCATGTGAGGAGGGGCATTTACGTAATAAAGGGGAGTAGTGAGGACAAAAGGACCCGAGGTATTGGAGTTAACAGCAGCACCGCTGCAGGTGCAGTAAAGAGCTCCATAATTGGGAGAGGTGAAATGGTTGTTTGGATTTCTAGAACTTATTGTTGAAAAGTTTAGTGAAATGTAGAAATTGGGAGATGAGGAAAACAAGCGGAGGCTATTCTGTACGGAGTACAGGACTCTGCACGCCATGGATTTGATATGATATGATATGATAAGATAAAGCTGTTGTGGTATTTCGGACCCGGAGAAAGGAAAATAGGATTGAGAGGGTAATTTTGTGAATATAACAATAAGATTTTAATGAATTTTAAAATAGTTTATAACTTTAGTTTCTAAAAACTTGGGGTCATTGATATTTTTAAAAAAAAAAATAGAAATGTGTGAAATGATATTCTTTTTTCCTATATCAATTTTGTTTTGAGTTTTAAAGGTTCAACATTATTGGAACATTTTTTTTTTTTATAAACCAAAACTCCATTACTTTATAGATATTAAATTCATACAAAATGTTCAACAAAATCTAAGATGAGAAAACCACCATCGCAAAAAAGCATACATGGAATATAAATAAAAGGGATCATCTCCGACCAATTCGGAGAAGAGGCCCAATCTGCGAGGTTGTGTGCGGCGAAGTTGGTGCGCCTAAAGGAGAATCGACACTTCCACTTAGGCCCCAAAATCTTTGAATTTTCAAGACGGGATTACGAGACTCCCAATCCGATCCCTTGAAATGGTTGTTAATATCACACACCACTATTTTAAACCAACCACATTTCGGGAGAGACCAAATGAAATTGAGAAGCCTACAACATAAAAGTGATAAAGCATAAAACCATATGAACTGGATTGTGATGTTTTAGACTTGAAAGTTGAAACCCATGGCTAGCCCAAATTCAACCTATAAATTTTAGGAGAAAAGGCACTTTCCCCTCAAACTTTCATTTATTAGTACTTACCACTCTCACTACCGAACTTTCACCGAAAGACAATTTAGTATTTCAGGTCTATTTTCTATGAAATTTATAACTTTCACTTACGAGTTACCAACGCTCATTATAAATTAGTATTGATATTTAACTTATTATCATTTTAGTAATACAATATAATTTATAATGTGAAAAGACTTTATTGCCCCTAAATATACACATTTAGTGAACATTGAGCAAAAAGTTTCACGAAACTTTACATAGGCCTAAGACATTTAGAATATGTGAGAGATATAAATGCTAACTGAGAAAGTGCAAAAGCACTCCTAAAATATTGTAATACTACCTTACCAAAAGTTACTAATAAAGTAAGTTCTATTTATTTTAGTTGGTCTCTTTCTTTACTAATTTTATTTAACACTAGAGAAACAAGAATAACTAATGTAAATCACTTAATTCATAGTGGAAACTGCAAGAACATTGAGGATATAAAATTGGGAATTATTCACATGATTGATCACGTAATTCATATGTCAATTTTGTTATTCTTTTCCCAGTACGGTCCAAAAAGAAAGGCATACATAAACTTGTTTTTTTCACCCAAAAAGTTAAAAAAATATTATGCCACTGGAACCATCATCCGAGTGATAACTGATAAAAGAAAGAAAGCACAAATGAAACATCTTCCGCCATGTCGGACTTCTTCATTCAACGCGAAATTAAGGTATATTTTGATCTCATCTGCAAAGGAAAATGAGCATCAGAACAGAGTCATAACACAAATTAAATAGAACTTTTCAATCAAAATTCATCTTAAGGTGAATTCAGTTCCAATCAAAACTACACAGTGATTGTTTTCAGATGCTATATATGTTTCTTTTGATTATTGCAGTACATTTCACAATCACCATCAAAATTACTAGAAAGGCTGTACAACAATATAACACCTCTCTGGTTTTCATATTCAAAGTAGTCATCGGTGGTGTATCTTAAATTCTGAGCTAAAACTGAACATTCAATTCGAAAATGATGTTTATATGGTTTAATGAATCTTGCACATCTAGAGTAAGTTAAACAAAAGTAGACTTCAGATTCTTATTTTGGCCTAAAGATGTTTCAAAATCAAGATCTCTAAGCAAATCAATATATGTCAGCAACATCAAGGAATGATGAAATCCACTTGCAGAAAGTTAGAAGATTTTCAACATCTTGGTCTTCAAACATAACAGATTTACAGATTAATAATTTTTCTTGTCTAATTCAAACTAAACAGTCGAGGACAATTCCAAGAAAGTCACCTATGTATCATATATTGCCCAAGAAACCAGAAAACCATATAATCCCAATTCAGCCTAAACTTGGATATATTTTTTTCCATATCACCATCCGAAAAAAGCACCCAACAAAGATTGAAATTTGATTTAACTCTACTAAATTAGGTAAAAGGCTGATAAATGTTATATGAGCTATTCATTGCATAGATGAGAAGCTAGAGTCGATTGTCACTAGCAAAGAATGAGACTAGATTCAATTAAATAATTTTTCAATTATCAACAAAAAGAACTAATAAAATTATGGCGGACCAGCATGAATATAGTTTTGTCAGCTACAATTTATATATAATATAATATTAAGCTGGTCTATTTCCAAGCAGACCGAACCATGACATTATCGGATCACGATTAAAAAGTTTTCATCTGTATTAAAAACTAACCAGAAAAAAAAAAAACACCAGGTAATACATCGATGACAGCTTAGTGTCGAAATTCATCATGGAATAAATCTGAACCCAGAAACAAATAAAAAGGCATAGATCTACGTTTTACTAGATCATTTCTAGGGTTTGTAACAAGTCAGAAATAAACAAACAAAATCTTACTTTCGATTATGCCTCTGCACAAAAGGGGAATTCTTCGCGTCCTCCTCTGAGGTAAAAAAAAGTCAAAATCAGCAAAATGAAATAAATTTCTGCGGAAAATTGAGGAGAGAATCAATACAAACCGGTGAGACCGGCGGACATCTTGGTAATGATGGCTCCAGTAACGGCAAATCCTACGAGGAAAGGCCAATTGCGTTTCCATTCTCTCTTGAAGAACACTGGCCATGGATCGAATTTCCTCATTGCGGCGTCGTTCTGTTAGTATTAGCAAGCTCTCCTCTTTTTCTCTGCTGAATTCTCAGTGTGATGTACTAGGCAAAATGTAAATGAAAATGTTGTGGTATAGTTGTGTTGGGCTTCTAATGGATGGGCCAGTCAACCGAATGGGCTTAGTTCAATCATATGCCCAAATATAGGCCCAATTCCTATTTAATGGTTGGAAATGGTTGGAACATGCCCTTTAGGCCATCTTGAATAGTAGGGGAAGGAGAATGGGAATGGGAATGGGAAGGGGGAGGGGGAAAAGAATGATTATCTTCAATAATGGGCGGACGAGGGGGAATTGAAAAGAAAGGGCAAAATCTTGCCCTTCCTTTTCCTCCCCCTAATTATTATTTGTTGTATGGGCTTGCACGTGTTTCACTTATTTTTTTTTCATTGTTTTTTATTCTTCTTTCATATTTAGTGGGTAAATCTTTTATTTATAAAAATATAGTAACAATTAAAAATAGTCTTTATCTAATTATTCTTATTCTTAAAATAATCAACCCAAATTAAATTATTTTAAATTTTAGTTAATTTATAATTTTTAAATTATTTAAAAGAAAACCTTAATACAAGCATTTTTTTTTAAAACCTTAATAAAACCTCAATGATAAACCTTCTTATATTTAATTCGTAATAGTATAATTTTTTCTTTGCTAAACTTTTATGAAGTTTTTTATTAGACCATTTTACTAAATAATTTTCGTATTCAAATGTAAAAATAATTATTTTGTTTGAGAAAAGCAATTTTGAGTAATGATTTGCATCTATTTGGTGATACCATTCAATACCATTTTGCAATTTCTTTCATTTGACACGGTTATTGATCGATTTGATTAAATTTCAAAAAATTACAATAAAAAATTTAATCAATTATTTTAATAATAATTTGATAATATTTTATAACATCACATACTTTTTTTACTTAAAAATTAATTTAATTAGTGATTTTTTTAATATTTAATTAGTGATTAGACAAGTAAGAAGTTTCACTACGCATTAGATAATCGGTGAATTAAAATTTTGGAGTTTAGAGTTTTGGAGATGGAGAAAATAATAAAATTAGGTGAAATTCGTTGATGAGTAGGAAATATTTGTCGGGATTACGTGTAAACTACAAGGCAGTAGACCCCATCCAAATTACCGACAACGCCCCCCCCACCACAAACAACAAACTCGCTTCTGCTTTTTCTACTCTATATTTTAGCAGAACTGTAGATTGATTTGATTGATGAGCTAATTTCTTATAGAAACTTTCACGATTCGATCTCTACGAAATGGGCGTTTCTTGGGACGACGGTGTTCGGATCGAGCATGGAAAAAGCACCGGCAACCCGACTCTGGTTACCGTGAATTGTCCCGATAGAATCGGACTTGGATGTGACATCACTCGGGTCATTCTTGAATTCGGACTCTATGTCACTCGTGGAGGTATGCATTCTCAAATTTCCCCCATTTAATTAAGAATCTATGATTAGGTTCTCGTAGCTTGGGCAATTCTTAGTGTGTAACTTGATTTCATGAGGTGTAAATCAATATAATACAACACAACTCGATCCAAATCTTATTAGGACCCGATTATGAGAAGAAATTTCATGTGCTTTGGGTTTTACATTGTGTTTTAATCGTGTTGAACTTTTTTATTTTATTTGATATATGTAGTTATCCAATATATCTGTCACATTTGAGAAAAGTCAAGGTTGAGCTAGAGATTTTAATTATTATTATTATTATTATATTATTATTATTTATTTCTCAATTGTTATTAATACTCCATTGTTTGTTTACCATTGATGTATACAGTGTATCAATTCTCAATGCAGATTTCTCCACTGATGGGAAATGGTGTTATATTGTGTTTTGGGTTGTTCCAAGTCCAAGAGCTTTAAGAGTTGATTGGGAGAGCATGAAAAATAGACTTGTGTCTGAATGCCCATCACATTTGATTCCGTTTTGTTTCGATCCAAAGCCTAGTACTTCCTCACTTTCTTCCTTGTACCTCTTAAAAGTTTTTTGCCTCGATAGGAAGGGACTATTGCATGGTATGTATAAGTGCCTATATTCTTTGTCCTATGTCGTTTCACTTCCATTGTGTCCATTTTGATATGTTTGCTCTTTTTTTTTCAAAGATGTTACGAAGGTCCTCTGTGAGCTTGAGCTAACAATCCAAAGAGTAAAAGTGATGACAACACCTGACGGCAAAGTCTTGGACCTCTTCTTCATAACTGATGGGATGTGAGTTATGTGACTTTCCTTTTTGATAAATTTAGCACTTTTATTTGTTAATTGAAGTATGAACTGATTTTTACGAGTCATTTTCTCACCCTAAAATAGTATGACCCTGCTATGAGTCTGATGGGATTATTGATGATATGTTTGCAACTTAATGTAATTGTTGCTTATCACCACTTACTAGATTAATTTTGTTTGATATTAACTTGAAATGATAATTCTCACTTTATGTTATCTAATCATACAAGTAAACCTTTGTTATTTAATTGGCCAAATTCAATAGTCTTCATACCATCTTCATGTGACATCAGACCGTTGTATTTAGTCTGTTGTTTGGTTGGTTTCTTAGGTTAGATTGGTTTATATAGTTGTTGTTTCTTTGGTTAATTGCCCTTTCATGTTGTTAAACTCACATGCATTTGCAGTCACACTGAATTTGTAGAATATATGATCAGAGCACATGTGTGTTGCAAATATACAATACCATGAGAATAATTGTGATTATGATATGCACTTGATTTTGATATGCAAAATGTCCAAAATCTAAGTTGTTATAAGGGCATGCACATGTGACTGGAGCTAAAGAAATATCTTCTTGGGTTTCAAATTTTTTTCCATACAGAATTTATTTCTCACTATTCAGGTTTTTGTCTTGCTGTTCATGTTTGCTGTTGTGGATATTTTCTATACTATGTTTTTGCTTATAAAAATGCACCTTTTTTGTGACCCGTCAAAATTACGTGGATGTAAAAAAAAAAAAAACTGTTCAACTTCTTTCACCAAATGCTATTAATATAATTAGTGGGTCTAGTCTTTTACTTTCGTACTGCTTCACATAATATATTACTATATTTTTTTGTTTTTATTTACTTGGGCTTTCCAGAATTTTTAAAATATCATTGGTCATAACAGACTTGTCTACCACCCCCACCCCCAAGCATGCCTTAATTGGACTGGACAAAAACAAGGAACTTGGTAACATCTACTAGGACTTTTCTTACAGAGTGCTTCCATATTATTACAGGAATTCTTTGCACTTGAAGGGGAGACGAGATGAGACTTGTGATTATCTTACCCTTGTTCTTGGAGAGTTCTGCCTAAGTTGTGAACTTCTGTTGGCTGGGCCTGAGTATGAAGTTCAACATTCAGTATCTTCTCTTCCACAAGCAATTGCTGATGAATTCTTTAATTGCAACTCTAGTTCAATGGCTGTGGATGCGAACATAACAAAAACTAAGAAGGCAAAAATTACCGTTGATAACTCTTTGAGTCCTGCTCATACATTGCTGCAAATTGAATGTATAGATCAAAAGGGTCTCATCTATGATATATTGAGGACGTCAAAGGACTGCGATATTAGGGTATTCTTCTCATTTCTCTAGAAGTGTCTAAGAAGCTTGTCAACTAAGTCATCCAGATAACACACATATTTAGATAATCACATCCCAAGAGTCAAGGTTAATTTCAAACATTCTTCCCCAAAGTAATTTTTCAGCATCTGTCACTGTCTTCAAACTTTGGACAATTATACAGTTACCATTGATTTCTTTTTTTGGTAAATAATGTTACCATTGACTTCAACTCTGCAATGGCACAACTATTTTTTTCACCCTTCAAACCAATAAGGATTGTGTCAATAATTGAAAACTCAGGCAGTGTTTCTGTAATTTCACCTAAACTCATGGGGTGTGTAGGTAATATCCATTCTTTTAATTCAATAGGAAGAAGTTAATAAGCACATGCAGTGCACATGACTTTTCTATCTAGAGATTGAGCTTGTGTCCCATGAGACCAAAATTGTTACACCCATATGTAAAATACAATCTTTGATTATTCTTAAAAGTACTTAAATCTGTTATGCATCCTTAAATCACATGCAAATATCAGTGCTATTTTATTGAATATTTTATTTCTTAATGTTTTGTCTCTAGATTTCACATGGTAGAATTTCTTCCACCGCAAAGGGCTGCCGGAATATGGACCTATTTGTTCAGAAGACAAATAAAGCCAAGTTCTTCAACGATGAGAATCTGGATAATTTTTGTTCTCGCTTGACAGAAGATATGCTTCACCCGTTACGAGTTACCATTACTAGCCGTGGCCCTGATACAGAACTAATGGTTGCTAATCCTGTTGAGTCATCTGGAAAAGGAAGGCCACTTGTGTTTTTTGATGTCACTTATGCGTTAAAAACTCTCAAACTCTGCATATTTTCGGTAATAAACTAAATGTTTCTTTAAATTTCATCTTCCCTGTGTGCCTTAATTTGTACTTTAAATTGTGGTTTCGATTTGGTATGTAGGCTGAAATTGTAAGGCACTCAACATCAGATCGTGAATGGGAAGTCTATAGATTTCTACTGGATGAAAGCAGAGAATTTCCATTAGGCAGCAAACAAGCACAAAGCAAAATTGTTGATAGAGTTAAAAGAACATTGATGGGCTGGTAAAGCCATCCAGTTCTTACCCTTGGTGTTTAAGACAGAAGCAATTTTCTGTCATGTTCATGCCTAAAAGGTATGTAACTGCAGTTCTACGTAGATTTTCTTTGCTTAGTTACGCGATTATGTGCAAGGTCTAGATTTTGTATGCGAAGCGTTAATTATTCTTGCTACCCACTGAACTCATTTTGGGCTTTATTAAATCGGGGAAAAAAAAAGGCATTCCCTCCATTTCATATCGGTATTGTTATGGCAACAATTGTCATATTTACAACCAGACGAATGAACCGCTGGGGGAGCTCTATGAGAGTCTCAAGATAGACCCTTTGTTTTCTTTGTGTTCTTTTCGAGAAATCACCTAAATAAATGAAGTAGCATTCAAATAATGTCCATCAATTTCACCTGTAACTGCCTGGAAAAGCAGAAACAAGATCTAATATAATTTTTAAAAAGGGAATAAATATCAATCTTCTATTTCTCCAAGCAAATCTCTTTGCGGAAATTGATTGATAGATTTCTCAAAACAAAGTGGCCGTTAGTTTGGGACTCCATTTGCTAGCTAGGGCTCACTACCAAAATTTCTTTTGAATTATTGGTTCTTGATTGGTGATAGTAATATGAGATATCAATTATTCTGGTTATGGACGTAATTTCATAGTCATTCAGTCATAAAAGAGCCAAGCCATAATAATCAGGAACTTGATTCTGCAGAAGTGAGTCAACAAGATTGAGACTGCTCAATAACAGTTGGAACTTGGAAGTGGAGAATTTGTGTCGGTTTGGACTAATTACATATACCACTCTTGAATTCTTGTGAGAGTCAATGTGACCTTTGGGTTGTACAAATTTATAGATTTATTGTATATCTTGCTAGAACTTTTAGTACATGGTTTTCGTATTGGAATGGAGAGTCAATGTTCTAATTGGTTTGGCGGAGAAAATTTTGGGGAGGGAATTGTTGGCATATGTGCGGTAACAATTGCCCTCGTTGCTATAAGTTATGTCTTTTAGCACGATATCAGACGACGGTAGATGTTGGATTCTACAATTTCGTATTCTGGAAAATAGAAAGGTTCTACTCTAATGCAAAGGGAGTATAGGGTATAGGTCAATTAACGTGGACAGATATGATAATTAAAGAGCATTTTTCTGGTATTATGAGGATTATTCTGGCTATATAACTAAATTGGCAAATGAGTTTAATTTATTAACTGTCAGAAATATTAAACAGTTAGACTATAGAGTATAGACAGTAAAATAAATACAGTTTAATGTAATATATTTATTATTTAACTTCCTAACCTTTCAAGAATAGTTAGAGATTTCACATTATTTTAGTTGATATAATAACATTGATAATAATCATTGGGTAACGACAACTTGATCTCTTTTTGGTTTGACAAATGGTTGAATATGGACTTGTTATGTGCCAAAGATATTAAAAATGAGGAATTTATCCTTGGTGTTTCAGATGTCATTGGTAATATTGATGAGTGGAATTTGGATTTAATAGAAACACAAATTCTAGATGACGTCAAGACCTCAATTCTTTAGGTTTCCATTCCTTTTGACAGGAACAAACCGGATATCCGTGTGTGGTGTGGGTCGATGGTCGTTTCTCATGTAAGTCGAGCCAGCCAGTACGTCAGTCTCAATTCACGTAGTTGTGGAAACTTAAATGTTGGCAGGTTTAAGTTCTTTCTTTGATTGATCACACATGGTCTTTCAATCGGAATTTTGCAACTTTGAATTTCTGCCCAAGGGGTTGTTCGACTAGGGAAGATGTGGTTCATATGCTCCACGAGTGTCTTTTTGCTCAGGAAGTGTGGGAAGCGGTCGTCTCTCCTACATATTACCTTATTTTTGTCGCCCTCGGAAGGGAGGATTGGGTTAAGAATAATCTCTCGCTTGATCTAAGGAATTCGGAACTCCCAAGGAACCATTGGGCACGAGTTTTCTTAACACCTATCTGGAGCATATGGAAAGCTAGAAACATTCGGATTTGAAGAAAAAGAAGGAGGGACTTGTGCTACACTTGCCAAAGTGAAATAGCTAACCCTGGATCTGCATAAGAATTTCTTGGTGGACAGGACATGTACAATATCGATCCCACATATATGGTGTCGGCCATATAGGGGTTGTATAAGCTCAATACTCTAATGGGAGTTGGATCCTGCGGATGCATTCGACAACTGTGGGCGAAGTTATTAGGAATGATGATAGAGAGTGGTTTTTGGCTTTTACCGTGGTATAGGCGCTTGTACCATTATCCAGGCTGAACTATTAGCTTTGAGAGAGGGTATGACTTGTGCGTGGGAGAGAAGGATTGATAAATTAGTGGTTGAAATCGATTATGAGACTACATGCACTGTGATTAGGTGGACGAACACGAGAGCATCCACTGGAATATATTTTGGAGGACTGGAGAAGGCTAATTGGAATAACGTGGGAAATGAGTTGTCACACATCAGGAGAACAACCTAGTCGATTGTAGATGCCCTGGCCAAGCTAGGACGTGGACCATGAAGAGAGAAAGATTATGGATAACCCACTAAAGCAGCTTCAAGAGCTTATGAGAATCGATAGCTTGACTTAGGCTATCCATCTTCTAGATGAAAAAAGGAATACCCTTTCTCAAGTGTTAAAGAGAATATGACCGACTATATTGTCAAAGCAGAGAGAAATTATATAGTATAACCGCTGCACCACATCAAGTACACGTGTTGCAACCGATCAATGTAACTATTACATGTGGAGTGAGATATCACATTATCCCATGTTCTCCTAGAATATAGGATTTTAAAATTGTATTCATATTATTCAGAACATGGACGATGTTGATTGTCACTCCACATCTAATAATTTCATTGGTCGGTTGTACCACGTGTACTTGATAACGTGGTGCAACGGTTATATCCAAAGCATACTTATTTTTCAACTTTTTTTTTCTTTTCTTTCAAAGCTTATTTTTCGACTGTAACCTTCCTTTAAAATTGGCTAATGGTTAATGTTCACTTAAGATTAATTTTATAATTAAGGCAATATTCTCTCTCCATTTTAATGTATGTATATTTTTCCCATAGTTGGGTAATATTTTACTCAAATATAAAAGAATTACCCCTTTTCTTTCCCCATATGACACAGTTGATTTGTGCAAGAAAAATCAAATAACTTCCACCATTTCTTCGTTATATTAGAATTACGGCATATCAAAACCTTGATATTTTTTAGTAAAGCTATAATTAAATTATTTTTATTTGGCTCAAGTTCATGATAAAAAAAAAAAAAAAAAAAAAAAGAAAAACTTGAGTTTGATTCATGGGATTGTCTAGTATGCCTCACCCCCGTAGAAGAGGCATACACGATTTCTCAATATTCTGCCACGTGGACGTGTACGACTCCAGGTACGACCCCCACTTAAACCTTGTAAATACTAAAATACCCTTTTATGAAAATATTTAAACATTAAAAATTTAATCACCATCTCCATTTTCTTATTTCTTATTGCAGCGGAGAAAGCCTTCAATTCATCACCATCTCCATTTTCTTATTCCTTATTGCAGAGAAACCCTCAATTCATCACCATCTCCATTTTCTTATTTCTTATTGCAGAGAAACTCTTCAATTCATCACCATCTCCATGAAGATGGTATCTTCTTAGTAAATTCACTAAGGTAGATTCAAACTAAGTTTCATATTTTTACCTGTGAGAAGGGGAAATCAGTACCAAATTGGAACATGAACTGAAAAGAAATATCATAAAAGAGCATAACAATTCGAACAAACATGAATAATATGAAAACCCTAAATTTCGTAAAATATACTTTTACTTTTAATTTATTCATAGAATCTGTATTAATGGACGGGTGTGTCAAATCGACGATTCTCAGCAACAAAGAAATTGGGAGGGGTACAGAGGGAATGGATAATTTCATTGTCTTGGTGGATGTTTTGCAGTTTTCATAAGAATTTCATGGGTAGAATTGCTTCGATCTGCAAATCTCAGCAAGAAAGAAATTGGGAGGGGTACAAAGGGAATGGATAATTTCATATGGGTAAAATTGTAAATTCAATGTGTACAGCCCACCTTACTGGTGTCATACCCGATTTGTTGGACTCATACACCTGTACATGTATTAACGGTCAAGATTAATCCGATTTTTTAATCAACGGCTGACACACGATTTTTAATATAACTCACGTATGACCTGTGAGTCACTATAGACTTCCCGTTGATTCATTTACATATCAAACAGTTGATAATTGCGTGTGCGTGGCCCGGGGGCCCTGTCCCCCTCCTCATAAATAATTTAACTACAATAGTTTTGTATTGTTTCAAAGTTTCAATAAAAGGCATATTCGAATACCAACATTATTGCTTCTGCTAACAAGACACGAAGATTTTGATTCATCCTGCATATTTATTTAATGGAAATTATAGAAATACAAGACGATTTTGATTGAAAAAAATATTAATAGAGATAGGACTAACATCAAAAGCCTTCTCTACAAAGTTTCTAACTAGAACAAAAAAAATGGTGTGTTAATTTTATTGGTAAGAACCGCAATATTTTATTGAGCTTAAATCTCTATATTGATAAACAACAAGTGAGTCTTTTATATTAATAAGACAAATTAGCCTTGATCCACATTTTTTCTATGTGATTTAAATTATAGAACTTCATAATCGAATCAGATCAATTAAATCTCTAATCTAATAAATATTCTAATAAATCAACGGATATGGGGTGAATTCAGATTAATATCCAGTCTATTCACAGCCCTACCTGGCGATTGGGCTTTGTTATTAGGCATCATGGGTTGACCTTAGAACAATCTAAATTTAAGCAATCCTACATAAATCCTTTTCCTTAAACTCGCACTCATTATTTCTTGCAAGCATGGATTATCAACTGTACAAACTTAATTTCCTCCTAAATTACAACACAATATTATATCATCCATTAATCTACACTCTTCCAACAGGGGAAAGAGGTGGGTATGAAACATATTTTGTAGGAACCTCAACTCTACCTCTGTTGGAGATCTTTGTCACATTGTTTTTAGATAATCTGATTTCTTCAGAAAAGATAGCCCATGTGTTACTACTATTCAGAATTGCTATGCCAATAGAGAATGCCTGTATAAGTTTGAGTGACGAATCAAACTCGACAGAAAATATCCCATCTTCAAATGGTGATATGTTGAATATGAGCTTACTCTCTTCCACTTCTTCCTGTACAAAAAAATAGACCAAGAAAATCACAAAATGTATTTCGCCAAAAGCAAAACTATTAAGGGTGTTTATTCGGAAGTTTCGAGTTATGAGGTTAACCGAACCATGCACATCCTTAAAAGGCTAGACATGCATTTTGCATCCAGGACGAGACTGAAGAGATGACAAGATTACAAAAATAGTCGCGTAACTTTCAAAAATAATCTCGTCACTAGACACAAACTCAGTCTTATAATTTTCATCTTACTTCAATTTTAGTCCTTTTAACTTTCATTTTATTTCAATTTAGTCATATGCATAACAAATTTCGACATGTTCGTCCTCTAACTTTCATTTTTATTTCAATTTTAGTCATATGCATAACGAATTTTGTCATGTAAGTTCACACTTCGAAATTTGTTATGCATATGACTGCATTAAAATAGAATGAAACGTTGAAGGACTCAATGTGTGTCAATTGCGGTTACAAGACTGTTTTTGCAATTTTACTTTGAAGAAGACTTGAGGAGAAAATACCTGAGAGAAAAGCTTGAAAGTAGTTGACTGGAATTTTGTTGAATTCGACTTCTGATTCAACTGATTGCTATTATCAAGAATTCTTAGTCTACAACCGAGATCCCAGCCACCACAGTCACAAGATCCACCCGATTTCCATCTCTCGATTAACGGTGAAGGATCACCTTTCCTAGGCACTCCGTGATCACCACCAGGAAGTATAACAGTTAAACTGAAAACGTCGTCATTTTGGTGGCAATCTTTGTGTACTTGTCCAATGATATTTTCCGGGAATTTCACAATAATAGCAGCAAGCTCATCATTTGGCAATGAATCTGATATATGGTCTACATCTTTTGTGCTCATAGAAGACAAAACAAACTCCCTTTTGTTCGATTTAATGGTGCACGGAATGTCTGAAACCTTCATCTGTGCAATAACGTTCGGTATATAAGCATGGTTACTATCTTTGCATCCTTGATTTATCCAATTCCCACTCCTTTTCTTCGTTTCACTGAACGAGAAAAATGTATAAACCCATCTAGGTACAACCTTTTTAGAAGAAGTTAAGTCTTTAACCGTTGCTGCTAAAATATCGCTGTTATTATCAACCGTAAAAGTATATAGAGGAAGACCATTTTTAAGAGTTACTTGAAGTAGAGCTTGTTTTGTAGATGATGACCCATTCTTCTCACTTTGTTGTGGGCCCTTCACTTTTACGGAATTTGAGGTCCTATCAATTCTTGATGGACTTTTCCCTATTGATTTTGTGAATTGATTAGAGTCGCCACTACCCTTTGGCTTCAATAATGGATCGAGTAGTCTTCTCAGAGGACTTGATCTTGCTCGACTAGTAGCATTTGATTTCTCACAAGTGGTATCTCCCGATTGTAAGTTTTCAGAGCTGGAGCTCTTCCCTATTCTATCAAGGCCAAAGCTGAATCTGCGGTTTGGTGAAGGATTCCTCACCTTAGTGGATTCTGAAATTCCCGTTTTGACCTTAGAAAAATCATTTTTGGCTATGTTCTTCTCTTCCTGTTTAAGCGTAGTGCTACCCTTTCCATCACCGGATTCTGAAATGACCGTTTTGACCTTAGAAAAATCATCTTCAGCTACTTTTCTTGCTAATGAACCAGAGCTCTTTTCCTCCCGGCTAACTGTAAGACTACCCTTTCCCTTACGGGATTCTGAAATGCTAATTTTTGACTGAAAAATATCATCTTTGGCTACGTTACATGGCAATGAGCTAGAAGTGTTGCTACTAGATGGTAAATGCATGACGTTTACTTGGGTAAGGTCTTTATAACCATGCTGCCATTTCTCTAGAAGGCGCCAATCGAGAACCCCAAGATTGAAGGCTTTCTTGTTTTCTCCTCTCTCTAAAAAACTTGGCAAATTTGACATGTACTTAACGAGCTCTTCACTATCGTGAAACTTTCTTTCAACTCGTTGTTTCTGATGGAACCATTTAGATTTCGGTAATAGGTTGTCGGAATTCTTTACAACTTGTGGATGGATATCTTCAAAATGCTTTTCGAAGTTCAATATGGAACCCAACTTCTTCTTTTGTTTTTCATCACTTGGATCTTTGCTACAATCTGAATGAATCTCCATATGCCTGGTAATCTGTATTATTGTTTTAGAATATATGACTTGCTCTCTGGAAAAAAAGATAAAATTCACAATTAAATTTGATCATGGCAAGCTAAAGATAAGTCAAATCAAAAGATAAATCAAGAACTAACATACATACAACCTATTCAGCTGGAAGAAAATAACTCAAACTTACAAAGAACTTAATTGAAGATGTATGAATGATCTGGTGGCTATTAATTCTCAAATTATCCTGAAGCAGAATATAATAATGGTAACCATTTGACTACTAATTCCAAAAATTAATTCTGCAAAAATCATTCTGAAAATGAATAGACAAGAGAGAATCAAAAGAACAAATTTAAAACACTGTGGTCCTAAGATGCTCACAAAAGTGACTGTTGGGAGATAAGGTAAACAAATCAGTCTTCTTCAGAACTAGGTATCATAAACTTGAAAAAATTAAAATGAAAATTCACAGATACCCAATTTCAAAAACTGGGACTCTTATAGTACAAGACAGAAATTCACAGCTACACAATTTCCAAAACTTAAAAATACATAAAATATTAATTAATTTTTTCTTTCTCTGTATCAGCGAAAAAAGAGGGCCAAAAATGAAAAATTTACACTAAAGCTCAACAAAAGAAGTATGTTCTTTTTGCGTCCATATACTCATTTCCACCAGTTTAATATACTTTCAAGAACTTTTCAATTTGCTTAAGAAAGCAGGAATCAATAAACTAATACTAGTCCTTATTTCATCAAAAAGATTTAGCTTCAAACTCAAAACAAAAGCCCACCAAACAGACGTCAACAACAATCATAACTAGTCACAGATTCATAATTGACACCAAAATTTCTCAAATTAACATTCTTGAAATTAAAAATAAACTCCAGTCTCAAAATCAACAAAAACACACACACGGAGATAGATAGAGAGAGAAGAAACAAGTAGATACCTTGAATTGCTGGTAATGGCGATGCAAGAGGTAAAAAGGAGGAAAGCCCAGATTGCAAAATCAAATCTTGTCGGTGGGAAAATCAAGAACA
The DNA here is from genome assembly GCA_030819805.1 of Penstemon newberryi var. newberryi. Lineage (NCBI taxonomy): Eukaryota > Viridiplantae > Streptophyta > Magnoliopsida > Lamiales > Plantaginaceae > Penstemon > Penstemon newberryi. The sequence goes on from JAUALY010000005.1 coordinate 39,272,002, forward strand.
GTAACTTAAAAAGCTGAGGAACAATTATTCAGGAAAACCCACATCTCGGAGAATCCTAGGAATGACTTTTGGGGGTTCTGCTACAAAGTCCAAAGCTGTAAAGTAGTATATGCAGAATCATAAAATAATACAGCTAAAACACCGGGAAAAAAAATAAAAAAAAAGCAGTAAGATTCGAGAAAACCCACATCTTGAAGAATCCTAGAAAATATTTTTTGGGAGTTCTGCTCCAAAGTCCAAAGCCACAAAGTTAGTAGAATATGAAGAATCATAAAATATTGCTAAAACAAAAAGTGAAGAGCAAAAAACAATTTTAGCAAAACAGTGAGAGTGAAAAGAGCGTACTTTAGGTTGGAGGGGCATCACTTGTTTTCTGGGCAAGTTGTCTGGGAAAGATCGGACGGCTGATAATGAAGGAGTAATACGCGGGAGGTCACATCGTAGGGCTCCCGTGGACCCCATAATAAAGACTAAGTTTCTTTTTCTTTCATTAGATTTCACATAGTTTCCTTTAAGGCGCATAAAATACTAGAAATTATTTTGTGCAATGATGATTTGGGCAGTCAATTGTTCTAATTTTATTTGAGCTCGGGAAGATATTTTTAAGATGTCATTTCAACAGTGTATTGATATGTATAATTTTTTTAAATAAATTATAATTACTTTATGCAACTACTATAACAAATAATTACTCATAAAATATATTAATGTGAAAATTCACATTAATTTAAATTATCAAAAAAAAAAAAATTCACATTAATAAAAAATTAAATTTAGATTCGCCATATTGTAGTTACCAAATCTCTTTCACTTACCCGAATTACTTGATAAAACTATCTTATTTATTTATAACTACTAACTAGTGGTGACAAAAGCAGAGGGCATGTTTGTTTGACGTTTCTCAAAAAAAAAATTATGTTTGAGAAATGTCAAACAAACATATTTTTTATTTTCTTGAATAATTTTTTTATATCTCAATTTATTATCTCTAAATAAAATCTATATAAACTCTACTCTGATTTGACATAAGTAATCTATCTCTTAAATAATTTATCTCACATAACAAACATGATTTGACATAAAGTCTTACACATCTTACACCGACAATCTAATTCTTCAAAAAAAAACTACACCTACTTTATTTCTTAAACTACTTTCTCAAAACTCAAACAAATGACATTACGTGAATCGAGATTATTTTACAAACCTCCACTACTTTCCCAAACACCAAACAATCACGGCCAGAGTAGCTACTATATTAATTAGTAATACATTGAGGTTGATTAATTCCATTTCATTGGGCAGTGTGAAGAAGATGAGGAATTTGGATTACGAAGAAATTTTAGTATATTAAAGTATTACATAAAATATTTCTTTTGTTTTATTGGTTTGAAAGATGTGGTGGTACGAATTTGGACTGAGTAGATTTTGTCTAACTTCTTGTCTTATATGTATGTTTAATGTAGTTTTGTTTATGTGGATTTTTGGGCTTATTTGATGGCCATTTTGGCATGGTAGGGCTAAGGGGAATAAATAATAAATTCGGGCGGCCAAATAGGGTACATGGATGTGGATATAATCAAATTCTTGGTGGGTATGAGTACACAATTATTTATTATATGTAGTAGCAATGCAGTTCCTCCTATCTTGATTGTATACGAGAATTTTTGTCTAGACTTGATTTCGGAGATTTTTCTAGAGTTTGTGATTGTCGATACACCATATTATGATCAACATGTGATTGGTCTAGTAGAAATAACTAATATCCCCAAAGTGCATAGCGACCCGAGTGCGAATCCCTGTAATGAGAGATTCTCATATAATATATCTGACTCGCATCGAAAGGGACTAAACACTTGAGGGAAAAAATACACTACATCATACATTATGATAGAATGATATCATTAAAATGAAATCTAGAAAAATCTCCTTGACCAATTTTAGATAAGATTTTTTCATAATATACTTAGATGATGCTGAATTGAACCAAAAAATATAAACAATATTCAATTAACATAATTAATTTTAATTTTAAAAATAATATTCACGTATTTAGGGGGAATTCAAACTCAAACTCTATGAAAGATTGAAACATTAGGGCATGTTTGTTTGGTGTAAATAAAATAGTTTGGAAGAGTAGTGAATGGTTATTAAATAATTTAGATTTGCGTAATGTTGTTTGCTTTTAAGAAATAAAGTAGGTGTAGGTTTTTTTGTAAGATGTGTAAGGTTTTATATCAAATCATATTTGTTATGTGAGATAAATTGTGTAAGAGATATGTTACTTTATGTCAAATCAGAGTAGATTTTTTTCGAGATAAGAAAATTGTTGTTTGTTGACTTTTGAGAGTGTAGTTTGAGAAAATTGAGAGATGAAAAATTTATTTCAAAAAATAAAAAATATGTTTATTTGACAATCCCCAAACACAAAATATTTTTAGAGAACACCAAACAAACAGGCTGAAGACCTCAACTTTACCATATGTCGGTGATAAGAAACTTTGGGTCTGTTTGTTTGGCGTTTCGGAAAGTAGTTTGGGAGAGTAGTGGAGGTTTGTGAAATAATCTCGATTTGCGTAATGTTGTTTGTTTGGGTTTTGAGAGAGTGGTTTGAGAAATAAAGTAGGTGTAGGTTTTTTTGGAAGAGTTGGGTTGTAGGTGTAAGATGTGTAAGACTTTATGTCAAATCATGTTTGTTATGTGAGATAAATTGTGTAAGAGATAGGTTACTTTATGTCAAATCAAAGTAGAGTTTGTATAGGTTTTGTTTAGAGATAAGAAAATTGTTGTTTGTTTGGCTTTTGAGAGAATAGTTTGAGAAAATTAATGGATGGAAAATTTATTTCGGAAAATAGAAAACATGTTTGTTTGGCATTTCCCAAACACGAAAAAATTCTGGGAAACACCAAACAAACAGGCCCAAAGTATTCTCGTTAGTGTGAACCGTGTATTACGTCATGTAACTGTATCAAATATCTTTTTCAATTTTAAAAACTTTGCCAAATATATTTAGGTTTATGAGTTTTAAGTTTTGATGTTTTTGGATTGTTAGTTTGAATTAAAAGGAATCAATGTAAGGATGACTTTTACCACATAATGCTTCGTGTCCCATTCATTTAATTATTGGCAAATTGAGGGGTAAGGATGACTTTTACCACGTGCATAATCTTTTTCTTCACAATATTTACCACAATAGTCTACTCAGATCTCTGAAACATTATTGCCAGACAAAAAATTTCAAACATGTGATTGACTCCCAAACGGGCCTTGCTTACAAGTCAATCATCCAAACCAATTTCAGATTAACAAAATGTATGAAAAGCCCAATAGGATGAATCCAAATATACTGGACTTTTGTTTGGGAATTGGGATGATGTAATACAGTTTATATATATTTTTTTTTATCTGTAAGACTGTGTATTTACAGCTCGGACCGAAGAGTATAAAGGGTATAAGTCCTCTGATATTTTCAATAGGATTCGAACTTAAGTCTCACCTCTGGGAATTGCAAGTCACTACCACTTGGTCCAAGCACCTTGAGTATGTAATATTGTTTATATTAATAGTGTTAAATGAGCAAAAACATTTAGGCCAGCCAGTCCATATAGTCTCAACCTAAATTTCTTTTATTGGATCAAGTTAGTTTAAGTTAATAGAAATCAAAATTGTTTAGTTAATAACATAATCATCATCTATATTTATATCTATAACTATATCTATACTATATAAAAAAAATTCATTTCATGCTACACCATTTTCATTATCTTTCTATTTTATCCTTAATATTTAGAGATATCTAATTATGTAATTTTTTTAACTTCTTCTCCCATTAGCTTCATTAACTAATAAAATTTACTTTTTATTTTTTCTTTGAATCAATTCCCAAAAAAATTCCTTATTTTTTGTGCTTAAAAAAATTTATGCACGTGAGAATGCGTGTTAAAGATCACTAGTTATATCACACCAATTTTTTAATTTTTTTAATTTTACCTTTAACTTTTAAAGTCAATTAATAATGTAGTTTTTTAAACTCCCCCACTTCGTTCATTACATTCATTAATAAAATTTACTTTGCACTTTTTATTTTGATCAATCTCCAAAAATAAATCCTCATTTTTTGTGTTTAAAAAAATTTTATGCACCTGTGGACATGTGTTGAGGATGTACACTCTATAAAAAGAGAAGTCATGCCATGCAACACCATTTTTTGTATTTTCATGTTTTACCCTTAACATTTAAAGTTATCTTATGTAGCTTTTTATTCCAATTCTCTCATTACATTCATTAATAGAATTTACTTTTCACTTTTTCTTTGGATCAATATTTTTTGTGCTTTAACAAATTTATGCACGCAAGGACGTGTGCTGAGGATGATTATATAAGAAAGAATAAGAGTGATATTGAGTCTGGTATTTCGGGTAAGGTACCTGATTTGGCGGGTGTTGATTTTTCAAACCCGAAATCCATTTTAGTTAGGTGGGTGCCCAACCCGAAATTTTTGGATACCCGCCATTTCGGGTTTCGGTAACCCAAATTTTTACATTTTTTTTTATCCCTTGTACAATACACTGATTTATATGTACTAAGGGTGCGTTTGGCCTAGCGATGGCAAAATTACTTTTGCAATGATTGATTACTTTTACCAGAATTGATTATGCGTTTGGTTTCAATTTATCGAAAGTAATTCTAGAAATATATATTTTTATTTAATTTACAAAATTAACCTTATATATCGTTAAAAAAATACAATTGAATATTGTATTATTTAATTATGTATACAAAAGACAGTACTATAGTAAAAAATATTAGAAAAATATACAAAAATAACTAATAGAAGATTTTTTAATTTTCACCTAACATAAGATTGGTAAAAAAAAATGTTAGTTAATTGATTATTAATTAATTTCACTAAACACAAGACTACAATAAAAATGATGAATAAAACTAGTAAAAATCATTAATCAATTTTACAAAGAAAGTTAGGTAAATGTTATCATCATCTGAAAAATTTAAGATAAAGAGTTGATAGAAAAAAGGTTTAAGATAGTATTTATACATTTTGAATATGGGTATGTTAGAGATTTTACAAATTTATCAAGCTCACGTTGGGAAAAGTAGCCATTTTGTTGCTTATGTGGGGCCATGATTTTGGGGTGATGGAGAAGCAATTGTGATTTTTATTGGCCAAACAGTCTTATTTTCTCGTTTGGGCCCAAAACGTGCAATTTAGCTGTTGTAATTACATTCGATTCGATATAGTGTTTGATGTAACGATGTATTCACCTTCTCAAAAAAATTTTTTTTTTTATTATATTCAAACATGAGCAACCTGTTCAAAAAAATAAGTTTTCTTGACAAACTAATTTGGGCGGCTTATTTACTGAAAAACTTGCGATTTAGTCAAACTCATTCAACTATTGTACTTGTTTTGTTATTAGTCATTCATGAATAAATTCAGCTAAGTTCAACCAAAGTACGTTTTTTTTTTGTTTCTCAATGATTTAATACATTTCAATGTGTGTCAGACACATTAAGTGAAAACCTTCCCCAACTGAAATACATACGTGAATCTCAAAACACGAATTTACACCAACCGTAGATAGCCTACATATTTGTTTAAATTTTCATCTCATGAAGGAAATTATCACATCCAAAAGTTGCATATCTTATCGGATAGGAATTAAAGCGTTGGATCAATATATATAATATATTTGGCATTTTATTATCACCATGGATGCCTGCTAAGTGAAGGCAATAAAATAAAAACCAAAGACAGAAAAAAACAGTTTTTTTTTTTTTTTTTTTCTCACATGTTATGTTACCCGCAAATGGTTGGTAACAAGCTGGAGAAATAGATTGCTTGTCGACAATATATGACCACATAACACATGTATTATTACATTTTTTGTAAACAATTCATGATGCCCAAGAGCCAGATACATTAATTTCGGATCAGCTACTACGAAATTAATTAGTACCTTTTTTTTTTAATTTCTTTTTGGGAAAAAGTATTTAGTCCTTCGACATTAAATTAGGAACCAAAACATCATTAAGGCCATCTCTAATAGTTAGGGGGGGGGAAATAATCTTCAATAGTGGGGGGAAATGGGTAGGGGGGAAGAAAGGGCAAAGCTCATTTGTCACTTGCTGCCACGGCGTGCAGCCAAGCAAGTGGTGCCATTCCAATTCTTTTTTTTTTTCATTTCTTTTTATTCTTCTTTTATATTTAGTAGGCAAATTTTTTATTTGTAAAATGTAGTAACAATTAAAAGTAGTCTTTATCTAGTTATTCTTATTCATAAAATAATCAACTCAAATCAAATTATTTTAAATTTTAGTTAATTTTATAATTTTTAAATTATTTAAAAGAAAACCTTAATAAAAATATTCTTTGAAAACCTTAAAAAAACCTCAATTATAAACCTTCTTACATTTAATTTTTTTCCTTATAAATAATTTTTAACTCAAATAATCATTTTTTTCTTATAAAAGATTTTTAAATTAATATAAAAAATGGAATTTTTTTATTAAATTAAACTTAGAATGGAAAAAATTAATTTTCAATTTTTGTGTATGATTTAATAAATTTATATTTTAAATTAGATTTTTTTAATTTTTTTACCTATTTTGATCCAAGAAACTTCTAAAAAAACGTTGTTAAGTCTTTGTTATATTAATATTGGTGTGATTGTGTAATTTTCTCATAATTAAGTTTTTTTTTATTGTTAATTGTAACTCTATTTTATTATTATTAATTATCACATCTCTATTTTTATTATTATTGTTATTATTATTATTATTATTATGGTGAGAGTGGTGGTGGAAAATAAAAACATAAATATGCCCTTAACTATTGAAGACGACTACAGAGGGGGAGGGGGAGAGGGAGTGGGAGGGGGGGAGGGGGCATTTTTGCCCCAACTATTGAAGATGGCCTAAAAGAAAAGACCTATTCTCTTTTATAAATTACCACTTTCTTAATTTTTTTCATTAAATAAAAATTAATATTGAATATCCCGCAAGGGTCATTGAAATAATTATTTATTCAAAAAATTATATTCAGAAAAACATGAAACAGTATGAATAATCTCGAAATCTTACCGAAATACGTTGTAGACACGTCAATCTGTTTTAACCCGAAAATTTTAGATACAACAAAAACCTTATCCAGAAATACTAGCCTTTTGTTTGGGGTGATGGAGTTTAAATATCACAATAGTTCCAAATTTTGTCGTGCAAATAATAGAAGATCTGTGTGGTTTCTTTTTCTTCTAGATTGGGTCATCTTCCTACGTACTTATCCAATTCAACTTCCATATTTGTCACATAGACTTGCACATATGCATATAGATTTCTAGATTTGGTATCTTGCCAGAATTGAAATCTTATGAAATTATAGGATTTCCTAGTACATAATAAAATGAAGTGAATTTAAAGTGGTTACAAGTTTTTTTCTTATTGGTTAAATGCACTTTTCTATATGCAAAAAAGACTAATTATTAGGCATAGACTAGTTCCAATTTGTGAAATTTGAGCTGATTTATAAATTTAAGACATAGTTCATAGTTACTTTCTATGAGAATTCGATTTACGAGGTGAAAGAAAATTCTAATCAATACTCTGTACATTTGCACCAAGAACTAGGCTACTTGGACGTTTTTAATTGGGGAAGAAGAAGAAGGTGGGTATCAATTTAATTAAGAGAATGTTTGGTGAATTTTATAGGAAAAGTTAGGATTTTGAATTTTGGTGTTTTTTTTAATGAAAAATACGTTGAATGGTCAAAATCCTCATTTTCATGTCACATAGCCCGCACATAGGGGAATTTCGGGCCAATTTTGAAATTGGGCCTCAATTGGCACCAAATGTGCCAGCCCGAAAAGTTATAGGGTAGAAACGCCAGTGAACTATAGTTGTGGCACAAAAATGCAATAATCCCATTTTTGACCACTTGGTTCTTGTTTGTTAGTGCAGTGCTAAAGTATATGAATTGTTAGTCTAATCTTATATTAACTTATTAATTATAATATGTATATCATATTTCTCATGATAATTTCACATAGATTTTCCAATGTAATAATTCCTACCATTTTATGAAAAGAGAGTAAGTGCTAAAATTTAAGGCAACATATATAGAAAGTGCAGTAAGTGTCTTAGTCCTAGAAAACGATACAAAATAATGGATATATGCAAAGATATTGAAGTGATGGGGTCTGCAAAAAGGCAGGATCTTGTCCTATGTTTCGAAAAATAAACAAGAAAAAAAAAATTAAAACTGTTAAAAATCAAATATCCTTTTTTGTCGACATAAAAGAATAATTAAGACTTGGCATTAGTATGATCATGGATAAAAAAAAATTATCTTTTCCATTGAAAACATCAAAAAATTTCTATTTTTTAATCTACGAAAACGAAAATAAGGTGTTATTCCGAAACTATTTATTTGACTTAAACTCTGTTATTTTTCTTAATTTAGTAACTTTTTTTAATAACTTTTTCCAGTGTTTCCAAAAAATTCCCGAAAAGTTTTCAATATTTAACTGACCGAAACATACAACCGAAATAAAATTTTGATCCATGAGTATGATAACAATCGTGATAGAGGGGTTCAATGTGTATTTTGCACAATCGAAATATGACGGTTGATTAAATATAGCTTTTTAACATAGCATTAATTAAATGGAATCTTGGATAGAAACTATCCAAAATAAAATTCAATTAAATAAGCTAACATGGATGCGAGTGGTGCACGTCAACAAATACCAACTTCAACACATTTTGTTTCACAAATAGATCGATCAGCATATATAGTTTATGTGTGAGTGTGGGCACAATCACATATCCATTCGGCACCTCTTCCTCTCAGCCTTTCATTTAATTTGCCGATTCAAGATCCGACAGTTTTGCGCCAAGTAAACCAACGTGGGTCCAATTCGGGCCGAACTTGTTTAATTTTGATGGATCTGTTTAATTATCCACATAAGTTAACCATGTGAAGGAGTGGAGACTGCCGATTAAATCTTTGCTGTTTGGTTCTATGACAAGAGAAATGCGTCCCCACAAATTTTAGTTCAATCATATGTACAACTACTAGCCCATACTTACATATTAATTTTAAAACAAAGAAAGAGACACCAGAAACCAACAAAACTCACCCAATTCTTTTTTCAGTTTCTTGCCTACTTATTATATCGACCAAACTCACTTTTAAAAGATTTTTGTCAAATATACATTGCTAGTTGCAAGGGTGTTATTTAACGGGTGAGCCAGTTTGAGCCAACAACAGAAAAAAAAAATTGACTTTGTTGTGTGAACTTAATAATTGTACGAGTTTAAATATATAACATATAGTTAGATATTTATAACACTAGGAAAGTGCACGTGCGTTGCACGTGATTAACTATTTTTCTACGTTAATTGCATCACATATATAATAATTTTTCATCATACTATCGTATTAATGACATACTGCATAATTTTTTGACTAAATTTCTTAATTATTATGTTGTTACTAAGAAATTAAAGTTGAGATCATAAATACCTAAAACAAAAGCATTAAATTAAAAACGAACTATAATTACTAAGTATTTATATCCTAAAACTACATATCTACGTAAATATTATTCAGAACCTACCATTTGAACAAACATACAATATCAATTCTTTTATTATGTGACATTGATATTTCCATCTAAACCATTTTCACAGGTTTAACCCATTTTTTATTTATCGATTTCATCAGTTTTACCGGTTATACATTTCTTTTACTAAGTTCATCCATTTAATTACATGTTTAATCCACTTTTTAACCAATTTGACCAATTGTTACCAATTTTCCTAAATTTTGCCGAATGAACCTATTTTATCGATTCAACCCGCTTTTACATTGAATTTACATATATTTTTGTTATTTTAACATGTTCTTTCACCGATTCATCCTCTTTTTTACATTGAGATTATCATTTTTTTAATTTTAACTCATTTTTTCACCGATTTTATCCATTTTTGTGTTTATCTCATTTGTTATTCAATTCACTCATTCTCTCTAGTTTAACTCAGTTCAGTCGATTTTACTTATTCGTTTGCTGATTTAATCTATTTTATCACATATTTCACCTTTTTTGTCTATTTAATTACTTTTTTTTTTATCTTGTTCTTTCATTGAATTGACCATCTTTTTATCCTGTGTTTAGCCGTTATCATTCATTTTTACTGGTTTACGTCCGACTTTTGCCGATTTACCCCATTGTTTTAACGATTGCATAATTTTTTTGTAGCTTTAACTCGTTTTTCTCCGATCTAAACCATTTTTCATTGATTTTTACCATTTTTATTATATATTTTTTAATTGAATTTTACCCATTTTCATTGGTTTTAACCATTTCTATGTTTGACTTTATTTGACTTAAGTTATTGATAAGCTTTTCAGTTAACTAAATCAAACTTTTTTTATTCATATAGCACGAAGGTGACATAATTTTATTTTTTGATGTTCTAAAGAACTAATTTACTACGTACAACCTTAAATTGCAGAAAATTATTAACAAAATCTGTCAGCCTTAGTAACCATTATATTTGAAACAACCTTAAAGTTTTCAAGAATACAAATTGTTTCTCTTATACATGAATACTATAATTAATTTGCATATTTTACACCAAGCCCCCCAACACTTGTATATGTGTGACCGGTTGTTTTATCAATTGCACCACTTCTATTTGATTTAACTCATATTTCTTCAATCTAAAAATTTTTTCATTGATTTTATCAAAAAAATTATCATATATTCTTTAATCGAAGTTTACCAATTTTCATTGGTTTCAACCATTTCTATGTTTAGACCTCTTTTTTTTTTTTTTTTTTTTTTTTGTTTAAGCCAATTATAAGTTTTCCAGTTAACTTAATAGTGTTTTTTTTTTCTATATTCATATAGCATGAGTGTGGTAATTTTATTTTCTTTTTGAAAGTTCTTTAATAAGTAATAATCTCTTAAGAACTTTCCAAAGAGATGTCGATTTCACCTACTTTTGCACTAAGTTTACCATTTTTTTTGTGGTTTAATTAATTCATGCATTCTCACTGGTTTGACCTAATTTTAGTCGATTTTATCTAATTCATTAATCAATTCACCCAGTATCTCCGGTTTAACCCAATTTTAATCGATTTTACTTATGTTTTTGCTGATTTAACCTATTTTTTTAAAAAAACCAATAAACAAAGATGGAGAAAAATTAATTTAAAAAAATTCAAACTTGATTTTGTATTCAGTAATTGATGCCTCACCATATTGTTTTCTTGATTTTGTTAAAATTATTCGGAAAGAAATTGTATCCATCTAGAAGAAAAACATTGATTAGATACAAAACAAACTAGCTAGGTTTCAAAACTGAATTATTATAATGACTCTTAAATTGGCTTTGTGGATGCGCGCAAGGGCGACCTGGAAGTGGTAGATCAGGGTGTGGTGCATGAAACATATCTATTTAGGCTCATCAAACTAATTAAGTGCTCAATATGGACGGTTCTGCTGTAAAGTTGTTTAGTCAACGCAGACAATAAATTAAAATATAATATACTATATAAAAGCGGCATTAGCCAATGATGTCACCAGCCAAAATGCATACCCAAGCATCGCGTCAATGCATAACTTTAAGTGTATTTATTTCCTTAATTAATTAGTCGATATTTTGTGCACTTCCGGGAATGCAATTTAGCTGCTACTCGATCATGTTTCGTTTAGTTTCAAACTTTCTCTGTTCTTGAAGTTGTAATTGCGGATAACTCTTGATATTAATACAACCGTTTGATTCCCTCAAACAAACAAAATAAAAAAGTGTATATATTGTAAACCACTAATCCCAAGCCAAAATATCCATATTGAGATACTGTAGGAGTTTTCTATTGCATGATCCTTTCGCACAAAATATGTTTGAATTTACATATTTTAATTAAAATTCTAAATAATTATTAATGATTTAATTTAAAAGAATTTTTATTAAATAGATTTAATTCTGAAAATTTAATTCATTTAATTTTATTCTAATTAAATCATTAATAATTAATATTTCCATTCTGGACCCAGGTACACTTATATTATAAGGTTTAAGATTAAATTGGAAAATAATTTTTACAAGAAGAAAAATCCGTCAAATATTAATCTTAATAAACCCATGTTCAATATCAAAAAGCCCAAGAATGCCAACACACGGCAAAGAGGGGGCAAGGATATTTACTAGTGAATTCGTAAGATTATTCTTGCCAGAAAAACCTTCTTAACCATAATCTTAAATCCTTATATTATTCATAACCCATGTACCAAAACAATATTTAAAACACATGGGGTTTTCGATACATAGTTATATACAGCTCAACACATGATTAAATGATTTAGCCTGTCATTAGGCTAAATGTACACAAATAAAATTATTTAAATAAATACAGAAAAGTAAAATAGAAAATTACCTTGAGGATCTTCAAACCAAAGCTTTATTAATTCACAATAATATTTTACAAAAGGAAATTTTAAAACTTAATATTACAAGTGCGCGATTAAGGCAGAGGAAATTTAAACAAGTAGTAGTAGTAGTAGTATGAAAGCTTATGCCTTCCTAAAGCTGCTATGCCAGCATTTTATAGACGGGATTCCCGGACTTGAAATTTGGTTTCAATTTTCTTCAATACTGTTTAATTACTCGCCCGTGAATTTTTCTGAAAAAGTATTACTTTTCACTATTCATGAACAATGACTTTTTTACTATTCATTAATAGTATCTTGTCTTTTGTCTTGATCTGCCGACACTTTTGCCAACAGTCTTCATCATTTTTCAGATCTGATTTTATCAAAAATTTCTTCCAGATCATAAGCATTGAATGGATCTTCATCATCCTCATAAGGATCCTGTGATTCGCCTGTCAACTCTAAATTTGAGGCGGACGCCATAGATGTGTCTGACTTTGTTTCATCATTTAAGAATTCCTTGAAATTTTTCTTCAAATCCTTCTTCATTTCATCCATATAAGCTTTAATAATTTCGGCTTTGGATAAATCTTGTTTTTTCATTTTTAGTTTTCCAGATATGGCCTGAAATGGACTTGGAGTATCTTCCTTGGTCTTGTTTTTGTATGTCAATAATTTGGACTGAATTAATTCTTCCGTCTCGGCTCCGAATAATCTTTCAGAGGATGGATCTATTTTGTTCATTTTTTCCCAAAATTTTGAGTAAGAAGCCCTATAAAGGCATGGAGTATGATGTTCTGTATAACTAACAATTGGAATCCATTTTGAAATCCATGGAATTGAAAATTCCGTAAAAAAGTGCATAGAAGCTATTAGCTCGTCTGCTTTATGGGAAGTTATTAACTGAGAAATTTGGGGGTATAAATCTATCCATTCAAAATACAAACTCTTCCATTTTTCCGGAAGGATTTTATAAGAGGGGCCATGGTATGACCACCAATTAACAAACCAATTTGGTATAGGAGATTTATATACTTCTCCACAAACTTTGATAAACCAAGTATGTTTTTTCTTGTTATTTTGGTAATATAATACCTTATCAAAAGCTGAGATATAATCCCAGTAGTTAAATTTTATAGAAACATTTTTCTCAGAAAAGATATAATCTTTTTCCTTGAATGTGGATAAACCCCATTCTTGGCATGAAAAAATCTTTTTGATAATGATCTTGCTAAAAGTATAACTTTTCTGATCATTTGAAGCAAAGTGTGTAATTTCACAACTTTCAGTTGCTTTAAGCAAATTTTCATAAAAAATTCTCTGCTTGTATGATGTAGCAGTAAATTGAGTATTATCAATATATCTGTTCATTAAAAACCATGGATCATCTTGCCATTTAAGATCGGAATATTCCAGATGAAGTATTACTTCTTTCTTGTAATTCTCAGCATAGTTGATATTTTCATCAAATTCATTTTCTTGTAAAATATTTGCAAAAGTCTGGGAATTTCCCTTTGATGTGGATGATTCACCCACTCCAGAAATATTTTCTGCAACTAATTTCTTTCCATGAATTTGAGAGATTATGTTCCCTCTTCCTCCTCGACCTCTATAATTTTGAGGCCTTCCTCGAAAGGAGTAATCACGCGGTATCATAACCTGCAAAATTATTTATAAAAATTGGTTGATCTGAGCAATTTATGCTCATACCACTGAATATCTTCATGGTATTTCTCTTTTGCTTTATTAGCATCTTTAAATAAATGTGGATATTTTTCAATAAAGGAAATCCTTTCTCTGCAAACATTAATTTTGGTTTTAAGGTAAGAAATATTCTTCCTGGTAGAAAATCGGTTTGAAGAACTTGAATAAGGATTTTGACTCATTTATAAAATCCTTGTAATCTTAGCAATCTGTGCTGGAAATCAATTATAATATGATCATGAAATTCGACAACATCCATTTCTATACGAGGACTAGTTTTAATATAAGTAGCCCTGCTCCAATGATACATATCAATAACTTTCTTTAGTCTGCGTATAGCAGCTCTGTTATCTTTAAAATTCATTTTATTAAGAGTATTAACAGACGAATTGCCTTGACAGACATATTCAGATGATCCAATATTTAGAATGGTTGGCTTCATTCCTGTAAAAATTCATGAGTCAAAAAATCAGGAAGATGATTATCTTCTCCTTTTTTATAATGTATTTCGAAATCAAAAGGGGCTAAATGAGCCTGCCATCTAGCAAACATTTGTTTAGAAACATCATGTTTAAAATCTTTATTAAACATATACTTAGCAGATTTACAATCAGTAAATATCTTGAATTTTTGATTATATAAATCATCCTGAAATTTTAATACACATTTAAGAATAGCAAGAATTTCTTTGGCAATGGTAGCATAATTTTTCTGGCTATTATTCCATTTTCCAGAATGAAATCTGATTAAAAACATTTGTTTTGTAGAAGGACAAATTTGTTTAAGAATGCCTCCAAAACCAATATCTGAAGCATCTGTTTCAATAATTTTTTCCCATGTGGGATTTGCTAACATTAAACAAGGAAGTAGTTTAACTTTACTCTTAATTAATTTAACCGCTTCTGTATGACTATTAGTCCAAGGAGTAGGTGATTTCTTAAGCCTATCATATAAGACTGCTGCATCTGTAGCTAGATCCTTATAATAAGAGGAAATATAATTTAAGCTTCCAAGAAATCTTTGTAATTGGGTTTTATCAGTAATTATATCTGGGAATTTTGAGGCAAATTCTATACTTCTATTAATAGGAATAATTTTTCCTTTCTCAATATTATGACCTAAAAATCTAATATTAGTTTGGAAAATAGACATTTTTGGTTTAGAAATTACTAAACCATGTTGTGTGACTACCTTTTTAAATATTTCAAGGTGTTTAAAATGATTTTCGATCGTTTTTGAAAATACTAGAATATCATCAATATAAACAATAATAAAATCACTATAATGTATGAAAATATCATTCATTATTTTCTGAAATTCAGAAGGAGCATTTTTCAAACCAAAAGGCATAACTTTCCATTCATAATGTCCAAAAGGAACATTAAAAGCAGTTTTATATTGATCTTTACAATTTATTTGGATTTGCCAATAGCCTGATTTTAAATCAAATTTAGAGAATATGATAGCATCATATAATCTGTCTAAAAGATCCTTTTTATTTGGAATTGGATGTCTAATCCATTTTAAAACTTTATTCAAAGGTTTATAATTTATCACAAGTCTGGGAGCACCCCTTTCTTGTTCACTATGTTTATTAACATAAAAAGCTGTACAGGACCAAGGTGAATTAGATGGTTTTATTAAACCTTTTTGTAAAAGAGATTCGATTTCTTTTTTACATAAATCTAAATATTCTGAGTTCATCTGGCAAGGTCTAGCCTTAGTTGGTATTTTCTTTTCATCAAAATCTTCCTCATATACAAATTATATTAAATAATTCGATTCTAAAAATTTAATTCAATTTAATTTAGTAGGAAATTTTAATTTTATTAATAATTCTTTAAAATAAATGAATAAAACAAATCAATAAAAGAAATAAAAAAAAAAAAAACAATGACACCTGACTTAAAGAGGGCCGTGTGCAAGTATGAGCCCCTCTTCTTCTCACATGGCCCCGATCCGCCCACGCCCCTCTCTCTGCCTCGTTCCCTCCCTAGAGCAGCCCCGTCCCGCCAACCCCTGCCAATAATTTCCATTTTTCAGCACACCCCGACCTCCACCCCTTTGGTAGCAATTGAAGATGGCCTTAATACAATCAGTTTTGATCCGAGAATATTTTTAATCAAGATTAATATAAAATTTACAGAAAAATGAATCATCAATCGTTATAAATCATGTGTACATCAATTTTACCGCGTGAAGGATCTCACTACTACATTTAATGAATAGTGTAAGAAATAGTATTAATTTATATAACACATAACTATGTTGGGTTTTTCTAAAATAAGATTTCGTCGAAATGATAGAATATGAGATATCTCATTTTAACCATTAAAAAAGTCAAAATTAAATCTGGTCCGTAGTATTTTTTTTTAAATGTCCGACGATGACAAGGCAATGGAACATTTGAAAAAATTAGATATTCGTTAAATTACATAAAGACCCATTTGATAAATATGATTAAGAAAGTAAAAATAAATAAAAATTCTCCTTCGTTATTCCTATAATTTTCTTTCTTCAAATTTTCTCCCTCCATCTTCATCTCCATGTCTAGATTTCCAACCCCCACCTTCACCTTCATAAACTAAAAAAAGTTACTTCTTACAAATCTATAGAAAATACATTGTTCACTTGTAATTTTACATATTAGTATACTATTTCCCAATAATTCTCCTTCTCTCATTTTTTTTCTTCTTTTACACTTTCTCTTTTTCATTTATTCCCAATTGAATTTTGAATGTTCTTCAATTTTCGGTTCATTGATATCGGATTATGTCCTTCGTTAGTTTCTATGAATATCTCTTTCTTCCATTTTTTCCCCTCAAAATTTTGTATTGATCCTAGTTGAAGGGTATGGGACCTTATCCCACATTGGTAGAATGGGATACTAATATGGGGTTTATATGGCCTTGGACTCTCCAACTTCAATAGCTAGCTTTTGGGGTGTGGTTCTCCCAGGATCATAACAATTGGTATCAGAGCAGGCCACCACACACTTTGCCACGCACGCGGAAGGGGCAACCTAAAAAGGAGCGACCTAAGAAAGGGCTACCGCAAAGACGAGTGAAGCCGCTTAGAGTGGACAACCGGAGTAGGCAACTAGAGTGGGCCAACGTGGGCGTTGGCAAAGGAAGCGTGGTGGGAATGTAATGATCCTAGTTGAAGGGTATGGGATCTTATCCCACATTGGTAGAATGGGATACTAATATGGGATTTATATGGCATTGGGTTCTCCAACTTCAATAAATAGCTTTTGGGGTATGGTTCTCCCAGGATCATAACAAATTTCAATCACCATCTTCACCCACAAGATCCTCTCGCAACAACCACCCTACCCCACCACAACTTTTTCCCACACAACCATGGCGTTGCCATGCAGATCGCAATTGGCGGTCTAAAACTATGAAACTGTAATCTGTATGTATTGGAGAAGACGACTTGAATTCAATTTAAGTTGTCATTTGTGTCCTATATTTTCTTAATATAGTCCTTAATAACTTTGATAATGTAACTTTTGAATCTTCCAATAATTAGGACGATCAGTTAATGATTTTATTTATTTGATTATGTTAACAGAATTAATAATATATTTGTTAATCTTACCCAAATTTAATACAGGGTATAGTTGTCATTTTATAATTTGATAATTTTAAAATAATTAAAAATGGGACACTTGTCGACAAGGGAAAAGCTATCTTATATGTTACCTATCCAATGAAGTCTCATTTTAGACGACCCCAATTAAGATAATAACACAAAGAGTATTTTAAAAATAACTTTTCTGAATGTTTAATTGAGTAAAACCAATACCATAAATACTAAAAATAAAGTTATCAGATCAATCCACCGCAATCGAAATCTACTTCATTCAATATTTCAATCCGATCCATCTCCAACCTGACCCGTTTGACCAAATTCAATCGACGTATAATTGCTACCTTTTGCACAAAACAATGCTTCAATTTTCAGCTAACTATCCACTCCCTTCGCCGAACAAATACTACTACTACGTGGATATTCCAAAGCAATAACATGTCAAATTACTAGCCACATTACCAAATATCCGAGCAAAAGGACCAAGACAATTCCTCCACATATCCTCTTCTCCCCTCAATTGTCATAATCCACTAGAACAAAATTAACCGATTAATACTGGATAAGAATACATCCCAGTATCCAAATTAAATAATAGTATTAACTATTCACGTCAACTTAACCCCACCCCTATATATACACCTTCCCACCTCTAATCCTCTTTCAAAAACAACAACACAATTTTTTTTTTTCTCATATAAACTCAGCTATGGAGACAAATTGGATAAGAGGCAGCTGCATAGGCAGAGGTGCTTACGGAACCGTGAACTTAGCCGTTAGCCTCTCTAACGGCGAAGTATTCGCCATCAAATCAGTCGATTTGAATCCCCCTGTATCTTCCCAATTACAAGCATTAGAAAACGAAATCAGATTTCTCAAATCCATCTCATCTCCTTTCATCGTCAAATACTTGGGAGATGACACGACGTCGTTCCACAGAAATCTGCACATCGAGTATCTGCCACGTGGCACTGCGGCAGCAGAAGCATACTCCTCCTCCTTAAAGGAATCTACAATTCGGAGCTACACTTGGTGCTTGGTTTCTGCTCTGAGCTATCTTCACTCCATAGGCATTACGCATTGCGATGTCAAGGGCAATAACGTACTTTTAGGCCCTTCCCCTGGCTCCGCCAAGCTGGCGGATTTCGGATCGGCGGTGGAAACCTCCTCCGCCGGGAGATCGCCGCGCGGAAGTCCGCTCTGGATGGCGCCGGAGGTTATCCGAGGGGAGTATCAAGGGCCGGAATCCGACGTATGGTCGTTGGGGTGTACGGTTATTGAGATGTTGACTGGTAAGCCGGCTTGGGGAACCGACTCCGAGTCGATTCGGCGGATCGGCTATTCGTCGGAGCCGCCTCTGTTTCCGGCGCGGCTTTCTAGCTTAGGGTGTAACTTTTTGGAAAAGTGTTTTGAAAGGGATTTTAGGAAGAGGTGGAGCTGCGATCAGCTGCTTCAGCATCCGTTTATTTCGGTGTGCTGTGGGAGAGATTTGATCGTTGATTCGTCGCCGCGGTGTGTACTGGACGGATTTAATTTGAATTTTGACGAAAGTAATGGGGAGGGGGATGCAAATTTAAATTTGAATTTGAATTTGAATTTGAATTTAGAGGCGAAGGAGAGGATAAGGGGGTTAATTTCTGGGGGAGGGGCAAATTGGGAAACGGAGGGTTGGGTGGTGGTGAGGGAAGATGGAGAAGGGACTTCGGAATATTTTAATTTGGTTGGGGCAGATGAGGAAATTGACGAGGGAAATTATATGATGGAATTTAGTTATAATCTTAATAGTAATTTATCATCTAATGAATATAATTATAGGACCCTGTTAAATGTTGCCGAGCCGCAACATTTTCGTAGTTATGGTATTAAGTGCTTTTTTCATAATTATGGTATTCAGTGCTTGGAAGTGAATAGGTTTTACAAGAATATTGATTTTCTATTTTTGTTCATGTTAGTCCAATTTGTAAATTTGTTTTCATTATTCATAATAAATTTTCTACTTTCATGTCCTAATTCGAAATTGTTTGCTCGAATCAACTATATATTTTAGTTTATATTTTACTCTAATACTCAGTCACACATAGTATGTGTAGCTTATAAATAATTTTACTTGAAAACTAAATAAAAATTTATGAGTTAGTGAGATAGTAATAATTTGAGTTGGAGGTACCTAAGTGTATTATGATTACTGCCTTTTAATTTAACTGCATTTATTATGCATTATGATGTAATATATTGTATTCATTAGTTTTTTTTTATACGTCGCTTTAGAGTTTTGCACAGATATTAAAGAACCTAATTAAAAATATAAATTTCAGGGAAAAAATAAAAGATATATCTAAAATATCCTTATTGGTTACTGGGTAGTAATGATAGAAAAAAGAGAGAGAAAACAAGGAGGTGGTAAAATTAAGATTAATAAATAAAGGTAAAATTGAAAAAAAAGTAATTAATATCGTAATGAAATTCTAAAACCACTTATATTTTGGAACAAAAGAATTTCTCTAAAGCGACATACATACTTAGAAAGGCCTCAAAACCAGGTTAATAATGACAATCTAATGCTTATGCGTCAAAACACCAAATGAAGTTGAAGTCATTACATAATGATATCGAGTACTATGTTTCATTAAGAGTGTTGGGAGTTTTTTAGTAGACAAGATTTAGGAAAAAAATGTTATAGTTTGTGAATTGTGATTGAGATCTATTTAGGAATGCATCATATTACTCATGGAGTCATTGTGACTTCATTAAATGAATGATATTCTAGCAACAACGTCTATTTTTCTAGATCAAATGGATGATATTCTAGCCACAATGTCTATTTTTCTAGACGAGGTTTAGATAATAAATTTTCAGTACTTGCTGAGCCTATACCTATAAATAGGATATGCTCTTTTTCTTTTTCTCTTTTGCCACTAATATTAAATAGTACACATATAAATATACAAGCTTACATATTTTACTCGGTTATTTCTAACAAAACTCAATCACTTCTAATAAACTTACACATTATACACGTACGTTCAATTTAATTTAATATAACTAGGATTTTTCTAGTTCAGTATGTGTCACTAGGTTTAGCTTTTTAATTCTTGATGTGGATAAATGTAGAAATTGTGATTTGTGACTCAAACTTTAATTATGGGTGGGAGGTGATGAGGCCATGGTAGCTGATAGTGATAAGATAATATTAAATTAGACAAAAATTGAGGATGAAAATTCGAATTTTTAGTTGGCCCTGAATCTTGACGTAAGGATACACGTATTGAATGTTTTGGTGTCTTAATGAGCAAGAAGGGTTTCCCTCACGTAAGAATTTTGAAATAATATTTTACTTGTAGCAATAAGCAACCACAATTTTTTTCATATCATGCAATTATCAGTTGCCTTGTTTTTTTTGCAAATATAGTTAATTAACTCTATTTCATGAACAATATTTTTCTTGGATGAGAAGGCTAAGTTTGAAGTAGGATATCACCGAAAAATTCTCACACAAATTGGATTTGACCGAACTTAAAGTAACTATATGACAAGTGTACACACTTGTCACTCATCTAGCATCCCAGTGGATTGAATCCACCGGGGTAGGCACATAATTTCCGATAAGTGTAATACACTTACTTTGAGATTGAAAAAAACTTATAAGAGAATGATCAACTACAAAGCAAGTGCAATGCATTTGCCATGTGATTGAATTAATTTGACTAAGTCAGATATGGACAATAATTTTCCAATATCACGTGTCAAATCATTAAATTGAGACGAGTTCAAAATGATTTGCCTGAAAGACGAAAGTGTATTAAAATTGTTTGGGTCTTGAGTCTTGTTACTTCTTGATATAAATGTCTTTCATACTTTTGCTGATGTCACGTAATGATGCAATTAGACAAGTTTATTAAAGCCTATTAATAATTTCTTAGTAAAACATTGTATTTGACTCGGGATTTTTTTTTACTATGTGATAGGTCATTTTACAATTTTGGTACCATTGGACACGGAAATGCAAAATTGATACTACAATTAAGTTTTCATTGCAACTTTCATACCAAGTCCCATTTTTATCCGGATTTAATGGAAATTTACCCCTATGCGATATACATAATGTTCAATTTACTCCCTGTAAAAAAAATTAAAGAAACAATTTATCCTTTTGAGCAGAAGAGTGTAACTCACTTGCCAAAATTGAAAGTGAGCATAAAAAATGTTTTGTAACATGGGGGGTAAATTACCACATTTATCATAACACAGAAGGGTAAATTGCCACATATAAAAGTTTCAAGGAGGCGGTGTGAAACTTTTATAAAATTACAGAGGGGGTAAAGTGTTCTTTTTCATATCCACATGGAAGTAAATTGAATATTATGAATATCACAAGGGGATAAATTGTCATTAGCTCCGAAAAAAATGGGTTTTTTTATGAAAGTTGCAATGAATAGTATCAAATTCGCATTTTCGTATTCAATGGTACCAAAGTGCAAGGTGGCGTGGTACAAAAAAAAAAAAAAAAAAATTTCCTATTTGACTCAATATTTCGATTTCATTAAAAAAAATGATAGCTTAAACATTATTTGTATTGATTTTGAAATACGCAAGCGCCTAATAACTTTATTTGCGAAAAAAAAAAGGTTTGTGCCACAAATTAATGATGTGCTTAATTTATTCTCAATACTTTTAGTAGCTCGCATTCATATGAACAAATTTACAAATTAGCTAATTAATAATGTATTTCAGATCCATACAAATTCAAATTACATGTGTTGTAAACTTGTTATACGAATTCCAAACACTTTTAACTCCAGATTCCTCAGTTCAAATAAATCTCAACACATCTTAAAGTTTAAAAATTGAACTTTGTCGGGCTATATATATGGTGGCAGATGATATGATTGCTCAAACTGCAAGCTCAATGTTTTAGCTAGCTAAATTTGTGTTTGGTAAATACAATTGTCGACCTGTGCTTATAATTCGAAAGGCATTATTATATAACATGGAAATGGAAATTAGTAAACATCTTTCTTTAATTTGTATCCAAATTAATCTCATTTTATTCCCTCTTTAGCTAACAGCACCCAGTCCACTTTAATTATTACATTTTTTGAAAATGAATATATAAATTAATGCTCATGAACATCATACACCCCCTCCTTGTCATTCAATGAGATCAATAAACTCCACCAGTCCCTCAAGTGATTCGTGCGAAGAAACGGAATCCTCCAACTCTCGTTTCATGTTAACCGCCCTTCGTCTCATTTCCTTCCCTTCTTCACCAACCATAACTTTCCTAACAGCCTCTTCAATACTCCCCTCCAATTCAATTCCTACTCTCCAAACATGACTCAAGTACTTAGCATTCACCATTTGATCCGAAAAACAAGGCCTACAAATCATCGGTACCCCTTCACAAATGCTCTCAAGCGTAGAATTCCAACCGCAGTGGCTCAAGAATCCTCCAACCGACGTATGTTCCAGAACCTTCTTCTGTGGGGCCCAACTCACAATGCACCCTCTCCCCTTAGTCACTTCAACAAAATCTTTCGGTAAAAATTCATTCGCTTGATCTGATCCGTTAAGTAAAGTAGGGCGAACTACCCATAGGAAAGGTTGTTCGCTTTTAGCAAGTCCCCAAGCCATTTCATCTAACTCTTTTTGAGTTATTATTGCTAAACTGCCTAAGCTTACATATATGACCGAGTTTGGTGCTTGTTTATCGAGCCACGATAAGCAACTTGTGTCTTCTTTCATTAGGCTTGTAGATTTTGGTGGTGACATTTTGTGGAAAGGTCCTATCGGGAAGAACGGGACTTTCCAATGTTGTTTAAGTTGGTGTAGTTTTGAATGGTCTAGGATGTCTATCGTATTCCAAATGATGGCCGAGGATGACCTTATATCCATGTAACTATGTAGAAAGTCTAGAATGTTTTGTGGGGTTTCCGAGGTTGCAGGAAGAGGTAGATCCTTGAATCGGAGAGGATGGAGTTTGGGAACGATGTCCTGCAGTCGAGACTCTGTAAAGATAAAAGCAAAATAAATTATTCAGTCGGTTAACATCTGATATATTGCTAATTTTGTTGTTTTCTGAAGACTTTTGATAATTACTTCGAAACATGTGTTCAATCTATACGTTAATGATTGATCTTTTCTATGCTGGAGTAAGAGGACAATGAAAAAGGCTTGATCTCAAGTTAAGTTGAATGGTTCTGTTGCGTTAGGAAAGCTTGTTGCAGATGAAAATAGTGAATTTCGAGCATTACATTTGAATCTTTATTTGAAATTCTGTCAAAATCCAATTTTATGATGAATTCGAGACTTTGAAATAAAAACTTCCGTCCTAATGTGGCAGATCCGATCTGAGTCCGTCCTATTGACATTTCTAGTTTTCGTACCTGATGATAAGGGAATTACTTTGTCTTCTAGAAGTTGAAATAAAGTGATGTGCGAGTGCATAAAGGCTGCCGTATTAGTCCTTAGCACCATAGTTGGAATCTTTAGACGAGTAGCAACAACATCGACAAAATGCATAATCGAATCATAGATAATACAAGCCACCTCACCGAGCACCTCTTCCTCGTCGAGCAACTGAACCATATAGTCATGAAACGAAGCTTCGCACCTCGTGTTAATAGTTGATATTACATTCAACATATTGTAGAAAGAAGTATCAAAACCTTCCATGGTATCCGAGAGTGGTAAGAAAGTAAATTCAGGATAATTTGAAGGATTAGGAGAATTAAACTTCGTGTGAGCTATTATGATGGAGAAGCCTTTCGAATGAAGAATGGAGCCTAGTTGAAGCATTGGTGTCATGTGGCCCTGGTAAGGGTACGGGACTAAAACAACTCGCCGGGTTCGTTTGGGTCGTATTGTTTCCATTTCTATCTCTCAAATGTTGGTGTATGAAAATTTTGAGAATTTGTATCTTTAAAATTGTTTATAATGAACTTGTTGAACTTGGGATTTATCGGTGGAAACTATGAGGTCAGATATGATGAAAAGAGAGATATTTTAGTAATGTGTTGGATATTTTGAAGGTATGTTTTGAGATGTTTTCGGCACAATCGGCTAAGTTTTGCTAAGGGACATGTACATATGCTTAAGGTTATTTGTTGTTACATGTTTGTCTTTGCAGTACCGTTGGTTTCCTCAAAGGCACAAACAATACAGCCTGAACTAGAAACCCACATGACGAGGAGGCCTAGCCTGATGGCGAAGTCGTGGCCCGGTTCAACTCCATTAATGTGAGTATTTATCTAGTGTAATTCTATAATTCATATTTAATTCATCTTTGTACTTAAATAGTAATTGAAATAAATTCAAATATCATGTAATGATTGATGAAATAATATTAAAAAAACTCGAAACCCAAATGGTATACTTTTGGTTCCCAATTTTGCACTTTTAAACATATGGAAATAAGATTATGTATAGGTTGATATATTTTGAGATTCAATTCTAGTTTGAATAGATTAACTCAATAAATTTATATATGAAAATAAAATTATTCGAGCTCAACCGGATTAAAATTCGTGATTATAGAGTTTTACATAATCAGCACTTTTTGAGTTTTTTCCAAACAAAACGAGCCAAAACCTGTCCTCAACTCCTTGTCCATCTTGATCCAAATAGAGGATTGCCCAAACCAACTGAAACTGGAACACATTATTTGACTCTGCCCTTAGCGAATCAATATGACATAACCCCCTATGGCTTTTTTTCTATTATTCGTCAATGTTTACTTTCTCTTCTAATTATTTTTCTTAGATAAGCTTTATATTATTTTATTTCAAATAGTTGTGTGTTCGTTGTTTCATTTTTATTAAATTTAGAGATCTTTAGTGAATCGAATCATCTGTATTCGTTATGTTTTTGGGTTGTCGATTTTTTTAGTTAGATAAGATTCATATATTTTTAATCGGTTAAAGATCCTGATAAATTAAATCATATTCTTATATAATAAAATTATGCACATTGGCAATAACGTGCATATGTTATATATTTTTATCAAAAAAAATATATATGTTATATATATGGATAAAGTTTATGTAAGTATGCTACACAAAATTTTCGTAACGGGCAATCAAACATATAATTTACTAAGATTTTAGAAAAAAAGAAAAAAAGTATATGCCATCTATTAAAATAAATCTTCATATTTATAGAAAAAAGATGGGCTTTATAGGAAATTTGGATCCCCTCTAAAATGGCCCCCAAACTTATGGGGCCTAAGATTTCTGATAAATCTGTGGGCCTAAATTGCCAATAGAGCAGGGCTGGCTTTGGTTTGTAATTTTCGGTTACGATACTTTTGATGATAATAATAATAGTATTCCATTCTTTAACCTAGTTTTTATTAAGTTCTTTCTTTCTTGTTTTTAATTGTTCCAAATAATAAATTTATGCCACAGTTTTATGGTGAATTATTGTGATAATTGATATATATATAATATGGGATTTTTTTTTTTTTTTATCGAAGTATTATTCGGTTGACAAATAAATTATTTACTCTCTCATCCAGGGATGAAAAGTGCATTGGGCACGAAGTTTAAAGGAATTTATGGTCTTGAGTTTTCCTTATATTGTGTGGATGAAAAAAAGATTGAGTAAAGGAATCCAATAAAATCCGCATTCGGTGGGTCCTTTGTCCCCATAAAATGAAATTTCTTCATGTTAGAAAAGAACAAAAATGAAAAGGAAAAAAGAAGAAAGAAAGAAAGAGTGAGCACTCAACAATTTGATCAAGTGAAGTTTACATGTTCTAAAGAATTTCATGAAATAATTAATAGAAAATTGCACTTTTCCCTCTGAACTTACAATAAATTGCACTTTTCCTACTAAATTTAACTTTTTTGAATAGTTCCTCCCGAACATACATTAGTGTTGCACTTTTTCCCTGGAACTCTTTTTCGATAAGTTTTTTTGCATAATTAGGTCATGTGAGAGGCACATTCCAATATATGGGGTGTTTCCATCGTTTAAAATTAGGGGGGAAACTGTAAAACTTTTAGGGGGAAAAATGCCACAAGGATGTAAGTTCAAGGGGAGAAAGTGCAACTTTGTTGTAAATTTAGGGGACAAAACGTAATTTTTGCAATAAAATATAATTAAAAAAAACATTGAATTTTAAACATTATGTACAATTGTAATAAGATATATAATACAAAAAACTTTAGTACAAAATCAACAGTATACAATAGTTTTTTTTTTTTTTTTTTTATAAATGCTTGTCGGAGTATACATATTACAGTATAAAAATAGATACAAACATATTACTTAGACATTATTGGGACATGGGTACAAAATCAAGCATACACTATACTTTCAAGTTTACGTCCATCTTTTGCAAGTTTTACATTACATTTTTCAAATGAGGATTCAAATTGTTCAAAAATTAATAATTAAAAAAAAAATAGTTTGCCAATATGATATAGTTGATTTTCTAGTTGATAATTGACATTTGAAGGATTAAAGAAGCAAACCTATTAGTTAAAGTAGCAAAATAATATGAGAACATCGCGCTTTCCTTCTGAACTTACATCATTGTTGCATTTTTTCCTAAATGACATAAATACCGTAGAAAATTTAGGGAATTGCACTTTTCATATCAAACATTTACCTACTTTCTGAAAAAAAAAATATTTAATACCATGATTTCTGAAAAAAATACATTTAATACCATGATTTCACCCCCTCGACACATTTCCTTTATTCGTCAAATTTCGGAAAGAAACAGCTATTAAGTCACCAAAATGGAGAGAATTGCAATTGTGGTACCAAACTATATACCGATTCTCACTTGTGGTACCATAAAAATCGAGGCCGACACATTTGGTGCCACAATTTAAGAAATTGAATCACTTTTGGTACCACCGTTAAAATTGGACGTTAATTGATGACGTGTCAGTTAAGTGTTATTGCAAAATTGATACCATTGTTTATGTTGACTGACAATTCTACCCAAAACATTTCAGGTTGTCAAAATAACTCCACATCTTCAAATTTATTGACAAATTTAGTACACATTGTTTCCCAATTTCAAAATTGGCTCGAATAAGACACGTGCGAACCAATTTGGAGATTTTACTTATTATATTTACATATTTATTTAACTAATTTAATTTTATAAATAATATTAACAGACCAAATAATACTTTAATATAAATCCAACAAAATATTAAAAAAATAAAAATATATTTTTGTAAAATCTAAAACTTATATATATAATATTTATTAAAAAGATAAATTTATATATTATTAACAAATAATTAAAATTCAAAAAAAAAACTAAAAATAAAATCCCCATCCCCCATCCCTACCCCCCCACCCCCACCCAACCCCATCCCCCTGTAAACCCCCCTCCCCCCAACCACAATCCCAGGCCGCCATCGGCCTGGGATCGTCTGTCCCAGGCCGCCGGTGGCCTGGGATTGCCGGTCCCAGGCCGCGGCGGCCTGGGATCGGATGACCCAGGCCACCCGCGGCCTGGGATCTGTTGCAGATCCCAGGCCGCGGTGGCCTGGGTTCTTCGATCCCAGGCCGTCGGCGGCCTGGGACGGACTATCCCAGGCCGCCAGCGGCCTGGGATCTTGGGGGGATGGGTTTTACTTTTTTTTTTTTAGTTATAATTATTTTGTTAATAATATTTTACTTTATTTTTTTAATAAATGTTATTATATAAATTTTAGATTTAAAAAAAAATATGTTTTATTTTTAATATTTTGTCGGATTTATATTAAAGCATTATTTGGTCTGTTAATATTATTTATAAAATTAAATTAGTTAAATTAATATGTAAATATCATAAGTAAAATCTCCAAATTGGTTCGCACATGTTTTATTCAAGCCAATTTTGAAATTGAGCAACAATGTGGACTAAATTTGAAGATGTGGGGTTATTTTGACAACCTAAAATGTTATGGGGTAGAATTGTCAGTCAATATAAGTAATTGTATCAATTTTGCAATAACACTTAACCGCCACGTCATCAATTAACATCCAATTTTAACGGTGGTACCAAAAGTGATTCAATTTCTTAAATTGTGGTACCAAATGTGTCGACCTCGATTTTTATGGTATCACAAGTGAGAATCGGTATATAGTTTGGTACCACAATTGCAATTCTCTCCACCAAAATGGCATGCTTATGTGCCCTATATTATACTTGAAAATTATTGTGGTATGATTCCTTGTAGATTATGAGATATGATTTAATTTTAATTAACGTCCAAAAACTTTGTTAATTTTCTGCAAATTTTTATTGCGTTTCATGAACAAAAACTTGTACCGTTAAAAATTTCTTATCAAGAGTTTTCCATCCATATAAAAAACACAAAAATATTTGACCCTGTAACGAAGGAGTTACGGCGGTTTCCGTCCAAAAATTGATGAAAAAAGGAAATGTGTCGAAGGAGTGAAACCATGGTATTCATTCTGTTTTTTCAGAAATACACTCAAATTTCTCTAAATTGTTCTTCAATATGAATGACAAGTTCCATTAATAATTAACGCGGCAATAATATATGTTCAGTGCAAAATACTGAAATATAACTACTTTAATGGGAATTTTTTTTTATCTTTATTAAATACATATAAGTATTGAACTCAAATATTTTCACGATCTTTCTAACCATTGGAGAACAATAGGGTGTGTTTTGTTACAATGGGAACTTTGTGGAAATATTTTGCTACGTACATTAAATAGTTTGAGGGGGTGAAGTACTGCCACATGTCTATATAAATTAACTCAAGTATTATTCCCAGTTTTACATTGTATTGACGGTCATTTTACGTTGCCTTTCTTTTTCACAAATAATAGAATCTCCATTATGAAAATGAAAAATGAATCCACTCCTCCAATAACAGCAATTTATATACTTACACTAGCCCAAGAAAGCTGACCTTCCATATTTCACATAAATTGCAACTTGCATATCTTCTTTATCAATCATCTACTTTATAAATACTACAAAATATGAGCTATGTTATTATCATGGCTCAATAAATTAAACAACAAATGTTTTTATTTTTCTTGATTAATTTGTTTCCGGCTCATTGATTATTATTTGAAGATTCCCCTAATGACGTGGGGCACATTATTTATATTTTCTTGATATCCCACATAAATGCTATCTTTTGTTGACAATACGCCGGAAAAATTGATGAGATTATTATTGATGAATGGGGCATGAGATTAATCTTATCTGGTCAATATGTCCATTCTTTCGGTAGTTGCATCTCATCCTCATCGTCCTCATGCTTTGTCGGACAGTTTTGTGATTGTGACTCTCCGTTTCTTTTGTCATTTGTTTGAGTCGATTCATCTACACATGACACGTTCAATTGTTAATTGATATTATCAAATTTTCACTTACAAGTACAATTACTTAGACCAACAAATTAAATTTTGAATAAGTTTTCTTAAACAAGACAAGAAGTCAGTAGCTTTTAAATTTTATTACAAATGTTACCGTTTACAATTTCAAAACATTAATTCTATCATACACAAAAAAAAAAAAAAAAAAAAGGTTGTAACGAAGATATTAATTTTGTTCTTTAAAATATTTTTTTTAAGTGCATTTGTAGATGAGTGAACAATAAAGATGATTCTTTACAAAGTTTAGGTAACATAGAAATATTTTGACATCCAAAGAAATATAGCAATTATCTAAATAAGACTTGGTTTCTAGGTCCATAATATTCTACGGTTAGAATAAATTCAAATTCGAGATTTTGCACTGTAAGTTGTAGCATATGACATGTTACAAAAATGTTTTATTTTGAACGTAGATTCCCTTCAAATAAAGCAAAAGTGAAGACATTGGTTTGCAAGGATAAATAGTCAACTCAATTATTCGTTCGAATTTTCTGGAGTGCATTTTAAAAGCTAGAAAACAAGGTTTAAACTTGGCGGCCGAGAATTTTGACTTCTAAGTGTAGCCTGTAGGAATTTTTTGTTTTTTCTTATAAGCCGTGTAGCCTGTAGGATAAACTATATATTAATTACACGAATGTGACATTAAGTTACCTTTAAAGTTGGAAGGGTAATTGGGAGATCCACATCCTCCATTTGATGGTGGAGCCCCGGAATCTAAACGTCTGTTAAAATGGAGCTCCAAAGTTTGTAAAACTCTTGTAGGTATCAAAACCGTTGAGCAACCTGATCAAAACATACAATATAAATTCAATTATTCAAATTATTACTTTATTATTATCATATGGATCTATGAGTAATTAAGTTTAGAACTGATAATCTTATCAAATCAATGGATTCGAGTTTCGTCAATAAAGACTTGTTCGAACTCGTTATCGGTAATAATTAACTAAATATAATCATAATAACTTTAAATCTGATGCAAACTTGATTCGATAAGCTAAAAATAACAAAGTATAAGTAAAAATATTAAATATATAAATTCAACTTATATCTAGACTGATTAAAACTTGTTAAAGTTCAGCTCGTATAAAAGCTAAACTAAGATTAAATAAATCAAAATAAAAAAACTCTAGTAATTTATTTTGGATTTTATATTTGAGACAATAGACTATGTAACAAGTTGATGTCTCAAAAATGATTTTAAAACTTCGTGTGGCCATCATTATTGGTATGGATTTGTTTAGGCCAATATTCTGAAATGAATCCAAATGAAGTGGGATCCCACCTAACAAGATTCTTTTTTTTTTTTTTTTGGCAGAACTCAGATTCAAAGGTAATTGGCGGATGCATATTCTAGAGATGTAAAACATTAAACAAGACAAAAACAATTGTGACTTTCGTATGCAATTAAATATTCCTTTTACAATATATTCATTAAATAGTTAATGAATCTCGAAAGAAGATGCAAAAACTGACGAGCCAACAAAAGGGAATCAAGGCCTTTCAATGAAGAAGATTCCACATTAAAAGAATGAACAAAAAAAAAAAGATCGAGATAATTAAGAACAGATCGTGCAAAGAGAGTGTGGGCATCTAGGTAAAAGTTAAAATAAGTAAAAGGGCTTTTTGACAAGTTAAATCCTTGTGATATGTGTAATGGACAATTTACCTCCATGTAATATGAAAATTGACAATTTATTTTTCTGTGAATTGAAATAATGAGTAATTTAACTAGTTGTTAGTGGAGATGTTGCACACACACTCTATAATGCGACCGATACTTCATTTTCACGTAAAAATGACAAATTTAACATTACTGACAATGTATTCACCTCACTTTACCTCGTGATATGCATATTTCATGTAAAAAATAAGATATGTTTCAAGTATCTTACTAGTAATTTGAATTCAGTTATCTCACTTTTAACAACACGGACTTTTATTTTGTCATTTTATGCATGCTTTTAGTATATCGAAAAAGTTAAGCAATGAGATAATAATCAAAATACAGACATGTAACTTCAATTCCTTAATTTTCAAAAAAAACTTCAATTCCTTAGAAATAGTTATTTTACTTTTGCAACTAGTATTACTTATTTAAGAAGTCTCTTTCCAACTAGGCAGTGGAACTGTTCGTCCAAAAATTATTTAGAATGAACGTTCAGATTAATTTCAAATAATTAAGATTACAGCATCTAAATCTAATAAAACAATATTTCCAACTTAGATCATGAATTAAAGCTAACAATCAATTCATTTCTGAACAATTCAGTGACCTAAGAGTGTCACTTTCAAACGAATTGCCGTAATCATGGAAACTGAAATCAGTTTTCTTACACCCAACACGAAAAATATTTTATATCACTTTCTATTAAGTATAAAATACTAAATACTGTATTATATTTTCTCTAGCTCTAACAACTTAATTATTAAGCCTTTAAATGTTAATATATCCTATAATTAACGTGACAATTAATAACAATTTCTTATTAAATAACAGTCTAGTGGAATTTATGTATGTTGTGGACTTGTGCTAAACTCTATTTTTATTTTATTTTTTATCAATGAAAGATATTTATTATTTACCTGATTTCTTTTTTAACGCAGTGGAGTCCGTAGTTCCACGTGGCAAGAAAACTCCAGTACCAGTAGACCCATTTCTGGATCCGGATTGACCAAGAAAAACAGCCTGCATACCCGACCCGGCCTGCACCTTATTTCTCCAGACTCTCCCTCTATACTGCATGTAAAATTGTTGCTCTGTTTTCTGAATTTGCTGAGTTGACTCAGCCCCCTTCAATCGACCTGATAATTGTTTGCTAACTGGCGGCTGATTCTTCAAATTATAAACCTGCAAAAAAATCGAAAAACTAAACAATTACTAATATTCTCAAAAAACGAAAATAAATAGGAGTATTGATTAAAGAATAATTACTTGAAGGGGTGGCGTTCGATCATCAGGAGCTTTCCGGGTCAGGTATAATCCATTTTTGAGATTGTTAATTGCAGCAGAATCTATGTTTCTCTGGTTCATGTTGTAATTCTTCACAGGGCTACTAATTGTCTTCAGTAATATTGCAAAACAAGAATTAATTAGCTTAAGGAAAGAAATGTTATCAAATAAATCAAACAAACTGATCAAGCTTTGTTCATTCCGATTAATTAATTTTCCACGTGATATTTACCTTAGAATCTTCTTCTTCTTCTTGGAGCATGCACTCGGCCATCTGGCGAGTCAACTCAGCCATATAATCTCCATCGTCGCTCTCAGACGAGTCCAACTCGGAACCGAAAGGCGAGCTGAGTTCGGAAGAAGACGAGTCACAAAATGACGATGGATTCGTACTACTCGAACCCGACCCGAAGTCCGATTGTGACATGAGATCAGGAGGAGTAAGATTTTTGTTATGCTTGGGGGATTTGAATAAATCTGCATAAAGCAGTGCAGGTTTTCTCTCAAAATCCATGTGGATTTAATTTTAATTTCTCAACTGTTTATGAGCAAATAAAGGGATCAAGTTATCTTTAATTTCTGACTAGTCGGGATATATATGGAATAGAATCTGAGCACAAGTGGATTTTAAATGATTCCAAATTATGAGCAATCAATTAATTAATTTGAGAGCCAGGTATGATTGAATTGAAATTAAGGGGTTCACGTTATGTACAAAATATAGGTACTTGTAGAATAAAGAATATTTAGAGGGAGGGAGGGTTGTTTTTGTTGTTGGGGTTTAGTGGTTAGACCGTAGGTTTGTCTAATCACCCAAACTCTCAACTGCCAATTCTTGGGAACCAAAACTATTCTAAACTTGACTTTTTAATTAGATTTGATTCATGACGTCTTAGTCATGAACCCTAAGCTTTTTTCATTAGTCTTGAATAACAAGTACTAGTCACCTTAATAAATTTAAGAACAATCATAATACATAATTTAATTTATTTATTTATTTCAATATTAATTTGAAAGAGTTCAAACATCACATATATGAAAAATTCAATTTGAAAAAATTTAAAAGTTTAATTTTGTATATTTCCTTTTTAGTTTGAGCTATAAAATCAGGAATTATAATTTTTTTCCTTTAATTTTTAGAACCTTCAGGAATTATAGTGAGAGATAGTGGTTTAGTTACTTTGATACGTATATTTCATATGCTCCTAACACGACTACAAGTGGTTATGGTTAGGGGTTGTTTGGATGGTCACCTACATGGTTGACCAATTATATATCGTAGATGTGCTTGAAGTTAATTGTGATTTACCACGTCTTAGTATTCATATTTTAGGTTTGTATGTATAAAGCCACAACAGATCTTTATTCGCCCAAGAAATATGTAGGTATGTTTTAGAGGGTCATTGGATAATCGCGACATTAATATCTTGAGTAATCCATATGGAATTCAAATTTCAAATAATTTTTTTATATGGAAGGTAAACTACAATTATAATTAGAATTATCAATTGTCGGTCCATCTAAATATTTGATAGTTCAACTCCCTACTATTTAAGTTGAACTCAATTGAGTATGAGACGAAGAAATATATGCTTAAATTTTAAATTTGACTATTTGATTGAAATTTTTTCTTTTAGTGTTAACTTTAGCTCGACCTTTGCATAAAATTTCTGGATCCGCCCCCTCCATGTGATCTTAATATATAGTAATATATACAATATATATAATACAGTTGGATTTTTTTTTAATAACTGAACTTCAAAAGATAGAATATATAACATGATGATCGGATTATAAGTTGGGGACTAAAATGTTCTGATTTTAACATAATGGAATAATCTGATTAGCTATTTGGAATTTAATTTAGGGACCACTATGGTCTATGGAGTTCCTCAACATCATCGTGTATACAATTTTGCTCCTTGTAAAATCCTAAAATTAGAAAGAATTCACGATCTTGGAGTAATTTGAGATTGAATTATTATAAGTTCATATAATAAATATTAGAAATTTATATGAATTATTTAAGGGCAATATGTGATGTTTCCCAAATAAAGAACACAATAACAGAGAATGTCACAAGAAATTAATACAAAACCTGCATTGATCAAGTACACAAAAAGTTAATATGTGGATTGCATTTAAAACTGCCACAAAAAAGTTGATCAAGTACAAATTAAGCCAAGCGTGTTGTGAACACTTACATTTCTAATACCTTAAAAGGATTTTGAAATGTCACCTATTATTTCAACTTCAATCTTGTATAAAATGATATATAAGAGACATGCTCTTTTAATGCACCATCATAAACCTAAATAAATTGGCACTTTAAACCACATTAATAAACCTATTCGATGTCGCTATATTAATTATATGTACATAACTTTCAATCACAATTATCATTATAACAATAGTGTCGATACTTTTTATTGCCGCTTTATTAGATAAACATCACTAAATATTAATCAACTATAATAATATATAGTGACATTTGCTTATATCTGTATTCCATTTTATGGTTTTTAAAATAAAAAAATTCACTAAATTGGTAACACTAAATGACATTATAGCTGAAATGAGTCAAATAATCTTAATATATACTCATAATTGTGTTGTGCAATTAAATTTGTGACGCTTGCCTCACGGCGATGAGTCTATTAATGGCACGTGTAGGGCCGGTGGATTTATTTTATTTTATTGTAGAATTTCTAAAAGATATGTGAAGTTTTATCAACTATAACTATAATCTTGTTCTTCTTCCAATTAAAGAGTACTGAAATACATTTAAGAATAAATAATAAAATTGAGATCGACCGGATAAGCTACCTAATTCAGCAGATTAACACTACCAGAGTCACATTTCAACAAGAACAAATAAATACTTATTTGAAACAAATGATTAAACGTGTCATGTGGGAACACAATTTATGAAATTGAGATACAAATTAAAATGAATTTTTTTCAACTAATCTTAATTAGGACTTTAATTGGTAGCCTCATCTAGATAAACAACTATTGCTAGCCTTATACCGTGGATGATCTATGTAGCTAGACCCTCAATTAGATAATTAGGGACACTTGCCTAATGAACCCTTCCTAATAATATTGAGAAAGATATATCTTTTGAGTATAAATTTAGTGAGAAAAGATTTTTCTAGGGCACGGTCGCCCTTCCAAGCCCTGCTGTTATTTCCTAACCATCTTTCTAGTGAAATTTAGATTGCAAAATAAAGCGGTCCAGTTTAACTTTTGGGCTTAAACATCGGTGCACAAAAAGTAATGAATTCAGTTCTTGTCTATTTTGAAATTTATTATATATATTTTTTTTGAGTTTATATAAAAACATGTTGTGTATTCAAGTGGTCAAAATTAGAAAGTTCTACTCGTACATGATACAACATTAGAAAACCAAAACTTAGAAAAGTTATTTGGAAAATCTAATACCTCATAAAACAAATATTTGTTGAAATTAAAGATGATAACTAAAAAAATATTATACATCTTCTGATTAAATGTAATAAAAATATGATAACATTACATACTTTGACATGGAAATAAAACTTTAGCATATGATTTGGTTTTTCTTGCATAATATACTCTACTTATGCATGTTGATCAAATTCGGACACTATTTTGTTTTAGTCATCAAGTCTTCCGAACGTGATTACATAGTAGAATTTATTGAAGAAAAACAAATTAACAAAACCAACAAATTAAAATATAATAAGCAAAACATAAGTATCACGTTTATTATTATTCATGCCCAAACACCAAGTGAGCATTAATCTCCTTTGTGTTAGCATCAATTATTAGGCTCTAACTCTCCATAATGCGGCGCAAGTTTATGTTCGGGTCCCTACTAGAATAAGTTTCTGCATGATATGTCTGACACGCTTCGCAACGAAAGGGATTATGTCATACATGAGTTCCTTAAAAACCGATAAAAATAAAATTATTATGTTACAAACAAAATATTCCATTCAACATTGTTGTATTGCAAAAGACATATACTTATTCTATGAAAAATAATACGACTTTGAATTAGCATCTCAGAAGCATAGGGCCTGTTTGTTTGGCGTTTCCCAGATTTTTTTCGTATTTGGGAAATGCCAAACAAACATGTTTTCTATTTTTCGAAATAAATTTTTCATCCATTAATTTTCCCAAACTACTCTCTCAAAAGCCAAACAAACAACAATTTGCTTATCTCTAAACAAAACCTATACAAACTCTACTTTGATTTGACATAAAGTAACCTATCTCTTACACAATTTATCTCACATAACAAATATGATTTGACATAAAGTCTTACACATCTTACACCTACAACCCAACTCTTCCAAAAAAACCTACACCTACTTTATTTCTCAAACCACTCTCTCAAAATCCAAACAAACAACATTACGCAAATCGAGATTATTTCACAAACCTCCACTACTCTCCCAAACTACTTTCCCAAACGCCAAACAAACAGGCCCATAGTCTTTGTTCAACTTGCCTGTTTCTAACAAACAAATTATTTATCAGACTAAAATTACTTTGATAAATATAATCCATCCAGAAATTGATATTCTTGTTTTTTCACTTGAAGGACGCATCCTTTAGGACCTTGACCAGATATTGGAAAATGGAAAATATATTGTCAAATATAAATGTTTTTTATTCATCAACAATCAAGTCGTTGTAGTATAGTGGTGAGTATTCCCGCCTGTCACGCGGGTGACCCGGGTTCGATCCCCGGCAACGGCGTTTTATTTTTTTTCCCTCTCTCTTTTTCCTAATTTTGATACCTCATTTAATTAATTGACTTAGACGCCATTCATAATGACCAGAAGCAAACAATTCAAATATAAAGAAAAAGGTTTCACTCCACTCTAATGAACAAAACTACTGGTCCCCAAACAAAGCAAAAACACCACTACTTCCTCGGCCTTGCCCTCAACACCACCCGACCCCAACACCACCGCCGTCACATCCACCACCGCAACCCATTTCATCCAATTCCACGTCTACTCTTTCGCCGCCTTCTTGTTTTCCAGCCTCAGCACTTAATTAAACTCACTATCAAGAATGGTGCCAAAAATAGGAGTTTGCCACATTGTGGAGACCGGAGACTAGTCACTTTTACCAGACGAACTACTGTTTATTTCTTTGATTGAATGTATAGTTGTATATTGATTCATGTGAATAAATTGTTCTTGAAATTATGACATACTTTGTTTGGTTTGTGTAAGTCAACAAGTGCATTTGTGGTAGAGGTAGCTAGTATTAATAAAGTTTGCCTTTGAGACTGGTGTGAAAATTTGAAAATTATGAGTGTTAAAAAAAAAATTTAAGTTGCACATAAGTTATGACTTTTCTACAATTGGACTAGAAATAGAGCTAAGGTTATGGGTTTGACTCACAGTATATGAATTGTTGTTGGGGAAAGTTGCATTTATAGTCATTTAAACTTTCGGTCCAATAAACAAGTCTTATATTTTTGGGACCAAAAGTATAGAAGTGAAATAGTTCTATTAAGATAAAAAATGTTAAACATAAACCAACAAGTATTTTTAAGAAACTAAGAGTGTCAAATATATTAAAAGAGTACCCAACAATTTTTTTTGATATTGATATCAATATTTAGCATGATTTAAGTAAAAGGGACTTTATCCCTTTACATTTGAAACTTGTAAAACAGAGGCCATTTTCTGTATTGTTTGTGAATAAGCAGAAAAAATATCCTCAAATCCACTCTTCAGTAAACTATATCTTCACCACTTACTGTTTAGTTGAAAATCTCAGTTTGC
Organism: Penstemon newberryi var. newberryi; assembly: GCA_030819805.1. Lineage (NCBI taxonomy): Eukaryota > Viridiplantae > Streptophyta > Magnoliopsida > Lamiales > Plantaginaceae > Penstemon > Penstemon newberryi. The sequence continues at coordinate 39,310,867 of JAUALY010000005.1, forward strand.
TTGCACCATATGGTCAAAATTTGAGTTGTGTAGGTACAATTTCCCAGTTGACAATTTCATTCTAATTAATTATTAATACATGATTCCAACTTTGTACGTATGTATATTTATATTACAAACGGCTAAGTAGGAATCTGACAGCGACTTAGAACTACGGGATTAAATAACTTGAATTAATCAAGTAATACTAATCAAATGATAGTATATAGTAAGTTGTAGCATATTAAAATGTAGGAGTGGTTTACAACCTTTGCATTGAAAAACTTATTCTACTAATATTTACGAAATAATTAATGTTGAAATTTGAGCATCATGTAATATTTCTTAAAATTCACTCAATACCAATGATGAAGAGGTTTCAATTAGATCTGATAAGAACAAAATTAAAACAGAATAGAATTCAATTTTTTTTGGGTTTTGCAATGGCAAAAGATCAGAACTCATATTTCAGTTTGCGTTGCTGTTGTTCAACCCTTGTAATTCTCTCTTCGCTATCCACAATCCTGATTCTAAACTGGTCCAATTTCTTTGTCCCCTGCTATTCTAATGTCCAAACACCACTTCAAAATGAAAACCAACCATTCAATCTACTTACATTTCCATCTGCTTGGAATATGCTTCATTTCCCTTCCCAATCACCACCATATCTTCTCAAAATTGCCCTTTTTGTCAAGAAATGGCCCGATGGCCATCATGCCGGAGGCCTAGAACGCCACGCGTTAACTCTACATCTCTCTCTCGCCAAACGAGGCCACGAGCTCCATATTTTCACTCCGTTTTTCTTTAACTTAACCTCTTCGATGAAAAACTTGTATTTTCACTTCTCGAAACCGACTTCAGGCGGTTACTTAGATCAAGCTACAGTTTGGAAGCAATTTCAAGTAGAAAACTCGAGTAAAAGACCGTTTGATGTTATCCATACCGAAAGTGTAGGACTAATGCACACTAGATCGCGGAATTTGACTAATCTAGCCGTAAGTTGGCATGGGATCGCTTATGAATCCATACATTCTGATATAATTCAAGAACTCTTGAGGGATCCTAAAACGGCACAACCTCCAATTTTGACTCAGAGGATATTGAAGGTAGTCGAAGAAGTCAAATTCTTTCCGCGTTATGCTCACCATGTTGCTACTAGCGATCATGTAGGCGATATCTTGAAAAGAATTTACATGATCCCAGAAGAACGTGTTCACGTTATACTAAATGGGGTCGACGAGGAAATTTTCAAGCCAGAGGCCTCAAGTTTCAGATCAAAAAATGGTATTGATCGAGATTATAAGATGTTGGTTCTTGGAATGGCGGGGAGGTTGGTTAAGGACAAAGGGCATCCTTTGATTTTCGAAGCTTTAAGGCAAATTTTCAATGAAAGTTCGACATTTAAGGATAGTGTCATTGTTCTTGTGGCTGGAGATGGGCCATGGGGTGATAGATACAAAGAACTTGGACCTAATTTACGTGTTTTAGGGCCTTTAGACCAAGCCCAACTGGCTAAATTTTACAATGATATCGATATTTTTGTAAATCCAACTCTTCGTGCTCAAGGATTGGATCATACTTTGTTGGAAGCTATGCTTGTTGGGAAACCATTGATGGCTACGAAGCTTGCGAGTATTATGGGATCTGTGATTGTGAGTAAAGATTTTGGCTACACATTTTCGCCTACGGTTGAGGCATTGATGAAAGCTTTGTATGAAGTATGGAATGATGGAAGAGTTGTATTGGAGAAGAAAGGTGAATTGGCTAGGAAAAGGGCTTTGCAGTTGTTTACTGCGACCAAAATGGCTGCAGCTTATGAAAGGTTGTTTTTTTGCATTGCTGAGAATGGAAAAGTTGGGAATGATTATTGTACTTACAATCCTAATTTGGTATGAATGGATGTTATAATCTTTTCATGTAATGAACGAATACATACATTCATTTATAGCTCAAGTCTGATGATAAATACATACATCACATAAAGTTCTAAATGACTGACAAAAAATACGTGAGCGGCAGGATTCGAACCTGCGCGGGCAGAGCCCACATGATTTCTAGTCATGCCCGATAACCACTCCGGCACGCTCACATCACGTGTCAACATCTGAAATCAGAGCTAATGTTTAAATTTTCTAACGAAAGATTTGGATCCTTACACTGGCTGGGGGCCCGGGGTATGGGCCTTGTGGCATTATCAATTGGATCATAAACTAAACATAGTAAAAATAAAATTATAAGTTCAGATGAAAATGACATCCTAGATATCACAAAATTTTCAAATTTACTTGATGTGCATTCTAGGCAGAGATGTCAATGGAGTGGATTTCAATTCGTATCCCATATGAATTCCGTCCGATTTATTAGGATAATTGTCCAATTAGAGATTCGATAGACCTGATTCGATTATAAAGATTCGTAATCCGAAAAACATGGAGCGAATATGAATTTAAGTCGATCCGATCCGTTAAAGATCCGTATCCAACAATAAATAAAAATAATGATATATATGCATAATGTTTATAAAAATAAGTAATATTAATAATATTTCACTGTTAATTTAAGAAGATAGTAATTTATAACTCGTTTATAAATTTATTTAAACAAATATTTTTATCTAAAAATATGAATATTAGTAAAGAAAGTTTGAACATGTGAGCTAAAATTAAATAAAATTGTAAAGTTAATAAACTTGTTTTAGGAAAAAATATTAATGTAATTTATAAAATAAAAATTTAATTGGATCCGAAAAAGATCCGATATTCGGCCAAATTCAACCAAAATCCATTGGATTCAAAATATCTAGATCCAATCACAATCCGAGCAAGATCCGGATCCGATCCGATATAAATGTAGCAGGATCTAATGAGCCTTATACGACCAAAATCCGACCCATTGACAACCCTAATTCTAGGTAACTCTTAAGATCTTCGATTGATTTCATCATTATGTTATTCTCAAATGAGATGTAACTATAGGATTAGTTAAAACAGATCCAATTTTCTCTGTCGAGTAAAATTTTCAACCTTTAACAAATCAATAACTTAAAACACTCAAATGTACAAAAGCAACGACCACTTGGTGATAAAGTGTAGTTCTTGAAATCATTGAATTAAACAAGAACTTTCTCACTTGTGAATCTGTCTTTGGTAACAGCTCTAATTTTGAAACTAATGCAATTACTTTTTCTTCTTTATGCTGATGCAAATTACTTTGCCACATTTTCGCACTGTTTATACAACCAAACTTTTTTACAAGCTTCCAATGCATTTTCATGACTGCAGAAGAAGAAAAATTTATAAGCATGGAAAACAAAATTCCAAATCAAACTTTACATGAATTTTGCATTCACTTGATCGGAGAAGTTTCGTCATAAATATTGTTTCATCTGATGTTAAAATATTACAACACCCTATGGTTATTGCAATTTCAAGTATTAACAATAAAATCACTGACCATTACCTAAAGCTAAACATAGTTGTAAAGAGTAAAAGATAACGGGACACCTTCAAATTCATCAGAATAACCAATGTCAGCACACTGAGCTTCTGCGCAACTTTCATGGATCTACCCTGACATGAAAAAAGTTCTGGAATCATGTTGAAATGATAATGATGAAAGAGAAGGGTAACTGCCAGGATTTCATTTGTACCACGTATTTAGTAACAATTACAGAACTTTTCCCCCACTTATCTGGATAAGTGATTAAAAAAGAGAGAGAGAGAGAGACAGAGAGAGAGAGAGAGAGAGAGGATAATTCTGGATATTGTACTTACAGAATTAAAATGGAGAAGTTCCCAGAAAGAAATCGGCGCTTGATCAAGTGTGTAAGTAATTCCCCGCCATCATAAGTTCCAATGTTAGCTCAGGTTCAATGTGGAATTCAGTTTCCTTGCCGCTAGAGGTAAGAAAATAAAAAGAAACACAATTACAGATTTTTCACTAATATAACTAGGAGACTGTAATATAATACAATCACAGATCAAGTTTGTGGGTAGTATCTAGTTCCTTTTAGGTTGCATATTTGCAACAATTAAAATTATACCCCAAGTAGGTCATGAGATTAAAACACCCAGAAAGAGAAATCAGTCCAGGGGAACCTCTAGATCAATACTCAGTGTCGAGTTGATTTCGGTTACATTGTCCCTACCACTGGCACCAAGACGGTATATAGGTAAGTAATGTTCAAATAGGCTTTTTTGAGCTCTAGTGACTGTGTGATGCATAAGAAATTCTGGGAGCGATTGATGTTGAAAAAGTTCGGCTGCAAAAAGGCTCTTACTAATATGCTCCCTTAATGTAAATAGTCGTTTAACTGTTCTATATTGTTGCTATTCCCAGATTTTTCTTCTTGTTCTTGTTATTTTCTCTTTTAATTTTAAATCATTAGAATTTTTCTTGAGCTTGATTTTCTCTTTCAAATTCAGTACTGCTCTTGCAGCAGTATTCAAAACCTTAAAGCTTACACAAACCTTCAAAATCCTATTTTCCAACATCCTGAATCACTTGTTAACAATTCATGACCTAAGCCAAGTCTTTTGACATGAAGGATGAACCTTGTTACTGCATCAAAAATTCCATTGGTGCCGCATTAGACCTCCGTCACAGTTTTTCCTCCTTTCTAGAGTAATCCAACAATATAGAACAGTAAATGGCTATCAACATTAAGGGAGCATAATAGATGGATACTCAGGTAATGATAGTGCTTATCCATCTCCAATAAGCATTATTTTCTAATCTTTTCTTGAAAAGCCTTGGACATAATGCTTCACTAAGCAGCAAACAAGTAAAAAATCTTCACTACTCAGTAACTGAGACATAACGCCAAATCGATTTTCTTTCAAGCCTACCTTCTCCCCCCAAGAAAAATATTTCATTATTATATTAATATTACCATAAGCCTAAATTATCATAACCAACTTGTTAGCTCACCTGGTGGAGTGCAGCACTATGTGTTTTGAGTAGTACTGTCCTAGGTTCGAAACCTCGATTATGCCTAGCTTTATATTTCTGCACCTTTTTCAATCTTCTCCTTTTCTTTATGTATATACTCCGTGAATATAGTACATGCATGTGTAGTGTGTATATATTACTATTTTATATATTTTACAATAATTGAAAAAGTTGTGTTTAAATACAACTAAAATTGGGGATTGGATATTTATATATTCATTTGTATGATAGAGTTTCAAAATATTTGATTAAATAAGTAGAGATAATTTAGTTTTTTGTATTACTTGATATTAACTTATTTTATGCCGCTATATCAAAATATGTATAAAATTTTTGGTGTATTACACCAAAAAATAATCGCCCCTCCAAACAAATAACGTCTAGCTCCGCCACTGTCTTAGATAATCTTTTTGATTGTCATGTCAAACAAGATAGCTGAAGACTTATGTAAGAAAGTTCTAAGCTTCATAGAATGTCGTCAGGTCCTAACCATCTTTCCTTCTTTCAGGCTTTTTAACTCTATCAACCAGATTGTACAAAGGATGATAGATGGATACTCATTCACTCATGCCATGGTATACAATATTCATGATGTACTATCCATTCAACAATTTCTCAAAATAGCATCTAACTAAAAGAAAAAGGATGAACCTGGCATATTGAAGAGACCAATAGAAGTACTGGCAAATCTTCTCCAGAATGGTAGTGCTTATCTCAGGAAAAGTCACCTCTCCATGCTCCGTTTCCGCAAAACTCCCTGTAATTTGCAAATACATAAATTGAACACAAGACAAATGCCAAAAAACTTCAAAAATCTAAAGTTATACATTTTTTATAATATTGATGCAAACCTAATTTCTGCAAAAAAAATTCCATATTTCGTTTATCCTTAATACATTTCTAATATTTGCCAATAAATTACATATTGTATAGTTAAACACCCAAGAAATTCCACCAAAAACGACATGAGCGGCATAAATCAAAAGCAAAAATCTTAAATATAGTGAAATGATAGTACAAGTTCCAAAACTCGATGTTGTTATGTCATTAAAACTTTTCTACAAAATAACGATCCAAACTCACAAACAGGTGCTAAGAATGTAAAAGTGATCCATAAATAAATCTAAAATCTTAGTCAAAGCATCTGATCTTTTAAAATATTGTAATTTTATATCCGTAGCTGATAGCTCAATTGTCCATACAAAAAAAAAGGAAAATGAATCAGTTGCCTCTTCTAATTTTCTGAAAAAAACGCAATTTCGCCTAAATTTTCAGAAATTGAGAATCTTTGTTTACAGATTTTCAGATGTAACTGACCTGGAGACGTAAGCATATTGCGGATGGTTTGAGAAACCATGGCGGCTTTTTTGTCGATGACGAACTCGAACCCCTCCGCGCTTATTAACTTCACCATCTCTTCCTTCTTCATTGTATTCTTATCTCCGATCCAACGTCTTCTCTGTCTCACCAATCCACGGTCTATTTTTATTGAGTTTTTTTTTTATTTTTTTATATTGAGATCTCTATGGAGTGTGCGTGTATACAGAGAGAGATGAGACTTTTGTGCCACTTTTGGGCTTCTGGGGTTTCCTTTTGGGCCACTTGAACATGTGATTGGTGTAGTGAAAATGATTAGTCACTACAAAGTAGTAAACTCAAGTTCGACTGGTGTAGTGAAAATGATTAGTCACTACAAAGTAGTGAACTCAAGTTCGAATTTTTGTTGGGAAAAATACCATTTAATGTGTCCAATCCACCTCAAAAGGGATTAAACCCTCGAAGAAAAAAAAAATAATCAATGATAATGAAAAAATGTGAACTTCTTATTCAAAAGACATGAGATGAGATATAAACAAATTGATATGGGGTTGAACAATATTAATATATTGTTTAACTAATGTAAAGTGTAAACTAATGCATGGCATGATCTATGAAGAGTCAATTTTCAAAAGGAAAAAGGAAATAAAATATGGATAAAGCAACACATTTAAAGAAAGAACAACAATGTCTTCACTCGAGCAGTCGAGTTCGCATATGGATAAGAGGACTATATACGAATTCAAATATTTGTTCAGGAAAGAGATTTTGGCATTTTTTTCACCCTGAAATTATAAGGTTTTAGCACTTTACACCTCGATTTAAAAATTTTGGTACTTTGCGTTATGGAAATACAATTCATTTGATATTTTTTTACCATGGTGTGTGTTTTAGTATAAAAATTCAACGGTGGAAGGATAGAATAGCCATTTTCAAATATTTTTGAAAAATTGTACCCTGAAAATATGGATTTTGGCACTCTCCACTCTGAAAATATAAACTTTTGACATTTTTCACCTAGATTTAGAAAAATTGGCACTTTGCGCCTCAGAAATATAATTTGTTTGGCATTTTGCAACCTAATGTGTTTTCCTTTGAAAAAGGCTTCTGAATGGCAACGGTGGAGAGATAAAATTGTCATTTTCAATGCACAACAATCAAACATGTAAAAAGAAAAAAAACTTTGTTGGAAAGTGCCATAAGTTTATATTTTCAAGGTACAAAGTGCCAATATTCTATATTTTCAGGATGCAGAGTATCAAATCTATATTTTCAGGGTGTAAAATGCAAAAAATATTCGAAAATAACTATTCTACCCTTCCACCAATGAATTCTCACCAAATCACACACTAGGGTGTAAAATGCCAAAAATTTTAAAAACAAGGTGCAAAGTGCCAAAACTCTTAATTCCATAGTGCAAAATGTCAAAAACCCTTCACATGAAATGTCAGTGCATTCATTTTTATGCTGTATATAGCTATGAAATGGTCTTACCCTTCAGTCACTATATTCATATGCTAAAAACTGTTTTCACTCATAACAGATTGCAGGCCATTTTTATATTATTTGAAAGATACGTGTTTCTACTTTCATGATTTGCATTTTTGTAGAGAGAACTCTACGACTGTCGTGTTGCCAATGCCATGATATATTTATCCGAAAATATATATTTTCTTTGTAGCATAAATGTGTAGTGCAAGTTCGTTTCATTAGTATTGTGTAATTTTCATTTGAACTTAAACTAAAGTATGAAAGTGGTATATATGGACAAAATTATGTTTTTTCTTTTTTCTTTAAGGACAAAATGTCTTATTTTCCACAACAATTACAACTACAAGTAGGAAAATATGGTATGCTTGATTTTTGAACAAATTTGTTTTTATCTTTATAAATTGAAGTTTTTTCGACCTAGAATCATTGTCCAAGTTCTTTTCATTTTTCAAAAAGTTCTTAAGATTAACAACTCAATAAATTTTTAAAATAATAAATAATATGTAGATTATCAAATTATCTGAACTCAACTCGTCTTTGACTTGATCGGACAATGTTTGTTTAACAATTTGACCAAGTAATCCAGAAACTAAATCAAAAACAATTGTTCTTTGGACTATACCTAATCGTCTATACCCTAATATTGCTTATATCATAAATAAATTTATTTGTACATGATTGGGAACTCAACCAACAAAATTAAATAATTATATAAAAAAAACCAATAAAATTAAATAATAAAAAGAAAAAGGAGAATACTAGATTATACTAACCTATCTTGAAAGGGGTCCAGTCCAAAAGTTCTCCATAGAATAGAGAACCACACGAGGGGGAGCGGATTTATCGACTCAAAATAATATATTATTTAATTTAAATTAAATTTTTATCAGAAATGATTAAATTACTGCAATCATATCATAAACAAATATAAATTTCTACATTTATACATTTTCCAAACATAATACTATAGTCCTCTCCGCCTCATCGGAGTTGCAGCCCCGCAACCCCTCTCCCCCACCAATTTTTTGATAGTATATTATTTTCTACCCGAGAATCGATATTTATCTGTTTACCCCATCCAATTGTTCTTTCTATCTTGTTTCCGACAACAAGAGCACCTATTTGAAAGATTTTCTTTTTTTTCCTTTTGAGAATCTAGGGTTTGTTATTATTTGTGTGTGAATTGGAACCCTAGGAAGAAATCGATAGAGAGGATATGGCGGCGGCGAATGGGCAGGCGATCGAACCTGCCGTTTTGGATGATATCATCACTCGGCTGTTGGAGTTCCGCAATGTACGGACTGTGCGGCAGGTGCAGCTTTCGGAGAATGAGATCCGAGCTCTATGTACGACGGCGCGTGAAATCTTCCTCTCTCAGCCTAATTTACTCGAGCTCGAAGCCCCTATTAAGATTTGCGGTATTCCTATTTTTTTATATCTTTTATTTTATATATATCGCATATCTGCCTTCGTTTCTATGTTCGTGTCTGATAAATTTGTGTTACCTGTGTATGCATGAGTGTATGCACGCCAAGCTTGTTTATGTTTTTGTCAGGATTAATAGCGAAATAGAAATTTTATGTATAGCTGCTAAATCTTTTTGGACAATTTTTAATGGAGAGCTGGATTATTGAACTATATGTTATTTTATGTGGTTTGATGTAGCTCTGAATAAGGGACATGCTTAAATTTGTTCTGCTTGTGAAAAATGTTTAGGCGATGGTCTTTGTCTGTGTCGATGTGAATATGGTTGCTGCATGATTAGTTGATTGGTTCATTGAGCAAAAACATAGTTGTTTGTCTTTGTTTCAAAGTGGTTTGTGATGGGGGATAGATTTCAACCCTGGTTTAAATGAGAACAATGAAAAAATTTCTTAGCTGATGCTTTTGGTATTGCATACTTACAACAAGGCTGATTTGTTAGAAACATTTCCTAGTTATTATGTTTGCAACTTGTGCTACCTATTCCCTTTCTTTTCCCTTGAATATTGAAGAGTGAACCTTTTTGCTTTGATTACAAGTGTCACCAGTGTTGTTGCACTTTTCACAGTATATACTTTATTGCTGCCAATTTTGGATTGTATGCTTCAAGAAGGGGTGGAGCAGCACTCGGCGTTACTATGTTAACTTAATGTTGCTTTATTATTTCTAGAGTTGTCTTTGTGTCTTCGGCTGACGTTGAGTTTCTTAGTTGCTTGGCCCTCAGAGGAAAAAATCTTGAGAAAATTGCCAAGTGGTTAGTGATAGTCTTCCTGATGGGTTCACAGTAAGTTGTCGTTTTCCACCAAAAGAAACAAAACCATCTATTCCCTGTTTTCACTCATTTAATGCACTTCCAAGATATGATTAACACATAAGAAATAGAATTTACCTAACAGGCAAGTTCAAATATTACCTTCATGAATGCTTAAAGGATATTATTAATCAGCTGCTGACAGCCTGACACCGATTAGCCCATTCTCTAAATTCAGTTTACAGAATTCCCTAGTACTGTTGGAAGCTCAAATATTTTGTCATCGTGTGTTATTGCTGTTAGTAGCTCTTTATATTGCCCATTGAGTCAGCTACAATTGAGGAGGAAGAAAACTGTAAATATGGTTTTATAATTTGCTCCTTATGTTGCCATTTGTGACAGAAGCAATAGAAAGAGTATAAGTACTCGCTCTTCGTGGTATTCAACTTAGTCTCTCCAGCTGGAATGCAGGTATTGTTAGATAAAGAACTTATGATTTGAAAAGCGCCAAGTTAAAGATCTTGATAGTAAACAGAAAACTATTGATTTGAAGTGGTTAAAAGTCTATGTTTAGTCAAGTTATACTGGCCTTTTCAAACAATATCATTGCTCGAACATAAAAGAAAAGTTGAAGTAATACTAAGTATCTGAAGGCGGTGATGAGACCGAAAATACTCACAAACATTGTGGAATGTCGATGCCTTAGCTGATAGGTCATGTAACTCCTATCAAGGTGTTTTGAGCTTGTTTAAAAAGAGAAAATTTTAGTTTAGATGATTTTTAAATCAAGCATTTACAATTTTGGTTGACAATCATGACATCTTCTTTGTCTCTGGCGGATGACTTACCATCAAATTTGAATAATAATAGGGAGTTGAGCTTTAATGTAAATTACTATTTGGTTATATATAAGATGTCATAATTAGAGTCTGTAATAGATCTGTTACCTTCTTTGAGCTGACGAATGAAATATTTGTCAGCTTTGTTTGTCGTTTTTTCAATTTGCTATAAGTTAGGGGCCAAGAAATGATTTTCAATATTCCAATGATGGCGTTCAGTAGTCTACATTGTGATTAATTATAGCAATTTATGTCCTTGAAGAAACTGGATACTTTCAATAACTGATGAATTAGCATTCTGCTTCTTTCTCAAGTACTCCAGTTTGGCTCGCTATTTTGATGTCAGACTCATGCAGTTACCATTTTTTTTCTTTTCTCCTTTTAATTTAGTATATGTTGTTTAAGGCTGGATTATCTTGTGTTAGACATACACAAATTCATTTAACACTGATGTTTGTAATATATTGAGACAGCATTATGTGGTTGTGTGCCATTAACAATTATGATTACAATTTTTTTTTGGGATTTTGCTTATTTTCATTCTTGTTTAATCTAAAAGAATTTGATTACAAATTTGTTCGATTTGTGGGATTGATTTCTCTCTCTCTCTCTCTCTCTCTCAAGTTGAACTTTCACATTAGAGAAATGTGATTGAACTATGGTTTTTTTATTTCATGGATTCCAGGTGACATTCATGGGCAATATGGAGATCTTTTAAGGCTTTTTGAATATGGGGGATTTCCGCCAGAAGCCAATTATTTGTTCTTAGGTGACTATGTAGACCGTGGTAAACAGAGTTTAGAGACGATATGCCTTCTTCTTGCCTACAAAATCAAATATCCTGAAAATTTCTTTCTCTTGAGAGGAAATCATGAATGCGCATCAATTAATAGGATATATGGATTTTATGATGAATGTAAACGCCGATTCAATGTTAGACTATGGAAGGTTTTTACTGATTGTTTTAACTGCCTTCCTGTGGCAGCTCTTATAGACGATAAAATACTCTGCATGCATGGTGGTCTTTCTCCTGATCTAACAGACTTGGATCAGATAAGAAATTTAACTCGTCCCACTGATGTTCCCGATTCTGGGCTGCTTTGTGATTTACTTTGGTCTGATCCTAGTAGAGAAATTAAAGGTTGGGGGATGAATGATAGAGGAGTCTCATACACATTTGGTCCAGATAAGGTGGCCGAGTTTTTAATGCAACATGATATGGACCTTGTTTGTCGTGCTCATCAGGTACTGAAATTTTCTTTTGCTTTGTATTGGTTGTTCAACTTTTTGTTTTTGCTGTCTCACTGAATACTTTCTTGAGCAGGTTGTAGAAGACGGATATGAGTTTTTCGCTGATAGGCAGTTAGTCACAATATTTTCTGCTCCCAACTATTGTGGTGAATTTGATAATGCTGGTGCTATGATGAGTGTAGATGAGAGTTTGATGTGCTCGTTCCAGATACTGAAACCAACTGATAGAAAGCGGTTTTTGTGAAGCATGTTCTAGTACAACCTGTTCAATTCTCCATGAGTTCCCAGGTTAGTTTAATATTCTATCTTCTAATCATGGGTCTTAAAGCATCAAACTTTATTTAAAGCACATTCTAGTACTTCTCATAAGACTGGTGCCTCTTTTGTTGCTTTTGTTCCATTTGTGATTGTAGATTTCCTAGTGTCAAGTTTTTGATTTTTTTTTTTTAATATACGAAGTTTTTAATGAATTTCATGCTTAGTATTTTATAGAAAAACTGAAATTCACAATGTACAGGGTATCTGAAGAGAGGGATGTTAATTTTTTGTCAACCAGTGATGGATTTATTATAAGAAAGAACCTAATATACCACTCTTATGCACACATTGGCTTCACAGTTTTGACCCTCTGACACTTATCTGGTGGAATGTTTATTATAATTTTATTTTGAGTCTATACTACATTTTTGTTCCATCTGGCTCTTAAACTGACCATCATGAAATAGTATCATGATACAGGAAACAGAGGTGGGTATGTGTCATGATTCAGTAACCTTAAATGGAAACATGGCATGTATTTTAATGTTTTAAAGGATATGAACATGAATGGTGAAACAACTTACGATTTACTTTAGACTGTTCCTTTTTACTGCAAAAGGAAATTAAGATTCTGGTTTATGCCTTTGATGACCTTGTTCAACTTATTGCATATACATGCACAATTGGGTAAATTAGTGAAATTATACTTAATAGCTTTCTGTTTTGTTGTCCCATATTCTATGGATTATTGCAAAAAGAAGCAAATTCAGTTTTATAAACTTAGTTTATCCCATTTTATTCAACTTAGATTCTTATTATAGTCATCTTAGTGGAGGAACGAGTGTGGTATTCAGAACTCAAAGATATTAGTCCCCAAATGTAGAAAATTGTAAAAGAAAAAAATTTCACTGGTACTTTCGAATCATGTGGCTGCATTATGATATACAGCCATCTGTTCTGATACTTGGAGGGTGGTAAAATTAGTCATTACTGTGCAGTTTCAGGTGCAAAGACTATTAATATTCATGTTTTAAGATAGTCTTTTTTTACAAAAAAAAAATTTGTGGCACATAATAAACAAAGATACTCAAAATGGTCTTTTAAGCTTGCTTTGCTTGTATTTTAATCGTGTAAGATTGTAATCTATTGGTAAATAAAGTTTATTTACATGTATTCGTCCATATTTTGTACATAACATGCTTATATTGGCTTTTCACATATTTCTGAGATTTGAAAATTAGGTTGCTCCTTTTGTGCACAAAACTGAGTGACATTTGAACATAATTTCTTGAGGACAGTTTTGGTAGAGAAGAGTTTGCTTCCAAGATATGGAGGGAATGTTGGTTAGTGTTAATCTAAATCGTGCCTTTACTTCCAGCAACCTAAGGATGAAAGAAATCACTTGCTTCCAGAACCAACTATTTCTGGATTCTTATTTACGATAACTGATGCCATCTCCAATTGGGTAGCCTTGATTTTTTCATCATAGTATTGAAAATATATTTTATAGAAAAAACTGAATTACTCCAAATTTTAACTACTTCAGTTGTCAACTCTTGTTTGGTCAACACCTTCAAGTTCTGGACTTCAAATTTGCTTGGAGTATGGAAGAAAATCTCAAATTGATACCTCTTATTGGTTAATGGATTCGGAAATTTTCATTATTCAGTTTAAATTGTGTCATTATTTAACAACTTTCACACTTAACTAATCTTCCATCTATACCTCCTATTGGTTAATGGATTCTGAAATTTTCATTATTCATTTTAGATTGTGTCATTATTTAATGACTTTCACACTTAACTAATCTTCCATTCACTTTGTACAGGATGTCCCATCTTTTAGCAAGCCTGACGATGCTGGCTTTTAATTAACCTTGTAGGATATGGAGATGAGATGTGAACGTGCTATCCAATCTGAACGAATTAGTCATCGTGTTAAGTATTGTGTCTCGAGGAGGAAAGACTGACTGTAATTTGGAGGCAATTGTGTGTTCAACTGGCCTGAAGTACTGTTTTGTCTTTTCACGTTTTTTTATTTTATTTTTCTCAACGCAGTTTATAATTGACTGTGTAAATACACACTAGATTCATAAATTGCGCTGCAATTATAATTGTAGATTGTTGAAATGCAGTTCTTCCGAATCTCCAAAATGTTAAAGTTAGATTAAACTTTGAAGAATGGCTTGCTAGAATGCAGCTATAATTAAATTGCTAATTCTTACCAATACCAGGTTGTGGTCAAGTTGAGACCTATAAAATTATTGATTTGATATTTGTCATGTTTTTTTTTCAAACATATGAAGCTGAAGCTATTGAATTGATATTTATTACTTATTTTTCTCCTTCAAACCTCAATTCAATTCAAATCACTTCTCAAGTTTTTTAAATCCACCAACTATTATTTAGTAAGATTTCATTATCTCGATATTCCATTGAAATTGTCCAAATTGAGTTTTAAAGTTTCGTCGAAAAATCTCGAACACTTTTGAAATCAAACCGAGACAAAATCAAGTCAAACTACTTCCATATATCAAATGATTGTTGTATCATGTGGCATATATAGATGTAAGGATATTTAACTTTTAATTCTTACTAGAACTCTGTGACGAAGTGAATGGAGTAAAAAGTTAGGAACAAAAAGAATATCTAAAAATATATAGAATACGGTTGTTTTGTGGTTAAGAACTATAAATTTAAACACTAGCAATCATGTACAATGCATATATATTTTGCCTTGAAAGGTAAGAGCAGAGATAGTTTGGATTGGAAATTTCCAAAATAATTAATAGTACTAGTAATATTTAATTAATTCCAAAATTGGTGATTATAATAATAGGTGATAATGCTTATCATGTTGCGGTGTTTCATTAATGGCCGCCGCGCCCAGCAACTCCGGTTGTTGTCTTGTGTGGGAAAGGAAACACTGGAACTGGGGCTGGTTTACAGGCAGTGGCCCCATAACGTAAATACTTGTAGTAAAGTCCTGGAGTTATATATATATATATAGATAGATGATTCCAAAACACTTCTTCCCCCGGAATCCATGCATCACAATTACTTAATTTACGTACATAGGGAATGTGAAAGTGACTTCAGTACACGTACATTAATTAATTAATTGCCTCCAATCTATAGCTTCATTCCAATTTCACTAATTAATTTTCTGACCTGCCATCAATTTTTTATTGATTTTATATGAACTCATGAATTGGACGTGGAAGCTTGCATGCATGCAGTATCACTTAATTTATTTACTCATCACATCACTTGTTTGTGATTTTTATGCACCATCACATCACATGCATTGCATACCTGTTTTTCTCCAATCTATATATACTATACATGAGGGGGGTTATGTTATTCAATATTAGAATATAGCAAAATACATGAAATGAAACTACCAGCTGTATCATACACATGTCTCTTCTTAGTGCTGCTGATCTTTGCAACAAAGAGCAGCTGCAGTACTAGCGCTGCTGATGAATTAGAAAATGATAACCAGCAGCAATATTATTCCTACTTATCTCCACCACCCCAACCCTATCAGCCACCTCCGAGTGATGATCATAGACACCCTCCCCCCTCCCCAAAGAGTCATAGGCACCCCCCACCACCTCCCAACCATATGCCTCCGCCGTCTCCAAACTACCCACCGCCACCTCGTCACGTGCACCCACCACCAGCTCCCAAGCATCCTCCGCCCTCGCCAATCTACCCACCTCCACCGCATCACGTGCACCCACCACCGTCTCCGAAGCATGCTCCACCACATCATGGCCACCCAACACCTTCACCACCATCTCATGGCCATCATCATGCACCTCCGACTCATCATCGTCAATCGCCACCGCCGCCGCCTACTTATGGCTATCAACCACCCGTTCACGGCCGTCATCCGCCTCCTACCCATCATCATGCACCACCCCGCCATGCCCATGCACCGCCTACTCATCATAAGCATCCCCCACCAACTCATCATAAGCATCCCCCACCATCTCCAAAGAATTCCCCACCACCACCACCTCCAACATCTTCACCACCACCACCTCCAACATATTCACCACCAACACCAACTTATGCACCTCCTCCTTATAACTATGGACAGCCGCCGCCAACTTATGGTCCTCCTCCACATGAGTATGGACATGCTTCACCGCCTCGTCGCCACCGATCACCACCAAAACACAAGTCACCGCCACCCCAACAACCACCACCTTATGCTCCTTAATTAATTAATTTGGCCATTGGTTACGATAGGTCCAATATATTATAATAATTAGTACGTATGTAATTAAGTGTATCTTCACTTGATGCCATGTACTGCGTGTGCTACTGTTTTTTGTACGTGTCGTTTGAAATATAGAGCTTCCTACTGATCTTTTTCAATGTTTTGATTTATGTTATTAATTAATAATATTTGTGTAATATCTCTAATCGATCTTTTTTGTATGTGTGCATTCCTTGATGTTATAAGACATTTAAGTAATTGAATATTGAATGTTATTATGTTAACTAATTACTTGATAGAGCAGTGAAATTATATTTTATGTAATTAAGTTCAATAAACAGTTAGTAGTGTAAGTTTGGAATTTAATTCCAACATATAGATTTAAGACGATAAGTAGATCATCATGTAACTAAATCACTAATAGCTATATTGTTTATGAGTGATAGATCTGATGCAAAATATATATCTGACAAGTGACAATCGATTACAAATGCGACAAAGATCGAACGTGTATGTTAGGGGTGGCAAATTAAATGGGCGGGTCGGCTCTGGTCCGGGCGGATTGCAAACGGAGAGGGTCATGAACGGATCGGACCGTTAGACCGTTAGCGGGTCAGCCCATTTAGATGTAACAATAGTGTGTATTTCTAAACTAAAATTAAATAAGTAAATCATAGTTATAAGTAGGGTTGTCAATGGGCCGTACTCGGACCGGATCAGAGCAGATCCGGATCCGAGTCCAATTTTCATTTCTCCTATCCGGATCCGAATCCGCTCGGATCTTGAAAATTATCAACCGGATCCGAATCCGGTGGATATCCCGGATCCGGATAAATTATCCGGAATCGTTTAGAATATTTAACAATAAATTTTTTTTTTCATTTTCCTTCAAATCACTTGTAGATTCCACCATCATGAATAAAAATTGTAATATTTTACTTATTTCATCAAAACTATTGTAGAAGATGGAATATGGTGGACAAATATTAACGATAAAAATTAGAATAAAGGAATAAACAAAAATTTAAATAAAAAAAGATAGAAACTTAAACAAAGAAGAAGAAAACCCAATATTGATAAATGGAAGAGAAGACAAAAATTGAAGGAAAAAGTAGAGGGAAGATGGCAGATTCTACATAGATGAATGGTTAGGGTTTTGATTTTTCTTATTAAATAACATAAATTAATATGTTATAGGCTCAATTAATTACCAGGTCAGTCAACATCACCTCTCATGCATTTCTTTATAAAAATTATTTAGTGGAACATAGATAGTTTTATTTTTATTTTTGTTTAAATACATAATATATAAATAACATATAGTAATATATATCGGATACGGGTCTGTAACGGATCGAATCAACCTAGATCCATGTTTGCTCCATATAATTTGGATTACGGATCTTCTTAATCGGATCAGGTCCATCGGATCACTAATCGGACAATTATTCTAATAAATCGGACCGGCTTCGGATCGGATCCCGATTGAAATCCGCCCCATTGACAACCCTAGTTATAAGTAAATCTTAATCCAATATTCAGTTATAACTAAATGAGATTAAATTAATATGATATTATTTAAATGATTTTTTTAAGCTATTTAATATTTTTGTATTTATTTGAAACTTAAAAATATATTTAAAAATTTAATATTGTAACTAAAAAAATTATGAATCTAGGAGATAACAATAAAATAATATTGTTGAGTTAAAATTAAGTCATTAAATGTTAATTAGTTTGGCTAAATATATATTTTTTCACTAGACTCGTTAAAGACCAGTTTATGAAACCATTAAAAGCCCATATAAAAATTTACAAAATCCAATTCAACCCAACTCATTAACAATAAAAAATATATAGATTGGACCGGGACGAGTAGGGTTGATCGATAAAAGGCCACCCAATGGGTCTTGACCCTTTTTTAACACCCCTAGGGTAGGTGATATTCCTTAACAAAATCGTCTTATGTTCGCTCTTATAGATGGGAAGAAGGAAGCAATAAATTAATTTCGTATATCTGGATCATAATCCCAACTTCTTATACGGGTATTAATGATCAAGGTTCTAATAATCCTCTAAAACATTTTTAATGAATCTAATATATGTTCACTTCAGTCCACATCACCATGGGTCTACTAATTAATTAGATCACAATCTATATCCAATGCATTTTTCGGTCCGAGATGTAAATACATAGTTTAGTAAATGAAAAAAATAACTCTAAACAACAAATTAAGTACAATCTTAATCACGGACTAGCTATTTCCTTTTTTCATATAGTTATGTTTTGGTAATTCAGCCACACCATCAATTTCGGGCATATAAGTGAGAAAAAAGAAAAAGCCCGCACCCAAACCTAAATTATAGATTAGCTAAAAGCCTAAAATCAATGCATGATCCATATTGGAGCCCACTTTGCCCGCCCTATTCAAAGGCCTTGACTACACCAAATGATTAGGGTCAATTCTCAATTCTATACAGATCGTATTTATATAATTCATGTTTAATTTCACTTACTATGGAAACATACTTTAATTTTCATTCTTACATTATCCAATTCTATTAAATTATGGAAAGTAAAATTACTCCAACTCAGCCACGACTAGCACTTCTTTCCATTGACTAAGTTCTAAAAAGAAAATCAATTTACACACATGTTAGAAAGTACTTAATAAATTTTGTTTTGAAAATATGTTGTTCATTATGTATTAAAAATAACCTACTTACATTGGTAGTGGAATTTACTATGAAAATGAGATAATTAACGAATTAAAATATTGTTTATTATTTCGTTAACTTAAGACCAATTATTAAATATTGTTAATGGTAATTGTATAAATAACAAACTCTGTAAATATTTATGTAAATCATCTCATTCCATATTTGCTCTAGATAATATTAATATGAATTAAATCAAGTCCATACAATTTATTTATATGTAACAAGTCTTGAAATAGATTTATATCTAATAAGTCTTTATATATATTTTGCGTCAAATTCGTGCCAATTCACTATCCTAGAAGAATTATTGCAACACTATTATTATAGAAAAATTATTTTATGCAACTATTACAGAATATACTTTGAATGCATCCCTCTAATTAAAATTTCTAAGTTTGGCAGTGTAAATTCTACTATTTCATCTTAAGAATATATGTTACGCATTTTTTTTTGGCTGATGAAATTAAATTATGGTCAATAAAAGTCTTATTTTCTTAATTGTGGTCAATAAAAGTCTTCTTTCAAATCTTGGGCATGTTAATTAATTTAGATGATATTAATTTTATTATCCTTACACTATTAATGTAAATTTATTTATAGGTATTCTTATCAGGAGATGTAGTTTTTAAAAAATAAAAATTATTTTTATCGAACCCTACTCTTAACCCCGAATACCCAAATTCCGGCAAATCTCCAGCACTTGATCACTTTCCCACAATCTCCGATCGAGAGATATGTTTTTCCACATAGTATTGGAGCGGAACATGCAGCTCCACCCTCGCCACTTTGGGCGTGACCTCCGCGATAAGCTCGTCTCCAAGCTTATGAAAGATGTTGAGGGCACTTGCAGGTTTCATTTTTCACTTGATCACCTCATTATTGCTTTGCTACTGATTATTTTCTGTCTGGATTAGTTTAGGGTTAAAAAAATTGTATTGTATTTGCTCCAGTGGGCGCCACGGGTTTATTGTGGCGATTACTGGCATTGAAAATGTTGGGAAAGGGTTAATTCGTGATGGAACGGGATTTGTTACGTTTCCTGTTAAATATCAATGCGTTGTGTTTCGACCCTTTAAAGGAGAGATTGTAGAAGCTGTTGTCACAATGGTTAACAAGGTTACATTCTCTTCTTTAATTTTAGAATTTGCTTGTTTTTGTGTGTCCTTTGTGAATATTGTTACACAATATGTGGAATTGTTGCAGATGGGTTTTTTTGCTGAAGCAGGTCCCGTCCAAATTTTCGTATCCAATCATGTGAGTGGCTTCATACCTGTTATTTCTAGAAATGTTTGTGCCAATTTCTTCTTGTCTTATGCTATCTTGCATCAGTTTCAACTGTTTTTGCTTCTTCTTGTTCAAAATCTTTCACTTTATAGAATTTATAGGTTGTCACTTAGAGGAGTCTCTGTACTAAGGTTCTTTTCGTGCACAGCCTTTGTTTCAATCCAGACAATAATGGATTAAGCATTATCCTAACACAATGTCTTCAGGACCAATATGGTAGTATGTGAAGCGCAAAACTGGTTAACTCTTTAGTGATGTTTTTTTTTTTTTTTTTCCGTTAGAACATAGTGATATTAAGGATGAAGTGAACTGATGTTCCTCACTAGTCATTATTAACGGAATCATACTGGCATTTCTCACACTGCACCTTGCAATCAAGGAACCTAACAAGATTGTGGTGCTCGACCTTAGAAATTACCTTAACCTTATTCATGAACTCCTCTAGCCCTTGATAGAATATCTAGTAAGCCTTTTACTGCAATTTCTGCTCATTTGATAATTTCCTTTGCAAACCAGCAATTGGATTTATTTTAGCACTTGAAGAAAAACTTATGGAGCTAAAGTATGGAATATGAGCAGTACTTTCAAGCTGGACCATATCTTCTTGTTCAAGCTTAGTGATTGACAAATTTGTTTGTTGCATTGTACAGCTTCTAGAATAATGGAATCTTGGTAGTTTAGTTTTATGCGGACATGCACTTCATCTGAGTTCGCTTCTTTTTGAATGATCTGTTTCCCCTGTACTGAACAGTAACAGCTCCCTTTTTTTTTGTTTACTTCTTGATTCAAAATAAGTATACAATGACAAGAAGACATTGGTTATTTAGTTATAAAGAAGAGGAATACAGCTGCCAGACAGTTTAAAAAATATTCTACATTTTATCATATAGTTATTTTTGTGTTTAATAATTTTTTGTCGATTCTTTTTTTATTTACATATTAATATATCAATGACTTCTACAGTTGCTGATGTGAATAATGTAACTTATCCAGTAAGATGATGCCAAATCTATCTCAAAACAAGCTCTAGAATGTGAAAAATCAATTATTTAACATAAGAAAACACCTGAATTAACTTGAAAAAAGATTAGGACATTGATGAGGATAGCTCCCTCATCTTTATTGCATGGTTAAACTTGTAAATAGTGCAACATGTTTTTAATTTGAACTGTTGATTTGGTAAAACTATAGCAAATCTTCATTGTAAGCATTACTATGAAAGCAACTCTTGGAAAAAGAACTACTCCTACTATATATAACATATTACAAGAAATAGAATCAGCATTCAAATTAAAATTGATATAAAAAGAAAAATTTGCTCAAGGGCTGTGGCTGGGGGTGCCTTTGCCTCCACCCGATGTGGCTCCACCACTGTGGTTATCTCTCCAGCTATTGAAAAGTCTTAGTTCCGTGAAGTTAAATAAAACCTCCGTTCTTAACCACCAATTCCACAGAAAGCATGAGCTGACATATGTGGTGTAAATCATAAAGAGCCATAGAACTAGCATATTTGCAACTTTCTAGTCTTTCTTCAACAGTAAATACTTTATTGATTCACCTACTTATTCCATTAAATACTTTTGGTGCCTTAGCCCATTGGAAGACTTTGATTATACTAAATCAAGCGACCTCCAATAATGTTTTAAGTTTTGCTAGAATATATTGGATAAGCCCATGTGTGAAGACATGGGCTTTATGTCAGACCCTTATTTTGATTGGAGAAACTATATGGCTACTTATGTTACTGAAGCTCACTTGTGACTCTTGATGCTTTCTCTAATGAATAAATTATACTTTACTTGTCATTTTATTATGTGATAGATCATGATTGAGACTTTCATTTGCTGGCTTATATATGCATCAAAACGTCTAAATATTTCTAAGATCACCTTGATATGCAACCGTTGTTGTCTTTTTATGTATATATTCTTTTGTCCAATATACTTGTGAATTGAGTGAAAAATGTGTCCAGTTATAATGTTATATATAGAAGTTCAACAAATAAATACATACATACATACCATATGACCATGTGGGAAGAAAAGAATTGAACGTACTATCTTAATCAGATTAGGGACTTCTTTACGTTTACCTTCTGATTTTGATCATGGCTAGTGATAAGTTACCTAGGTATTAGCTTGTGAAATTTGACTTGGTGATGGTTACTTGACTTTAGTTTCTGCAGTGCTAATTTGGTAAATTTTTCTTTTCAGCTATAACGTACATTGTCTAGTTTTATTTTTTTGGTTCTATCTTCCTAGACCTCTATGTTTTCGCCTTAGTAATTTTTGTGTTCTTATATTAGATACATTTTCATTCTTTATTTTTTTTGCTCAGCTATTTACTTATCTCACCCTCATATACAGTATATGATTTTATTTCTGTTTTATATGTAGTTGATACCAGATGATATGGAGTTTCAGTCTGGAGACGTGCCTAATTACACTACTTCAGATGGCTCTGTAAGTAACGTACCCTCCATTTCTTTTTCAATGCAAGCATTAAAATGTTCCAATTGCATATTAATTGGCAATTGATTATCCAATTATTGGCAGGTCAAAATTCAGAAAGAAAGTGAAGTTAGGCTGAAGATAATTGGAACTCGAGTCGATGCTACAGAAATTGTAAGTCCTCAAATTTTCTCGCGTACTAGCATGTCAAACAATCTACATGTTGTGTGTAATTAAATGTTCTTCTTTTGCAGTTCTGTATTGGGACCATCAAGGATGACTTTCTTGGTGTGATTAGTGATCCAGGTGCAAATCCTTGATGCCACTTGAAAATTGGGAGCAGTCAACTTATCTTATAAGAAAAATTGGCATTTATAGAGCCAGATTAATGATTTGCACGTTACCATATGTGCTCGTTTGTATTTTCAGTGTTCCCAAGTCTTTAGCTTAGTTGAAAAGATTTGAAGCTATTTAAAATGTATTTGGTGTTGCTTGTTCTTAACAACAGAAATATTGGGAAAAGATTGAGGTGACATACTTTCACAAATGTATCAAACTTGGTCCATATGCGAATGGGTCGAATCTTATTTGTATCTAGTCTTATTTTAAGACATTGATTTCATCTCATTTTTCAAATTTAATAAAATTTTAAATCTATAAAAGACATTGATTTGTCATTGATCAGACTATTATTTCATTATAAAATTTCATTGCTTTGACACAAATTATTTGTTTTTTCCCTATGGAAGTCATTGATTGGACATATATTACCTATTTTTTTCGCATAATTCGAACATTCAAACTCAATTTAGATTTTATTTCAAATTTTAAAATTTACAAAATTATCCTTTCGAACTTAATTCAAATCATATTAAGAAGGTTCCTTTGAAATCGATCAAATCAATTTTTGAAGTCAAAATCAAGCAACATTGAGTCAGTACAGATCTATGTAAACTCCTTGTTTTCAGTTTCAATATCAACAATCCTTCTAATTGATTATTAGAAAAATTGCTTTGGATATAATTGAAAACTCAAAATCTATTATGGATAATGTGAATAGATTGCTGTATTAAAGTTTCATTTGTGTGCATATATTTCAGATTTTCAGTCGTCAAACATTACGAGTATTTTGAGAAATTTTTGATTTTTTGAAAATGTTTTTAAAAAATCGTAAATTAAATAAACATATCTTTAAGTTTTTGTATTGAAGCAAAATAAAACAAAAATAAAAGTGTTTTCGTGTCGATAAATGAGAATGGGAATTGTAATCCTTTATTATTGAAAGTATAAAATTAATTATTAATTACTTCCAAGAAAAAAAAATTGTCCAGACTTGTCTTGGCTAATGAAAAAAGAAAAAAAAATCCAAAAAGAAAAAGAAAAAAAAAAGAGGAAGAAAAGATGGAAGATACCTAACCTATATAATCTTACTGTAACATTTAAACCTACAAGGTAAAGGGCCGGACGGAAGTAAAAGAAAGAAGCGATTGAATCCGGATGTTCCAAATTCAGACTCCCCCCCGAAATCTCCAACCAACTTACCTTCCAATACCTCTCTACCACCAACACCACCGGCGCCACCGCATCTCCGCCGCTCTAACCACCACCAACAACAACAACCAAACAATTCAATCTCTCTGCAAAAAGGGCCAACTCAAACAAGCTATCCAGTTAATCACCCACGAGCAAAGCCCAACCCAACACACTTACGAACTTCTCATCCAATCTTGTGCCCGCCAAAAATCTCTAATCGACGCGTTTAAAGTTCACAAAAACCTCGATGATAATGGGTTTGACGAGGACCCTTTTTTGGCAACAAAGCTCATTGACATGTATTTTGAACTGGGTTCAATTGAACACGCTCGCCACGTGTTCGAGAAAATTACCCAAAAAACCATATATGTATGGAACGCATTCTTTCGGGCCTTGTCTTTATCTGGTAACGGAGAAGAAGTTTTGAGGCTGTACAGAAAGATGAATGAGATTGGGATTCCTTCTGATAGGTTCACTTATACGTATGCGCTTAAGGCGTGTGTCGTTTCAGAAGCAAGTTCTTTTCTTTGGAGGGGGAAGGAAATTCATGCTCATGTTTTGAGACATGGATATGAAAGCCATGTCCATGTCATGACTACTTTGGTTGATATGTATGCAAAGTATGGATATGTGGAGAATGCAGATTTTGTATTCTCTTCTATGCCTGTGAAAAATGTGGTTTCCTGGAGTGCGATGATTGCTTGTTTTGCAAAGAATGGTAGGCCTTTTGAAGCGTTAGAGCTTTTTCAGAAGATGATGCTTGAGAGTGGGGAAATGTTGCCTACTTCAGTCACCATGGTTAGTGTGCTTCAAGCTTGTGCTGCACTGGCTGCATTGGAGCAAGGAAAGTTGATACATGGATATATACTTAGGAAAGGCCTTGATTCAATTTTGCCAGTCATGAGTGCCCTTTTGACCATGTATGCTAGATGTGGCGAAATTGACTTGGCGCAAAATGTTTTCAATAAAATGGAGAAGAGGGATACCGTTTCTTGGAATTCCTTGATTTCAGGTTATGGGATTCATGGCTTCGGTTCTGAAGCTCTTCGAATTTTTCAAGGGATGGTGAGTAATGGTATGTCGCCTAGTCCAATAACATTCGTTAGTGTTTTGGGTGCTTGCAGTCATTCAGGACTTGTAGACGAGGGAAAGTTGTTGTTTAATTCCATGAAACAACATGGAATTCACCCAAGTGTGGAGCATTATGCTTGTATGGTTGATCTTCTTGGAAGAGCTAATCGATTAGATGAAGCAGCTAAAATCATATCAGATATGCGGGACGAGCCAGGACCTAAGGTTTGGGGCTCTCTCCTAGGATCGTGTAGAATTCATTGTAATGTTGAACTTGCAGAGAGAGCAAGTAAATGGCTTTTTGAACTTGAACCAACTAATGCTGGGAATTATGTACTTTTGGCTGACATTTATGCGGAGGCAAAGATGTGGGGTGGGGTAAAAAGAGTGAAAAAGCTTTTAGAAGCTAGGGGACTACAAAAGGTGTCTGGTTTTTGTTGGATTGAGATCAAAAGAAAAATATACTCACTTACGTCAGTTGATGAGTTAAATCCCCAAATCGAGCAAATACATGCTTTGGTAGTTACTTTGTCAAAGGAGATTAGGGAAATAGGTTATGTGCCGGAAACCAAAGCCGTACTATATGATCTTGAAACGGAGGAAAAAGAAAGAATAGTGTTGGGTCATAGTGAGAAATTAGCAGTTGCATTTGGATTAATAAATTGCAGTAAAGGGGAAACCATAAGGATCACCAAGAATTTGAGGTTATGTGAAGATTGTCATTCTTTCACCAAGTTTATTTCCAAGTTTACAAATAGAGAGATTATGGTTCGGGATATCAATCGATTTCACCATTTTAGAGATGGGGAGTGCTCGTGCCGTGATTATTGGTAAAACGCGTAGAACTGTTGTTACATAGAGTAACAGAAAGAGCAACTTTAGTTATGTAACATATTAGAGTCGTCTACATGAATTATGTTATTTTCTTGATTCTTTATTGATGATTTGAATAAAGAGGCTATCTATTATCGCAGAGTTTTTGATTGAAAGACAAGAATCTGCTATGTGATGTATATTTTCACATTTATGGAACATGTAGCAAAAATTAAATGAGTTGATCTTGCATTTCAGAAATAAGTTTTTAATTTAGTTATCTATATATGGCTGGATTGATGCTTTTGTAAACACAACTCCTGAGCCTATTTGGTTCGGGTTCAAGTATTGCCCTGCCTAGCTAGTTCATGCTGCATTTATTTTTCTCGTTCCTAGAAGAAGAAATAAATAAAGGCTGATATTTGGTACTCTTCATTGCTGTATGTTGATCTGTTTGATGTTGTAATTGTATTGTACAGTCATTATAATTTAATTTCAGATGTGTGTATTATTAAGTAACATTGGATTTACTATCCTAGTATATTCACTACTACTTTTCACGTTCCTTATGCGGTTCACTAGATTCTAAGCCATTCAATTGTATCATGTATGCTCTAGTATGAGCACGATTAGGTACATTAATAAATGAACTCTTCTCGCGACAGAGAATCAAAATAAATTATCATTTATAACTCTAATATTACAAAATTTCCTTTTCAGAAAATATATACAATATGGTTATTCATTTCGCGTTTTGACAGAATACATATGATGCATTTCAAAACCCTTCCTAAAACGAATTATAACATATTTCAGTCCTTAAACGGGCATCTCTTTGTAAAAGTCCTCTAATGCCTCTATTCCGGCCAGAACTTCTTCTTTATTGTATACAAAATTTATACCTTACCATTTACACCTATTACGTTTGTGAAACAATTTAAATTAAACTTACTTCCATATCATATTATCATAGAAATATTTTTGTGTATCAATTCATCAACAATCAACATACTTTAATTGTTTGCTTTTATAAATAAAATAACAGAAAGAGAAAATCAACAAGATGTAGGTTCTCCAATTGACAAAATACGGTACTCCCAAATAATCCTTAAGAAAAAATTTAGACAAAGAGACCTCACAATTTCTAAATAAAGTATACTATAGTAATTGTTTTTAATAAAGCACACAGATAAACTGTAAAAAGAATAAAATAATATATATATATATATATATATATATATATATATATATATATATATATATATATATAAAACAAAAAAACAACAATCATTGTTTGAGGCTCCTCTACTCGAGGATGTAAACTCGATGGAAATTAGGGTATGGACAAGTATTTCTCATGTTCTACTGCACAATCACAGATCCATCTTGCTTCATCTTCATAAGGCCACTCTCGATATTCCGCAACACGGGTTTATAACTGTAACAATAGTTGACACCATTGATAAACTAAAGAAAACAAAACTACCAAAACAACAAAATTGAAGCAATGGAGAAGAAGGCATACAGGCGTGCAAGACCATTATATGCTTGTGTTGCCTGCTGGAGACGTGCTGAGAGCTGTAAGACTTCACCAGACAGAGACTCGGCTCTGCTTTGCTCTTTAGCTAGCTGTCCCTGCATAAAGTATACAAAGATTTACACAATAATTACCTGAGGATATAGTTCCACGATTCACATAATCCCAAATATACGGTGCTTCATTTTGTTAGGGAAAAGGAATAATATGCAAATTATGTTGAAATTCATAAATATAGAACCATTTGATCAAAACTACAAAATTGTTATTAAATGCGTTATGCGTACGCTAAACATAATTGAACAATAAAAATCAATATTTGCTATCAAACAGAATTAGATTGGCAAATCCATAGTTTCATCATCTTCTAAGTGCAAAATAACCCACTACACGCTAAAAATAGATCATATATAACAATACAAGGATAATTTCTCGGACAAACCTTGAGAGAATAAAATTCAGCCGCATATTGAGATTCAATTGTATTTTCTCCTCTGCCAGAATCCAAGAGAGGCGTTTGGGCAACTTTAGCGTTTAGAGCTGGTACACTGGCCTGTTCAGTCCGCAACTTATCCAACATGCCACGGAGTTCCTCATTTTGCCGTAGACAATCTTTCACCTTGCATGAAACACATTGTATACAAAATGATACAGATGGAAAAGATACAGTATTTAAACATGAAAAAAAAAAATTAAAAAAAAAAAATTGCTGGAGAAATTAAGGATTGAGTTGAGACATGATCATATAGCTGTCCAAGCTACTGCACCATATTATCCTAAGAAATCTTAAAGAAAGACTACAATTTAGCAATTTAGCACCAAATAAAATATGAGCAATGCAATGAGCCAATGAGGTGTCATAACGAGGGCCATTCAAGACAAAGTCTAAGTATAAAGTTATGGAGTTCCTTTTCACCAGAGAGTAAAATATAACTAGAAAACCACGAGACAGTTTAAACATCCTACTAACTATTGAACAAGAGTATATGATTAAAATTCCTTTTTTAAATAACAAAGCACCTGATTTTCCCAGTGTGCCACTAATCCCATTGATTCTTGATAAGCAGATGAGAGACCTGAATTTTCCTCAAAGAGTCTCTCTATCTCTGAAGACTGGGAATCAATCTGTAAATAAAAGCAATAACATAATGAATTCCAGTTTGATGTTGCATGGGGTAAAGCAAATTAAATTACCTCCATCAAAAGCTTTTGTCGGCTACTTTCCAATCTCTCCACAGCTACAGCCATATCATGCAATTGCTTCTCAAGTCTCTCCTTGTCCTCCTGAGATAATAAGTGTATGTTCAGCTAAAGGAACAGTAAGCACATCAACAATATTGGTGAAGCTCAGAAGTAGGAAAAATAGTGAACCTATTAAAAGTAGTAAACAAAGTTCTTAAACTGCAGATCGAATGTGTGGTTCATACATAAGTAAAACTAAAATTTGTACCATTGTGAATGCCCTATGGTTTGTCTTCTCTGCAGCTTCATCTGTGTGACATGAGATTGTAAAAATTACATGAAAAATATGTTCAAAATTTTGAATAATCATCAATCAGCATCAGAAACAAAATTGCAATGCATTTTTGCAATAAAAAATGGTGTTTTGGCAATATTAATATAAATAAGCAACACTAGACTTTAATAAGATTGCTAACATGCAATCTTTGTGTCAAGGACAGAATACTGATGGGAAATAAATAGAAAGGCATTTCTAGCACATTACTTTCAGGCGCATTATCAAATAGTAACAAGCAACACCAGTCCAACACAAAACCTCCAAACTTGGTTCTTCCAAGCCTATCCCAATGAAGTTAAGCTGGGTTTTTAATGTATTTTCAATTTATGAAACTCCCTAGGTGATGGCAATTGACCCATCATACATTAGTAAACGGTTTCTCATGGTCCATAAAAGGGTAAACCAGATTTAACAGCCACTTTACATAAATTGTTGACACATCAAAGTGTGTTGATACCTGAGGTCTTTTTAGAGATAGCTGCAAGTTTTTCTTCCAACTCCTGCTTTTGAATAGTAAGGGCAGATGTGAGAGCTTTCTCCTCCTCCAAGTATTTATGTTCTTGCTGCCTCAACATTGACACTTGCTGTAAACTTCGAAGATCATTTGACTAATCAGAACTTACATTACAATCATTTAATGTCAAGAAAAAAATGTTATGAGACAATCTGACCTCAAGCTGGGACCTCAAGTCAGACAATTGTTTTTCAATAACTTGCATCTGATCAGCTGAATATTCAGTTGCACTGATGCCAACTCTAGGACTGCCCATTGCTTGCTGTTGCAGAGAGTTGAGTTCTGCTCTTAATGCAGCCGCATCTTCCTCAGCCTGATACAAGAGGATTCATAAGCATATAGAACACGGGAACGTGAATTCTTGCTTGATTACTCAAGAAAATGTTGGCTTACTCTGTACTGTTCTTCTTCTGCTTCCTTCATCCGCTTTTTAAGTGTACGAAGCTGGGCTGAAAGGTCCTCCTACACTAGAGTACAAGTGTTTAGTGAAGAGACATGGAATGCAAACAGTCAGCAGTCAAATAGTACGGCATTTCAGGATCTTAGTACCCGTGCAACAACTGCAGCATCTTTTTCCATGGCAACATCCTTGAGAGCTTTTCTAAGTGATGGTACAGTGTTCTGCTCCTGCAATTAGCAGTCAGAAGAATGTGTTTATATACAGACTAAGCCAATATACCCACTCACACAGTCATCCTCCCAATCTGTAGTTTGCCTTTCATTAACATATCACAGAAAAAGCAACATCTAGCAGCTAAATAACTATGAAATTCTAACAGCTTCATAAATAATCTATCCTACTTAAGACAAAATTCCCTCATGGTTATTCAACAAAGACAGAATTTTATCCACAGGTTATAAACTTTAACTTTCACCATGGTTAAGAATAACATGAATATCCTCGTGAAGAGGCCACAGACAATAAGAAGCTGCAAATACTATCAAATCCAGTCAGTTATTAAAGGTTGGGTTTGGGGAACTAATATCTGATGCGCTGCGATCTTTCAATTTCTTCAGAAATTATATTAATTCTCAGAATTCTATTTCACACTTGCCCCTTCAACCAATAGGAAAAAAAAAAAAGAAAGCTACTAGTTCATTATCACATAAGATAAGGAATAGCTAAGGGGTTGACCACAGTGCTAACAAGATGTGAGCAATGTAGTTAGTGGTGACTAAAGGAACCAAACTATTCAACAATGAATTGAGACAGATTTTTTTACTTGTCTTTGAACAAACAAAGGACAACCTCATCTATAATCGTCCACTCTCTATAAGCCAAAAATCAAGTTTTTCCAAGCTCAACTTAATCTCAGCTAAACTATTTCAGATTGCTAGATAAGAGATCACGCCATACTCAAACTCGATGTATCCTTGTTAAAAAAATAAAATGAAGCTTATATATCTTCTTCAAATCACTCAATTCGTAAACAGCTTAAACGCATGCAAAATGAGGTTGATGCCATAAGAGATAATTAACAGCAACCAATCAATTCTTGTACATCGAGCAATTGATGCAAACACATATGCACTGTGAAATAATATCACTCTACATATCAATCAAGACACGGCAGTTACCAGATCATTGACTCGCTTCTGAAGCATGTCATTCTCGACTTCTTTTGTTCGAAGCTGACACATAGGAAAAAATGATTAACACACAAGCAATGATTTCGCTCCACCTAAACATGGATAGTAAGGTTAGAAATAATGATTTTGAATAAGCGAGACACTATACCATTGAGGTAAATTTCGTGTTTGCTTCCTCAAGTTCAGCATTCCTTTGTTGCATGTCTTTCAACTGTGATACTAAACCACTAATATCATTCTGCATTAGGGCAAGGGCACACATCACATTAACTAATATCCAAATCGCACAACAAGATAGAAAGGTTTCCTTCAGAAAACTAGGATTCACGTTTTCAAATTCTCGATTCTAAATTCAACTAAATAATAATAACGTGATTTTGGTACCTCAGAGAGACGATTTGCACTGTCCGATTTCTTAATTCCTATAGCATCTATCAAGGAAATGAGCAATTATAAGTCAGCAAAATTGAAATTATAATTTTGAGGATTAAAAAAGAATTACTACCTGTGGGAGGTTTGGTGAGATCTGGTCCAGAAGATGCTTTGCTCAATCTTTCTGCTGCTCGCTTCTGTCGAATTTCTTCCAACTAAGGGTTTCGTTTCAAAAAGAACAAGAGACATATAAAAGTTTGCACGATAATCAGATAATTTAACGCAAACAGAAAAGAAAAGAAATTCAGAGATCAATACCGTTCTTCGACCCAGCGTTGCATGCCGCGCATCCATCTGAAAATTTAATTTATCTTCAGAAATGATTCGAGATAGAGAGAGAGCCTGAAACGATTTAGCAGTCGGCCCTTACCGTCAAACTTGATGGGAAGACCGAAAGACGTTCTGGGTTTTGGTCTTTCTTTTTATTTTATAATATAATAAAATAGTTCTGCATCAATATACATATACGTCTGGGTGGTGTAGTCGGTTATCACGCTAGTCTCACACACTAGAGGTCCCCGGTTCGAACCCGGGCTCAGACATGTATATTTGGTTTGCCCTTTTCAAATGACCTTCATTTTAGTATTTTTATTTTAGTTTTAATTTGACTGGAATATTTGTAATATGAACATCTAGCAACTAGCATATAATACCATGTGCAAAACACTGACATTTTGGAAGAGGTAATTTTGGAATACCATGTTTTCTAATATTTTAATGTTATAATTACGTCACTCATGTTAATATTTTATTTTATTTTCGTCATTATGTTCATATTGTGTTCCATTTTCGTCAAACAATGATTTTCCCTCCAAATTTTTAAATTCAAGAAAAATTTGCATTTCTAAAACCAATATTGTAAAGTTGAAATCAAACGCTAAATTAATTAATAAAAACAAATTTTCTAAAAGTATATATACTAGAATCCATTATTTTAAAATTAGTTATATAAAGTGGGCCAAACTGACCCTACATTCAAGAAAGAAATTCGAATTTTACATTCCCAAAATTACAAAAAATGTTTGAAGTTTAAAGGTTTTTACAATTAAAAAAAAAAACGAGAATGAAAGTTGTAGGGTAAAAAAAATGAAAATGGAACCAATAAATTAATTATATGCAACAAAATTTGGAGGGAAAATCATTATTCATTCCCCCCAAATGGACAAAAATGAAACAAAATATTAATATAAGGACGAAAATAAAATAAAATATTAACATGGGGGACGTAAGTGTAACACTGAAATATTACAAAACATGATATTCCGAAAGTGCCCCAGCCAAAATGCACGTGGTATATTTTTGCTGGAAAATTGCCTGAAAAGTTATCGATGTAGCACATAATATCTTAGAGGGACTAAAGTGTAACACTTTATCTTTGGGGGACAAAAGTGTAAACAACTTTAAACCTGAGGGACAATTAGTATGATTTAGCCTATAAAATTATGTTACAAATTTTATTAAAAAGATTGTTTGCATGTTTTTAAAATATCTAACATTAGAAGCATATTCCAAACTTTTTAACAATATTATATTTAAAAACTCTAATGCGTCGTTTTAATTTTTAAATCTCACAAGAAATTCTTCAACATCTTAAATATAAAATATATCCAAACAGCATTCATTCGGTTTCCTTAACAAAACGATTTTTGTGTCATACAAAGTTAGAAACAAATTAAATTGCCCCAAATTGACAGGGGTTTCATTGTATAGTATTTAATTTGTTTTCTACCTAACTAGTCAGATTATTTTATAACTTTTTTGAAATAAATTTGACCTTGATTTTGTATACTTTTACAAATTTGAAGTTGATTTTAATCCTCTTGTGTCATGAGTCCACGACCCAAAAGATTCTTCCTTGTTATCATATACTAAAATGCTCTTTCATGAGAAGTTCAAAAATAAAAAATGTTAAATATCAGCTCACTTGAAATTTTCCTTTGTTGAATGATAACTACATGAGCTTGGATGGGCAGGGTGGTTCTAGTCTTTGGGGAAGATCTTGTAAGGGTCAGATTTTAATTTTCATATCAACTTTAATTTTCTAAGGATTCGTTAAATTGTCTTTAGAAAACCAAACAGTCCAAACTACTAATTATTCCAACTCCCATTGCATGTCTGTATATATTTCTATTGAGACATTCCAACGTCAAAATATTATTTCAATACTTGCAACAAAATTTAAAATTAAACGTATAATATTAATTAATATAGATACGTACACAATTGGGTCAATTTTTAAACTTGCATATAGTATTATTTATTTTAAATACTAAAGATCGACATAATACATACAAAATATGCATTCTTATTATTATGGTTATTGCCACTTATATATGATTTTACTCGTGTAAAAATATTCTTATACGGGTCGTTTGGTAGAGTGTATGAGATTAAGGTGGATTAGATCCGAGTCAGATTGAAGGTCATATTAAAAATACGTTTGGTAGATTTGATTGAGTCATATTACATTAAAGCAATAAATTGTAATATGTTTTGGGGGATTATGAGTTTAAACATATTTTAATATATTTTCACTACTTTATTAAACATATTATGTTAGTTAAAATATACCATTTAATCGAAGCCATTTGTATAATTCGTATAAGAGTAAAAGTTGATTTTTAGTTCGAATGCCTCCATGTTAATTGTAAATTGATATAGATTTTAGTTTGTGATTTATTTATGTAGAATGTGTTTCCATTTTCAGAGATTTAAGAAGAATCTATGATATTTAATGATATGTTAAAATAGGTAATATGTAAATTTGAGGTTATGAGTGACATTTCATCAAATCCATGTTCACCCGGATTAACTAATCTACCAAAGGCTGGGTGGATTATAATCTAGTCTTAATACCGGGTCATAAGGATTTAATCCATTTGACCCGGTATTAGAGCAATGTCACCAAACTTTGTATTATCTCATATTGACACATATAATATGATCTAATACCCCTATTAGATCTTACCAAACGGCTCCTACGTATATTAGACCATTTCTATACATATATTATAGTTATACATAATATATATGATTTGACTCGAGTAAAAATATTCTTATACATGTATATTAGATCATTTCTAATGGTAAAAACTAAACTATAATATAAGATCAAGATTTGACATATGTGAAACAATTCTTTTACGTATATTAGACCATCTTCAATGGTAGAGACTGAATATATAATAGAATTAAGATCAAGACTTAAAAAAGACCTTCCAACGTATTTTAGGTTGACTCAAAACTAGTCTCATATTTGAGACTAGGACTGTCAATTGAGACTGGTCTGCCCGAAACCCGATGTCTCGACCCGATGACTAAGTTTGAACTATTATATTAAATATGATTAATTATGAGCCGTACTTGAGCCTAATAAGACTCATTCGAATAAGACCCGGCCGAATATATATTATTTAATTATTTTATATACTAGTATTAATTATTTGTATTAAAGTTTTAGTGTACTAATTACTATTTTGAAACAAGAAATTCTTTACAAATAGTCCACTGACCACATATATCAATTACAAATAAGACCCGAATTGGTGATGTTCTAAATAATTCTTCGATAATGTTTATTAATATATTATATATAATATGTTTGTTGAAAAATTAAATATTAGTTTGACTTCAACTAAAGTCTATATTGGTGATCACCATGGTTAAATTCGAAAATTATCTAAGCTGATTGGTGATCACAGCAACACGTACACGAAGAGAACATCACTAATTAAAGAAAAGAATGATTTCCTCTTGGCAAAAGAGGAAACCGAAAAAGAGGAATTTAACCATGAGGTTCTCACTTTCTTCTTTAATTGTGGGATATACTGAGAGATAATTTTGCACCTAGATATTTCCATCACTTGTATCCTCCCAGAGTCCCTTCCCTACCACTTACGTGTATCACCAATATAATATATATATAAACGACATAATATAGTTTAGTTCAATGGAATATTAAATAAACGGCAAAATCACAATTTCAGTCCTCTAACTTCGGACCGTGACGTAAATGATCATTTATTTTTTCGACTAGCACATTTATTTTTTATTTTTTAAACTAAACGCATTTGGTCTTTAGTTTATTAAGATCATCTCCAATAGTCAAGAGGTTAAACCTATATTTTAACTTTCCAAAATATCACTATTCATCTATACATAAGGTTTTTCCGCCCCAATCATTAAAACTCAAAATTTAGATCTCTAGCAACCCAAGTTTTAGTAATTGCTAGATATTTTATTGAGACTAAATGTCCCACATTGGTTGAAAACAATAGTTAAGTCCACTTTATAAGGTCTTAGGCAATCCTCACCTTATAAGCTAGCTTTTGAGGTTGAGTTAGGCCCAAGCCATGTAAATGGACTTAGCCCAATCCATGTGGTGAATTCTAATATGGTATCAGAGCCCCGGGTTAAAGTGGGCCACCTCCTTCCGTGATGGGCTCCTCCTTGTACGCATGATGGGCTTCAATATCTACCCACACACTTCACCCAGATAACAAAGGCCTGGGTTGTCATTATTCCTCCAGTTATTCAAGGCTTGGAGATTCATTATTCCTCCGGTTAACAAAGGCCCGGGGTGTCTTTATTCGTGTGTTGGGTCTTCACCCACATGTCGCAAATTCACAAGGTTGGGCTTTCATATGTCACGTGTTGGGCTTGTTTCTCCCACACATTCAGCCCGCCCACACGTGAAGGGGGAGTATTGAGACTAAATGTCCCACATTGGTTGAAAACAATAGTTAAGTCCACTTTATAAGGTCTTAGGCAATCCTCACCTTATAAGCTAGCTTTTGAGGTTGAGTTGGGCCCAAGCCATGTAAATGGACTTAGCCCAATCCATGTGGTGAATTCTAATATATTTATTTTGCTTAACTTTTCTTAAGTATAATTTTTGTTAAGCATTCTTAACTTACTTTTTGAATATTCCGATGTAAAAAAGATTAATTTTTTTGTTAAAATATTTGTTTAGGGCATTTTGCCATACTTCTACAAAAAAGTAGTGTTTTCATGATGATAAAAGAGAAAAATCTTGACACATGAATTATTAAAGTAGTAGTCTGAAATAATTATTCAGGAAATTATTAGAAAAAAAAAGTGATATATTTTTCTACCTAGAAGTATAGTTTTTATGATGATAAAAGAGAATATATCTTGACATATGAATAAAAGTTGAGTACACGTGTTTGAAATAATTATTGTAAGAAAAAAAATATAAAATATTTGATTATATAAAAGATTAGAGAATAAATTATGTAAATTATTTATTAACAAAAAATCTAAAAATTTTATTTAAAAAAAAGTTACCTTTTATCTATCTTCACATATGTTGTGTTTTATCTACTTCATTTAAACTAAAAAAGGGTCTCAAATATGAGACTAGATCTGAGTCAACCTATAATTTAGCCTTTTAAAATACATATATTGGGAGGTTTTGTGTTAAAGTCTTGGTCTTATATTATAGATTTAGCTTCCACCGTTGGGGATGGTATAAGCTAATTTGTCTAGTTAATTGTGGGGAAAATAGCAAAATAAATTATGTAAACTAAGAGTTGATGGCAAAGGAAGTTTTTCTATATTCGGGTCGGCCTGTAACTAAACTAAATTAATTTGGATTATTTTTTTGCCAGTGAAAGTTAGTTACACATGACGATTTTTGCAATTTTCCTTTAATAGTAATTGAAAATTTTAATCAATAAATTTATTGAAATTTGACATATCAAACTCAATGTATCAAACTCCAAATTAATTTTTTTTAACCAAGAAGTCCATGATTAAAAATTATGCATCTTAAGATTCTTAACAAATAAGATAAATGATCCAAGGGCAATAAAGTTGAAAAACAAAAGATATCATTTGAAAAATGGAGGAAAAATTATAAAAATAGTCCCGTAACTATTGTTTACTGGCAAAAGTCTTGTAACTAATATAATTTAAAATTAGTCCTATTTAGGCCCGAATTGGGTTTTCTGTCACCGTGTCCGTCAAGTCACCCACCTCTTGCTGACTTGAAAAATTAACCACCTTCTCGGCATGGAAAAATTGCAAAAAATGGTCATGTAAGTAATGCTCTTTGGCAAAAAAGTTCTGCAACTTTTCGGGTTAGCAAATAATTTAGCAATTTTGTCCGTTTTTGGCTCAAATAGAGATTTTTTTCACCGTGTCCACCAAATCCCTCGTAGCTTTCACCCGAAAAAAATTAACCCATACTTTCTAACTTATATTCGAAAAATGAAAATTGCCGCAGGTAAGTATTTCGAGCTGATAATTTTAACCTATAAGTCACTAAATTGAAGAAATTTTGAGACTTTTTTTGGTAATTAGAAGAGTAATTTCACTTGCGGGCTGATGAATTTTAAAAGATTTTTTTTTACCATGATTTAAAAAAATAAAAAATAATAATATGGGTCATGTGAGCGGCACACTACCCTTACAAAATCTGATTTTGACATTTTTGAGGTCTCCTAATCGTTGTTTTGGTACAAAATTAATTTTTTTACTGTTCTTTCCAATCGCGAATTTAGAACCAAAATAAAAATTGCTATTTCTAATCGCAATTTTGGAACACATTCTTTTTTCTGCTATTCCTAATGACTATTTTGGAAAAAAAATTAACAAAAGGATTCTTGTTTGTCCCAAAATCCTAATTGATATTTTGAAACAAAAACTTTTTAAAAATAAAATTTATGCTCTTCCTAATCGCGATTTATGGACAACTTTTTTTTCCTACTCTTCCAAATCACGATTTTTTTAAAAAAAAAAAAATTTCCCCAAAATCCTAATTTAATTTTGGGACAAAAATCTTTGAAAAAAGAAAAAAATTGCTCTTCTAATCGCGATTAGGAAAAGCAAAACAAAAAGTTGTTCCATTATCGTGATTTGGAAGAGCATAATTTTTCTTTTGTACCAAAAATAAATGTCTATAAATCTCTATTTGAGTCAAAATAGGACTAAATTGCTGAATTATTTTAGTTACAAAACTTTTTTACCATCCCGAGTTGTTACAAAATATTGTTAGTGAGCATAGTTACGAGACTAGTTTTGCAATTTTTTCAAGTCAGCAACGGGTTTAATTTTCCACGTCAGCAAGGGGTGGGTGACTTGTGGTGGCATAAAACCTCAATTATTGCTAAATTATTTTAGTTATAGGACTTTTTGTCAGCGAGCAATAGTTACGGACCATTTTTACGATTGTCCCAAGAGTGTAGGACTAAAAGCGTGATTGAGTAGAACAAATTGACAGATAGTGTGCAGGTGTGTCAATATATATATAAGCCTAAGGGGCAGGCCACGAGATGAGATTCCCCCGTGACAGTCTGTCTTTCACCCTGTCTCTTTCTCCTTAATACTACTGCTTTTTAGTAAGTGGTGCTCCTCCAAAACACAAACACAGTCAATCTCTCTCTCTTTCTCTCTGCGGAGATCGAGTCTCTAACACTCACTCATTCACAATGGCTTCAATTGTTGAATCTGCTTGGACGGTAATTAATCCAATTTCCGTGTTTTTATGCCCTAGATTTACTTTTTTACCTTATATTTATTTGATTTCAGCTTGGTTGTTTAATTTCATGATCTATTTTACTTATTTGTTGTAATGTTGCCTCTCCTTTTCATTTTTTTTGGAATTTGATTCTTATGTTAATGCAGGTTTTATATAATCCTTAGTTAACATTTGCTCCTGAATTGGAGCCACATTGTTTTAATTTAACACATTATAGCCGGTCTGATTAATGCTGCTGCTGATTAATATAGATGTTTCACCTGAACTATTTTTAAATAAAATGTTTTCACATGTCAAAAGCTTTATGTTATTTTTCATTGATGCTATACCTTGGTGGAGAATCCAGTTCATATCTACCTGATTAGTTGAAGTTGATTTTTATGCATTGTTAATGGAGATTATTCTTGTTTTGGAGATTTCATTTGTATTAGTTCCATGTTACTATCACTCAGTTACCCGTATTCAGAGTTTGTTGGTGACACGCCCTCCTCTATAATGCACGTGGAGATCTATGAACTCCTCTATTATCATAAAAAGAGAATTATTTTCTGATTTACCGCAGGAAGAGTGATATGTATTGCTAGAATAATATGGAAACTAATCTAGTCGTCCATGACATTTTGGGTTGATGGTGAAGGCTTCCAGTTGAGATAGAACATATGAAGAAGAATGATCAGACTTCAAGGATTATTTTTCCATTATCGCTCCCTTTATAGTGTTTTCACTGATAAACAACTTCAGAACCCTGTCATATATCGTGTGTTTATACCTAAAACTAGAAAGAAAAAAATGTGTTTAAATCTGGACTATGTCTAATAAGATGTCCTGCTGGTGAATTGCTTGTTGAGTTCTTGATTTCTTACTAATGCAAGTCACAGATTTTACGTTTGGCACCCTAATGGGTACCCTGCATTTACAGTTAGAATTTGAATTATTTTGCTCATGTTTGGAAAGGGTATTTACTTTGATGATTTCAGTATGCTAGGCGATCATTTGTGAGTAAGGCGTATGTGTTTTTTACCATCTTTATGTATAACATAATTTAGTAAAATATTTCTTGTATCCTATTTCCCTTGTTCATAAATTACATAATTATATTCCATTTGTTGCAGTATCTCATCACTCATTTTAGTGACTTTCAACTGGCATGCCTTGGAAGTTTCTTTCTTCATGAAAGTATTTTCTTCCTGTCGGGGCTTCCATTTATATATCTGGAAAGGGCAGGGTGGCTGAGCAAGTACAAAATTCAGGTTCCACTCAGATGACTTCATTGCTACTGTTGTTTTCTTGAGAATTTTATTTCTGCCACTGTCATTGTTGCTACTTCTAGTTAAACTGACACTCATCTTCTGCAAAAGGATGACAGACAATAAAAAGAAACGTTCACTTCATATTGTGCTGCTTGCCCTTTATTCTGTTGTTTTGA
This sequence comes from Penstemon newberryi var. newberryi, assembly GCA_030819805.1. Classification (NCBI taxonomy): domain Eukaryota; kingdom Viridiplantae; phylum Streptophyta; class Magnoliopsida; order Lamiales; family Plantaginaceae; genus Penstemon; species Penstemon newberryi. Next base: position 39,351,806 of record JAUALY010000005.1, read on the forward strand.
ATCTCTCAGATCTACTACATAGCGGTCGGTTCTGGAAACTAAAGATTGATTTCTAAATCTTAATGAAATCTATTGTGATGGACAGTCGATCTGCAACTTGTGCATTAGTCTAATAAGTAGTGATTCTGCCCTTCTAAAAGAGTTGTGCTTAATCTGGACTATGTCTAATAAGAATTGTGCTTCTATAAAATTTGTGTTCAGGTTATTGCAAGTTGTGCATAAGTAACACACTTGTGAAGTATCTAAAATTTTTCCCCTTTCTGACCCCCCACCCCCCGTATTTGCAAAACATGCCTATGTGATAACTGTTGTTTTTCTGTTGGTGCAGGTTAAAAACAACACCCCTGCCGCTCAAGAGAAATGTATCACTCAGCTATTGCTGTATCATTTCTGTGTCAATCTACCTGTAATGGTTTTATCTTATCCTGTATTCAGATTCATGGGGATGCGAAGTACACTCCCTCTGCCGTCCTGGTATATTCAGGTTCTTTATGTACTATTGCTTGGGTTTACCAGACTGACGATGTTTCATATCTAATAATTTGGCTATAGAATTATTTCAAATCATGCTATGAGCTACACCTTTATTCAACAGATGCTTTATTTTTCCGTCACATTATTTCTCTTCTTTTGCAATATCGCCTTCTAATTGACTCTTTCTAGTTGAGTTTCATGATTACAAAAATGATTAAACAAATCTTTGCATCATCAGTTCATCTATCATATAATTTATACTGCGTTATATAAAGATTAATTCCTATAGAGATACAATAAGCATGGAAAATTTATTTCTTGGTCAGTTTGATTATCTCAAGGTGCTCTATTAATTGGAAAAAACCTGCTTGTAAATAGAATTGTGCATTGGTGGAAGGTGTCAATGCAGTGATCAGTTTGGGATGATTTAGCATGTAATTAAGCATGCGAGATGATCACCTCATAAGCTTATCCTTTTTCTGTACCATAAATTTAGAGTCTTAGACCAACAAGATTGAACTAACCAAAATTAATTTTTGTGCCATCTCTCTGTTGTTTTCTGCCTTTTGAATAATGTCTCTTTAATTGCAATAGTATATCTTCCCCTGGTGTTTCTTGGGAATGAATCATGGATTTTTGTTCTGCAGGAAAGTAGTCTCAACCCAAATTTTATTCTACTTCATCTTGGAGGATTTTATTTTCTACTGGGGACATAGGATTTTACACACAAAATGGCTCTACAAGCACGTTCACAGTGTTCACCACGAGTAAGTCAGCAAGTGTATCACAAAGCTACTTTTGTTCCCTTGGTTTAAGAAATATTGTTGTCTTCACTTTCAACCTATAAGCTTGAATTCTGTACAGATATGCGACACCATTTGGACTGACTTCTGAATATGCCCATCCTGCTGAGATTCTGTTCCTTGGGTTTGCTACAATAGTTGGTCCTGCCATCACTGGTCCTCATCTGATAACATTGTGGTTGTGGATGGTTCTTAGAGTCCTCGAGACGGTTGAGGCACATTGTGGATATCATTTTCCATGGAGTCTCTCAAACTTCTTACCTTTATATGGGGGGTCTGTATCATATATTTTTTACTCATCAATTATGAGGGTTTTTCCCCCTAAATCACCTTAATTTCTTTTGTGGATCTCAGTGCTGATTTTCATGACTATCATCACCGACTGCTGTACACAAAGAGTGGCAACTACTCATCAACTTTTGTTTACATGGACTGGTGAGATTTTTAATACTCTGCTTTCTGACATGACTTTTCGTACATTAAGTCAAAGAATATAAAGATGAAAATGTATTCTAGAGAAGAAATTAAGGTTGAAAGCGTCGCAAAAAATACTTCAGTGCCTCAAGTAACTATATAATTATAAGGCCACATGCAGGAAACTTAAACCTTTAAGTTAATGCCACCGGAAATGAGATTTCTAACCTGGCTTTTATACCTTACAATTACTTAATATAATGGCTATGCATTCTTGTTGGTACAAGTTTTGATAAGAGTTTGGCTGATACTTTGAAACTGGGTTAAAGGAAGATTAGAGGTGCTTTGATGTACATCCTACACTTATTCGATGGCCTCTGTGACATACTACTCATGCAGTAAACCGTGCGCTGAATATTTGATTGGCAATAATAATATTATGACATGCATTCCTGTCAAATTAAACACCATAATTGCCTCCAATGGATGCATTGGGTGCTATTCACTGCAATTCAGAAGCATCCTAAACTTAATTACCCTTGTGTTATTTAAAATAGGACTTTCTTATTCTCTGATTGTATCATAATTCAATTGATTGATTGATTGAAGACCACTTACTGTTTTCACAATTTTTCAGGATATTTGGTACCGATAAAGGTTATAGAAAACTGAAAGCGCTAAAGGGTGATGGAGATGAGGCAGTGCTGAAGGAAATGTAGGAGCATGCAAAACAGGATAGCTTTGTGGTGCTGGAGCATCATTTTGAATGGTCTGATTTAGTTGCTCAGCGTATTGCTTGCAATTACATGTGTCCAGTTGCTGTTTGGTCAATGTTTCTTTCATTTTCTGGAATCGATTCGTGCTCTTGTTATGGGTTTTGTGTCCTGTTCTACTTGCTTGCTGCAAGGAATCCGTTAGGTGAAAGGCGGTTATTTCATATTTGTTGTATAACCTTACAACCTTAGCGTCTCGGATAGTTGGGTACTAATTTCGTAAATACTTTATTCTTAAGACTGATACATGTTTATGCATTCTCACATTTTTCATTGCATTGATTAAAACTAGTATAATAATAAATTTCAATATAGTAATTTATTGAACAAATTAGCAATATAAATAAAATAATACATAGGTACATGTTGCAAAAGAAAATTTAAAGCAGGGTCTGTATCGTAATGATAATTAATTATTAAAACTCCATGAGTGTCTTTGTAATTTTATCTGATTTCAGGGGTGTAAGTAATTAACCCTAATATTAATTAATCCAAGGAGTTGGGTTCAAAAGCATAAGAAAATTGATTAAGACGAACATAAAATATAAAAATTATCGGATGATAAAAAGAAAATCATTTTTTAATTCGAAGATACAATCCCATTTCTCATCCTACTGTTAAAGTGAAGAACGCATGTCTCATCCTTTTTATAAATGTCTGTATCACAGTAGACGAATCCATATGTCCAACAAAAGGAGGAAAATATTTATCTTTTCGATATTTCTCGTGAATTTCATGATTTTATGAAGACCTATTGCATAATTTATATAATTTAGAAGTTGCTATTGTTAATATAAATACTCTTTAGGTATCCTAGGCGTTTTCTCAAAAAATAAATAAAAAATATCCTAGGCATATTGAATAGCATATTCAATCAAATATATTTCTAACTTTTTTCTTTTGGGATAGCATAATTACATACATTCGAGGAGTATCATATCTGGTTATTTGTGTAATGCATTACATAAAATTTTGAAGTATCCAGTCATCACAACTCAGAAGTAGAATTTGATCAACTAGTTCGAAAATACTAAAAATGTATGTTATGTAATGTATGGTTTTGCCATTTTTTAAATTTCATGATTAGTTAATGTATGTTTTCATCTAAATTTTGAGTAATACATGTAAACATGTTATCATTATATGCAGCAAGAAGGATTTTCATTCTGATTTTTCAATCTTCAGAATCCATACCGCCAATGGGAGGAACATGGCAGATACAGTTCATTTTCAAAACGTTTTGATTTTCAAAATATGCTAGTTTTGAAAAAAGTTAGAAAAACACACCTAGAATCAAGTTCACTTGATCAGGCAGAAGATCCAGATGAACCAATATGCTTTGATATCACTTGTTGGTCCCTTGAGTGGTTATGATGAGGTCTAGAAGGGGGGGGGGGGGGGGGGGGGGGGGGGGGGGGGAGGGAGGGGGGGCTGAATAGACCTCTAACTTCAAAATATTTTCTATCTTTTTCTATAAAATGAGTTCGCTTGTGAGCAGTGTAAGACGACTAAGATGTTCTTGCACTCGGCTTATCAGCAGAGTAGACTACTTAGCTGATTCAACTTATCAAACTTATATAATCAGAGTTTCAAATAATGATGCAGCAGATATGTCTGTGTGATTTTCAAACATTGTTTTCTTCTCAACTTAAACATTTCAAAGCACAAAGAAAGTTTTCTCCCAAATTAAATTCCTCAAGTTAAAAGATGACTTTTCCTTTAAACGATTTACTTAACTTATGAAATATGCAATGCAAGACAAGTAAAATAAATCACACAAAGAATTTTATAGTGGTTCAGCAGGAACAAATCCTCTTAATCCACTCTTCTAAATCACACGGATTTAGATTATACTGGAAACACAAAGTAATCTAATACAAAGTTTGAGCTTTACAACAAATGATAAGACTCAAGTAGAAAACTCAGTCCTCAGGAGATTCACTCAGAAAATCCTACTCTAAAGCACTCAGCTAAAGAACATTTAAGTTTTACAACACATGTTAAGCCTTAAGAAAGAACACTCTGTTCACTCACGGAAAATCACTCAGATGATCCTAGCTCCGAAGTTATATCTTCTAACACAAATCGGATATGCACTCAATACAGTAACAGTTGAATATCACTCAGATATGGAAGTTCTTTGATATTTCTCTTCAACGCTTTGATTCTTCAACACATGACTCTGCGTAGCGATCAAACGACTCAACCGATGAACTTGCTCTTATGATTTGATCTTGAATTTTGCAAGTCTCTCAATAATCTTCAGTCTATGATCTATTTATACTTCTGGATATGAAATTATGCCCGTTCAAGATAAGCGAAATTACATTTTAATCCTGAGGAATGGTCTTTTTCTCGAACGGCTACAATTGCAAACTGTTCTCTGTACACTCTGCTGTACGGATCTGATCATTGTGTTAATCGCATTTAATGCACTAAGCTTGTTACCATTGGAGAGCTTACTGGCCGACTTCACTTAGCTTATGGGAGATCATCACTATGCTGAATCAAGGCGGAACACATCTGACTTGACTCTGCTGATGGTAACCAATTTGATCTTCACAGATATGAAATTCCCACTAAGCTGATTCTGGTCATTTAGCTTCCAGAGCGTGAGAGAGGTTTACTAAGCTTTTTATTTCTTAGTTGATAACTTCATTTTTATCATTTTTGTCATCTTCAAAATCTTCTACTCAATTCTAACTTAACTAACTCAACTGATAAGATCACTTAGTTGTTCTTTGAGTTAATAAATTATTCCAACATTTTCGTTTCTTGCAATCATTTTCTGATAATTTGGTATTTATCTTGTGTCTCCATGTTAATCTCTTATCTGTTCCAGCGTCAATTTTTGACATTTTTTGTAATATTTTAGCTATGGTTTTGGAGGTCGATTTGAACCGGATTTGGGCCAAATTTTGGCCGAGTGTCTTATTTTATTTCGTGTTTCAAACATGTTTAGTTTTCGATTTTTTTTCATTTTTGGCATATATTTATAGTTTTCCCCATATTAGTTATTTTGTCTGGCTTGTGGACAATATTCAACTGGTTGGTTATTTGTTATTGAAATATTGAGAGTTTGTCCCTTATGGTTCTGTTTCTTGCAATCTTCTTCTGGTAATTTGTTATTCATCTTGATCTTGCATGGTAATCACTAATTTATTTCGGCTCCAGTTTTTGCCATTTTTTATAATATTTGAGTTATGGTTTTGGATGTCGATCTAAACCCTATTTGGGTCAAATTTTGGATTGACTTATTTTATTTCGTTCTTTAAACTTTTTTAGTTTTTGAATTTAGCGATTTTTGGAATATTTTTACTCTTTTACCCTTATTGGCTATTGTGTGGAGCTTGTGGAATATTTTCGAATTTTCTGATTAAATGTTATTGAAATATTGAGAGTTTGTATCTTATGGTTTCGTTTCTTGCAATCCTGTTATGATAATTTTGTATTTATCTTGTGTCTCCATGTTAATCTCTAATCTCCTCCGGCTCCAATTTTTGCGATTTTTGGTAATATTTTAGTTATGGTTTTGGAGGTCGATTTGAACCCGATTTGGCCAAATTTTGGCAGAGTGTCTTAATTTATTTCATGCTACAACCAGGTTTAGTTTTTGGATTTTATCAATTTCGACATATTTTTACTATTTTACCCTTATTAACTATTTAGTACAGTTTGGGGTTTTTTGCACTTTGCACCCCCGAAATATGGGAAATATGCACTTTGCACCCCCGAAACTTAGATTTAGAACTTTGCACCCTCGAAATATGAAAAATGTAGCACTTTGCACCCTCTTTTATTTTTAGGCAAAAATGGTAATTCAATTATAAATATTTGGCACTTTGCAGCCCAAAATAAAATTAGCACTTAACACCCTCAAATTAAGAATAAATCAGCAACTTGCACCCCCGAAACACAATAAATGGGCACTTTGCACCCCGAAACACAAAATTAACACTTAACACCCTCAAATAAAAAAAAAAAACTCAAACCCCTCGTTTTATCCGGCAAAGTTGACCATCGGTGTGAAAAAAATCTACGGCAAAATAGATAATTCATTTTTTTCCTTAAATTTTGTAAAATACAATTATAAATACTAGAATAAAGTTGACCTCGTTATGAGTATTCTAGTATTTATAATTGTATTTTACAAAATTTAAGGGGAAAAATGAATTTCCTATTTTGCCTTAGATTTTTTTCACCCCGATGGTCAACTTTGCCGGATAAAATGAGGGGTTTGAGTTTTTTTTTTTTTTTATTTGAGGGTGTTAAGTGTTAATTTTGTGTTTCGGGGTGCAAAGTGCCCATTTATTGTGTTTCGGGGGTGCAAGTTGCTGATTTATTCTTAATTTGAGGGTGTTAAGTGCTAATTTTATTTTGGGGTGCAAAGTGCCAAAGATTTATAATTGAATTACCAATTTTGCCCATGAGTTTTTGCCTAAAAATAAAAGAGGGTGCAAAGTGCTGCATTTTTCATATTTCGAGGGTGCAAAGTGCTAAATCTAAGTTTCGGGGGTGCAAAGTGCCTATTTCCCATGCTTCGGGGGTGCACAGTGCAAAAAACCCTCCAGCTTGTGGAATATTTTCAAACTAATTGATTAAATTGTTTCGTTTCTTGCAATCACTAATCTGTTTCAGCTCTTGATTTTCCAGTTTTGATAATATTTTAGTTATGGTTTTGGAGGTCCATTTGAACCCGATTAGGGCCAAATTTTGGTTGAGTGACTTATTTTATTTCGTACTTTAAACTTGTTTAGTTTGTAGATTTTATCAATTTTGACATATTTTTACTATTTTACCCTTATTAACTATTTAATCCAGCTTGTGGAATATTTTCAAACTAATTGATTAAATGTTATTGAAATATTGAGAGTTTGAATCTTATGATTTCGTCTCTCTTGCAACCCTATTATGATAATTTTGTATTCATCTTGTGTCTTCGTGTTAATCTCTAATTTCGACTCCAATTTTTGCGATTTTGGGCAATATTTTAGTTATGGTTTTGGAAGCCGATTTAAACCCGAATAGGGAATATTTTTGGTTAAGTGAATTATTTTATTTCTTGCTTTAAACTTGTTAAGTTTTTAGATTTTGCCATTTTTGGCATATTTTTGTTGTTTTGCCCTTATTGGCTATTTAATGGGGCTTGTGGAATATTTTCGAAATGGTTGATTAAATGTTATTGAAATATTAAAAGTTTGTATATTATGGTTCCGTTTCTTGAAATCTTCTTATGCTAATTCGATATTCATCTTGTGCATGCATGTTAATAACTAATTTGTTTCGACTCTAGTTTTTGCCATTTTTTTTATAATATTTGAGTTATGGTTTTGGAGGTCAATTTGAACCTCATTTGGGCAAAATTTTGGTTGAGTGATTGATTTTATTTCGTGCTTTAAACTTGTTTAGTTTTTGGATTATGCGATTTTTGACATATTTTTACTGTTTTACCCGCAGTGGCTATTTAGTCCAGCTTGTGGACTATTTTCGAACTGGTTGATTAAATGTTATTGAAATATTAAGAGTTTGTATCTTATGGTTCCGTTTCTTGCAATCTTCTTCTGGTAATTTGATATCCATCTTGTGCATGCATGTCAATAAATAATTTGTTTCGGCCCTAGTTTTTGCCATTTTAATAATATTTGAGTTATGATTTTGGAGGTTGATTTAACCCGATTTGGGCCAAATTTTGGTTGAGTGACTTATTTTATTTCATACTTTAAACTTGTTTAGTTTTTGGATTTAGAGATTTCTGGCATATTTTTATTTTTTTACCCTTATAGATTATTTAGTCCAGCTTGCGGACTAAATAAATGTTACTGAAATATTCCAAACTGGTTGATTAAATGTTATTGAAATATTGAGAGTTTTATCTTATGGTTTCGTTTCTTGCAATTTTCTTCTGATAATTTGATATTCATTTTGTGTCTCCATGTCAATCAATGCATATATCTGTTTCGGCGCCAATTTTTGCGATTTTTGGTAATATTTTAATTATGGTGGTCAATTTGAACCCGGTTTGGGCCAAATTTCGGCCGAGTGTCTTATTTTATTTCGTGCTACAACCAGGTTTAGTTTCGAGTTTTTTCCATGTTTGGCATATTTTTACTTTTTTTACCCTTATTAGTTATTTTGTCCGGTTTGTGGAATATTTTTCAACTAGTTGGTTATTTGTTATTGAACTATTGAGAATTTTGGTTGAGTGACTTATTTTATTTCTTGCTTTAAACTTGTTAGGATTTTGAATTTTGCCCTTTTTGGCATATTTTTGTTGTTTTGCCGCTGATTAGTGGAACTTGTGGAATATTTTCGAACTGGTTGATTAAATGTTATTGAAATATTGAGTGTTTGTGTCTTATGGTTTCGTTTATTGCAATCCTCTTCTGATAATTTGGTATTCATCTTGTGTCTCCATGTTAATCTATAATCACCTCCAGCTCCAATTTTAGCGATTTTTGGTAACATTTGAGTTACGGTTTTGGAGGTCGATTTGAACCTAATTAGGCCAAATTTTGGTTGAGTGACTTATTTTATTTCGTGCTTTAAACTTGTTTAGTTTTTTGATTTTTCCATTTTTGGCATATTTTTACTGTTTTACCCTTATTGGTTATTTAGTCCAGCTTGTGGAATATTTTCGTACTAGTTGATTAAATGTTATTGAAATACTGACAGTTTGTTATGGTTTCATTTCTTGCAATCCTATCATGATAATTCGGTATTTATCTTGTGTCTCCATGTTAATCTCTAATCTGTCCCGACTCCGATTTTTGTGATTTTGGGCAATATTTTAGTTATGGTTTTCGAGGTCAATTTGAACCCGATTTGGGATAAATTTTGGCCGAGTGTCTTATTTTATTTCGTGCTTCAACAAGGTTTAGTTTTCGATTTTTTTTTCCATTTTTGTCCTCCTTTTACTTTTTTACCCTTAGTAGTTATTTTGTCCGGCTTGTGGACTATTTTCATATGGGTAATTATTTGTTATTGAAATATTGAGAAGTTGTCCCTTATTATTCCGTTTCTTGCAATCTTCTTCTGGTGATTTGGTATTAATTTTGTGCATGCATATCAATAACAAATTTGTTCCTACTCCAATTTTTTCGCACTATTTTCTAATATTTGAGTTATGATTTTGGAGTTCAATTTGAATCCGATTTGGGCCAAATTTTGGTTGAGTGTCTTATTTGATTGTGTGCTTCAAACATGTTTAGTTTTTCGATTTTTTTTTTGGCATATTTTTACAGTTTTACCCATATTAGTTATTTTGTCTGGCTTGTGGACTATTTTCAACTAGTTGGTTATTTGTTATTGAGATATTAAGAGTTTATCCCTTATGGTTCCATTTCTTGCAATCTTCTTCCAGTGATTTGGTATTCATCTTGTGCCTGCATGTTAATCACTAATTTCTTTCGGCTATAATTTGCCATTTTTTATAATATTTGAGTTATAGTTTTGGATGTCGATTTGAACTTGAGTTGGACTAAATTTTGGTTGAGTGACTTATTTTATTTCGTGCTTTAAACTTGTTTAGTTTTTTAACTATGCAATTTTTGGCATATTTTTACTGTTTTACCCTTAGTGGCTGTTTGGTCCATCTTGTGGACTATTTTCGAGCTGGTTGATTAAATGTTATTGAAATAAGAGTTTGTATCTTATTGTTCGGTTTCTTGCAATCTTCTTCTGATAATTTGATATTCATCTTGTGCATGCATGTTAATAACTAATCTGTTTCGGCTCTAGTTGTTGCCCTTTTTTTATAATATTAGAGTTATGGTTTTGCACTTATTTGAACTCGATTTAAACTTGTTTTGTTTTTCGATTTAGAGATTTTTGGTATATTTTTATTGTTTTACCCTTATTAGTTATTTAGTCCAGCTTGTGGATTAAATAAATGTTATTGAAATACTTCAAATTGGTTGATTAAATTTAAATGTTATTGAAATATTGAGAGATTGTATCTTGTGGTGTCATTTCTTGCAATCTTCTTCTGATAATTTGGTTTGGTATTCATCTTGTGCTTGCATGTTAATCACTAATATGTTTCAGCTCCATTTTTTCCATTGTTGATAATATTTGAGTTATAATTTTGGAGGTCGATATGAACTCAATTAGGGCCAAACTTTGGTTGAGTGACCTATTTTATTTCGTGCTTTAAACTTGTTTATTTTTTGGATTTTACAATTTTTGGCATAATTTTACTATTTTACCCTTATTGGATATTTAGTCCAGCTTGTGGAATATTTTCGAACTAGTTGATAAAATGTTATTGAAATATTGAGAGATTGAATATTATGGTTTCGTTTCTTGCAATCCTATTATGATAATTTGGTATTCATCTTGTGTCTCCATGTTAATCTCTAATTTGTTCCGGCTTCAATTTTTGCGATTTTGGGCAATATTTTAGTTATGGTTTTAGAGGTCAATTTGAATCCGATTTGGGACAAATTTAGGCAGAGTGTCTTATTTTATTCCGTGCTACAACCAGGTTTAGTTTCTGGTTTTTTTCCTTCCATTTTTGGCATTTTTTTACTTATTTACCCTTATTAGTTATATTGTCCGGCTTGTGGACTATTTTCAAATGGTTAGTTATTTGTTATTGAAATATTGAGAGTTTGTCCCTTATTGTTTCGTTTCTTGCAATCTTCTTCTGGTAATTTGGTATTAATCTTGTGTCTGCATGTTAATCACTATTCTGTTCCGGCTCCAATTTTTGTAAATTTTGTTAATATTTGAGTTATGATTTTGGAGGTCTATTTGAACCCGATTAGGGCCAAATTTTTGTTAAGTGACTTATATTATTTCTTGCTTTAAGCATCTTAAGTTTTTGAATTTTGCCATTTTTGGCATATTTTTGCTGTTTTACCCTTATTTACTATTTCGTGGAGCTTGTGGAATATTTTCAAACTGGTTGATTAAATGTTATTGAAATATTGAGAGTTTTCTATCTTATGGTTTCGTTTATTGCAATCCTCTTCTGATAAATTGGTATTAATCTTGTGTCTCTATGTTAATCTGTAATCTCCCCCGGCTTCATTTTTTGCGATTTTTGGTAATATTTTAGTTATGGTTTTGGAGGTCGATTTGAACCCGATTTGGGTCAAATTTTGGCCTAGTTTCTTAGATTATTTTGTGCTACAACCAGGTTTAGGTTTAGATTTTTTTTCATTTTTGGCATATTTTTATTATTTTACCCCTATTAATTATTTTGTCCGGCTTGTGGACTATTTTCGACTGGTTGGTTATTTGTTATTGAAATATTGAGAGTTTGTCCCTTATGGTTCCGTTTCTTGCAATCTTCTTCTGATAATTTTGTATTCATCTTGTGTCTGCATGTTAATCACTAATCTGTTTCGACTCCAATTTTTCCATTTTTGATAATATTTTAGTTAAGATTTTGGATGTCGATTTGAACCTAATTAGGGCCAAATTTTGGTTGAGTGACCTGTTTTATTTAGTTCTTTAAATTTGTTTAGTTTTTAGATTTTACCATTTTTTGCATATATTTACTGTTTTACCCTTATTGGCTATTTAGTCCAGCTTGTAGAATATTTTTGAACTAGTTGATGAAATGTTATTGAAATATTAAGAGTTTGAATCTTATGGTTTCGTTTCTTGCAATCCTATTATGATAATTTCGTAATTCTAATTTGTTGCAGCTCCGATTTATTTTATTTCGTGTTTTAAACTTGTCTAGTTTTTGAATTTTACGATTTTTGGCATATTTTACTGTTTTATCCTTATTGGCTATTTAGTCCAGCTTGTGGACTAAATAAATGTTATTGAAATATGCCAAACTGGTTGACTAAATGTTATCGGAATATTGAGAGTTAATATCTTTTGATTTAGTTTCTTGCAATCTTCTTCTCATAATTTGGTATTGATCTTGCATCTCCATGCTAATCACTAATCTATTCTGGCTCCAATTTTAACAAATTTTGTAAATATTAGAGTTATGATTTTGAAGTTCGATTTGAACCCGATTTTGGCCGAATTTTGGTTGAATGACTTAAAAATTTCATACATTAACTAATTATGAAAGCATATATTAACTTCTTGAAAATGTATGTTTTTAGTTTTGATGTTAAAATAACATATAAAAAAACTTAAAAATTAATAATAATTAATATACATAAATTAAATTATATTTAAATATAATATTTAATCAAATTAATTAATCTATTTGAATTTTATTTAATCATATCTAATAATTTTTAATAAATAATTCAAGTTTTAACTTTGATTAATGTAAATAAAATTAATTATTTAATAAAATAATAGTGTTTTAGAGGTTTATAAATAGTGTTTTGAAATTTTTGGATGAAGAAAATTCCGATTTGGAGTTTTTGGTGAGAGATGCTCTAACTCAGGTATACAAGTACTGTTGTCACAACAAACTCATGATTTATGCATGAAAACTTCTAGGGCAAATATAAAGAACAATTCTTACCTTGCTTCTAAATTTATGTGTTTTAAAATTTCCATCATAAACAGAAACTAAAATTATTCCCTCCTAACAAAAACAATTGTGTTTTGAAAATCGAAAAGCTAAAAAGTACACTACTTCCCAAATTTATATAGTTGTGGACTATACCGTCTAATTAATATTACATTCACAGTTTAACGTCAAGCTCACCTACTGAACACAAACTTTAATTTAGAAGTACGCTTCTTGAAAACGCATGACACCAGAGTATTGCCAGTTCAAGGTGGCCAGGGGCAGGCATTGAAATAAATAGTATTATAATACTACACGTAGCGTTGCTTGCTTCCGAGAACGTAAGAAGTGCACCACGTGTCTTATACTTTCAATTCAACTTCAGAATTGTTTGATTTACTACTAATTAATAACATAGTACTCGAAAAGAAATATCTTCCTTCATGCCAAAAATAAAAAGCAAAAAGCAACATGAAGGATATTTTCATCAACACTAAAAACGACAGAAAAATCGGACATTTCACATGGGCTTCCTGAGATCAATTACAACTACGCTAACGTTATCAGCACTTCTCCTCGCCAAAGCCAACTTTGTCAGCAGCAAGGACGCATCACTGCAAGCCCTGTCGTCGGAGCTCTCATTTCCCGACGTCGACGCGGGCAGCGCCGCCGTCTTACCTCTCAAGCACATCCGTGCCACACCACATGCAGTCTCGTTCGACACCACATCCCACAGCCCATCACTCGCCAAAATCAAGCACTCGTCCCCCTCTGTGCGCTCTGTTATCGTCACTTCTGGTTCACAACTTACATATGGCTTCAAATAATTATCACCTATTTACAATAAAGAAATATAATTAAATAATTAATCTCTTTTTTTTTCAGAGAAATTAATTAATTTTCTATATTTAGAAAATTAGGCCCATGAACATTTTAATTATCACCTATGTTTATTGATTTTTTTAAATGCAATTAAATTAAATACTTATAGAAAATTCTCGGCATTTTCTTAAGAGAGAGACGGTATTTGAAAAAGTTTCAAAGCAAAGCCAAGTTGTGAAAATATATTTTGTTCGGTTAAATATTAAAAAAATTCAAAATTTTCCAGATTTTTTTTAAGAAGCATTTGAAGAAATTATGAAGCAACTCGTAAAAAAGGAAAATATGTGAAGAACAGAAACTAGTTTATATTTTTATTTCAAACCAATCGGAAATACAAACTTTTAAATGTATCCGATAAAAACATGCATGAATACATGATTAGATCTCCAATTAAGAAAAAATAACTCACCTATGGCTCTAGACATGGCGAGAACGCCAAGAACACGAGCACCCTCCCAATAAATAACACGGCCACCGGCAGCTTGAATCCGGCTCAGCTCATCAGGACGGTCCGGCTACAAATCCGTTCTCAAATAATTACAATCAACTGAACGAATCGTACAAAATTGTAAACATTCATCGACCATACAACTAACAAAGATTAAGAAATTACTTTATGATCGATGGAGAGCGGAAAGGCCTGGCCGTTACGGCAAAGTACGGCTCTCGAATCGCCGCAATTAGCTATCACGATCTTTCTCGGCGTCACGACTGCAACCACCGCCGTGGACCCAACGGCGTCACATTCCGGCGTCTGAAGCTCGCATCGGCAGTTGGCGCTCAAGCTCTCGTTCCATGCAATCACTTCTTTATCCATTCGAACGAAGCTCCGCTCCATCACACACTTCCATAGATCAGTATCATCATGATTACTGATCTCTGCTTCTAGAGCCTTCTCCTCCAACATCAACTCTTCCTTTACCACATCATGCAACCTCTCCCTACACTTCGTGGCAACCTACAAACCAGCAACAAAATAAAATTGCAAAAGTTAATCTCATCAGTTCACAGGATAATTATTTTGTTAATTAATTAAATGACTGCATATATTTAAAAAATGAAACGCACGTGAGAGCAGCCGTGGCCATCATACACACCGAAATAGTGCATATCATTAGAGGCGATTTTTTCGTGTTCTCTTCGGCGAAATGATGGGTGAATCGCCACCGCATCTTCCATGTCTCTTCGCCGTCCACACACGGAGGACATGCCGAATTTCGGAAGCGTATCAGAAATTGACATGATTGGAATCAAAATTGAGTTAACCACTCGCGCTTCAGCGTCCGTTCCACAATTCTCAACCGCGTTATCGCAAATCTCCAAACGACGACGTTTTGCTACATCCTCCGCCGTAGAAACCACGGGAACTATCCTCACCGGGCGGAGCTCTATTCTCCTCCGCCTCGCCGCTCGGCTGCTCGACTCACAAGAACCTTCACTCTCACTCACCACTCCCCTACAGATCTCCGCCATAAAAGAGAAATTAAAACCCCGAATATCCGAACACCTTCCAGATTCAATTTCAAAATTCTCGAGTGAAAAAACAAAATAGAAGACAATCAACACTTGAAAATATAAACTAAGTTGTAAAGATGCGGAGCCGATATGAAAGGGCACATTTGTACATTGAAGGCTACAAGGGGTGAAGGCATATGGCTAAAGCGTGCCCGGGCAGGGCTGCCCGCTGCCCGCCCCTCTATACGTACAACTCATGAGTCAAGTCTAGTGCTTCCCCGCCTAATCATGCAGTCAATCTTGACCGTCGATCTGTTTCACAGCCACATTCCACCCGTCCGTTCAAACACAACACGTGTACCAGCAGCTTACTTAAAGCTCTTCTACGTGGGCCAATGAAGTTTCGACACAGATATTTCAGTGGGTAGGACTTTAATCTTGGGCTCGAAATGCGGGGCCCACTAGGGAGTACTGGAAAGTGGGTCATTGGGACACGCGTTGAGACTGGGAGTACGAGAATTTGAATCATCAAGAAATATTTGAAGAGGAAATAAGGCGCTTTCTTTGGGAATTCTTATATATTGATTGAGATTGATCGAACACAAAGTAATTATTTTAAAATTTAACATAAGTTGAAAAAGAGTGATCAATTATAAATTAAGTGCAATATACTTGTTTAATGATTGCATATGTTTAATCAAACCAAACTTAAACAAAAATTCCACTCTCTTTTGCGGTGGAGCCAAATACTACTACCCATTGGATTTAAATTTTATTTTCCCAATATGTTACGATCACATAGATATTAGAAATCTTTTGTGGAACTTTCAAAAAATTCAAAAACTTTTGGAGTGTATTTGGAAAAATATTGTGTATCAAGTAAATATATTGGAGTAGAATTTACTTTATATTTTATTTTGATTGACTTAAAAATGGAAAGTTTCTTGTGTTTAAGGTGCAACGTGTTGTCAATGAGGTCGTAGCCTAGTGGTAATCACTGATAAAGTTGAGGTCCCATGATCAAGAAATTTTCGGTTCAACTCTCACTAATGTGGGTATTTGTTCCCACTAATCTGGATCTTTATTCTAGTTTATTACTTGTATATTGTATCCCCTCCGGTTTTTTATTTATCGTTTTGGAGGATTGTACACGAATTAAGAAATGTCATAAATAACCACTTTTTGAAAACAAAAATTTCAAAATACCCTTTTAATCAAATAATCTTAGTATTAATTAGTATCTCCAATGGAGGCAGGGCCGGCCCTTCCACTAGGCAACTTAGGCGGTTGCCTAGGGCCCCGATGGTAGAAGGGCCCCCAATTTTTTTGGTACATGATGTATATTTTTTATTTTTTTGTAATTTAATAATTGAAATATGATTTATTTTTCATACATGGTTATATGATATATAAGGACTTAGGAATTTAGTGAACAAAATAGATTCGCACAATGTATTATTCAAAATGGTTAATTTTATTTCCGAGTTTGATATTGTATTTAATTAAATAAGACGAGCTCAAAAGAGCTTTAATTGAGTCTAACATAACTCAAGCCCGAGTAACTTTACATATATTTATATTTAGTTTATCGAATTGATCTCGAATAAAGTTTCTAAGACTATTAAAGTTCAAGTTTGATATGTATAATAAATGTAGTCCAAACCACCTTTTATTGACCAAACTTAAATCAAATATGAAGTGATTTGGTTTAATTTTATTAGATTTTGAATTGTTTATCCATTTTGACGTTGCTTATGTCAGCCACATTTTATAGTAATGTTACACGAGTATAAAAAAATTATTATGATACATTTTAACTATATTTTATTGATTTTTTGCAAGAAAAATTCATTTTCTATTAATGTGCATTTGTTATACTCCTATAATTATATTTATCACATTTATGATATTTGTTTGCTGAAAGAAGATTTTAAAAATTAAGAATTAATGAAAACATATTTACGACTAACTATATCAAAAAATTAAGAGTATTTGTTATTTTATCTATATAGAAAGGATAGTTGGTAAAAAATAAAATGTATATTAATCAATACTTTTGCATTTTAAAAAAATATAAGAAAAAAATATTTACTACACAATTTACTTATAGGGCCTAAAATTTAACTTTCGCCTAGGGCCCCAAAATGTCTAGGGCCGGCCCCGAATGGAGATGGCCGGGCTGGGGGCGGCACCGGGCTGCGGACGAGGAGCCGTCTCCAACGGTGCAGGGGCGCGGGGCGGGGCGGATGACTGGAGGGAACGGGTTGGGCCCTGGGGTCGCGTGGGCTGCTCGGGGAAGAAGACACGCGCCCCTCTTTGAGTCACTGGTTCCTCTTTTTTTTTTATTTCTTTTATTTTTTTTGTTATTTATTGTATAATATATGTAAAATTAATTATTTAAAGTAATTTTTAATAAAATTAAAATTTCCTCCTAATTAAATTAAATTTGTAGAATTGAATTATTTAATAAAATGTGTTAGTATATTTATTGTATATATTTAATAAATATATGTAGTCATCTATTTTTAATTTGATTATTTAATATAATAAAATTAATTTTTTTAAAATTAAAATCATTAATAATCTATTAGAATTGTAATTAAATTTATTTATGGACAAATCATTAATAAATAAATAGCCCATTTTATTTTAATATCTTTTATTGTAATTAAAAATTTAATCATTTAACTATAATATTGGTGGTGGCTATATTTTTTTTAAAATACGGAATTAGTTAAAAATAAAAATAAAACTAAAAGTATAGGTGAGAGTGGACAATTCTTCAAAATGGAATTAATTCCATTTCGGAGGGGGGGGGGGGGGGTGCAGGGCTGGCTCGGGGCTCTGGAGTCCCGGGGCTGGCCCTGCCCCCCCCCCCCCCCCCCCCCCCCCCCCCCCGAGCCCTGCCTGGTCGTCTCCAATGGCAGGGCTCTGGAATGGAATTAATTCCATTTTTTGAGTTTGCCCACTCTCACAATTAATATTATAGTTGTAATTTTATTTGTATAAGTATATATTTAAATATTTAATTTAGATTAAGTATCAATCTAATTTATTTGTATAAGTGTTTAATTTTATTTTTAACTAATTCCGTATTTTTAAAAAAATATAGCCACCACCAATATTGTAGTTAAATGATTAAATTTTTAATTACAATAAAAGATATTAAAATAAAATGGGCTATTTATTTATGAATCATTTATCCATAAATAAATTTAATTACAATTCTAATAAATTATTAATGATTTTAATTTAAAAAAAAATAATTTTATTATATTAAATAATCAAATTAAAAATTGGTGACTACATATATTTATTAAATATGTACAATAAAGATACAATAAAATATACTAACACATTTTATTAAATAATTCAATTCTACAAATTTAATTTAATTAGGAGGAAATTTTACTTTTATTAAATAACAAATTTTATATATATAAAACAAAAATTAATAAAACAATTAAAAGAAAAAAAAAAAAAAAAGAACCCAATTGGCGGCACCTGACTTAAAGAGGGGCGCGTATAAACTTCTTCCCCAGCCCGTTCCCGCCCGGTAGCCACCCCGCCCCGCGCCGCGCCCCTGCGCCATTAGAGAAACTCTCCCGCTGCAACCCGGCCCCGCCCCCAGCCCGGCCATAACATATATAGTACGTAGCATACTTGGTTGAAACTCTTCTGTTCACGTGAATCGGCGTTAGCTCGATTTTACTAGATTTTGACTTAAAAAATAGATTTAAGTTGTTTAACAAAATTTTGAATCGTGATTTAAATTGAGTTTTGAGATTTAAAAAGTTCAAGATGTGATTTGTATTTAATTTACATATTGAAATGAATGGGAGGATACACGTTACACCACGATTTTGAAAAATAGGTTGTAGACTTATATAGAGAAAGAATACGATAGATGTCAATTCGACACTATTTCTTTTATACATTTAAGTCTTGTTTGCTTTCGATTAATGGAACAAAAAAATTAGATGAAAAATGGACCAAAATTGGCATGGAATGTGGCAACACTCTCATATCTATAAGGAGACACATGGTTTTAAATAGTTGAAAATATTCAAAAATTAATATAACAAATATAGGCTGTGTTATGTACTCTGGATAATGTACTTCAAAATAACTAAATCAAAAGTTGTGATGAATTTTGACTATTTTAAATTTTCATGCTTAGACATTTTCTTAAAACCATAAAGAATCAGATCTAGAATCCATATGCTTAGATATTATGAATAATAAACAATTCAGCACCTTCAAATAAGCAAAATAATCATACGCATCTCTGATAGATATTATTTTAAGAAAGAATAGAATATCTCATATATATTATACTATGTCTTTTATCTATTAAATCGTATATTTACAGTTCGGATATACGCATCTATGATAAATATTAATTTAAGAAAGAATAGAATATCTCATATACATTATACTGTTTTTTGTTTTACCTGCTAAACTGTGTATTTACAGTTTGGATAGAAGAGAACATTGAGTATAGGTCATCTCCATTGTGGTGACTCAAGTAAGATTCGAACTTGAGTTTTGTATCTGAAATTCGCAAGCCTCTACTATTTGACCCAACTGTTGGATTTAAATCGAATACATAAACATAATGATCAAAAGATCTAATTTTATTCAATACCGAAAACCTTAATTGCCTAACCATGTCGATTATCAAGAGATTAAAAGTAAATTTGAGACTTTAATGCAGAGGAAACTTACCTTGATTCATGCCAACAATCTTGATGTTCTTGATGATTTAGTGATGATGGGTTTAATGATCTTCCACTTGATACACATTTTAGAACCTTAATACTCTTACAGAAAGGGATTGCAGAGAATATGAGTTATGCAACTCTATATTATGTTGTTGTATTGTGTTCAAGTGGGGATCATAACCCCTTATATATAATAACATACTAGGGTTAGTATATCTTCCATTATTTCCAATTCGGCCTTTCATCAAGTTGGAAATCGCAAACTGGTATCTACACTTTTATTAAATGATAAATTTAATACCTTTAGTCCAAAACTTAACATAATTAGACCACTATAATTATTGACTTATTTTATAATAGCAATACACATTAAATCAATATAGTAGGCCCACATAACCATTAGAATTTTTCAACAATCTCCCACTTGGGCCACATATGTTATCATATAAATGTGTATATCCTTATGAGCTCAAAATTTGCTATTATTTCCTTAGGTATTCCAAACAATCTCGTCCATTTATTATGTTGACAAAGGACTATAGGAGCTTTCGTCACAAATAGCGTAACTAAACTCATCAGTAATCACATATATCAACAAAACCAAATGACATGGATCTATCATGGAGCTTAACATGAAAATTACATGTAATGTGATCTTAAACATGCCTATTTTCAACTGATCCTCCTTAATCTTTATTGAGATCAACTTTAACATAATTGTACATAGTCCAAAAATTGAAAACCTTATTTTTGCAGAAATATCCAAATATATAAATTGATCCAAACAACGATATATAGAGCAGCTAAATTACAAACTCCCACTAAAACCTAATATCCTTATTTAATATTACACCCATAAGAGCAGTATGCTCATGAAGACCTTCATGTTGTAATACTTTAATTAACAGAACTGTAATTATGGAGTTTGTCCCAATATGATCTATGGAAATCTGTCAACTATGTACTATTTTGTTTACAACTAGGAATTTTGTGTCAATATGCATTGACTTTGATGAGCCTATTGTTGTCAGAATATAAGACTGTTAAATTATTGTCACAATATATCTTTAATGGTCTTTCAAACCGATTCATAATGTGCAACCTAGTGACAAAATTCAGCAATCACACAAAACTTGATTGGATGCCTCATAACAAGCTATAAACTTTGTTGCCAAGATGGAGGAAGTTGCGAGTATTTGTTCGTCACTCTTTAACTAGATAGCATCTCCAACTAACAAACAGTTATATCATTATGTGGATCTCCTAATGTTTTGGCATCCACCAAAATCAGAAACCAGAATATCTTATGATCTCTAACTGGTCTGATTTCTGGTATGTGAACATGTAGTCCTTAGTTCTTTGTAAATACATTAAATTCCTATTGGCTGCTTTCCAATGATCCATCCTAAGGTTTCTAAGTATCTGCTTTCCAATGATCCATCTTAATTTCAAATTCATTTTTAGGGCACTAATTGAGACTAAATTTTTTTTCTTAAACATCTATCTAATGTAACTCAAGATCCAAATACGCAACAAGAGCCATGATCCTCCTAAAAGAGTCTTTTGCAGATACCGAAAAGAAAGTCTCTTTAAAGTCAATGCCTTCCTTTTGAGTAAAGCCTTTAGCTACAAGACGAACTTTATATTTTTCCACATTTCCTTGTGAATCCTTCTTGGTTTTACATATCTATTTGCAACCAACATATTTCTTTCCTTCAGGTAATGGGACAAGATCCCAAACTTGATTGTCTTGCATAGACTTGTCTCCTTATTCATGGCTTCAATCCACTTGAGAGAGTTAATATCTTTCATGGCTTGACGGAAGTTGATTGGATCATCTTCCATTAATCCATTATGTGCCTCATTTTCTTGAAGAACACTATATAATCATCTAGTATAGCCATCTTTTCTCTCTCTCGTGGGTCTTTTTAAGGGTGGTTGTTCTTGAGGTTGTTGAGGTTGAACTTCAGGATCAATTATCTCAACTTCAGTTGGGGTTTGATCAACGTTGTCTTGTTGAGGTTCCAAATCTGCTTCTCGATTAAATACAAGAATGAAAACCCGAACAATATCAGAAGCAGTAGTAGGATTCGTAATTAATTCCTCCTCAAAGACAATGTCTCTAACCTTATTTCTCCCCCCAAACTCAACATCCTAAAAAAAATATTGCGTTTCCCGTTTCAAAAAAATTGACTTTAATGAATGATTATAAAACTTAAAGCCCCTAGATCTTTTCATAAATGAGATACAAATATATAAAAAATGAGTAATCGTCTATGAATGATATAAAGAAGCCAAAGGGAATGGTCTACAAATAACTGTATGAATCAACTCTAAGACGTTTGAAGATCTATTGGCACCTAATCTCCTTTGTTTGGTCTTTTTTCCTTTAATTTACTCGACGCAGAAATCGAAATCCGAAAAATTGAGTGATTCTAGAATATTTTCTGACACAAGTCTCTCAATTCTAGACTTTGAGATATGACATAAATGCTTGTGCCATAATTTCAAAGAATTTTCTTTATTTAATTTGCATTTAGTACCATGTGATTCCATGTGCAGAGTTTCATTATAAGAAGTAATAGTATTAAGTAAATATACGTTATCATACATGCTTAATGAACCAGTACCAATAATATTGGAATTTAAAGAAAGACTGAACTTAATGTTTCTAAAAGAACAATGGAGATTCGAACCTTTATTTTTTCAGTCGATTATCCTCGTGGAACGTATATTTAATTAGATGTGCATAACATATTTTATATGAATATTTCAAAAAGGAGATTCAAACCTTGGTTTTTTCAGCCAATTATTCTCATGGAACGTCTACTTTTTAACTCTGCTCATATAAAAATGTGTATATCATCCCTTGTGGAAAATAAGAAGTGTTTTGGAAGCACCAAAACTTCTAGTTTGAATTTGATTTTGTTGCCGAAAATGTTAAATTAACATTCTTTCTTTGCATGTTTTCATTTTATTTCCATGTAATATGCCTAATGAGCATATTACCTCTCTAAAAATGTCTAATGGTTATTTTCATTAAAAGAAGAGAGCAGAAAGATTATGTTTCTACAATTCGATCCATGAATTCTGAGCATGTCAAAAACATGATTGCAATAATTCGATCAGCTAAAGTAAAAACACCTTTACCAGTTGAGGTCGAGTTCGATGGAAAGAAGTACAAATTCTTGAAACCCAACTGTTTGGCTACATTAATTGTAACTAATGAGGAACTATTATTTATTTATGATTAATGAATGCATTTATTTAATTGTGGTCATATTTATTAATAAATAACATTAGATAGAAGTCTCTAGATCACAACTATTTATTTATGATTAATAAATGCACTTATTTGATTATTTATCTAATGTAATAAATAACATTATGATAGAAGTCCCTAAATCAAATGGCTATATGACAATCTATGGACTAATCTCTAAAACTTTGATTTAAAACTAATTCAAGAGTCATATAATCCATACCAATCTAAAGAATGATGCAATATATGTGATTAGGGAGGAAATCTTTTAGGTGGCAAACGATTTTTTTTTATCGAGAAAGGACATATTAATTGTGTCAAAATAATAAAAAATATTTAATTTTATGTAAGAGTCGTGTGTAGGCATATGAATAGATCTATCTACTTTATTTCATATGTTACTAGTTAGGTTTGGTAGAACTGCAAAACTAAATTCACGTATTATGCTTGAAAAAATCATTATTACTAATCTCAAAATAACTTTCGAAATACACTATGTAACCATGATACAAAAATAATACTCCATCCGTTTCATATTAATTGGCACATTTTTACTTTTCACACAAATTAAGAAACCTCATAATTACATATATTTTTTTATGGTAAAATATCTCAAATACCCTTTATAATGATGACTATTTTTTAATTATTTATTAGTGAGTGGTGACCATTGAGTTTCCTAACTCCAACGAGAGAAATGGGCAAAATTGAAAAAAATTACTTTGAAAATCCAAACATGCCAATTAATTTGAAACGTAATTTTTTAACAAATATGCCAATTAATATGAAACGGGGGGAGTACTAGTATATGAACATTTAAAGATAAAAGAATTTCCTATATAGGTACTTTAATTGAAGTTCCAACATTATGATTATTGATATAAGCAATTTTGAAAATTGATACTACCTCCGGTTCATATTAATTGACACATTGTTACTTTTCACACAGATTAAGAAACTCGTGATTAATTACTTTTACATGGTAAAATATCAAAAATACCCTTCCTAGTGAGTCTTGAGCTTCCCAATCTAGATGTAAGAGAAGGACAAAATTAAAAAAAATTGTATTAAAAACTCAAATGTGTCAATTAATATAAAACATAAAAATTTGACAAATATATCAACTAATATGAACCGGAGGGAGCATTGAAAATTGGTGACGCAAAGTTGAAGATAGACGCGTTAGTTTTAAAAGCATCAAATGTTTGTTGGCGTGAAGGTGGGAACTCGACTTTTAGAAGCATGCGAAAATATAACGCCACATTTATTCTTTCATTGACACGTATGTCTCCCCTTTGCTAATGACAGGATCTATTAATTAATTACTGTAGTAGTTTAATATAATGTTATGTGCCAACTCTGACATGTATATATAATACTCCCTCCGGTTCGTATTAGTTGGCACATTTGTCAAATTTTAAAGTTTTATATTAATTGGCACATTTGGGTTTTTAATGTAATTTTTCTCAATTTTGCCCTTCTATTACATCTAGGTTGGGAAGCTCAAGAGTCACTAGGAAGGGTATTTTTGACATTTTACCATGTAAAAGTGATTAATCATGAGGTTTCCTAATTTATGTGAAAAGTAACAATGTGCCAATTAATATGAACCGAAGGGAGTATCTGGCTTTGAAAAGTTTTTCTTGTGTCATATTATTTGTCATTTTAGATTTTCAATAAAGCATTAATTACTCTTTTTTCATTTTTGCCCTTTATGCTCATAAATTTTCTCAAACATTAATGGAGGATAATTAATTAAAAGGGTATTTTAGTTTTTTTCATTTTTTTTCTCTTAGAATTCAGCTATATTCAATGATTTTCTTAATTTATGTGCATACATGTCAAAAGACAAATATTTAAAACGGAGGGAGTAATA
Organism: Penstemon newberryi var. newberryi; assembly: GCA_030819805.1. Taxonomy (NCBI): domain Eukaryota; kingdom Viridiplantae; phylum Streptophyta; class Magnoliopsida; order Lamiales; family Plantaginaceae; genus Penstemon; species Penstemon newberryi. The sequence goes on from JAUALY010000005.1 coordinate 39,376,901, forward strand.
AACATACCGCAGTTTGCACTGCAGGTGTAAAGAGATACTATTGCCCCTAACTTTGAAGAATCTTAGTAAAATCTTAGTAGTACATAGATTCAGGCATTGGGAGTAGAGTCAATAGACCATCAAAGGAAATACTAACAAAAAGAAACTGATTTTTCCATTTTTAAATAAAAGAAAAGAAAATGGGGCTTGCAAGAACACTGGCAAAATTTGATGCTTGAAAATGTGAAAATTAAAAAGGTGTATCAATTTGTTGTTTCGAATAAGTTTTAATTTTGTTCATGGCTTTTTTTTCTTTTTCTAAATTGCACACGAGTCATATACTATTTTTCTGAAATACGGATAAATCAATGTTCGATTTCCCTTTATTCAAGGGTCTTGAATACTTGGTTTGAGGTGAATAATGTAACATGAATCAAACTCAAGTAACTGGATGATTTTACTTTCATTTTATTAAATTTTGACGAGTTAAGCTTAAAAAATTATCGAACAAAATACTAGTTTGATATGGAGAACGAATCAAGTTCAAACAATTTTTTTATTAACCGAACTTAACTTGAGCATCATAATAGTTTCCAGAAACTTTAATACACGATGTGGATTAACTTATGGAATGAACATATATATCTTTATAAATCATTAAGGCATGCCTTGATGTAATAACCTCTCATAGTATCAATACTGAATATAATTTCAACAAAGCTGTTTAGAATAACTAGAAATTTCAAACAATTGACAATATGATGGAATACATATGATACTTGTAAGTTAAAACCTGCCTGCCTTAAATTAAAAGTAAAAGCTCAATGTGTTTTGATCTAAAACTAAAAATACAATAGAGAATGAACAAACCTCCCTCTACCGCATTTCAGAAAAGAGAAAAATGGTTTGAGTTTTAAAAGCTTTGGGTTGGATAAAAGCCATTTATAGACATCCCACCATCAACACAGATTATCTGGCCAGTAATAAACGATGATGCAGGTAGACAAAGGAACGCTACAGCAGATGAAACCTCCGTTGGGTCTCCAAGCCTCCGCAATGGAGTTCTAGCATATACTTCTTCCAAGTATTCTTTCTTACTCAGCACCTGAAATACAAGAGTAAAGAACTTGGAAAGTCCAGACGCACAATTAATTGAGTGGAAACAACGAGCCATACAAAGATTCATACATCCAATCGAAGAGCTTAAAGGTGTTAAGGACTCTGAAGTAAATGTCTTCTATTGACGAAGATTATACCGATAAACAAATTCCGACTGATACATTAAGCTAGTTGCAATACAGAATAAAACTCACAGCCAGTCCGTTCATAACACAAGCCAAACATCATACAAGTTAGATACTTGACTAGGACCCGTATTATAGAAGGCCTCCAAGAATTTCATAAATATGAGGTTACATATTAGTCATTTAATCTTGATTTACTTTTTCCCTTTAACAGTTGCTTATGCCAGAAGAAACTTTTTAGAATTAAAAATTCTTAAAAAAATTTACAAATCTTTTACTAACATAGGCTCTGATTTTACATTTTGCCAAGGGCCCCAAAGAGTAAGAGAGTAAGACCGGTCCAAATTTTCAGCTCAATTTTTTCTTGCTCGAATTTGCACTACCGTTTGCCTTGACAAATCAAGAAAATACTATACCGCCCCCAAAAGAAACAATGGGAAAGAAACAAATAAAAAATTGTACTTGCTCCACCATGGAGGTTTTGATGTACCAAGGTGCCACAGCATTAATCCTTATATTGTCCTTTGCCCACTCGCACGCCAAATTTCTCGTAAGTTGATTGATTGCACCTAGATATGAAAGGAGAAAATTATATTCATTAAGAGTACAATGGCGAAGATATTGCAATTCTAGCAGTTAATTTGAGTCAGGCTGAATGATATTACCTTTAGTTGCTCCTTGGACAGACATATGTTTCAAGGATACAAAACTGGAGACCGAAGATGTGAACACAACACTTCCTGCATTAGAAGCTTTCAAAAGTGGATACGCAAGCTGGCACATGTGAAAAGCCGATTCAAAATTTGTTCCCATGAGCATTGAAACTTCTTCTGCTGTGAAATCAACCATAGGTTTTCGTATGTTTGTTCCAACATTGTTTATCTATAGATACACAATAGCAAACGAAGATACATATGTTTAGCTCATCATATATGAAATCCACAAACAAGTGGCCTGAAGAAAGGGTAAAGCCACAATTTTGAAAGGTTAATAAAGACACATGCTTCTTGTATCCCAGCCGTGATATATCCAAGACCTAAGAACATATTGACAAAATTAAAGCATAAAACCTGCAATTTCATCAATTGCACATCTATATGATATCTTAGTACTGAAATGCAATTTCATATAGAGGGTCGAACCTACAAGAATATTAAGCTTCCCATTGTATATTGAAGAAACAAAATCCATTAACATCACACGCTCTGCTGTAGAGGACATGTCACACACTGATCCCGTGACTCCGAGACCCTCTTCTTTCCAACCCCTTAAGCATTTCTCCAGCTCGTCTTTATTCCTCGCACACGTGTGCACAATGGCTCCAAGCCCAGCCAACTCCTCCACAATCGCATGGCTTTAAAATGTAGTTAAAAAGAAAAGGCACAAACATACAAATCAGAGAAAACCAGATCCAAAATTGCAGCTTTTAAATGTATAATAAATGTGTGGGTCATGTAAATTGCAAAGTAATGGTGATGATTCTAGCAGAAATTACAATGTACTCTATACACAAAACAACAAAATCAGATAAAGCCCCACCTTCAAATTTGAATTCTCGAGAATCAATATTCGACCAAAATATAAACGACATAGAAGTATACAAAATTGAGTCTTTGAATAATTGGAAATCACTAATGTGCGAAAAATGGAAGAAAAGAAGTTCAGTTTGGTTTAGAGACAGACCCGATGCCTCTGGTGCCACCAGTGACGAGGGCGGTGGTGCCGTGAAGAGACCACCGTGAAGGCGTGGCGGCGGAGGCAGTTGTTTTGAACCGAATGGAGCTTGAAGGGTGTGTTTGTGGCGTGGATTTTCTGTACTTAAGCTTCACCCAGACGGACGCAGCGGCGGCGTGTAGGGCCGGAGACATGTTTCTTTGTTTCTCTTCAACAAATAACAGTTGATTATTATGGACAAAATTACATTTCTATCCATTGTAATCTCGAAATTTGAAGATTTTGATCCAACTGAGAATTTAAAAGAGAGACTAATGCGCAAACTAGAGTAATTTAGTTTCACATTATGTTCCTAATTTTTTATACTTTCATATCATATTCATCTAAGTTTACTTTCTATAAAAAAAAAAAAAAAAATCATATTCATCTGTTACTAAATATTTAGTATTATTTTCTTTTTTGGGATATCCCAAAATAACTATAAATAAAATTATAATTTTCAAAAATACTCTCTCACATAAAGTAATGATTTGACATCACTGATTATCAACAACTACTTTCAACATATTTATAAAAATAACTAAACGTTTCATCTTTCTAACTTTTATCTAATGCATCAAAAGTAAAAAAATAGAAAGAAAAGGGACGGAGAGATTAATATTTAAACCTCTCTCATAACTTCTTATATTATTAATCACATTTAAAAATTAATAAATATAATTAAAAATGATTATAAAAATATGATATTAATATTATTTTGTTTATCGAGTATTTTTTCATGTCTTTCGGTTAATGTATTTTCTTAAATTTATAGTAGTGTGTATATATATATACATATATATTTGTTGAATAGTGTAATTCATCTTCAATTTGCAGTATCATTTGTAATATTTGGATTAATGTATTTGCATTTAGTTTTAAAATAAATTTGTTGTTTATTATGAAGCTTTGAACAACCTTTACAAATTATGTAAGATTTGTTTAATATAGTAATCCGATCACTCTACCTAAAACTTTGTAACTAAATAATATTGGAATGTAAACAGATTGAGCGGAAAGGAAGTGAAGAGATTCTATCTTGGAAAATGAAATATGGAATGTAACCTCTTAAATATGTCCATTTTTAAAATGGACAAATTTTATGTGGTACATATTTATACCTCTTAAATATGTCATTTTTCTACCGTTGTTAGAAAATAGCAACAATACATTAAAAGATTAGCTCCTTCCGGATTAATTCCCATCACGGAAGGGACTACCCAGCAATAAACCACAGCAAAGAAGAAAACAAAAAAACTGACAATATCTATCTCTAGATAATGACATAATGTCACGTTCTTGACCCGTGAACATGAAATCCACCATAGTTAGCTAGCAAAATCAGCTGATTCTAATAATAAAAACTCACCTTCGTCTGATTTTTCCGGCGACTAAATAAAATGACGATTCATATCCCCTGAGGGGTAAAAATTGGGTAAATGTCCTTACCAAAAACCATAATTGAAAAAATGCTCTTCCACTTAATATCCTCCCCACCCTTGCTATTACAAATAATTAGGAGATGATGGACGAAGAGGATTAAGCAAAATGTAGATCTATATAACGCCAAACGCCCTATAACAAAATTCCGAATTTTTAAAAAAAAATCGATTTCATTTTTTTTAGCCATGATTATGTGAAAAGTGAAGAGTGGGGTTCGATTTTTATTTTTGAAAATTTAGGGGTATAGTTAATAATTTGTTAGGTTGTAGTTTAATTAGGATGAATTAATTACAATTAAAAAATCCACTTAATTAAAGTTAAGAGCATTTCACAAATTATTAATATCTTAAGGGCATTTTTCAAATTAAACTTTTTGAAAAGGGCATTTCTAAAATTCACTCAATATCTTAAGGGCATTTTAATAATTCACTTTTAATATCTGAAGGATATTTTTTAAATTAAACTTCTAAAGGGCATTTTTAAAATTCACTTATATTTATATACTAGTAAAGTTGCTCCACGCAATTGCGTGGAGGTCGCTGCCCAATATTGTTGCATTCTATTAGTTGATTTTAGTTTTAAAGCAGCATTATAAATAAAAATATAGTAAAAAATTACTGGGAACTTCACAAAATCATGAAATCAGTAGTTATTTTACATAGTAAACGCATAGATTTTAGTAAAGCCTAGTCATTGATTTTACGAAATTGAGAATTATTCTGCAACAATAAGAGTTTCCATATCCTGCCATAGTTCTTCGAGAAGGGTATATATTTTATTGCTTGTGAACATAGCTCGCACCAAATCCAGAAGTGAAATATGTTGATATATATAAAACCAAGCCTAAAACATGGACTTGGCTTGAATTGTTAGAATTAAGAAAAAGTATCATATCAAATTTTGCGCTATAAAGCACATCGTAGCATATCAAATTCTGCACTCAAGAGTATATTAAGATAGCATTGTGCTTTTACTACTATGATGACTTGAATTTTGTATGTTTATAATATATATATAAACATATATATATTATAAACATACAAAATTCAAGTCATCATAGTAGTAAAAGCACAATGCTATCTTAATATAGGTACATATATTTATGTCCAACTGAACTAAGTTTTATGTTTAGATAGCCAAAAATACATAAGTGCAAAGCAACTCCAAAGCAATTGTTTAGGTCGAAGAGTCTTGAGAAGCACCACCATGGCCATCTTCATTAACAGAGCATTGGCCTGTGTCTGCAAAGTAAAAGAGCAATTTAAAGACAATATCAACTAAGTAAGACACATGATAGTGGGTACCTTCTTGAAACAAGGTTCTCATAACAGGTGGTTTTATAGATTGCTGACATTGGGGTAAGCCAGTTTCGTGCTGTTCCGAAGTTTTGACTTCCTCATATTTTGAAATATCTTCAACACGTTCTAGATGACCAACTTCCTCGTATTTTGAAACATCTTCAACACGTTCTAGATGACCAACAACATACACATATTGTTCCATTCCACTAATATGACGTTTACGCTTTATGACTTTCATGAAAAACTCTCCACAAGAAAGCCTTTCATTTAAGCAATTACCAGAGGGAAACTGTCCCTGGAATACAATGTAGAGCAAAAAATTCATAAATATCACATAATATAATGTTTTTAAGAAATTCAAAAAATAGTAACTAACCGCATTGTATAACTCCATACACATAACAGAATCCATCTGAAGTATTTTTACAACCTGGGGTCCAAAAACTGTTACATTTAAACAGCCACTAGCATCGCAAACGTGGAGATGTATTTTCTCCCTAACCACAATTTAAAATATCAAATTGATTGATTTGGTACAAATGGGGCTGCCTCAGTAGGACGTTTACAGGCCACACATGTGTATTTATATTTGAATTCAGCGTTGACCCCCGAATAACATTTTCCACAAGCCATATAGAAGTATTTCTGGCCTAGATCAGTTATCTTAGCATTGACTTTCACCGTAAATTTTTCAACCTAGGATATAAGACAAAACAGTACTTGGGAGATATAGAATATATGTCTATAATTTGGTAAAATATAACTTTTCTAGAAAATCATATATAACAAAATAATCTTCATAAACGACCCAAAAAATTACCACGAGAACATTAATATAGAGAAACTCATGTACCTTTTCGTCACTCAGAACATCTGCTATTGAAAAGATGTCATCCCTTGGAAATGAGTCAGTAGATTCAGTGTGTATAAAATGATCTTTCATCGTATTTTCAACAATAACTTTTAAATTATCCGAACGCCTGTCAATCATTGTTTTAATAAGTAAAGCAAGATTTGAAATTCAATAATTCTCAGTTAAAAATAAATAATTCAGGATACCAAGTTTTTAGATTTTGGGCTTCTGGAATCGGTGGATCAACAACTACAACAGTAGAAGGTGTTGAACCAATGGAACCACCTATCACAGTAAGATTGATATATTAATTTTCTATATATATATATATATATATATATATATATTAATTAAAATTTATCAGTAAAAGTACCATAGTGCGCAGATACTGATAAGTTTGAGACTCTTATTACAGGAAGACTATCACTGGCATCATCTATTAGACAACCCTCTGATTTAGCCACTGCGTTCCAGAGGATAAGAACAACGACTTGCTTCCTAAATTATTTATAGCTAAAAAAATGAAATTAGAGATTATTAAACTTATGCAACATAAACATAAAAAGGGAAAACACATGACGAAAAAGGTCATAGCATACTCCTTGAGTACATAATCTTTTTCATCGGCAGTAAATGAGCGTTGTTCTTTTTTATCAATAACAATCGCAAGCACATCTTTTGGGAAAAAATTATTTGAAAACAGAGAAGAAATCAATATAGAAAAGTAAAGATTCTTGCAAAGTAAATAATAAATAAAAGGAAAACATACCTAGCAGAGTATCAGTTCCAATAAAATCTTTTAGATTCGTCAGAGATGCAAATTTTAATTTCAGAACTGATTGTGAGATACAGATTTTGGTCTCTGAATTATGAGCAGTTTTTTTGTTTATAGTCCACTGGTATGGATAATTAAACTTATCATATCTAGGGTCACAACATTTAACTTTAGCATTGGAAATAGTGTATGTATTGTACAAGCTAAACGAATCCTTCAAATGATCAATGTCAGACCCAAATATAGTTGCTACGACCTTCTTACCCTGCAATATATATATTATACTTCATTATCTAATATGAAGTAATCTGAAAAGGAAAATCCTACATGCTAAATCAAAATAATTGCATTAAAAATAGAGCGTCAGCTATAACAAATTTACCGTCTCATCAGCTAGCACCATGCGTTGATATTGCACTGAACCACTGAAAGATTGGCGCGGCTGCGTTTTTTCTTCTACAATAACTTTTACTTCCCAAGAATCAGTAGTAGCTGTGATATCTTTAATGTACATAACTTTGGTACCCATGTCTCTGCATAAACCAGAAAAAACCATGTTGTGTTGCCCTTATAACTTGCATATTATCCTGAGCTGCATCAATCTTCAGCCTCGGCGACAATGTTACATCAAATTAAGGAGGCCTGATGCTTTTTTCAATGCAAAAAGGGAGACCTAAATAAATCGATCTTTGTTCCATTATACGGGGTTACACCATGTTGTGTTGCCCTTATAACTTGCATATTATCTTGAGTTGCATCAATCTTCAGCCTCGGCGACAATGTTACATCAAATTAAGGAGGCCTGATGCTTTTTTCAATGCAAAGAGGGAGACCTATCGTGGCAAACCGGCCGCAAATTACTGTTAATATAATATTTATTATAAAAGCACTTCCATATCCTCTTACGAATAAATCGATCTTTGTTCATTTTTTAATTCCATCTAAGTATCTGGTCATGAAATCAAAAAGTTTATTCATAATAAATACATTCAGTTAATATAGGAGAGCATGGCTTGTGAAGAATGACATTCTTGAATCTTGTCCAAGTTTTCATATTGATCTAGTCATGAAAGTTGGTAATCTTGCAGAATAATTAATTTTCCTTTTCAGGTGGACCCAATGATTATCAATTCAATCCTTTCACCTTAATAAACAATCTACACCCCCAATAAAATGTATATTTGAGTATTCATAAGGAAAAAACCCTCAACAGAGACAATTATATAGCTAATTACAAATATGATTAGGATGTCATAAATATTGATCCAAAATCGCTTGTCTACTGCAGCTAGCTAAAAGAATTCTCAATATGCAATTGCTTTTCGATCTAACCATAACTACGCTTTAAGATTAAACCGCCTAAAGACAATAAATCAGAAACTAATGCTGAGCAAAAGTGGGATGAATTGTAGCAATTTTATGCAGCCAGTTGTGAGGTTTCTAGTTTCCTACATCTTAAAAGCACAAGAATTCATATATCATGCGAGTGTATATGACATACCATAATGACCAAGAGGAAAGGATTTGAGTTTGCTGTAGTAAATTCATTTTTGGAGTGTTGGTCTACCAGTGGGGGTATGAGGATAGCAGTTCTCATTTTGTATCTAGTAATTCTTTGAAGTCTTTCATGTTTTAACCTACATATGGACCAGCAAAATCAAATTCTTGCCTCAGAAACTGACACCAGAAACACCAATTACATTTATAAATCGGAGTCGAGGGAAATTTAACAAAATAAACAATCATCCCGACATCTTCAAAAATCAATTTAGAAATGCAAAAAGGACAAGCAGTTATCGTAATTGAACTCGCTTGACATGTCTTAGCAATAGCTCCTTGCAGATAAATTCTCAACGGATCATTCATCCTAAAATAAAATGGACGCAAATGAATAAAAAGAACTACTGACTTTAAAGAGAATTTCTTTTACAATTTCAAGTACCAAGTACCAACCCATCTTTCTATTCTTTATTCCTTCATTTTTATCTAGTGAAACCGCAACTTGGGCAGATATTGGCCAAGGTCTGGGAAGAGATTATACATTCTCCACGTACTATGGCTACTGAAGGAGGAAAATGTACTTAAAAAAATTTAAAAGGCTACATGTACTCGCATAATCAAATAGAAGACGAAAACATTTCAAGATGAACAAATCTTTGAGACTCTAATTGCGAAAGGGAAGATAATTTTTAGATCAACTGAATGTTATAATTATCAGTAATAATCTTTGGAGTTCTATAGGATCTTGACGTTGATGATTTTAGATTTGGAAATAAAAACCAAATTCTAAAGGTACAAGACAATTCTGACACTGATGTAGCTGGATATGAGAAGACTATCTTTTCCTTTTGTAAGTTAGAATATTATAACCAATGGCACGAAGGACACACAAACAAATTAACCAAAGAAAGGAAGGGTCATATATCAAGAGAACATCTATGAAAAAAATCAGCGTCAATAGATATACTTATTTGCCTAGTTAACATGGGCCTCGTTATCTCGTATAACTGCATCATGACTATCAATTTCTTTTCCAATATTCTGTCTTTAAGAGATCTCCTGAATTTCCAACAACAGCACAAGTTCGAAATTGGCGAGGATGGAAAGGTGGCTTTGCTGGTAAAAGCACATTAAGATTTTCCTCGCAAAGAGTCCTATTGTAGCAATTGTCTATTCCTCTATGATAAGCAAAACAGAAAGACCAACAAAAAAAATATCAGAAATTCAAAGATTTCTAAGTAAATTAGCTCAAAAAATAAAATATGATATCAGCAAGTAATCAATCACAACAAAAATGAGACATTCAACTTACAACTGTGCTATCTTCTTTGGAGCATAATCTAGCCACCCATCTGGACGTGCATCTAAATACTCTTTTGTGAACACTGTAGTCATATTACGATACTGCATTTCCATATAACTTATGCTTACTTAATACACAACCACATAGGGACAAGCTAGAAACATTAAACACTCCAATAATGAACTAACTTGTTCCCACAACAGTATGGCTTCACAAACATCACACTTGTACTCTAAAAGGCTCAAATATTTTAAACTGCCCATTGTACTGCAAATAGATACATGGAGCTATGAATGGTATGCAAAGCTCTTTAGACACTTTACAAAAAAATATGATTAGATTAGCAACTAAAATACAAACTCAGGTGGTATTAGTCCCTTCCGGGAACTTGAGAATCAAATTGCAATGATCTATAATGTGAGCAGTGAGCCCAAGACCTCTGTTTGCCTGCAGGAAATTGTAAAGCTAATGACAAATCAATCTTCGTTAAGAAAAAAGAAAACAGCTAAATACTACATCACATCTATGAATAAAAAAACAGGATTTTCAAATGAAAGAGGACAACAAATTGCATCATGGTTTAGTGAAAACACATAAAAATGATCTGAAAGGTGTAATAGCTCTATTCAGCATCTTAAATGATGAATGTCGAGTTCAACTTAGATTAAACAAGTGAAAATCATAAAGCTAACTAAAGTAACTGCCACAAATCTAAGAAAGAAACTAACCAACCACGCACTGTTGAATAGTGGACTGAAAATCGGATAAAATCTGAACATCAAGTCGGTTAATTTTGCTGATACAATTGTTTCCTAGAAGAATTCACGGTGAGCGTTATCAGTAGTAAGTAATAATCGATGGACTAAAAAAACAACAACAATTAATATTACCCACAAGAGTAAAGAATTGGAGGACACATGAGTTGGTTTGATTACATTCTTCTTGCTCAGCCTTACTGTTTCAGGTAGTCCACAAATCTTCTTCCCATTTTGTATTAAAGGGGCAAAAAGAAAAATCATATCAAATGGAAAACCTCAACCGTGTGAACAAAGTAAGAAAGATAATACCTGAGACAGAGAGCAGCGGAGACGAAAAACTAAATCAGAAAAAGAAAAAACCAATCAGAATAAAACTTCTAAAAATTAAGAACAAATGAAGGTTAAAATCGATGAAACCAACGTGCTCAAATCTGGCCGACATGAGCACCAATGTTCAATTCCGGCAGAAAAATAACCCATAAAATTCATCTAGGGCTAGAAGAGAGAAAAAGTTTGGAAAATAAAAAAATTCTTTTGGGGGAAGAATTCAACGTGATGTGTTGAATACACACATGGTGGGGAGGAGACGTGGAGATTTGGAATACAGATGTCTCTTTGTTGGAGATGAGAATTGCAGAGAAGTTGAAGCACATAGGTGAGAAAGAGAGGTGGATGGATTGGAAAACAAAGTCTGCCTACTCCAAGTCGGTGACTGTGTTAGAACTTAGAAGAGAGAGAAAATAAAGACAAGCCGCAAAAAGAAAATCAAAAATCACGGGACCCCACATATTGCAAACTGACCATATATAGAAGCATTATATGAAAAGCAAAAATAAAATAGAACAGGAGCAATTTTGTGGAAAAAATGAAGAAACGACGCCGTTTAATTGTTAAACGTGCAAAATAAAAATGCAAAAGAAAATACTGTGCATTGTTCATTGATCGCTTCACGGCTTATAAGTTATAATAACTCTCCCCAATTTCATCCAACTGAATATTTTCCCTCTTACCCGTTCCTCCATTTATTTGACTCGTTTTCGGTTCCTTACAAGTTGGGTTGACACATTACAATATGGGCTGCATCCATTGGTAATTGATCTGCACCCATCTCTTACAAAATAAATGGACCCAATTTATATTTTTATTAAAACTACTACTGTAATATTCTAGATTAAAAAATTAGTGAAATTAATACTTTGTTCAAATTTTTTCTATCTAATCATTCAGAGGAATTCATCTTTCATCGTCTATCTTGTCTCGTTGTACAGTTCATAAGAGAATCATAAATGATGATAACATAATTGTACTACAAAATTAAAAAAAAAAATTGTAAAGTTGAAAGAGCATATATGCATCAGTTGATAATATTCATGGCAGAATTTCATTTTCTAAGCAATCCCGAAGCTTGATTTCTGTAGCATACATGCCCTGCTCCACGTCGCAACATTCTCTTTTACCCCCTATCTGAAACATATATACATTCAAAGTCACAAATTCATGGAGGCCAATATATTTACCAACGAAATAACTATGGAATAAAGATATTACATCTTAAATTATGGGACGGACTTACCAAATCATGTTTTCTAATTGTAGAGGTGAGTACATAAATTTTCGACATAGAATCAGCAGAATGATTGCCACCCGCCGTGCAAGTTGGTAATCCACGCGTCTTACTTCTCCCATAGCTCATAACAATATAATCTCCTCTTTTTCTTCTTTCCACAGAATCAAAGAAAAATACATGTGGAACTTCACATGGATTCTTCGAGGGAAAACGTGTGTCGAAAACGAAGAAAGGCTTGGCAGATTTGCTCCATGGTGTGAATGTCTGCAGAGGTTTCCGTAATATACTAGGAAGTAATATCGACTCATAAACGTGCACGCTATAGCCCCACGATATAGAGAATGTCCAGTTTTTAGGCTTGTGGTAGCAAATTGTTTGTTGAAGTAGTCTAGACTCGTCGATTTTTGCTGCTTTTACGAGATGGTTTAGGGATTCACTACGGTTTAGTGACGGAAAAATGGGATCCACTTCATGGAGATGGTGTAAAGAAAGAAGAGGAGATTGTGGATGAGCTGATAGAAGACCTGATATGTCGTTGTGTAGATCAATCTGTATGTAACATAAATATATCATCAATCAGGATTGATTAATTATGTATATATTTAATTTTATGATGAAATTAAACTAGTTTTTATAGTTCTGAAAAGCAAAATGTTTGATCATTTGTTGGTTGATATTGAAAATATAAATATTGACAGGGCAGTCAATGGAGCGGATATGAATTTGGACATTCAAAACGAGTTCAATCTCCTTATTAAGGATGGTATTGATAAAGAATTTAATGCATATTATTTTATTAGAAAATTTGTATTGTTAAGAGTTGAAGTAATTCAGTCAGTTAAAGATATGAATTCAACAATAATTACAACAGAACAAGTTGAGTATATGACACCGATGTTACGCTTGAATCCTCGTGATTCGTGAATATTGAAGAAATTTTGATCTTATTGCGTATATGACACCGATAAGTTTATTGCAGACATGATTAGCGTTGAAGATTTTCAGAGTCGATAAATTGACAATGATCCAGTCATGGTCAGAAATACTGAAAATCTGGCATTTTCCATTCCAAAATCCAAATCCAGATTTGTTTAGAACATATATAAGACAAATAATTTTGAAGAAATTGTATTGTTTACCTGATGGAAACCTTTCTCTTGAGTGATAGAAACTCCCAAATCAGCAACACAAGACTGCAAAATGTGATCACTTCCATACAAATTCGGATATCTTTTCAAACACACATCTAAATTCTTCACCAATGCCTTTGCAAGAGGATAGCTCAAAGCAAATCCTGCTCCACCAAAAGCCATTTCAAAAGAGTGATAATAATTCGAAGCATGGCATTCCGAATTCATTCCAATATAGAAATACTTATTGTGGTCATATTTTCCAAGAACATCTACCAAATTATTTACAAAAAATATTGTGTCATCATCAGCCAAAATGTACCATCTAACGCCTTCGTTTTCTACATTGAATGTTTCCAATATAAGACGCGCAACTCTAATGGCTTGTCGGAATAGATGTTTGTCGTAATCTTTGTACTTAGATGTGTTTTCTGAGATACGAAACTGGGGGTAATATTTTGGCCATGGGGTGATTTCTTGAGGATTTTTTTCGAAGAAAACGTATCCTCGGGTGATATTTGGTTTCCACCATGATTCGATGTATGACGTTCTTTCCCACCATGTAGTTGTTGAGCCTGCTATACTAAAAACTATATGATTAATATTTGTTGGAGAAAATGAACAAGTGGCTAACTCAGGGTCTTTGGGGCTTGGTTTAGTGAAAAAGGTAGAGATATTATAATATGGATTGTAGAATAGTAAGATATAGATTATGTAGAAAATGAATCCAGAAATAAGTAGTAATTTGAAGAATTTGTTCAATATGATAGATGGATTTGTGTTGGAGTTTGAATAATTGATTGAAGGCATTGGAAAAATCAGATTGCTGAAATTTGGAGAAGTTTCTTCAAATTAGGCTTCTTCTTCTTCTTTTTTTTCCACAAATTTTCAGAATATGATTATAGGCCTAGTTGATGTTCTATGCATGTGTGCTGATGATGAGTCATGTGACATGTTGAGTATTCACATTATACTTGCCTTCAATGCTAAATGAAAAAGAGAGATGCATTTTACATGCTACTGATTCCTGGATTCGCTGCACCACATCACCAAAGACACATGGTGCAGTCGATCAATTGTATAGTAATAAAACTCATATCATATTGTGTTCGTTGGATTCTGTGAAAAGAGTTTTCTAAACTCATGATATGATGAAATATATGTGTTATAACATCATGTTATGTGGCTTTTTATGTCACATGTCACCATGTAATTGATTTGTTGCATAATGCGTAGTTGGTGACGTGATGCAATAGATGCATACAATAATTTAACACCCACAACTAACAAATGTGAACAAAAACTTGCACAAAACCTTAGGAGGAACAAGGAGAGACTATTTCTGATACTTCCCAGAAAATCGAAGTCCAGTATATATTGTGGACATAAGAGGTCAGCTCCGGTCTTTGTCACCTTAATGGCTTTACCTAATCAAATCGAATATTTTAAGTTTGAGGTCAAACGACACCTAGAGTGAACGAAGAATACCCTTCCTTATGATGAGTACGTACTTCTTTTTCCTCGCAAATTATTAGTGCCAATTAACCATTGCATTCAAAGTTGTTCTGGTTTAAGATGAGAAATTAAGGATCTCCATGAAGAGAGGAATTTGTTTGTTCAGACATGGATCTAGCCAAAGTGATCTGGAGTCCCGTGTCTCGCTCAACTAAATAAGAATTTGACCGATAATTAGATAGTTGTTTCATGAGATGATCTTTGCTTAGTTCCTAACTTTACAGCCAGATTTAACATGCTATTTCCTCACTGTTATGGTATTTAATCCAATTTGTG
Organism: Penstemon newberryi var. newberryi; assembly: GCA_030819805.1. Classification (NCBI taxonomy): domain Eukaryota; kingdom Viridiplantae; phylum Streptophyta; class Magnoliopsida; order Lamiales; family Plantaginaceae; genus Penstemon; species Penstemon newberryi. The sequence goes on from JAUALY010000005.1 coordinate 39,392,258, forward strand.
ATTCACTTATATATTAACACAGCCTCACCGTAGTAATATTAATTAGTTGTAGTTTTCTGTTTATGTCTTATTTATCCACTTCGAAATCTCAATGCACACCAATGTTCAACTAAATACAGAATCTTAAATAAAAAAAAGGTACAAAAGCACACAATTGATTTGCATGCTTCTACATTGATCAAATCTGAAAATACAGTATATATATCAAGAAAAGATTTGATCTCTTTGAAAATACAAATACAAAAAACATGGAAATGAAAAATATTGGTTACAAGCACTACTAAAGTCAAGCTATTATCTCATCATTCATGCAATCCCTCAGTTTTATTGCCATCGAATCCATTCCCACAAGTTGTACAATGTCACAGCACTCTCTTCTGATTCCATCCTGGAAAAAAAAAACATAATATTAATATATCATTACATTAATGTGAGAAAATTTATAGTGTATTATGTACATAAATAACAGATTACATTCACTTACATGCCATATATACTTCTTCACTGGTGAAAGAACGCGAATTTTGGATACATGATCAGCCGAATGACTACCATTTGACACGCAAGTAGGCAGACCGCGAGGAGATTTTCTTTTGTAGTTTGTAACAATATGATCCATAACTCTGTTTTCATCCACATTAGAAAAAAGGAAAAAATGTGGAAAACCACAAGGATCAACACTTGAGAGGCTTCGAGAGTTGAACATATAAGGCGGCGAGGCGCCATTTTTCCACGGAATAAATGTCTCGAGGGGTCTATATAGAAAGCTAGGAGGGATAATGTTTTCATATATTTGAACAGAATAGCCCCAAGAAACTGAAAAGGTCCAGTTCTTTTTCTTGTAATAACATATGCTTTGTTGTAATAAACGAGATTGGTCGATTTTTGCTGCTTTCATGAGGTGGTTTAATGAATCGTAACGATTCATGGAGGGAAAGATTGGTTCTACAGCTTCAAGGTGGTGTAGGGATAGGAGAGGAGATTGAGGGTGAGCTGATAGAAATCCTGAAATGTCTCTGTGAAGATCAATCTGCATTATGTTGATATGATTAAAATAAATGAGAAGTTTAGAATAAATGGGATGGTTTGAAGTTGATTGTTTACCTATATGATAACAAATTTGAACCAATTTGTGAGAAAAATCACTACATAAGTTTGGATATGGTACTTGGAACATAAATATTCACATTGGGAAACAACATTTTTTTGCTTATATGTTTGGATTTAGAATAATGGTTATCTAATGCAACTAGATATAGACTAAGATTAAATATTAATCAATATTAATATATAGGCAACAATAACATTGCATTTTCAGTGTTACAGGATTGGGCCCTCAACTTTTAAAAACTCTTGCACATTTGGTCTCATGCCCTACAAAATTGCACTTTTAGACTTTTAGTCTCAATTAGCATTTTTTGTCGCATAAGATAGTCTTTGTTTGGCACTTTTGATCACATCGGGTTGTCTCAGTTTTGCACTTTTAGTCCCAAAGAAGACGATGGGACAAAAAATTGCAAGACAACTTTAAAAATTGGAACTAAAAGTGCAATTTTATAAAGTGCGAGACGAAAAGTGCTGAACGTCCAACCCTATTGGACTAAAATGTATTTATCACATGACATTTGCTCTAATTAAATATGATACTCTAAGGTGATTGGTTTTCACAGAAAAATGAAGAGTACCTGATGAAACCCTTTTTCTTGAGTTAAGGAAACTCCTAAATCAGCTATGCATGACTGCATAATATGATCACTTCCAAACAAAGTAGGATACCTCTTGATACAAGAATCCATGTTTCTAGCCACAGCCTTTGCTAAAGGATAACTCAAAGCATAACCACCTCCACCAAATGCCATATCAAATGAATTCAAACAATTAGAGACAATAGATTCAGATCTCATCCCAACATAATAGTACTTTCTATGATCATACTTTGACAAAACCTCCACCAAATTATCAACAAACAATATAGTATCATCATCTGCCATTAGATACCACCTTACACCTTTGCTTTCCGCATTAAACGCCTCTTCAATCATACGCGTAATTCTTATAACAAATGGCAGGTGTTTGTTGTAGTGTTTATACTTTGAGTTGTCCTCGGAAACATGAAATGGGGGGAAAGTCGAAATCCATGGAAAATGCTCGGTAGGGGACCTTTCCATGAATATAAGTCCTCGGGTTATGTTAGGCCTCCACCATGATTGTATGTAACTTTTTCTATTGTTCCATGCTTTAGATGAACCAGCTATTCCGAAAAATATATGACTAATGTTTGTAGGAGAGATGTTTGTAACATAATTAGGTGGCATCATCCCTTTGTGTTGCTTTAACTTTAAATATGTGCTAAAGGGTTTTGAAGTCTTGCAACAGGGATGATTAGACAAGAATATATAAGTTAGACTTAGGAATAGCAATGAAATAACTAGTGATTTGCATAGTTTACGGCTAAATACACCGGTGAAACACGAACTTCTTCGACTGATCATTAGGTATGTATTTGTGCTGAAAGTCTTTACAGACGACAAGTAATAGCGCACGTAGGATTGAAGAGATGGAAACAAAGCTTGAATTTAAATTCTTGGAGAAGGAAATTAACAGATTTGTAAGTTAGGGTGAACTAGTTTGTGTGTTTTAAGACTTGATTATCACATCTTGCGATGCATGTAAAGCATTTGTGCTGAGTTGTAAGTTACTTATGTTGCTAGCTAATTCATGTGACATTCTAGTTCAGAATGAT